>OY757928.1:18021116-18081116 GCA_963585895.1 Sepioteuthis lessoniana | reverse complement strand
GACAACAGAGACGCTTGTAAGAACGTAGTTTTAGACAGATTCTTTGTAGCGCTCTGTCTTAAGTGTCATTCAGACACCTATTGTAACCTCCACCATGATTAAAAGAAGAAGTAACGAAAACACAAAAATCCGGTCATGGTTTGCTGTTGCAAACGTTTATTCGCAACAACACATTTAGTAATCGACGAGAATAGAGAAACGGAGTACGAATTGAGTTGATTTCTTTAGCTAAACAAAGAGAAATAAAATGTTGTGAAGAGAGAGGGGGCAGACGCAGACTTTGATATTAACGTTTTCGTTTTCTGTTGTTGTTCTAACACGTATTTAATCGGTGGTACCGTCTTACAAATTCGCAGTGGTTGTGAGACACCTTCGCAAGAGCTCACCCCAAAAGTGAGCCGTAATTTTCGGACTTGTTAAAATCGTCGCGTCTGGTGTCCAACTGTCATCTTTACATCGTCGCATCTCGTATTTTCATTTGAGTTCATTCCAACCAATCGAAACTCGTTATCGATTTACATTTCTATTTTCAACCCCGTGTCCCCTAATTATATTACAGGAGTAACGGTAATGGAGGGATATTCCACGCTCCTCAAATATCCAAAACTGGAGCCTTACCATCAGATCCAGAATAGTGTCCTACTCAGGACACCATTTTTGGGGTGGGTGGGTAATCCTCTCAAAAGAATACAATGAGTTTAGAATAAGCTCATTCGAATGGTAAGTGTCTAAATTGGAGATTTGATTTATATACATATAATACCTAATAGAACCTTGACTTAATGTTCGCTTTTGTGACACCCTTCATTCAAACAATATCATTATTTCTAAATAAATTCACTCTTGAACTGTTATTCTTGTTTTAAAGTTCTACATGTTTTTTTCAATGTTTAAACATATACATATATATATATATATATATATGGTGTATCACAAAAGTGAGTACACCCCTCACGTTTCTGCAGATATTCAAGTATATCTCTTTATGGGACAACACTGACAAAATGACACTTTGACACAATGAAAAAGTAGTCTGTGTGCAACTTATATAACAGAGTTGATTTATTTTCCCCTCAAAATAACCGAAAAAAGAAATGTGAGGGGTGTACTCACTTTTGTGGTGCACTATATATATATATATATATATATATATACAGTAGCGTCCTAAACTAAGGGAAAAATATTTTAAACCTGATATTTGTTAGAAATAACAACAGTAAAGCTGAAATTTTGACAACTGGTAGTCATTATCTTCCATAATAACATACTAAAATTTGAATCATTTTCAAAGGATAGAAAAAGAATTATAACAATTATTTATTTATTTTCAAAATAGGATCCTCCAAAAGTAAGGGACAAAATTGAGAAAAAAAAATGTAAACAGTATGCTATATTCAAATTTTTTGATTTCCTCTAAAGAATAAATCTTACTTAGTCATTTGTAAACGTTGCATCAGCCGGCACCATGGCGAAACGCCAAAAATTGATTACTCTGTGAGACAAGCTATTATGAAGCTACTCAAGGAAAAGCACACCATTAGAGAGATTTCAGAGAAAGTGAAACGTTCCAAGTGTGTTGTAGGCAGGGTTGTTAAATCCTACAATGATACTGCCAAAATATTTAGTGCTTTTAAAACCGGCAGACCCTGCAAAATTTTGGCAAGAGAAGATCGAATAATGCAGCGTATGTCATTAAAGGGCCGTTTTAAGTCTTGCACAGAAATTAAAAGGGTTATGAAGAGTACCTCATGTGTTAATGTGTCAAGACCGACTGTTTCTAGACGACTGCAAGAAATAGGGCTGTTTAATCGAACCCCAAGGAAGAAACCACTTGTTAGTTCGAAGAATAAGAAGAAGAGATTAGAGTTTGCAAACAGGTATGTAATTTGGACATGAAAATTGGGCAAAAGTATTTTTCAGTGATGAAAGCAAGTTTCATTTATTTGGAAATGATGGAAAAAACAATGTAAAGAGACGTATTGGTGAAAGATTAAGTGCAAAGTGTACTAAGAAAACTGTCAAGTTTGGGGGCGGAAGCGTCATGGTATTTGGAATGTTTTCTAGCCAAGGTACAACGCCTCTTGTTCGGTTACAAACTCGTGTAAACGCGCAGATCTATAAAAGGATTGTTCAAGATCATGTTGTGCCAATCATAATTCAGGTTTCGATAGGGCTACCTTTATGCAAGATGATGCCCCATGTCACAAGGCAAAAGTGGTAATGAGTTACCTTAGCGAGCAAGATTTAGAAATTATGGATTGGCTACCGCAACAAATGCACTTTTATTTTTAAAGAAGTTAAGATTAAAGGCAACTCTTTTTGAATAAAATCAGAAAGCCTTTTTTTGTATCTCTCTCTTTCTCTCTCCCTCCCTCTCCCTCCCCCTCTCTTTCTCTCAATCTATCTATCTATGTCGCCACTCTATCATAAAATCTGCAATGATTGATTACGTAGTAGCTTGTAAATACGTTATGATTAAAAGAAACATTTGAGTTGATAATTTTCCTCAGTTCAGCCTTACTGCTGTATTATTTCTTTCACAGAGTTATATAGTTTCAATTACCTAATAATAATCTTTAGTAAACAATTATAGCTTCAAGTAACAATTTTGGTACACATTTTACATTAGTTGTCCGAATTTCTGAGAAGAATCTTGATGATTTTTATCGTTCAGAGTTTTCGGATTATTTCCATCTCTATTGTTATATTCCCAACGTTTCAGCTGATATTCAGGACATATTGCGTAAAGGTTATAGGCATTGATTCCTTAAGATCTTAAAGAGACAATCATTTGGAGTTTGCTGATTCAATCCTGAATATAGGTGAGTTACAACACTGGAATATTTAGCACTTATACCCGAATATGGTTAAAGGATTCAGAACAAGCGACTAAATAAAGGACGTGGTTCGAAGTTCCGTGTAGGCTCCCGAGTTCGACAAACACCCGTAGAAGACTGAAGGGCATATCGGCCGAAACGCTGTGAATATAACAATTAAGATGAAGACAATTGTCTAAAAACCCTGAATGATAAAAATATTTTACAGTTATACGATATAAAGTATCCCTATATAATATAAATAATCCAGATACTGTTGTATGGTTTGATTTATCACTTTCTAGCTCTAAGATTTTATTCCCAGTTTTACGAAGCCCAGTCGGATGGGGCTGTAGAAATACACCGACTGCAGCCCTTTAGAGAGGTATCCCACTCCCAACGAGTTTAATGAGATTAAAAATCTGATAGTGAGGCTACAGAATTGGAGCTTTGATGAATGAGAGATCGCTCCCAGATCCACTCTGACCCGGGGCGGTGGCACCTGAGAGGCTACTATTCATGGGTCAAATAATTAAACTGAATGCAAACAAACGATTTATGCAAAATTGAATTGTTTAAAATAGAATTGTTTGGTCATTCAACTGTGTGTAAATCAATGACTGATATTTAATTGAATTATTAATTATACATAACAATACTGGAAACTATTTAGCTTTGTTGACTCCAGACAAATTGAATTGTTAGAAATAGAACTATTTGTTCATTTAACTATGTATATATACGGACTTTGTTTATAAATCATATTTTAACTATATATGTAAAAAAGGATGTTTTATACCTAAGATATATAGGATAAATTGGTTAATATTATAACATAATGAATAGCTCACCTATCAATTTTGTATAGAAAATATAGAATTCAAAATATATCAATTCAAAAGTTAATTGGTAATTCGTTAGAAGAGTCATGTAATTTAACAAGTGATATGATTGTCCAGATTTGACCCTGACTGACTTTTTCATCAGTTATCTGATTGGTTCGTTCAATTGTGAGAACGGCTTAATTAGGTAGAGTTAATGAATAAGCAGTCCAGGGCACCGTTACGAAAAGACACAAAAAAAAACACCGTTTCTCCAGCCGTGCGGTTGATGTAAGAATTCAGGTGAATAAAGACGTAGAAAATCAAATGAAGCCTTTCTGTTCATTTATAAGAATAGAAGTGGACAGGGAGGCCAAGATAGACCCACGACCACCCGAAGATACAATATGCCTTAAAACAAACCAAACCAACCCAAACCAAACGGTGATACGTTTTCAAGTAATTATTTCTATCAAATAATATTCTGTTTGAAAACAATTACATGGTTCCATTAACTACTTATTGTAACCCTCAATAAACAATTATATATTCAATGAATTGTTCTTAACGCAGGTAATTCACACACAATTATATTTATTTACCAGCCTCTCCGCACGAGCAACCACTTTTTAGGCGGAGTTTAACGGGATTGAATTTAGTGAATTTCCTTCTAGAACGCCTGCTATACCGAGGTTAATGAGTCAGTCTGTCCAACTTGTTACCCATACTTAAGAGAGAATTATTGGATGCTTACCTTCTCCTTCGTCTATAAGCACCTCGCCATATATTTGAACTTGGATTCATACGCAATAAAAAAGAAATTGAGTGATTCATATCAAATTCGAATTGTTTTTAAAGAAATTCGTTTGCCCCGCAAAACGGCACCCTAATTGGTACAAACACTTTGTGTCAGAGAGGACCTGAGTGTGATGGCAACAAACGGTAAATCCACACTTCCCAGATCTTCAGAACTGGAGCCCAGCATTAAGATGTACGATTGTGTCATACTACGATACACCTGTTTTGGAAGGTTTAACTTCTCAGCAGCGGAAACAATCATCAAATTCTTATTCCACGGTGAGGTTGGTACATGTTACGAGTACACCTTGTGGTACACGTTCATTTGGTTCCCGTATATCAGCAAACCTGTTAATCAATGTACTCGTTAAGTTTTTAGGTGGATATATACTTAGTAACCCGATGTATTTGAAATGATTTTAGTTGAAAAATGATTCATCTAGTTAACCTTGCATGTACGATTGATGTTAAAATTATGAACAAATTGAGAAGAAGAAAAGTCGATCATGTAAGGAAACCCCCGAATGACGTTATCTAAACTCAAAAGGTTCAGATTAGTTTTCTTACTTTTTTTAAGATTATATCATCCTTGTTGAAGAACGGTAGAGATACTATTTAATCCAAAGCAGTGGTGGGGTTGATATATGGTTCATACCATCTCCAATGGTATTCGTTTAAAAGTGTATGTAATAGCGCGATTCGAGTTCGAAATCACTAACTACATGTCCCAGTTCAGCACGTTAGCCACAGCATCAAATTAATCTGAGACAAGGCCATAGTGGTGGAACTGCCATTGAAGATAGAACTCACTGAATAATAATGCGCTTGGAGTGAAGGTTACTGAGAAGTATATCACATTTAATGACCATATTCATTACGAAGATACACATTATACGGACACCTGCCTACCATCACGAAAACTATCCAAGTTAGAACAACCAGACATGCAGGACACTGCTGGAGAAGCAGGGACGAGCTCATAAGTGATGTACTCCTATGGACCCCCACATATGGCTGGGCAAAAGCAAGACGACCAGCTCGAACATACATTCAGCACCTATGTGAGGATACGGGATGTGGCCATGAAGACCTACCAGAGGCGATGAACGATCGGGAGAAGTGGCGAGAGAGGGTCAGGGATATCCGTGCGTGTGGCACGACATCATGATGATAATGATGACGCTTGGCGAAAATAATTGAATTAGCAGACATAGATGTTTATTTATACTCTTCTTTGGCAGTAAAAAAAATTATAACACATTAGGTGTAAATCGTTTCTTATTAGCTGAACATTCTGGATTCATAAAATATACCTAAAAATTATATAATTTCTAATAAATTGGTTGTATATCTTTTAATCGATGGAGAGGAAAATATCATAGAATTAGTTAATGTTCATGAAAAGAATTATTGTAACATATTGACCTTCGGCTGAGCTGTCAAATAAGAGATGCACCTGTGTAAATAACAGGTGCATCTGGTCGAATATATCAGGGTATAACCTTGACTGTGGACAGGTTGAATTGGGTGCAGATGTGACGCCCAAAAGAAGCAGGTGGATGACAAACAATTATATAACCCGGTGCCACAGACAGGTTCAATTAGTTGGAGATAAGATGCTGCTGTGAGAACCAGCTCCCAGAGAGGGCCGGGCCCTCAGGACCCCCGATTGAGCAGCCCAGCAGAACAAGAAAGAAGTGCTGCTAAAGACGGAGGAATTTGGGGTCAATATGTTGCAGTTTGTTCAGTCTCCAAGTCACCTCTCACACATAACCCTTTTGCAACCCTTTCGCAACCATTTCGAATAAAGTCGAGAGGTATATTTTTCTAAAGAAATGTGTTTGTTCGTCATTATTGTTGATTTTGTTTCCGCATGTATATGTGTATAGTTGTATATGTATCATGGTTGTGTTGTATAGTCATATGCTTCAACTATACACATATACATGCATGTGCATGCAGAATACATATTGATGCAATAATAATAAAGACGAGCGACACAGTTCTTAGAAAAATATACCTCTCACTTTATGGTAAAGTTTGGGTGTGAGAGGGAGCTGGAGACCAAACAGAACTGCAACATATTGACCCCCACTCTTATGGCCATCAGCGTTGTGCCTTTCTCGTTCTCCAGGGCTGCTCAAATGGAGACCCGAGGGACCAGCTTTCTGCTGAGTGCTGTTCTCTCTACTGCATCTTGTCTCTAACTCATCTGATCTCCAACTCAATCTGGGGTCCCAAAGGCCCGTTCTGCCGGGTGGTGGCTTTCTCTACCACATCTTGTCTCTAACTTCTCTGGTCCCCAACTCACTGACTTCCTATCTACACCGAGTTATATAATAGTTCAATCGCCCACTCAATCTTTGGAATGGTATGTTTGATCGTCATCAAGCGGAAATAACTGTCATGCAGTTCACAGGTCAGTCTCTTCAAGTGCATCAGTCTATGAGTGTACCACGGGATTTTTACCTTGTTCCATATTTCAGCCAGCCCGCCAACGCGATTTCTTCTCATAACTGCCATCAGAATGTGTTACTTCCTTCCGGTGCATCACTTTAGAATGACATATTTGGCCGGGTCGAAGGTCAATATACACCAGTTGTGACTCTGCAACATTATAGAATAATCCTATGATTTGCATTCTAAGTACAAATATCAGCAGAAGTCCAATAATATAAATCGGTGTACGAATAGCAGTTTTTACAGATCTCAACAATAAGAATACCTTACTGAAAATAAATGCGGTTCCAACCAAGGAAATACCAATTAAAACAATACAAAGGATCAAAGAACTCATTCAAGAATGCAATTTACAATGGAGTATGGTGATAGTCACTGGTTGTTCACAGACATCTAGATTGTTTTAAGAGCTGACACACTGGGATGATTTGATTTAATGCCAAAAATTCTGTAAGAGACATGAAGAATACTCTTGTTTGGTTATTTAAAGCTGACTCCAAGAAAATTTACTTGCATAAATTTATCAACGCAGCAGTGCATAGATACTTATAGTTTATTTTTCAGTCAAGCCTTAAGCTTTTTCTTATCTACTGCAATATTTCGACAAGTGTAATATTATATGTCACATTAACGGATCTACTTGAAAGGTCTCTTACTTTTAAACGATAACTTCGACATAGCAACTAAGAGGAAATCTGCAAAGAGAAATTCCCGTCGGTTGAGGTAATAGAATACGCCGACTGCATCTCTGCAGAGGGGTATGATTCACATCACCCAACCCCCTAATAAGTTTTCTGAATAAGATACTAAACAAACAGATGGTGAGGCTTCAGTCTTAGAGCTTTGAAGAATAGAGAGTACCCCTTCTTTGACATTACTCTAATGTGCACTCTAACCTGGAGAGATGTTACGTTTTGGGGTCCTATCTATCTGGTCAGATAGAAGTGTTTGACCACATAACTGTGTGCAAACAAATGACTGATATTTAATTGAATTGTTATTGTTATATATCAGTTCTTCAGATCAACTAACTTTGTGTAAACGACTAAGAAACGATGAACAGAATTATAAAGTTTGTTATTATTTAGTTGGTGCCAAAAAATCGAAGTTGTCATGAAAGATCGAGAAATGTAATAATTCTTTTTTTTTTTAGTGAATCACTGAAATAGTTCTTCAATATTGCTCTATACCACCATATTTTCCTCTGGAAGACTTGGAAGAAAATTATTGTATTAACGTAAGTAATTTTATATAGTTTGTTTAAGGGTAATTTTTGAGGTCAGAATGTTTAGCCATTAAATTATTTTTTTTAGCTTTTATCAATCATAAATTTATTTAGGTGTCTCAAAATAGCCGCAATCAATTGATATGGTAATTATTTATTACTGTGAAGAAAAAAATCCTTGTTAGCTGTTGAGTGTTTATGATTGATCTCGATTCTGTATCGGAACAGCTGAAGGTCCTTTAAGATTCTTTGCAACGAGGCACGTGAAAGACCAAGTTCTTGACAACGCCTGCGGAGAGAGTTTTTCGGACTCATTCTCTCATCGCATTCACATTCTAAGGACATCTGGCAGTCAACTTCCTGCAAGATCTGCCTTCTTGTTGAGAATGTTTACTAAACCTGCGGCTTGAAATTTGTGTACCCAATGATAAATTTGTCTTTTTCTGGGGATAATTGTTAAAATTAAAATTTTGCCCAGTCGGCTGGGGCTGTAGAATACACTGACTGCACCTCTGCAGAGGAGTAAGACCCTCCCAATGAGTGTCATGGATATGACAATGAACGATCTGATGGTGAGGCTCCAGTGATGCTGGAATTTGGGGGAATGCGGAGTACCCCTTCATTGCCATTTCTCCCAGGTCCACCCTGGCCCGGAATGGTAGCACCTGATAGGGCCCTATCTATGGGTTAAATAGAACTAAATGCGTACTTATGCTAGACTGATTTGTTGGAAATAGAACTGTTTGACTAAACTGAATTGCTTGAAATAGAAATGTTTTTGACAAATGAACTCTACTTACATTTAAATTGCGTGCTTATGCTAAACTTAATTGTTTGAAATAGAACTGTTTTTGAGATTGAAACTCTACTTACACGAAACTGAATTGTTTGATATAGAACTGTTTTGACACTTTATTGTGTGTAAACAAAATCTGTACTTATACCTAATTGAATTAGCTGAAATAGAATAATTTGAATGAACTGAATAACTTGAAATAGATATGTTTTGACGTGTAAACTGTGTACTCATACTAACCTGAATTTTTTGTAATTGAACTATTTACATAAAAAGGGAGTTGGCGTTGAATAATCTACAACAGTTGATATGCCATAAAACCTAACCAACCAACCAACCTAAAGTTTAACTTCCTGCGAAATTTTGCTTGCATAGTTTTGAATCATTTTATCTTCAAATAAGTAGAGACGCAAAATATTTTCATCTCTTTTCCAAGGCATTGTGATCGAGGATTTATAGTTGTAATAGTCTACTATTTTCGGTTTGGTTTCTTTGCTTAATGGCATATCAACTCTTTTTAGGTTATTTAATGCCAATGCCATTCTCCTAGAAGAACGGTTGTGGTACTATTTAACCCATAGCTTGGAGGATAAGGGTGTTCATACCTTTCCCAAGGGTATTTGCCCGAAAGTGAACGTAATAGCGCGACTGGAGTACAAACTCGCGTACTACAATTCCGCAGTCCATCGCTTTAACCATTACACCACGAGGACACCCCACTACTATTTTCAAATCTGAAACAAAAAAAGAACATTATTAATAGTAGAGTTATTAGCAGTCCCATGGGTGGTATATATCTTAAGACACCCTTTACTTTTAAATGAAAAAATTGCGATAACCATCGTCTAAGTGTGCTATTGCCTTGTCGGTGGGGCTTAGCATACACTGATTTTAGCCCTTGCATAGGTATAAAATCCAAGGGTCAACAACACCTACTTTCTAAAATTTAGATCGATTTCAGCTACCTAGAAGACCACCCTGCCTGCGAGGCTTAGAATATGCAGCAGAGAAGAAAGACCTACACGAAAGTGGTATTCTGGATGTGACACTAAATTGCATCTAGCGGTCAGGCTCCAGTTCTGGAGGTCTAAGGAATGTGGTCAACCCATTCATTGCTATTATTTCAAGGGATAGTCTAACCCGAAGTTGTTGTAACAGTTAAGGCCCCAAATTGATCTGCTTGCCAATTATTTGCCTTAGATAGGAATAAATGATAATATATAACCATGTAAAAAACTGTAAAGAAACTCAAAAAGTATAAATATAATCGTTCTATATACCGAACTTTTCGGCACAGAATAACCCCAAACGGGTTGTAATGCCGTTGAAAACAATCAATTAAAGTTTGCTGATATCCTATTTTTCTTATAGAGGAAGAACATTAAATATTGTCAGTGTGCAATAGCAAGAAAATTTTGGAAAAAAAAGATTTACCTATTGTTATTTAAATATAACACATCAATTTCTTTATTTCTTATTTCTTGGACTTAATTATTCGAACATTCTTCCTTCTTGTATAGAAATGCTACAATAACCTAAAGTTTTCTAGAGTTCATAAGTTTCTTAGAATCAGTTTTTGTTGAAAATTTCAATATGATATTTCCTTTGTCGACAATAACATCTGTGTCACATAGATGACGCCCAGACAGACGAAGATCAAATTTTTGACACTTCAGCTTTGAATAAAGAGATGTTCTGCTGGGTTTACGCCTGATACCATTAACCCCACTTGAACATTTCCTTTAGAACATAATTATGGATAAAGTAAAGTAAAGAAACTAGCCAGGAATCTCCAGGAAATCCAGGAACTAAGCCAAAATCTCCGATATAAATATCCGAAACAACGGCTGAGATGTGTAACGCCATCTGTTGCCGCCCAGAAGGATAATGGAGAGAATTTCCCAAGAGTCACCAAGTACCCACTTACAATTTCGATCGAATTACGTCGGGATAAATGAATGACGTATTACAAGATGTTTGTGTATCATCAAAATATGAAAAAAATAAAAGAAAAAAGATGTTTATAGGATGAATATTTGTGAAACGCATCATGAAAGTGTTGTGAAAAACTAAAATTGTTACTTTTTTATTTACTGAAATTTTGGAAAGGTTAAAGAATCTTCGAAAACAATGTGTGTAATGTGTTTTATTATTCATTCAGCATTTCCACCACAAGAAGGGTGCTTGGTTGGCTGGGGGTGTAGAATATACAGACTGCATCTTTGCAGAGGGTTAAGACCCCGCTCGATGAGTATCCTGGATATAACACAGAAATCTGATGGTGAGGTTTCAGAAACGCTGCAGTTTAGGGGAATGTAGAGTACCCCTTCTTTGACATTACTCCAAGGTTCACTCAGACCCAAAGTGGTAACACCTGAAAAGGTCTAATCTATGAATCAAATTGAAATGCTTAGCATTAAAACTGTGAGCAAATAAATGGCTTATGCCAAATTGAAGTATCAGAAATAAAACTGATTGATAATCTAACAGTGTGCAATGACTGAATTCTAATTGAATTGTTAATTATATATGGCAATACTTGAAACTATTTGGCTGTGTGCAAGAAGAAAATTCTAATTCCGGCTTGTTTGTGAATGTTATCGTCGAGATGTGGACCCCTTCACATGGACGAGCAAAGGCAGGACGACCAACTAGAACCTATATACAACAACTCTGTGTCGATATATGATGTAGCCTTGAAGACTTACCGGGACCGATAGACGATAGAGGCGGGTGGCAAGAGAGGGTCAGGATGATCCGTGCCGGCAGTGCGACATGATGATGATGATGATATGTATAAAGAGGATTTAGCTTTTAATAACTTATGAGGGTTGATACGCCATACAACCCGAACCCAAGAAATCGGAACCACAATTAGGAGGCAACAAACGATCAATTTTTGAATGTACGAGGGGCATACGATAAGTTTCCAGACTTTTTTTCGTATTGGCACTTTTATTGATAGTACACACATGAAACTCTAGTCCCCTTCCAAGTAATCCCCTCCGGCTGCAATGCACTTTTTGTAACGTTCCAACAACTTCTTGAAGGCCCCATGCAAGTCCTCTTGTGTGAACATTTCAATGACCTTCATCATAGCCTCTTACATCTCAATTGTCTCATAACGGCAGCTTCTAAATTTTCCCTTGAGCTTAGGGAATAACCAAAAGTTACAGGGAGTAAGGTCTAGACTATAAGGAGGGTGAGGAACTGTCTTGATGCCCATTTCGGTCAAACAGTCTGTGACGAGGATGGAGTTGTGGACTGGTGTATTGTCCGGGTGGAAATGCCACCGACTCGATTTGAAGAGTGCTGGCCTCTTCCGATAGAATCTCTTCCTGAACTCCCTTAAAACCCCAACATAGTAACCCTAACCCTAACCTTTTGGCCTATCAACTCTGGTGTATTGACTTCCTTACTCCTTCCACCCCTCTGATCATCCCTCACAGACTCCCTGCCTTCCTTGAATCTCTTATGCCACTTAAAAACTGATGCTCGATTCATGCAAAATGCTCCAAAAGTGGCATTTTTTCCAAGTATAAATAATTTTATTGCATATCGTTCTTCGAAAGTGCCATATTGCATTTTTGAAATTTACCAGTTGTGACAATCAGGCTTTAGTAGGGTGTATTCCAGTTCCTGCTGTAGCTGTTCATTTGAACCTGAAATCATAAATATTAGTCAGTCATCTCATAAGATTTATAGCATTAACATACTGAATTTTCATGAGTCTACAACAATTTTAAATACGCATACGAAAAAAGTCTGGAAACCTATCGTATGCACCTCGTAGTTAAACTGGTTGGAATTTAAACGTTTGTTTTTCCTAAAGTGATTGTACAACGGAAGCTAAAAATCACACTGTGTCCTAATATTCACCCATAGCTAGGTGAGAAGAAACGGTTTCATGTAATTATGCATTTATAATAGAATTTTTTTTTTGTTTATGAATAATCATATTAGATTTGAACAGTTAATTAAAGATATATAATTGCTAGGAATTGATTTCTATTAAATTGGGATTCTTTCTAGATTTAGTTTGGTTTCCTTGTTTAATGTTATATCAACCTTTGTAGGTTATTTAATGCCAAAGCGATTCTCCTTGAAGAACAGTATTGGTATTATTTAACCCATAGCTAGGAGAATAAAGGGGTTCATACCTTTCCCAAGGATATTTGCCCGAAAGTGAACGTAATTGCGCGACTGTAGTACGAACTCGTTGACTACGATTCCGCAGTCCATCGCTTAAACCATTACACCACGAGGATACCCCCATGGATTTTTTTCTAAAAAGATAATATCTCAGAAATACTTTATTAAAACCGTTTGTTTGTATGTTTGATTGTTTGTGTTTTATGGCATATCAACCTTAGTAAACTATTTAATCCATTTTTATACAAATAAACAGTTCTATTTCAAACAATTCTGTTTACCATAAGTACACAGTTTTTCAAAAGCCTTTCTATTTCAAGCTATTTTATTTAGTCAGACATTTTATTTAATCAGTTTAGTATAAGAAAGATTCTTGCCTACACACAGTTAAAAGTTAAAACGGTTCTATTTTAAACAATTCAGTTTTGCGCAAGTACAGTTTCAATATCAAAAAAATTCTATTTATACAATTTTGTTTAGCATAGAAAAGCAGTTCCGTTTCAAGCAATTTAGTTTAGAATTTGTACGCAGTTTAAATGTTGAAACAGTACTATTTGGAGCAATTCTGTTTTGCATAAGTATGCAGTTTGAAAGAAGAATGCAATTCAAATGTCAAAACAGTTCTATTCTAAGAAATTAAGTTTAGGATAAGTACACAGTTAAGTCCTATTTGACCCCTACTTAGGCCCTTTTCAGGAGCTGGAACTGGGAGTGATAGCAATGAAGAGGTATTCTGTATTCCCCAAAGCTCCGGTATCAGTGGAACCTCACCATCAGATTGTTTAGTGTCACATCAGGACACTCATTGGGGGGGGTCTTATCCCTCTACATAGATACATTCGGTGTATTCTACTGCCCCGGTCGACTGGGTAACTTTTGTGGGAACCTTACCGATCTTACTATAATGGACTCTTCTCACCGTTATTAGTACAGAGATTTCGCTGCCAAAACGGCAGATCATATCGGTGTTATACGAACAGTACGAGACTTCTTACCTTTTCTATGTAACTCTAGCTATCTTGTGTAATATAATCTGTTATCTAATATCCGTGTTTGAGTTTTCATGAGTGACCCTTTCCGAGGCCACAACAGTAAATAAAAAACCTAATTACCTGTTAAAAGAAAAACTGGTTTCAAGGTGAAATGACTCAAAACGGGCTGAGATACTGTAAAAACCAACCAACCAACCAACCAACCAACCAATATTTTACCGAAAATTGACGCACAAAATTTGACTTAGACATCAATATTCACGCTAAATCATAAAACATCCAAACAGAATAAACCGTTTTTTTTATATATCCATTCCCTGGTAGCAACATCAGAAATAGAAAGATTCCAGAATAAATCACTGATGTTTACCCACATCAGCACTCCAGAAGACGCGTTTTTTGATCAGTTGTTTACGCTGTGGGATATCAGTTCACTTAGACGCCATCTTGGATATTTTTCTGAAGCTGGAGTGAATGCTGATTTAACACGTTGTTGCTTATTCCAAACAAGATTATTCATTCCAACACTTCTGACATCGATTAATATCTAGTATAAATAAATATAAAGTCAAATATTGTTAATTATGACGATTTTAATTAAAGGAAAAAAGGTTGATTGCAACTGTTCAATGATGCTGTAAATTGTATTAGGAAAATCCTGGAAGCAGCTCATTAAAAACAGCAATTCTTTAAAAAATAACAACAAATAACAGCAGCTCTTAAAAAAGAACAAAACAGGAACTGTAAGGCCACTCACATCCTATAATGCAAACAATCGAGAAAGACGGGCAAGACAGAATAGGTACTGCTTGTTTCATGAGTTTGAATACATAAGCGGAGTTCTCACATGGACTCCTACACATGGACACACCAGTGGGGCTGACTAGCAAAAACTTACATTCATCAGCTCACTGCTAACACTGTATGCCGTCTTGAGGACTTACTGAGAGCGATGACAAAAAAGGAAGGAGAGAGAGAGAAAGAGAGAGAGAAAGAGAGATTGGAGGAGAGAGAGGTGGGGAATAGAGTCAAAAGAATCCGTAGTATACTATGATGTTGATGAGAACGATAATGATAATATCGAGATGTTAAAGATGGTATCATTTCTAAGAAGTCTAAATCAGTTAATCTGAACATTTTTTTAAAAATTTCACTTTAAAAAAGTAAAAAAAAAAAAGTAAAAAAAAATAAATACCCCCCCAAACCATATTAAAGCTATCCTTCAAATAGAACAACATTATCCTGTTAACTATCCATTGTTATATTACAATACAAAATAGAAACAGTAACTCGATTTCAAATCCAGGATGAAGTTGGGTTTTTTTTTCACTTCACGCCAATGCCCTTAGAAAAGGCATGAATTCATGTATTTATTTCCCACGTGTGTGTAACAGGGGAGACAAGGTCATTAAGCATTCTTTAGGCAACCAACCAGGTAGAAGATAAACTGAATTCAAACCAGCTACATCGTAAGTTACACTGAGAGTCCGGAGTTTCCCGACTCCCTTCGGATATCCATCCTGATCGTTCATCACTTTTAGCAGATCCTCTAAACTGCTCAAGTGTCCACACAGATTTGATATATATATATATATATATATATATATATATATATATATTAACTATATATTAACTATAGCTGGTCTTGTCCATATGTAGGAGTATATTAGAGAACGTTACTCATGGTTTCTTCACTACTTCTCTGTCAGTGACTGGTATGTCTTGTTCATCTTATTTAGATAGTTTGTGAGATGAGAAATAGATAACCGTTCAGTTGTTCTTTTGAGGGGTTTTGCTTCCAGGATTTGTTCAAAACAACACGTCGCATTTTTGTGTTGTTACCGTCTAGCTTTTTCTCGATGTGTCTTCAGGGTGTGCATGTAATGCATCCTTACATTAGTATTGACGCTTCGACAGATTGTAATAAATCCCATTTTATTTTATTGGATAGATAAGATATCCAAGGATGGATAACCTGTCATTTGCATTCGACACATTTACAATGCGTATTTTCACATCACCTACTGAAGAAAAGTTGTTGCAGCCGAAGATGTAAACTTGTCTTCTAATTTTAAAGGCTTGGCATTTAAAATGGAGAATGTCCTTCTTTGTTTAAAATGTATGAACACTGTTTTATTTGCGTTCATGTCGACGCCAATGCTTCCCGCTCCTTTCTCCTGGCAATGCAAAAGAGATTCGACTTGGGCAGATGGATATGCGGGAAGCGCTAGATCATCTCCATAGTGTGCATCTATCCTAGTTTCTGTTTAGAACGAAACCATTTTCTTTTATTAGATCTATTAACGTTCGAAGTACGTAGCGTTGGCAATTAATCCACAAATATGGCGCTATTGTATCTCCTTGTAAGACTTCAGAAACGATTGAGAAGCTTGGCGTTAGAGACTTTGGCAACCATAGCAGTTACGTCTGCCTAATTTTTAATGATTCTGAGGGTATCTTTCTCGGGAAAGAAGATGATACAGCCCTTTATGCATACACTTGGTTAAATAATCGAAGCAGTATATCGTCAAATTTTCATATCTACCGTGCTTCAAAAGGTATTTTGTTGAGACCTACAGCTTTTTTGCTTTTAATCTTTTTACAATCCCTCAAGTTATTCGCTTTTAATCTGTCCGAGTTTGATGTCTAGTTGGAAATCAATATTTTTTTGATAGTTCTGTCGGTGATTTTTTCATCGTTGGCAGATTTTAGTTTTCCTCTCGAGGTGATCTTCTTTCCCCTCTCTTTATTTACTACCTGCCATGCTAATCGTGATTATCTATCTTCAATCAAAACTCTGATTTTATTGATTTCGTTTTGAATGTTTTCTAATTGTACTTATTTTGTATTAGTTAGTTCTTTAGAACTAACTTAAGTTTCTGTGTGTTGGCATTTGTTAGGTTTCTTTTATTAAGTAAGTTTTCTTCTTTGATGTAATCTTGTTTTTCTCTGATTGCTAATGACTCACATCGAAGGAAATCTACATTTGGCTTTTGGTTTGGTAAGTATGCTCTCTAACACTACTTCTATATATACGTTAACAAAGTTTTCATCTTCCTGAGTCGGAGAATGTCTTTCAGATTTATCCTGATGAGTAAAAGACTTGTTTCTTTTTGTTACTCTGTATGGATTACTTATATCACTTTTGGTTTGTGATGACCAGTCATAATGAGAGGGTTAACTTGTTTGTTTCTTATTTCTGCTTAGACTCACGCGTATCTCTGCCGTGACCGTTATGTGATCGGAAGATATTTCTAGAAATGTGAAGTATGTTCGTAGTTCAAAAACTAACGGAATGTCCCGACCTGAGTGTGTCGGAGGGGTTGGGTATATGTATGAATTAGGACGGGTTCTAATCGTTTATTACAGTTACAGTTAATGAAAGAAACACATGAAAATATTTATCAAACATCGTTCAACGTAGCCTCAATTCAAATAAATCCAGACCCCAAATATACAGCTTCAATTAAGAAGCAAAGGTCTATTAAATTAGATATTTTTAGCATCATTTTTTTATTATTTAAACAAAGTGCATTGTATAAAGTTTTAAAAGTTTTTTATTCGAAATTACTTAGACTTTCTTCCAATGAAAGACTGTATTACGGCTTAGTGTTCTTTCTCATAAACGTAAAATATCTACTTCATACATAATCCCACTTGTGTACTAACCTTAAATCCAGCTTAATAGAAATCGAAATTCATCGATGTCGATAGCATTTCTCACTCGATGGACTCCAAACTGCAAACAGATTTTATGAGAAATAAAACCAGAAGTGTAATTTCAGTTTTCGATCACCGTTTACCAGTTGTTCTGATGTTGCCTTTTAAAACGTATTATAAAATGTCCATAATATGCCACAACAGATAAAGAATAGACTAAAATATACCACGATAAAAAATACCACAATATGCTATAAAAAAGAATATACCATACTTGGCGAAAATAGACAAAGAAAATTATTTACGCTTACAATAAATCACAAGATGAATTCAAATAATTTTCTTTGTCTATTTTCACAAAGTATGGTATATTCTTTATTATAGCATATTGTGGTATTTTTTATCGTGGTGTATTTTAGTCTATTCTTTACACGTGTGAGTGCAATTATCTTTTAGGATCAAATATATGGATCAAATCTATGGATCAAATACATCTGCTTAAAATTATTTGTATTCGACAGGACAGAGTGTAAAAAAATCTCTAAAAGAACCAACCACACAAAAAATTGATTTGTTTTCGATAGGACTGAATGTAAAAAAATATCTAAAAGATTCTATAGGCAATTGAAAAATTTTTTTAAAATTAAACTAAATTTAAAATAATTATTAAAATATGCAGAAACACCCAGAAGCCCATGACAAGAAGGGGAGCGATGCATGCGCAAAGAAAAAGAACCGTCCCGACAAAAGATAGAATATTGTTCTCTTTCAGCAGTGGCCAGTGGAGTGACAACATTTAAATCTTTTTTTTCTTGTGGTGGAAGGCGCCATGCACCTGTCTAAGTTTTTGACCTATGAGCATACTTCACTTGTAGCAGACGCCTCTTTTACTAAAAACCCATGACTAAAAACACCAAATAATGAACTCGTCAGAATCACAATTAAGACACAATACAACGGACTTAATGACAACAAGTGAAAACAACGGATTTAGACATATCTCCCAAAAGCGTCAAACACGTTGTTAACGCTTTAAATACCAAATGTGGACATATATACCCAAGAATGACAAACTCATTTTACCACCATGACTGGGAAATTCAACCATTTCATTTCTATTCGGGAAGAATTTCCACACCCACTGAATGGTTGTTGAACACAGAGATAAAGGCAAAATATAAAGGATATCTTCGTCTCATACCTTTTACTATCTTCTTTCATATAATTCCTTTACAGCCTTCATATCCAAGAAGTTAAACCAGCAAGTTAACGTGGGGTCAGAACAGTATAACCCAGAATGGAGTCAGATAGCAAACAATATCATAAATCACCATTGAAACCCCATAAACCAACCACCCAAAAACTTTATTTGTATCCGATAGGACTGAGAGAAAATAAAATCTCTAAAGGAACCTACTACACAAAAAGTATTTGTATTTGATAGGACTGAGAGTAAAAGAAATCTCTAAAGGAACCTACTACACAAAAAGTATTTGTATTTGATAGGACTGAGAGAAAAAAAAGTCTCTAAAGGAACCTACTACACAAAAAGTATTTGTATTTGATAGGACTGAGAGAAAAAATAAAATCTCTAAAGGAACCTACTACACAAAAAGTATTTGTATTTGATAGGACTGAGAGTAAAAAAAATCTCTAAAGGAACCTACTACACAAAAAGTATTTGTATTTGATAGGACTGAGAGTAAAAAAAATCTCTAAAGGAACCTCATCATCATCATCATATCGTGCTCGCAGCACGGATATCCCTGACCCTCTCTCGCCACTCCTCCCTATCGTTCATCGCCCTAGGTAGGTCTTCAGGACAACAACCTGTATCCTCACATAGCTGCTGAATGTACGTTCGAGCTGGTCGTCCTGCTTTTGCGCGGCCATGTGTGGGGATCCATAAGAGTACATCTCTTATGAGTTCATCTCTGCTTCTCCAGCAGTGTCCTGCATGTCTGGTTCGTCTAACTTGGATAGTTTTCGTGGTAGGGGGCAGGTGGCCGTACAGTTGGTGTCTTGTGGGGTGTTGCTGCCAGGTCTTGTTCAGGATTGCACGCAGCATTCTTGCGTAATTGCCATCTAGTTTCTTCTCCAGCCGTTTTGTTAGCGTCCATGTAGTGCATCCATATAGCAGTATCGATGTGACCGCTGCCTGGAAGAAACTGCGTTTCATTTTATCGGTTAGGTCTGATTTCCATATAATCGATAGCCTATTGATAGCTGTCCATGCTTTCGTTAACCTCGTTTCGATGTCCTTTTCAGTTGATTCGACGCTGCTTCCTAGGTATGTGAATTTGTCTACTAGTTTAAGTGGGCTTCCTTCTAGAGTGGAGATGTCCCCCGTTTGGTTATAGCACATATATTCCGTTTTGTGTGCATTAACATGGAGGCCTATGCTTGCTGCTGCTCGTTCCAAACTATGCAGAAGTGTTTCGGCTTGGTCAGGTGTATTTGCCAGTAACGTTATGTCATCGGCGTAGTCGGCGTCGGTAATTGTTGTTGCGGGGTATCTTCTGCTTCTTCTCTTCGTCAGTTCGAAGCCATTCTCTTTGATTTTGTCAATCGATGTTCTAAGTACGTAGTCTAGACAAATGATAAAGAGGTACGGGGCCAGCGTGTCCCCTTATAGTACCCCTGCTACAATGTCAAAGTATTCTGTGTCTCCATCCGGTGATCGTACTTTTACTTTAGTGTTTCTATAGAGAATCGTTATTGCCGCTACGGTTTCTTTAGGTATGCCGTACGCTAGTAGGATTTGTTCCATCTTTTCTCTGTGAATGGAGTCGAAAGCCTTAGTAAAGTCGACAAATATTAATGTCGCTTGTAGGTTCTTTGCCCGTACACCTTCAAGGATTCTGCGGATGGTTAATATTTGTGAGGTCGTGGATCTATTTCTTCGGAAGCCATTTTGGTTTTTTCTAAGTATGTTGTCGATTTTGGGTTCTATTCGGTTTCGTAGTAGGGCATTGTAGATTTTGGCAGCTATGGATGTAAGTGTTATGCCTCGGTAGTTTTTGGCTAATCCGAGGTCCCCCTTTTTAGGGAAGGGGAGTATGCATCCCTTCATCCATCTATCTATCGGATTTTGATTGTATACTGCGTTGCAGTGTCGGAGCAGTATGTCGTCGAATTGTCTGGTCTTCCATACTTCCGGGGGAATTTCGTCCAGCCCTGCAGCTTTCCTATTTTTAATTTTTCTGAGAACCTAGTCGAGTACTTCTTGTGTGAACGGTCCTAGTTTAATGTCTAATTGTTTGCTAATTATTCTGGTGATTGGTTCATGCGTTATTTTTGGTGGGTTTCCAAGTAAGTTTTCGAAGTGCTGTTTCCACAGTTTTATTCTTTCTTGTTGGTTTGCTGCTTTAAGTTTTGCTTTGGTTGTTTTCTTTCTTCTGCTCACTTCGTGTATTGTTTGCCAGGCTATTCTAGATTGTCTATCTTCCACCGAGTCTCTAATCTTATCTATCTGATTTTGAATGTATTCTGTCTGTTCCTTTATATATATGCCTGCTAATTGATATTGTGCCGTTTTTAGTTTAAGGCATTTGTGTTTGTTGGGTTTTTTCGATAGTTTTTGGAGGCTGTTTTCACTAGTGCACGTTTTTCTCTCACCGCTAAAGTTTCCCATGGGACTCTATATTTAGTTTTAATTTTTGTTGGAATGTAATTTGCTGCTGCCTCGAGGTGTGCATTGACGAAATTTTCGTATTCGTCGTTTGGTGTACTTTTTTCCGTCTTTTCTTGTAGTGTTTCGAATCTGTTTCTTAATTCTAATACGTATTTATCTCTTACATCTTTGTTGTTTAATAGGGCCCAGTCATAGTGTTTGGTGGTCGCTGTTCGTTTGGCGTTTTTTCGTAGGCTTAACCGTATTTTCGCCGTGACTATTCGGTGATCGGTGGACACACCCTCAAAAGAGGAGTATGCCTCGCAATTCAATGCACTATTCTTCCATTTCTTGTTTATAAGGACGTAGTCTATCTGTGCTTTAGTATTGTTTGCGTACGTGTATGTCCATAGTTTGCCCTCCCTTTTTTGGTAGTTTGTATTGAGGCATGCTAATCTATTTTCTATCATGAAATCTGTTAGATGTTGCCCATTCCTATTTGACGTGTTGTGGAGGCTGTATTTGTTGTTTCTGTTTTCCCGATTTGTGCATTCATGTCTCCGCCAATGACTAACATGTTGTGTTTCGGGATGCTACGCACTAATGAGAATAACTCATCGTAGAAGATGACTAACTACACAAAAAGTATTTGTATTTGATAGGACTGAGAGAAGAAAAATCTCTAAAGGAACCTACTACACAAAAAAGTATTTGTATTTGATAGGACTGAGAGAAAAAATAAAATCTCTAAAGGAACCTACTACACAAAAAGTATTTGTATTTGATAGGACTGAGAGAAAAAAAAATCTCTAAAGGAACCTACTACACAAAAAGTATTTGTATTTGATAGGACTGAGAGAAAAAATAAAATCTCTAAAGGAACCTACTACACAAAAAGTATTTGTATTTGATAGGACTGAGAGTAAAAAAAATCTCTAAAGGAACCTACTACACAAAAAGTATTTGTATTTGATAGAACTGAGAGGAAAAATAAGATCTCTAAAGGAACCTACTACACAAAAATTATTTGTATCCGATAGGACTGAGAGAAAAAAAAATCTCTAAAGGAACCTACTACACAAAAAGTATTTGTATTTGATAGGACTGAGAGTAAAAAAAATCTCTAAAGGAACCTACTACACAAAAAGTATTTGTATTTGATAGAACTGAGAGAAAAAATAAAATCTCTAAAGGAACCTACTACACAAAAAGTATTTGTATTTGATAGGACTGAGAGAAAAAATAAAATCTCTAAAGGAACCTACTACACAAAAAGTATTTGTATTTGATAGAACTGAGAGAAAAAAAATCTCTAAAGGAACCTACTACACAAAAAGTATTTGTATTTGATAGGACTGAGAGTAAAAAAAATCTCTAAAGGAACCTACTACACAAAAATTATTTGTATCCGATAGGACTGAGAGAAAAAAAATCTCTAAAGGAACCTACTACACAAAAAGTATTTGTATTTGATAGGACTGAGAGAAAAAAAAATCTCTAAAGGAACCTACTACACAAAAATTATTTGTATCCGATAGGACTGAGAGAAAAAAAAATCTCTAAAGGAACCTACTACACAAAAAGTATTTGTATTTGATAGGACTGAGAGTAAAAAAAATCTCTAAAGGAACCTACTACACAAAAAGTATTTGTATTTGATAGGACTGAGAGAAAAAAAAATCTCTAAAGGAACCTACTACACAAAAATTATTTGTATCCGATAGGACTGAGAGAAAAAAAAATCTCTAAAGGAACCTACTACACAAAAAGTATTTGTATTTGATAGGACTGAGAGAAAAAATAAAATCTCTAAAGGAACCTACTACACAAAAAGTATTTGTATTTGATAGGACTGAGAGAAAAAATAAAATCTCTAAAGGAACCTACTACACAAAAAAGTATTTGTATTCGATAGGACTGAGAGTAAAAAAAATCTCTAAAGGAACCTACTACACAAAAAGTATTTGTATTTGATAGAACTGAGAGAAAAAATAAAATCTCTAAAGGAACCTACTACACAAAAAGTATTTGTATTTGATAGGACTGAGAGAAAAAAAAATCTCTAAAGGAACCTACTACACAAAAAGTATTTGTATTTGATAGGACTGAGAGAAAAAATAAAATCTCTAAAGGAACCTACTACACAAAAAAGTATTTGTATTCGATAGGACTGAGAGTAAAAAAAATCTCTAAAGGAACCTACTACACAAAAAGTATTTGTATTTGATAGAACTGAGAGAAAAAATAAAATCTCTAAAGGAACCTACTACACAAAAAGTATTTGTATTTGATAGAACTGAGAGAAAAAATAAAATCTCTAAAGGAACCTACTACACAAAAAGTATTTGTATTTGATAGGACTGAGAGTAAAAAATAAAATCTCTAAAGGAACCTACTACACAAAAAGTATTTGTATTTGATAGAACTGAGAGAAAAAATAAAATCTCTAAAGGAACCTACTACACAAAAAGTATTTGTATTTGATAGGACTGAGAGTAAAAAATAAAATCTCTAAAGGAACCTACTACACAAAAGTATTTGTATTTGATAGAACTGAGAGAAAAAATAAAATCTCTAAAGGAACCTACTACACAAAAAGTATTTGTATTTGATAGAACTGAGAGAAAAAATAAAATCTCTAAAGGAACCTACTACACAAAAAGTATTTGTATTTGATAGAACTGAGAGAAAAAATAAAATCTCTAAAGGAACCTACTACACAAAAAGTATTTGTATTTGATAGAACTGAGAGAAAAAATAAAATCTCTAAAGGAACCTACTACACAAAAAAGTATTTGTATTCGATAGGACTGAGAGTAAAAAAAATCTCTAAAGGAACCTACTACACAAAAAGTATTTGTATTTGATAGAACTGAGAGAAAAAATAAAATCTCTAAAGGAACCTACTACACAAAAAGTATTTGTATTTGATAGAACTGAGAGAAAAAATAAAATCTCTAAAGGAAC
The DNA here is from genome assembly GCA_963585895.1 of Sepioteuthis lessoniana. Classification (NCBI taxonomy): domain Eukaryota; kingdom Metazoa; phylum Mollusca; class Cephalopoda; order Myopsida; family Loliginidae; genus Sepioteuthis; species Sepioteuthis lessoniana. The sequence continues at coordinate 18,056,816 of OY757928.1, read as the reverse complement.
CTACTACACAAAAAGTATTTGTATTTGATAGGACTGAGAGTAAAAAATAAAATCTCTAAAGGAACCTACTACACAAAAAGTATTTGTATTTGATAGAACTGAGAGAAAAAATAAAATCTCTAAAGGAACCTACTACACAAAAAGTATTTGTATTTGATAGGACTGAGAGTAAAAAATAAAATCTCTAAAGGAACCTACTACACAAAAAGTATTTGTATTTGATAGAACTGAGAGAAAAAATAAAATCTCTAAAGGAACCTACTACACAAAAAGTATTTGTATTTGATAGAACTGAGAGAAAAAATAAAATCTCTAAAGGAACCTACTACACAAAAAGTATTTGTATTTGATAGAACTGAGAGAAAAAATAAAATCTCTAAAGGAACCTACTACACAAAAAGTATTTGTATTTGATAGAACTGAGAGAAAAAATAAAATCTCTAAAGAAACACTACACGAAAGATTTAAAGGGAACATACAATGAACATGATTCCTCTAGACATAATATACTCTGGAGGGGTTGCCACACCGTTAAAATCAGTCAATCAATGAATAATATTTGACTTATAAATAGTACCCAAACAGTTATTTCCCTTCTGTTTCACACTAAACATTGGAGTAAAAGCAATTAAGGTTGATCCCACCCTTCCCAGAAGTCTACACCTGATGCAGTTTTATATCACACCCAGGACACTTCTTCATGTGGATTCTTATGCCTGATGATAGGGCTTGCAAAGATTTTATCAATTACACCAGTATTATGTAGATATCTCTGCATATTTCTTCACACAGACCCGGACACATATAGAGGCTTTCTGATCTGGTGGTTCATTTAATTTCTTTTGATAGTTTTTACCGATGAATATTTGCCAAAAGAGCTCTCCGAAATCTCTATGGTTCTTTGATTTTTTTTTTTCATTTTGCATAAAGAACACAATAAAAAGTTCATAGTATCGTGTTTGATTTTCTGTGATGCAGGTATCTAGTTCTTTCTAATACTCTCTGGCAAATAGACAAAATATCTGCTGCATCACACCAATCTCTCTCGCATCAATGATGTTAGACAAGGCAACAATGAAAACCTAATTAAATTGGAGGCCTTTCGCGTCTAACTTTTGGGTCTCTTAGCGTGATCAGCCGAGATGCAAAACCCGGGAGAGTTTGAGTTAAAGGGAGATAACCAGGCGAGAATACTTATTTGTTTCCTTGTATGCTTCCCACACGCTTTGTGGTATTTGATTTTATTCTTTTTTTTGTCTCCATCTAGATTTACCGTATTCTTTTTTTTTAATTTTATGTTAGCATAAACTTCCAAAAGCGATTTCTCTATTTTGGCAGATAAAACTATTTATCTTATTGTGTTTTATCGATGGTTTTTTTATCTTTAAATTTGCTATTCATTCTTCTTTGGTAATCAATTCTTTCAGTACTTTTCATCATGCAGTAAGAAATTTATTCTTTGATCTTCAGGAGCGTTTTTCACAATTCTTTTAAACTGATATTTTGTTTACTCACGTCCTTTTTTATATTACATTGAACATTTTCATTTGTAGGGGTTGTAACTTGTAATGAAAACCTAGCGATATAATTGCTCATCTTAAAGCTTTATTGAAATATAACACAATTGTTGTCAGTTTGGAAGAAGCTTATATATATATATATATATATATATATATATATATATATATATATATATATATATATATGTCCCTCTCTCGAAGGAATTAATAGCTGCTACCCGTGTAATGCAAAGGTCTTCAAACGAATTGAGCACTCCGGTATCCGAGAGCGCAAAAATGTAAAAAAAAACAACTATTATTTATTTAAAGGCGTTATAAATCCTGAGCTGACGTAGGTCGACTAAATTGCTGAACGTTAAGATTCTAAGAGTCGCTTAAAGTTAGACGGATTTCGATCCCAATTTGAAGCGTCCCGCGTTTCTAGCCACACCGAAGAATTGTGATGGAATGAAACAGTCAGTCTCTAGATGACTATATATATATATATATATACATGGTTGAATACCATGGATTTGTTTCTTTTTTAAAATCTTCAAGTAAAATATTCTTACTAGACTTCTAATTTCTGGATCAAGTTAGTAAAGAAAGAACCCTATATTAGCCCAAGAGCTTTCGACCATTTCGCTGGTCTTCTTCGTGGATCGAGTTATATATACACACATATATATATGTAATATAGACATAATACGGATACGTAAAATGTTCGGATATATAAAATATTAATATGCATGGGAATCCCGAAACACAGATGACTTTCTTTGTTCAGGTACGAAACGTTTATTGACTTCTTGAGTTTAGTCTTTCGACATGAATAGAGAGAGAGAGACACAATTTTTACTATGCTGACCGTTCCATCTGACCCAACAAACGCGCGTCGTATCCCGTAGGCCACAAATGGACTGGCCTCACCCAGGTTCAAATCTCAACTCACTGACCCAACAAACGCACGCGCATCCCGTAGGCCACAAACTGGACTCGCCTCGCCCAGTTTCAAATCTCAACTAGCCTCGCCCAGAGACAAATCTCAACTCACTGCTCTTTTTTCAAAATCACCAAGAAACCTTGTCGACCGCTTCCGGGCATGACGTCATTCGCATCCCAGTTCTATTTCCCATCTGGAGTCTTTATTATAACATCTGTGATTGTCACATTCTCTGCACACGAGCGTGAACACCTGCACTCAATGTGGGCACCTGCACGTGCACTGAACCGAATAGTTCTAAGCCTAACTAAACCGAATGATAAGATATAACCAACGAAAAATGAAAATATAAAAAAATCATTCCACAATTATATAACATATATATGTGACTGATTCAGGAGATGACAAATATGTTTGACTTCACCGTATAACTAATTTACGCTTTTTCCTTTTTATGTGTATATTTTAATATCTTTATTTCTTTGGACTGTAACCGCTAGTTAAGCAAGTTCAAACTCTAGTTGTTCTATTAAATTCACTTTCGAATTAATACCATTGGAAAAGTTAGGAATCCCTTTATCTTCACAGCTTTGGGTTAAGTACTATTACTGCTGTTCTACGAGGGTGGCTTTGGCATTAAATGACCCTCGAAAGATAATATTCTATGAAACAAAGAAACTGATGTACTTTTCTTTCTACCTGCTTGTTGGGGGTTCAATATTTCCCTCTTTATCTTCATTTTTCTTTCTTTCTTTCTTTCTTTCTTTCTTTCTTTCTTCGTGTTTTTTTTTTCATTTCTTTTTCTTTATATTAATCTTATATGCGTATTTTACTCTATTATTCTGTATTTCTTCGTCTTTTTTGTTCGTTATATTTGCATTTTTTAATATATTTCATTCTTCTTCTTCTTCTTCTTCTTCTTCTTCTTCTTCTTCTTCTTCTTTTTCTTCTTCTTCTTCTTCTTCTTCTTTCTCCCTCCCCCTCTCTCTCTCTCTCTCTCTTCCTCCGTCACCCTATCTATCTATCTATCTATCTATCTCTACGTCTGATTCCTTCTTTACATTTCTATTTTTGACTTATTTGAATACTGGAATATTTTCAGAATCTTTCGTCAGTAGATCTTCTTTGCTCTCTCTGCCCCCCGGTGTCCCGATTTCTCACGCCTTTTTCACAATTCTGTTCTAACTCAGTCGATTTAATTTTGACAAAGTTCTTATTAAATTCACAGACTTCAGTTTCTGATTACTTCACATGTTGCTGTTAATAGTTCCCGCCTTATTTCTTATACCTACGTCCTTTCTGATGTATTTGTTGAATTGAAGGAACTTTCAAGAAGTAACTTTATTTCTTACTTCTAGTTACTTATTAAATCTATCTATCTATCTATCTATCTATCTATCTATCTATCTATCTATCTATCTATCTATCTATCTATCTATCTAAGCCTGTTAATATCTATCTATCTATCTATCTATCTATCTATCTATCTATCTATCTATCTATCTATCTAAGCCTGTTTCTATCTATCTATCTATCTATCTATCTATCTATCTATCTATCTATCTAAGCCTGTTAATATCTATCTATCTATCTATCTATGTAAGCCTGTTAATATCTATCTATCTATCTATCTATCTATCTATCTAAATCTGTTCATATCTATCTATCTATCTATCTATCTATCTATCTATCTATCTATCTATCTAAATCTGTTCATATCTATCTATCTATCTATCTATTATTTTCTATCTTATCTATCTATCTATCTATCTATCTATCTATTATTTTCTATCTTATCTCTCTATCTATCTATCTATCTATCTATCTATCTATCTATCTAAGCCTGTTAATATCTATCTATCTATCTATCTAAATCTGTTCATATCTATCTATCTATCTATCTATCTATCTATCTATCTATCTATCTATCTATTATTTTCTATCTATCTATCTATCTATCTATCTATCTATCTATCTATCTATCTATCTATCTAAGCCTGTTAATATCTATCTATCTATCTATCTATCTATGTAAGCCTGTTAATATCTATCTATCTATCTATCTAAATCTGTTCATATCTATCTATCTATCTATCTATCTATCTATCTATTATTTTCTAACTATCTATCTATCTATCTATCTATCTATCTATCTATCTATCTATGTAAGCCTGTTAATATCTATCTATCTATCTATCTATCTATCTAAATCTGTTCATATCTATCTATCTATCTATTATTTTCTATCTATCTATCTATCTATCTATCTATCTATCTATCTATCTATCTATCTAAGCCTGTTAATATCTATCTATCTATCTATCTATCTATCTATCTATCTATCTAAATCTGTTCATATCTATCTATCTATCTATCTATCTATCTATCTATCTATCTATTATTTTCTATCTTATCTATCTATCTATCTATCTATCTATCTATCTATCTATCTATCTATCTATCTATTATTTTCTATCTTATCTATCTATCTATCTATCTATCTATCTATCTATCTATCTATCTATCTAAGCCTGTTAATATCTATCTATCTATCTATCTAAATCTGTTCATATCTATCTATCTATCTATCTATCTATCTATCTATTATTTTCTATCTATCTATCTATCTATCTATCTATCTATCTATCTATCTAAGCCTGTTAATATCTATCTATCTATCTATCTATCTATGTAAGCCTGTTAATATCTATCTATCTATCTATCTATCTAAATCTGTTCATATCTATCTATCTATCTATCTATCTATCTATCTATTATTTTCTATCTATCTATCTATCTATCTATCTAAGCCTGTTAATATCTATCTATCTATCTATCTATCTAAATCTGTTCATATCTATCTATCTATCTATCTATCTATCTATCTATCTATCTATCTAAGCCTGTTAATATCTATCTATCTATCTATCTAAATCTGTTCATATCTATCTATCTATCTATCTATTATTTTCTATCTATCTATCTATCTATGTCAGTCTGTTAAAATCTATTTCGCTTAGAAAAGTTATACCAACACCCATCTATCAGCTCCTTTAACTCGTTTTCCCTAAAAAAAAAAAAAAATGTAGCAGACAATTTTGTCTTTCTTCCTTAGAAATATTCCCTCTCTCTTCTCTCCCGGTTACTTCCTCTTATATCTCATGCCCTCCCTCTCTCTTTCACTCTCTCTTGCTCTTTGTTTTTGAAATATCTTTCTTTCCTTTTCCAATAATATTCAACTTTCTAATATGCTCTTTCCAAATGCTTACACTAATCTCTGTCTTCACACACACACACACACACACACACACACACACACACACTCACACACACACACATATATATATATATATATATATTTGTATATTTATATTCAACAGCCTCGTTCGAACCTAATGTTACAAGCAAGGAGAAAATTTCATTCTGCGAGGTTACAAGAAATGTTATTAATACAAATCACCGAAAACTTCGTGTAATGTCGACATCAATCGGACTCAGAGGAAAGGCAACTCTGGAGAACGATATCTGGTCACGCTATGTTAGACCCGTGGACTTGTTACTTTACGAGACCTTCTCGACATGAACATTACAGATAACAACATTAGTTATGCCGAATGCACCGCTGAGGAACAAGTAAATGTTAAGGCAACAGTATATAATCTTATAATGACAATCTAGGCGGACATAAATGCACGCACGTTATATCCTGTTGCTCATGCTGTAAAAACGTTTATCTTGTAAGCAATTTCGTACACAGTGGTTTAAAACTTGAATCCTAAAGAAAATATAACAATGTGGTACAATAAGATATTCAGTTACGAGATCAAACCGGACATTGGAATAATGGTTAGAGTGTTCACCCATGGCCCGGGAAACATAGTTACAATCCCAGGTCGAGTCATACCAAAGACTAAAAAAAAATGGTAGTTGATGCTACTTTGCTTAACACTCAGCATTATAAGGTAAGGATCAAGGGTAAAGTGGAACAATCCAGGGAAAGGAATAACACCCTCCCCTATACCTTGGTGTAGTAGCTATCGAAAATGGAGCCTTTTGGTCACCCTCGACTAAGGTCGCCAACTTTACTTACTTTTACTCTTTGTTTAATTACATATCAAACTTTCTTGGTAATTTAATGCTGAATCCATTCTTTTAGAAGAGCAGAAATGTTACTATTTAACCTATAGTTGGGGGCATAATAGTGTTCATGCCTTTCTCAAAAGTAAGAGTTCAAAAGTGAACGTTATTGCGGGACTGGAACTCATACTCTCCTCCTATGATTTCGCAGACCAACACGTTAGCCTTTACGCCTCCTGAGCATCCCCGAATATATATAGGTTCAAAAATCCATGAGTTGGTTCTTGTGTATCTTGGTTTTCTTTTGCTTTTTGTTTGTTGGCATATCAAACTTTATGGGTTATTTATTGCCAAAGCCAGACTTTTAGAAGAAAAGTAGAGGTCCAATTTAATCCAGACCTGGAGGGGAAAAGTAGATATGCATATTTACCCAACCCCTCCGCTCGGGCAGGATATGACACAAGGTCAATTTTTAAGCGGAGTTTAACAGGTTTAAATACAGAGTTTTCCTTCTCCTAGACTAGTTGTCTCACTAAGGCTGAAGAACCCAGTATGCCCTACTATTTATCCATAGCTGGAGGGAGAATAATTGGATTCATACCTTTCCCAAGGGTATTAGTGCAATGTGAAATGCAATCAGTCTCGTCCAGGTTTTGAACTCGTGTCGCCGTGTCCATCATATATCATCCCAAAGTGTATTTATCTAAAAATTAATGCAATGCCACGACTGGGTTTCGAACTTGCTTACAAAGATACCGCAGTTTAACACTTTGGGGGTTTAACCATGTGAACAGTCTACTCTATATATCTTATTGGTTTATTTGGTTTTATTTTATGTCAACCATTGTCGGTTATTTTAGCTCAATTCATGTTTACATATATTAGATATATATGATTTGTAAACATATTCTGTTCATAACATTTATAAACGAGTCTAAGCTAATTCTTTTACATACTGTTAAATCGTTCCAATTATTGCTATATATCACTAACAATTCGATTAAATATCAGTCATTTGTTTACTCAAAGTTAAATGGGGGTGTCTTCGCGGTGAAATGGTTACAGCGATGGACTGCCGAATCGTAGTACGCGAGTTCGTACCCCAGTCGCGCTATTACGTTCATTTTCGGGCAAATACCCTTGGGAAAAGTATGAACCCTCTTATCCTCCCAGCTATCGGTTAAATAGTAGCACTACTGTTCTTCTAGGAGAATGGCTTTGGCATTAAATAACCCACAAAGGTTGATATGCCATTAAACAAAGAAACCAAACCAAACCACACTTAAATGATCAAACAGTACTATTTCTTACAATTCAATTTAGCATAAGTTATTTGTTTGGATACAGTTTTGATATCAAACAGTTCTATTTGACCCATAGGCAGGACTCAGACAGTTACTACCACTCCGGGTCAGACTGGAATTGGGAGCAATGGTTATGAAATACTTCGCATTCCCCATGACTGGAGCCTCACCATCGAATAGTTTAAAGTCATATCCAGTACTGTATATATGTGAGTACCTATGTATATAAGCTTAGCGTAAATAAAGTTATGTGCATTTATATGGATACATGAGGGTAGTTTTAAGTCGTTTGTGTTTAATTATATTCAATGATTGGTAAATCATTGGTCACGAAAGCTCTGAAAGAGGTTTTAGTTCGACTTTTCTATGTTAGACGGCTTCAAGAAGAAGTTTTAAAAAATGGATCATAATTTTATTTTTAAGCGCACATTAACTCCTTATGGATAATTTAAAGCAAAAAATTGGTTAATTTCTTAAGATTTGATCGGTTGGTCGTTTGGTCTGGCTTTCATGGCTTATTAATTTTTTGTTTTTTGTAGTTTAATGGCATAACAACCTTTTAGGATGACTTAATGCCAAATCTATTTTTCTTGAAACATAGCACTGATTCTATTTAACCCATAACTTGGAGAATAAGGGGGTTCATGCCATTCCCAAGGGCATTTGTCCGATAGAGAACGTAATAACGCAACTAGAGTTCAAACTCAATTACTACGATTTCGTAGTCCAGCGCTTTAACTGTAATATAATTGCGGAGCGATTTCGTTTTGTATATCTTGACTTTCGGTTTAGTTAGGATGAGAACCTTTCAGCTCAGTGCATGGGTTAGTTAGGTGCAAACATGAGCTCAGGTGTTCACGCACGCGCGAGGAGGATGCATCATTCACAGATGTCAAAATAAAACCCCCAGATAGGAAATGAGACGTGGGGGTGTGAATGACGTCATGCACCGGAAGCGTGGGCTGAGGGATTTTGGGATTTGAGAAAAGTCAGTGAGTTGAGTTCCTGCCTCCGAATAAGAGAGTTAAGATTCAGAGCAGGGCGAGGTCAGACGACCTTGTGCGCAATGGGCGCCGCGCGTTGGTTGGGTTAAGGGCTGACAATGTAAAAGCAGTCAGCATAGAAAGATTGTGTCTCTCTCTCCTCATATCGAAAAACCTTTAAACTCAAAAGTAATAAAAAGTTTCGTACCTGAATCAATTTCGTAAAGTATCATGTTTTTAGATTCCCTGTGTCTATTTCACATATCCGTGTATCATGTGTATGTTACATAACAATAACACACCAAAGACATCCCTTATCAACCTTTGTAGTTTATGTAATACAAAATCTTGTATATATACGCGGATCATTTCCAGACTTTTTTGTTCGTATGACCACTTTTATTGATAGTACACACATGAAACTCTAGTCCCCTTCGAAGTAATCTCCTCCTGCTGCAATGCACTTGTTCTACCGTTCCAACAACTTCTCGAAGGCCCCATGGATGTCCTCTTGTGTGAGCGTGTCAATGACCTTCGTCACAGCCTCTTTCATATCCTCAATAGTCTCATAACGACAGCCACTGAGCTTAGGAAATAACAAAAAGTCACAGAGAGCAAGGTCTGGACTATAGGGAGGTTGAGGAATTGTCGTGATGCCCATTTTGGTCAAATAGTCAGTGTCAAGGATGGAATTGTAAGCTGGTGCATTGTCCTGGTGGAAATGCCACTGACCCAATTTGAAGAGTGCTGGCCTCTTCCGACGGTATCTCTACCTGAACTCCCTTAAAACCTCAACATAGTAACCCTACCCTAAACCTTTGGCCAATCAACTCTGGTGTATTGACTTCCTTACTCCTCCCATACCTCTCATCCTCCTTCACAGACTCTTAGTCTTCCTTGAATCTCTTATGTCACTCAAAAACTGATGCTCAATTCATGCAAGATGGTCAAAAAGCAGTCTGAAGTATTCCATACGTTTCTGTGGCATTTTTTTCCAAGTTTAAAACAGAATTTTATTCCATATCGTTCTTCTAAAGTGTCCTCACGTCCAGATTGCATTTTTGAAATTCAACAGCAGAGACAATCAAGCTTGAGTAGGGTGTATTCCAGTTCCTGATCTAGCTGTTCATTTGAATCTTAAATCATAAAATTTGATGAGTCATCCCATACGATGTATAGCAATAACATACTGAATTTTCAGGAGTCTACGACAATTTTAAATACCTCTAAAAAAATATCTCGAAACATATCGAATGAACCACGTATATTGATGTCTTATTTGATCGCGTAAACGGAAATATAAATATTACTGTTATCAACTAAGTTTTTCATCAGTGAGCACAAACAAAACTCACAGTTTTTAAAGTAGATTAAAACTTCTTTTTTTTTTTTAGAGTTAATGAAGTTCTCATTTAATGTGACTGATGTAAACACTCGTTTAGTTTCTTTATTTTAATGGCATAACAACGTAGATGGGTTATCTTATACCAAAGCCATCCTTCTGTAATAATTGTAGCCGTTCTTTTTAACCCCTTGTTGGACAGAGATAATTGGGTTCATACTTTTCTCAAGGATGTTAGTCCGAAAGTGAACGTTATAGCGCGATTGAAATTCAACCCGAGCAAATTTTTTTGAACAATCTTGTTAATATACTTTGATCCATTTTACTTTCATCTTTCGCATGACAAATGTTTTTTGTTGTTTCGGCAGCGTCATATTCCAGTTCAAAATTGTAAAGCAGAAGATCTCAAATTAGTCTATGTTTCACGTTGTTCTGTGTAGATTTTAAATTCAACTCGGGGTATATCAATTGGTTTGGTTTCTTTGTTTAATCGCATATCAACTCTTTTTAGGTTATTTAATGCAAAAGCTATTCTCCTAGAAGAACAGTAGTGGTACTATTTAACCCATAGCTGGGAGGATAACGGGGGTTCATACCCTTCCCAAGGTGATTTGCCCGAAAGTGAACGTAATAGCGCGATTGGAGTACGAACTCGCGTACTACGAATCGGCAGTCCATCGCTTTAACCATTACACCACGAGGACACCCCCCGGTATACCAATGTGTTGTATGGTACACGTATGCATTGGCAAACCACACAATACAAATACCATAGGCGACCCCGTTGTTCGGATACGAATGTTTTATTAACTTCTTGACTTCGGTTCTTAGACAAGAAGAGAGAGAGACATAATTCTTAAAAGTATTTCGTAATGATACTATGCTAACAACAGCCCCGGAACATCTCGTGGTCCTATCTCAATTTCTCAACACCATAGTCGGACCCCAACTTCTCAACACCATAGTCGGACCCCAACTTCTCAACACCATAGTCGGACCCCAACTTTTCAACACCATAGTCGGACCCCAACATCTCAACACCATGGTCAGACCCCAACTTCTCAACACCATGGTCAGACCTCAACTTCTTAAAACCATGGTAAGAACCCAACTTCTCAACACCATAGTCGGACCCCAACTTCTCAACACCATAGTCGGAACTTAACTGAATCTTTTTCGAAATCTTCCAAATTCTCAGCCTATCTCTTCTGGGCATGATGTCATCCACACTCCAACCCCTTTCTCTCTCTGGGGTTTATTATGACAATGGTGATTGTCATTTCCTTTGCACGCGAACATAAACTGTACCCAATGCTCTGAATATGAACTCTTAACACGAATAGTTCAAAGCCCAACCAAACTGAATGATAAAATATAATTAATGAAAATTGATTAAAATTAAAAAAAAAATCATTCCTTAATAATATAACAAATGTCGTCTCACCATCTCAACAAGCGTTCTACCAAGCACAACAGATATTAGGGCTTGAACTGCTTCTGCCACTGGATATATCAACTATCAATTAACACATATCAAACTTTGTAAATTTTTTTACTCATACCAGTATTATTACAACTTTTTTTTTTATTATGATTCGAAATGTTTTATGATTATTTCTATTCAGACTTGTATTTACCCGATCTCTTCGCTCAGGGTAGGGTGTGATACAAGATCTGTTTTTTTGCGAGGAGTGAAATGTGGTTTAAATTTAGAGTTTTCCCACTGGATTGGTTGCCTAACCAAAGCTTAAGAACGCAGTCTGCTTGTGCCGATACCCCCTCGCCCCCCTGAATACGTCAACTTCTTCGAACCATTTCGCTTCTTTGCCGGTGATCAACTAGTGGTTCCGATAAGGGCATCGCACATTTCTTCATGGCTACAAGAAATACAATCAAGAGAGTGGGAGGAAAGAACAAAGAACAAACGAACAATATGAGCTTGGGTTAATTCAAAGTGCCAGGAGAGGAGTTATTTAACATTGCATTCCCTATGTGCATAGGTAGACTAACGCTAGCGGGGATTTCTAGCGCAAATTCTACAACCTACGAGGAGTGCTGACTCATCTTGACCGGTCTTCCCTCACTGCTCTGGACTCTTTCTCATGCCAACTGGTCACTTCTGCTGTCCGGTGTCGACTTCATCTGCCACTCTCCGTTGCCCGTCGCCAACCCTTCTGTCGGTTCCTTTGTCCAACTCCTACAGGCGTTCCCTTGCCTACTTCCGGTCACTTCGAGATCGCGGGCTCAGACCTTTGTTTGGTTTCGCGCCAAAACAAAGGGATTGTCTGCTTGGCGGACTACCAACATTGTGTTACATGGTCTACGATTTTCTTATAGTTGAGGCGAAATCCAATGGTTACGTGCTCGTCAGAACGGCATAATTTTGAAGTGAAATGCAAACGGTCAAGTCCATGATTTTTAGCTCGGAACACCGATTCCACTTTCTGCGATCATAACTGTTATGATAAACGTTACGTTAAGAGCGTCTCTTTCTATTTATATATTCATTTAAATAAATTATTTTCAGTGTTAGACATTTGGTTTCTTATTATATTCCAAATCGACAATTCCAAATCTTCAACTGCATAAAACACATTTGGAAAGATATATCTATCTTTTTAGGTTTTTTTAATAAAAGGAAAACGAAGAAAGAAAGATAAAAGATGAAATCTATACCTCTGAAGCAATAATGTAATTCCATGGCCCTTTTTGAAATAAAATGAAACGTAGAACCTCATCTTTCGATCTTAAATTCAGTACACATAAAATAAAGAAGAATATAGATTAATTGTCTAGTGGGTAGAGTGTTCGCCAATCGTCCGGGAAACCTGGGTTCAATCCCAAGTCGAGTCATACCAAAGACTTTAAAAATGGTACTTGATACTTCATTGCTTAACACTCAGCAATTTAAGGTACGTATCAAGGGTAAAGTGGAGCCATCCAGGGAAAGGTGTAGCGCCCTCCTCTACACCTTGGTGTAGTACCTATTGAAAAGGGAGCTTTCTGGTCGCCCTTGACTAGGGTCGCCAACAATTACAGAATGCCAATGCCGCTACGCGTGCACACAAAGGCAATGATTGTTTTCACAATTATCCTCCAAGTCAAAACAATATCGATTATTTGACAAAAATCTATTTTATTGAGACAAAACAATTGATAATATAATTATGTAATAACTCAATCAGAAATTTACACTTTATTATTTTTAAAAGTTAAATTGCTTCATTTGTTACTTATGTGCTGTTTTCCTAGCATTCAAATGAAGCAAATACTTTTAGTCACATTGTTTGACTTTTTAGAATAGGGGAAGTGAAAATTCAAATAAAAAATGAAACATTTTGAACAAGATATCTAAAACATTTTTTTCCTATATACTTTCTTTTTCTATATACCTTTTCAAAGTATAAGAGAAATAATCTAAAAGAAATACGATTTTAATGACCTTTTTAAAAAATGGATTTGAAAAGAGGCACAGAAAAAGAATAGGTAAAAAAAAATATAGCAAAACATTTTCGCTTTCATTGCAAAAACCTTTGTTCGGGAGAAAAATAAAAACAACATTGGGCATAAAATTATGAAAACGATATTTAAGGCTAAATAAAATAAGAATTAGATTCTAAGCCAATATCCCACGGGAACTCTGTGAGATTGATATTTTATAAGGCCGTTACATTAGATAAAAACTTAATCAAGTGATTTTTTTAAGGGTAAGTTTTTATTTTTATTTATGAAAGATTTTTCCGAAACGTAGATACAAAAAATATTTGGAAAAGAAGATAATCCAAAACTTAAAATAGCAATAATCATCACCATCATTATCCTCATCATCATCATCATCAGCAGCAGCAACAGCAGCAGCAGCGTTATCATCACCATTATCATCATCATCGTCGTCCGCCAGTGTGTCGACAAGACAGGTTCATTGATTTTCACACATCGTCGGCTACAAATCTTGGTAAGTCTTGTCGACGGTACCCAGTGTTGGTACAGAGCTGATAAATGTAATTACTTGGATGGTTTGTGTGATGAGAAAAGAGTGGCCATACGGTTGCTCTTTTCTAGGGTGCTGTTTAGATGGTTTCTTCAAAACAGCAAACAGCGTCTAGGTGTATTTCCAATCAAGCTTTTACCTCCAAGCATTTCCAAAGAGTCCATGTGGTGCAACTATGCAACAGTACTGACACGGCTACAGCTTTCAATCATTCACAATCTATTTTATTCGAGAGATCAGATATAGAATGTAAATTCTGCACCAATTTTATTAAGAAATATATATATATGCAAAAAAATAAAATAGATCACTTTAGTAATTCATAATTAAGAAAAATGAGTGAAAAATAGAATAAAATAAGTAATCTGTCTGACTGTAGATAAGGGTGACGAAAAAACTTACTTTTCAATAGCTACCACATTGAGATGTAGGGGATGGTGTTACTCTTTTCCATGAATTGCTCTACTTACACTTGACCTGCACCTTATAATGCTGAGTGTTAAGCAAGGGGGCTTTAAGTTCAATATTTTTTTTTTAGTCTTTGGTATGACTCGACCTTAGCTTGAACCTCGGTGTCCCGAACCATTGCGAACACTCTAACCATTTTATTAATGGGCCGGTAATCATTTCATCCGTATTTAAGGGGCGAAGGGATTTCAAGATTGGAAAATTAATGCAAGATCAGCTCTTGTAAGCCTTCTTCGAATTCTTTACCCACGTTTAACGATTTCGCTTTTGTAAGATAAGAAAATGTTAAATATTAAATTAAAAAGTATTTTTATTAATTTATTTGCATATTTTCCTAACAGTAAATTATTCTGTCTTTCAATTGTTGGTAAAAACAGTTGGTAAGTGTAACCGGGTTTCCCTGAGGCCAAGACACTGACATTTAAGCCATTTTTTATTATCAATGGACAATGTTACTTTGTGTCTTTGTCTCTCTCTCTCTCTCTCTCTCTCTATATATATATATATATATGTGTGTGTGTGTGTGTGTGTGTGCCTGACCGCACGTACATGTGTGTGAGTGTAATTGAGGACGAAAAGGTGACTGCTTTATTTAAGCTTTATTCAGTATACCTTTACTGTGGTCGTGATAAAGTGAACATTCATTAATATTTATTGTTAATTGATATAAATGGAAGACAAATATATTTGGAAGCACTACAATATATATATATATATATATATATACTCCCCTACCCCCGTAGGGTTGAGTTCTCTGGCGATGAAGTAATCGTGTTTCCATTAGCGTTCATTGCAAGCCTCTTCGTATTTGAATTGAGGTCTCGGCAGCCGTTGAACGGATGTATGTAAACAATAGTAATTGTGATTTATAACCGTTTAAAATTTACTTCGCTGCTAATAGCTGCTCGTGGCTGAATGGTTAGAGGCTTCGACTTGGCGTTTGAGTCAAACCGGGTTTCGATCCCAGCTATGGGCAGATACTGTCCAGCCACAATGATGAGTTCTGATAGAACGAAACAGATCTGTCTGTGGATGGCTATATATATATATATATATATATATATATATATATTGTGCTATAATAAAGGTGACATTTCCGCACTAAATGGTAGTTCTCTGAAACTAGTGGACAAGTTCACCTACCTAGAAGCACATATGCAAGTGTTATATTTTTACCTTCGGCCCGAGCAAAATGCCATTCAAGGTGATGCACCGGAAGGAAGTGACACATTCCAATGGCAGTTATGTAAGGAAATCGCGTGGGCGGAAATTGGCTGATGAAATGGGACGAGCTAAAAAATTCCCATGGTACACTCATAGATTGATGCACCGGAAGAGAGTGACCTCTGAACTGCATGACAGTTATTTCCGCTTGATGACGATTAAACATTCGATTTCAAAGATTGAGTGGGCGCCGAACGATTATATAATTCAATTGTGTTCGACGAGCCAGTGGAGTTGCCAGTAGAGTTCAAGACAGTTGGAGGGAGATGTGGTAGGGAAAGCCACATCCGACCGAGGGGGCCCTCGGGAACCCTGATGGAGTTTGGGGTCCCGAGAAGATGCTGATAAGATGCAGTAAAGAAAGCCAGCATCCAGCAGAGTGGGCTCTAGGCCTTCGGTTGAGCAGCCCTAGAGAACAAGAAAGACACAACGTGACGGTCATAACAGTGGGGTCAAAATATTACAGTTTATGTTCGGTCTGCAGCTCCCTCTCACACGCAAACCTTGAACAACCCTTTCGGACCCTTGCAATAAAGCGAGAGGTATATATTTTTATAAAGAAGTCTTCCTGCGTCTGTCTTTATCCTGCGTCTTAATTATTGTGTCGTTGTGATGCTGTATATGACTATATGACACAAGTCCTGAACTTTAAAAATCGAAGCCGACAACCAAACACTCAATGCCTTTAGTTTGCACACAGATTACCTTCGAATACGACTTACACTTCAACTCATTTTTTTAAACTGACTCATGATTTATTTCTACAAAAAATAATCAACTACCTGGAAAGGGGTCGTACCCTTCCCGACACCTCGGTGTAGTAGCTATTGAAAAGAGAGCCTTTACCATCCCATTGGCAAAGAGAGAAGAGTATTTGCCAAAGGTCCAGGACACTGGGGTTCACTCCCAGATCGAGTCAAATTCAAACATCAAAAATGGTACTTAAAGTTTCCTTACTTAACATTTGACACTTTTAGGAACGGATTAAGGGTAAGTAGAGCCATGCAGGAAAAAAAATAGCGCCCTTCTTTATTCCTCGGTGTAGTAGCTATTGATAAAGGAGCCTTACTCCCTCCAAAAAGGGTGTTTCTTTTGTTTGATACTAAACTGGATTTGGTCGTGGGTCTACTGTCTCTTGATATTTCTTGTGTGTGAAGTATCTTTTCGTAGCCATTACTACTTGGCCCCCGCTAGTCTTGAGGTTTTCTATCAGTTAGTGTTGTGAGTTAAATTTTTACCGTTATCTCTAGAGAAGAATGCAAAATTCCAGATAAATTTTACCACCTTGTGACAAATTCACACAACAATTTAATCGAAAATATTAGCTAAAAAATTAAAAATGGATACGGAAAGTTAAAGAATTTAACCGTTAATTTTCGATTCTGGAGTCAAATACTCTCATTTTCTCAACGGAACAGCAAGCGTTGTTTGATTTTTTTAATATACATTTTTGGACCAGCCTTTTCAATTACTTTCCCATATATTTCTGCCACATTAGATTAGAGTAGTTGTAAGTTAATTTATTTAAATTCCTTTTTAGTGAATATTGATTTTGGGGGGCAGAGTAAATTTTTCGAAATTAAATTTCGAAGAAGATTGCAAAATTCAGATAAGTTTCACCGCCTTGCGACAAATTCACACAACTAATTCATCAGTAATAAATGGTATAAATACAAATGAAAATACTAACAGTGAAAGCTTTAAAATTTTATATAAGTAACAGTGATTTCTTCTTCTTCTTCTTCTTCTTCTTCTTCTTATTATTATTATTATTATTATTATTATTATTATTCTTATTATTATTATTATTATTATTATTATTATTATTATTATTATTTATTCCTTTAGAGTTTTTCACATTTGTGTGAGCTGATGGTTTTTCTTTGGAGTTTGAGTGACAGCAAGTCCCCTCAAGTCTCCAGGACTCGTCTCAGGATTATGGCCGTTCTTAGCAATGCTGTCGTTTGGATAGTCTCTACCCGTCCGCCAACTTCCAAGTCCTCCAGGACTTAAAATAATCCTTCAGTTATTGTGCCTAACGCACCAATCACAATTGGCACAATCGTTACTTTTATGTTCCACAGCTTTTTCAATTCTTTAGCAAGGTCGAGGTACTTATCTTTCTTTTCACTTTCCTTCAGATTTATTCTGTGTATTATTATTATTTACTCCGTTAGAGTTTTTCACATTAGTGTTAGCTGATGGTCTTTCACTGGAGTTTCAGTGACAGCAAGTCTCCTCAAGTCTTCAGGACTCTCCTCAGTATTCTGGTCATTCTCAATAATTCTATAATTTGGGTGGTCTGCGCTCGTCCTCCAACTTTCAAGTTCTCCAGTCCCTTTAATAATCCTTTAGTTACTGTACCAAAAGCTCCAATCACAATTGGTATAATTGTCACCTTCTGGTTCCATAGTTTTTTTTTCAATTCCCTAGGAAGGTCAAGGTACTTATCCTTCTTTTCACATTCTTTCAGTTTTATTCTGTGGTAAGCCGGGTCAACTCAGTCGACAATTTTACAAATTATCTTTTTTTTTGTTGATTATTATTTGGTCTGGTCTTCTAGCCAAGATTAGGTGATCCGTCTGTATGTCAAAGTCCCATAGGAATTATTATTATTACTATTATTATTATTTTACTTTTTGTGGGTCACTTTTATCATTCCTTTAACTGATGGTTTTTCACTGTAGCCTGAATAACAGGAAAACTACTCAGTTCTCCTGGATTCACCTAAGTATTTAAACCGATTTTGGTCGTTCTGTTTTCAAGGTGGTTTCAATTATTATTGTTATTATCATTATTATTATTATTATTAGATAAAAAGTTAAATAAGAAAATGATGATTATGCACATTCACGACTTACTAAAACCTGCTGTTAAAAAAACGTGAGGCGTTCTATAAAATTAAATTGTGATCCATGCAAATAGGAAAAGAAAAAAAATGCTGTTATATTTTATGACAAATTTGTTACAAAATAAAAAAGTACAAAAAAAAGAGAAAAATGTAAGTTGGAACCACACACACACAGACATACACACACACACATATATATATATATATAAACGTAGTAGACAATATAAATTTTATATATATATATATGTAGAAGACAACTTTCAAAAGAGAAAGCAAGAAGCAAATTCTTTCATTTTTCAGCTGGCAGACATCTTTATCAATACGTGAATCTAACATGCTTTTATTTTTATCAAAAAATACTTAGAATTATATCGAGCTTTTATCCACATAGACTTCATCTTTAATTACCGTTTCATTGTCTGGCCCATAAATCGCTTATGGGAGCTCCTTTTTCTTACTTGTCCCTGATTTTAATATTGCGCATGTATTTACCCAACCTCTCTGACACGGGTGTAACACAAGGTAAGTTTTTTAAGATGATTTAAATTCGAATGTTACTTTTTTCCTACAAGGATTGGGTTGCTTTACCAATACCAAAGAACGCACTCTGCGCAATTATTTTCACAAATATGGAAGTAATAGATAGATTCATACCATTCCGAAGAGAATTTGCATGAAGTGTATATCAAGCAGCCTCGTCTTAAATATAACCTCAATCGTCGAGGGGGTGTCTTTGTGGTGTAATGGTTAAAAGCGATGGACTGCCGAATCGTAGTACGCGAGTTCGTACTCCAGTCGCGCTATTACATTCACTTTCGGGCAAATACCCTAGGGAAAGGTATGAACCCCCTTATCCTCCCAGCTATGGGTTAAATAGTACCACTACTGTTCTTCTAGAAGAATAGCTTTTGCATTAAATAACCTTTAAAGAGTTGATATGCCATTAAACAAAGAAACCAAACCAATCGATCGTCGATTCGATTCTTTTCAAAGATAATTTTTTTTTTATATGCTCCTTCGGTGATATAACGGTAACAAGACTTTTTGTATAACTCAGACAAGAATATCTGCTTTTGACTTAGGTGTCTCCTTTCGTATTATTACACAGTATTGTCTCATCATAACACCAGTAAATTAGCTGAACCCAACGCATTATTAACTCATATTTGTTTAGTCCGAGGTATAGGTAGCCTACAATGACTGTTGTTTTTATTTACTAAACTTGGATTATTATGGTACACTAGACTCAAATAATTAATTATATCTGCCGTTCCTTAGTGATCACCCATTTAATTACTAAACACGTTAATAGTTGCTTAACTTCATTGATCAAACAAGAAACGTAGTTTTATTGCTACTTAACTGTTAGAATAGAAATTACTTTATTTTTCTTGGTGTGACATCTGTTGTTTCAATGTTTTCACACATCTAAGTACTGAGCTGTCTCCAATACATATTTGTTTTCGGTCATGAAATAAGTTGTAGCTTGAATGCATAAAAAAAACAAAAAACAACGTAAACAGAATTAACCACTTAAATATTAAATTTCCCTTGAGAATATTGCTAGTCTTTTTTAAATATCAAGGACCAGCTTTTAGCCTAAATGACATATTGAAAGAAAAATTGCCTTTTTCTGGCAATCGATTTGTCGATTGATTAGTGTATTTGAAATTAATTTCAGTCTTCAAAGATTTTTGTTCCAAATTCAAGGGATTGCCACCCTGATTTAATGGACAATTTTCTTTTCATGATAATGACAGTAAAAAAAAATATGACCATACAGAAACGGCTCTACAAAATGCCATAAGGACTAATTATAATTATGCAAACATCTGTAATACGCATGAAAATACCAAGTGTACACAATGAGGTGATATAGTTCAAATAGTTCAAACAGTTTATCACAGAATAAGTGAATGCACCAATCTTGCACCAAAAAATGTAAGAACCGTCAAGACTGGATGAGGAAGGTGATGCACTTGGAATCATGTACCATAAGGGAAATTTCACCATGCTAACAAATTGTATATGCAGAAACCAGAAGCTGTCCGAGTAAATAAAATTCTTTTTGGCTTAGAGATGAAAACGGGTCATTCAATCTCGGACAGAAAAGCAGATCTAGTTTTAATTAGCAAGAATAAAAGGGCAAGTTATATACTAGGTTTTTACCTTTTTCAGCTGATCCCATAGTGAAGGTATAACAAAGCGAAACGCTGGACGAATAGATGGATATATGCTAGAGAACTGAAGACGCTGTAAAAATGAAGGTGACAGTAATGACAATCGTAATTGCGATCGACTAGAAAGTGGAAAAAAGACTTAATGGAAAGTAAAATAGATGAAAAATTAAAACTATTCAGTATTGAGAACTACAAAAATTGGCAAGGATTCTTTGAAGAGTTTTTGAGAACTGAGAAAACTTGATATCACTTAGACTCTAGTGAATACCGTCATTTAAAACTGGTCGGAAAAATTCACAAAGAATAATAGTTTTAATAATAATACCAAAAAAATCAACAAAAAAAAACAACAACAACAATAATAATAATAATCCTGCTGCTACGACTACCCGTTAATTTTACCTACCAGCTTTCTAAATCGCTCTTTTCACAGAAATAAGACTTACTGCAATCATCATCAAATTTCCAAGAAATATCAATAATTCTTAGATGATTTTAGAAGAGCTGTGAACTGGATGAACTCAGGGATTCCCACCAATAACCAATTCTTTTCTACTTTTTGTAGACTATTTTAAGAGCCACAACTACGAATTGTATCAAAAATTCTTCAAATCTCCCTCAAGATCTTTGACACTTTTTTCACGTTCCAAGTGCGCCAATTACAACTGGTATGAACGCCCCTCATGTTCTACAGCTTTCTTTGTTTTCTGCCAAGTTCGAAGAACTTGTTTCTCTTTTGGCTTTCTTTGATTTTTACTCTATAGTCGTCTGGGACAGCAAAGTTCTCTTTTTTGTTAAGTATCACTTGGTCTCATCTTTTTGCCGGGTGATTTGTTTGTTCATAAAAAAAACTACAGATAATTCTATCCATCTCATTCTCTGTGACTTATTCTGGTTTATGCATAAACCGTTGGGTGGTATGGTGAAATTTCAATTTATTGCACAATTCTCAGTGAATTACCTTCTCCAATCAGTCGAGTAAATATACGTGTAAGTATATAAAATACACTTTTTTATTCTAGTTTAATATATTTGCTTATTATATGATTAATTGTTTCGTCTTTATCACCATTTAAGGTAAACTTGCTATTTTGTAACGCATTATCTATTTCGTGTGAATATAATTTGGTCCTTATAAGGTTGTTTTATGCTGCTTCAATTTCTCTCTTCAGGTTTCCTTTTCGTAGCCATGTCAAGGTGTTCCTGTTTAGGATTTAGCCAGTTTCCCGCTTTAAATATCCATAAATTTGTTTTTCTTACCATTTTTTTCCCCAAGATTTTTATTATTGTTGTTCTGTTTGGCCTTACGTTGCCACTTCTGTTACTAGCCACTGTAATTATACTTTCTTTCCTGTTTTCTGTAGTCTTTGAGTTCTCGATTCATCAATACAATCTTCGATGCTGGTGACACCTATTTCTTCTTCTTTTCTGGACACACATGTGACACGATGTTGGACATTCGTTGTGTGGCTGTGTGTATATGCGTGCCAGTCAGAGAATCCCTTTGTTTTGCCGCGAAACCCACACAAAGAGCATGCGCGCTAGATCTCCCACGAGACCGGAAGGATGAGGGAAGGAAGGTCCGAGAGAAGACAGAAGAAGACTGTCAACAGAAGGGAGCAGAAGGGAACAGACGACGGAACAGGTCAGTCAGGGAGATGAGAGTCGGGCAGAAAGGAGACCAGTCAACAGAAGTAAGAAAGGCGGCTTCTAGAACCTGTTTACCCACTGATTCTGGGTGGACCAACCCGAGGAGTTAATTCAGCATTGCTAGTGGCTTTGTGAGAGTTTTGCTCGAGTACACGCTCGTGTTAGCTCACAGAAACACAGAATGTACAAAAAGTGTCGTATAGACTTCCCCACTTCTTGCGGTTGGAGCTGACCCAAGTCCGTGTTTGTTCATTTGTACTTTTCTTCTACCCTCTCAGTTGACCTTTGTGTATCTGTAAAGAAATGTGAAATACCCCTGGCCAGAGATGAGAAAAAACACTAGATGAATCACTGGCCATGAGTAGTTTAAGAAAGCTGAGATAGTAGGGTCGGCCGGTGAGGGGTATTGGCACACACTCAGTCATCTTTCGGATAAAAGGTCCACTTTCTTGTCCACTGTTCCATTTGTATGAGTTCTTTTCATTTTCATTTTAGAAGAATCCCGAGTAGCTTACAAATGGAACTGTCCACGTGTTAATATCTTTGATGGGATTTTTTCCCCGTAGACTTTCCTTTCATCTACTCTTGGTTAATAGAGTTCGCTTCCAGTTACAAATAATTGTAATTTTCATATTCTCCAATTGTTTTGATATTTTCTTGATTTGGCAGATCTATACTCTCCGTTACATGTCTTTTTCCGCTTTTAAATTAACATGATATATTTACCTATGCCAAATTCCATTCCTATATCTTTGCGATATATTCTTATTGTTTCAATTAGTCTCCAGTACTTTTTTCATATTTTGTAAATAGCTAGGTGTCGTCCATGTACATAAGATGATTAATCCTTTCTAGTGATTTTGTAAATATGTAGCCGCTTATGTAATTCTTAAGTATGTGATGGAGTGGCATCATTGCTCTTTCAAATAGTAATGGTAACCATTCATCTCTGCGGAAGATACCTCCCAAGATTTTCACCTCTACTTATATTTTTTAAAGATGTGCTGTAAAGTGTAAAGTACATGACCTATTCCTCTAGTTCCCAAATGTCATCCGCTCTTTTCTTTATGGAAGAGTCCATGGCATGCAAGCAGATTATTGATCTCCTTCCGAATCTGTGCAGTTAGAATTTTCCTGATCCTAGGAATACTCGTTATGAGTCTATAGTTGATGAGGACGTTGCCTTTTGGGTTATTTTATGGATCAGGGTATTTTCCCTTTAGTCATCTATTCCGTTAAAGAGACAGTCTTTCATGAATGAACGTATATTTGTTAAATAAGAATTAATGATTGCAATCATAAGCTGGCATCCTTCAATTCAATACTGTTTTAAGTATTGCTCTCAGTGATAACATATGGATATCTGAATCAGAGCTTTTTTCCCCAATCCTAGCAATTCTTGTCCCATGTTATTTATTCAATCAACCTTTCTGTTATCTTCTTTTTATTTCCATATTTTACTCCCAAATTATTTCGCTACTTTTGCTTCCGGTTGTGGGTTTATTCTCGTGCAATAACCAACTGGTAGATTTTTCTTGTATTATTTTAGAATATCCTGTTTTCTTTTTATTGCTTGTCTCGGTTTCGGTATTTTTTTACTTCTCTATTCTTCAGCCAATATCTTTTGATTTATCTTTTCAAGTTATATATCAGACTTGTCTGCTGTTTGCTTTTGTCTTTTCATCACAATAAATTCTTGTCTGTTTTTCCTTCCTTCGCACTTTTTCTTGCCGCGGTTTCTTTACCTGTCCTTCTAACCTACTTTCCCATCCATGTTTTATATTTCAGTACTAGTTCCTTAGGGGAACACAGATTTTTATCACAGACGAGTTTTTGCATAAATCTTTTTTTTTTTGTTTAGTGATGTTGTCCGTTATGATTTATGGCAATAATTTGTTTTAGCTTTTTGGTTTTTACCTTAATTTTTTGTTCGTGTTATTTCCTGAGGATTTTCTAAATTAACCCTACATTTATTTTCTCTTTTTGTATTTACATTTCTATTATGTTACTGGTGTCTGTGGTGTTTTGGTTTTCCGCATTTTATTTTTCAGTTCAGTTGGAAGGAACTTTTCAGTATTTAGTGTTTCAAATCGGGTATAGGAAAGCGTGTCAACATTTACTTGTCTGCATATTTCTTGCATTTAAAGGTCATATAAAGCAATCATTTTTTAATATAATTCTACCTTGTTCAGGAAGTCCTTGTCTTGATGTATTAAATCTAGCGGATTCTGGCCTAATTTTTATCATTCGTTTTCTACAGGTCGATGAGTAGAATTGCTCTCAAAAAAATAGTAATGAACATTTTTATTGTTATTTCTAGTCATTTTTTTTTCGTTTTCAGAGCTGAGTTACTGCTATAGTTGTTGTTTGTGTGTGTTAGATTAGAACAGCCAACATTCGCAGGATGCCTATTCCATCCCCCAGGTTGTCTATTAAAGGCGCATCTCCTTATCATAACACTCAAATATTTTATCCCAGTGCTACGTCGATTTAGACTTAGATTTGTCATTTTTCATATATAATATATTGTGGATATACCAGACTCTGTGGTTTATTATTATCGGTGCTCATTTTACAGTTAGGCACAGGTAAACTTTTGTGTCTTAAGTTTAATAGTTAGCATTGTTTTCATTGACTGTTGGGTATATATAATCATCCGTTACTTAAACCGCTACTTTTTGCATGGATTGGCTTATAACTGATATTACTCTTTCGCTGTTTAAATCCGAGACAAATATGTGGTATTTCATTCTGGTCCATTTTTGTTCACTATTTCATATATTCCACACTGTCTGACACTTTTTGTTTAATGGCTTTTTGTCCAAAATATTCCAGTCAAGTGGGTTGGAGAGGGGAAGAGGGAACTGATACAACTAAGGGTTATCTGTTGTGCCGTATTGATTTTATAGTATTCGGAAGGAATTGATTGATATATTTTCCATAATTGTTTATTTCCCAAGTACTTTCTGCCCGACTTTGGGCCATCATCAGGTGAGGATGTATTACAAAAGCGATGCAACTTTTGTATGTACACTACTATTTTGTAAGAAGAGCATCTGGGCCGTTGCAGTGTGCAGCGTTTACTTTTAAAATTGTTCTATAAATAAGGTTAGTAGCTAAAGATATTTCAGTACATTATCACTGGTTTGAAAATTATTTCTGTTTATTTTGGGTTGCATGTTTATAATATATAGTGGTTCGAGAATCTGTAGTTTTTCTTTCTTGTTTTGATGTTCTAATTTTGTTGTTTTCGGTGAGAATTTTTCGTATTTCTGTTGTATAGAACAATTTTAAAAGTAAACGCTATACACAGCAACGCCCCAAATGCTCTTCTTACAATGTAGTAATGTACATAGAAAGTTACGTCTCTTTTGTAATACATCCTTTCCTGATGATGCCCCAATGTCGGGCAGAATGTACTTGGGAAATAAACAATTATGGACGATATATCAATCAATTCCCGCCGAATACTATAAAATCAATACGGCAATATGAAAGGATCAACAAGAAAATATGTAGACAGAAAATATCTATTATGTTCAACGAAATTTGTATTAATGAAGAAATTCTAACATATATATATATATATATATATATATATATATAAAGAAAAACATTAAATTTTATATTGAGAGCTCGACAGAGATTTTTTTTAATATTTAGAAACAAGCAAACATTTCAACATATCAACGAAGATAGTCAATTGAAGAAATTCGAGGCAGATTTACCCTAGTAAAGCCCTGATGTTTCAAGCCTTCATTCACTGTTTCGCTTATTACCCAAATAATTCAAAACATTATTATTATTATTATTATTATTATTAATAAAATGGCAAAGAAATTTGTAATAGAAAGCCAATCAAGTAATTTCCCCAGGTGAAAATTTTGTCTGATTAAAAATCCAATAAAATTCTTGACTATAATTTCGTGGCTGAATCTTTGACTGTAAAAGGGCTTCAGGCTCAGTCATTTGCGATTTTCTATTTTCTGGTAATAAAAAATAAAACGCATATTTGATAGGAGAAAAATACACGAAAACATTAGGCTCAGTAATCATTTATACACAGAAACATTTCAAAACGATACTTTCATACAAACCCCAATGATCATGTTCTTCGAACACTGGTGGTATCATTTAGGAATAGTGAAGATACATAGAACAGAAGATTATATTACATGTTTTTTGTTAATTTGAAAGGGCTTAGAATAAAAGTGTTGTAAGCCTATTATCTTTTGCTTTAGAAAAAAAAAACATCTATAAATATTGCAGTAAAATTATATTCTATATATACTTATGTAAGTCATCAGGTATTACACTCAGTTGCATCTGGAGGATAAACTCCAGATCTAGAGCTCTGTCTGGGGATTCTGGAGTGAAAACTTTGTTTCTGTTAATCCCATGAGAATTCTGACGCAGAATGGTAGGGTTCCATCAGACAGTTATATTTGATAATAATAATAATATAAATAATAATCATATGATCAGTGAATGCAGTAAATTAGCACAGAACGAGTTTAAGACTAGGCACAACTGAATGGACCAGGTGATCCACTGGGAATTGTGCAAGAAAGTGAAGTTTGACCATACGAACAAATGGTATATGCGCAACCCAGCATCTGATCTGGAGAAAAAGACACATAAATCCCTTAGGGGATTTGGAAATAGAAACGGATCAGCTAATTTCTGCCAAGCGACCAGAGATTATAATAAACACATAAAAGAGAACTTACAGAATAGTGGACTTTTCTGTCCCCGAGTACCACAGAGTGAAATTAAAAGAAAGCAAAAAGAGCAATAAGTACCTCGACCTTGCGAGGGAATTGAAAAAAAATGTGGAACATAAACATGGCAATTACACCAATAGTAATTGGTACAGTCACCAAAGGATTGGTACAAAGACTGGGAGATTTGGATATAATGGGATGAGTGGAGACTGTCCAAACTACAGCATCTTTGAGATCAGACAGAATACTGAGAAGATTGCTGGAGACTTGTGGAGATTTACTGTCTCTCAAACTCCAATGAAAAAACATCAGCTAATACTGATGTGAAAGACTCTCAAGTAGTAAAATAATTATTATCTAGTGCTTTGATATACAAACGGATCACCTAATCTCAATCAGACGACCAGACCTTGTGATTGTAAAAAAAAAAAAGGGAGAGAGAGAGAGAGAAAACTTGCCGAATATTGGACTTTGGCGTCTTGCGGACTACAAGGTAAAACTGAAAGATAGTGAAAAGATAGATATATATCTAGACCTTGCTAGAGAACTAAAGAAATATGGAAAATGAAAATAACGGCGATACTAATTGTTATTGGTGCGCTCCCATCAGTAACCACCGTATTAGAACAGGGACTGGAGGACATTACAATAAGAGTACGGTTGGAGACCATTTAGATAACTGCATCATTGAGACCGGCCAGAATACTGAGAAGACTGCTGGAGACTTGAGGAGACTAGTCACTCAAACTCCAGTGAGAAACTATCAGCTAAACGATGCTATAAAAAATCTCTCAAAGAGTAAAAAAAAAAGAACAATAACCTGGTGGGCTACAGAGTGAAATTAAAACAGAAACAAAAAGAGTGACATATACTTGGACCTTGCATGAGAACTAAAACAGCAGAGCAATATGAGAGTAACGGTGATCGTATATCATTCGTGCTTTTGGAACGCTCCGCAAAGGCTTGGTTTTATTATTATGTAGGCATGTAAGAAACTGTACGAAGTCAAAATATTATTATAACATAGGAATAGTTACTTGAAGCTATATAATAGCTTGTTCCTTAGCATATGACAATAATACTCTAAGACATACAATCAAAGACTATAAAACTTACTTTAAATTATTATCATTTAACTTAATCATTCAAATGACTTATTAATCTGTAAACGGTTAAATGGTTTTAAATATTGTTATTTAATATAATTAATTCTATTTATCAGCTATTACTATGTTCTTTAAATGTTGCATATTGACATTTGATAAAGCCATCAACCAGTGGTGCATTCAATAAGTTTCCATACGTTTTTGTACAGGCATTTAAAATTGCCGTAGACTCTTGAAAATTTACTATGCTGTTGCAATACATCTTATGAGATGGCTGACCAATTTTTATGATTTTCAGTCCAAATGATCATCTAAAGCAGGAATTTAAATCCCCCCTATTAAAGGCTGATTGTCACAGCTGGTGATTTTTAAAAATGCAATCTGGACGTGAGGACAGTTTAGAAGAAGGATATGCAATAAAATTGTGTTTAAACTTTAAAAAAAAATGCAACAGAAACATACGGAATGCTTCAGACTGCTTTTGGAGCATCTTGCATGATGCTCACATCAGTTTTTGAGTGGTATAAGATATTCAAGGAAGGCAGGGAGTCTGTGAGGGAACATGGGAGGTGTGGGAGGAGTAAGCAAATCAAATGGTTAGGGTTAAGTTTTGGCTTACTACGTTGGGGTTTTAAGGGAGTTCAGCAAGAGATTCCGTCGGAAGAGGCCAGCACTCTTCAAATCGGGTCAATGGCATTTCCACCAGGACAATGCACTAGTACACAACTCTATCCTTGTCACAGACTATTTTACAAAGATGGGCATCAAGACAGTTCGTCACCCTCCCAATAGTCCAGACCTTGCTACCAGTGACTTTTGCTCATTCCCTAAGCTCAGAGGCTGTCGTTATGAGACAATTGAGGATATGAAAGAGACTGTGATGAAAGTCATTGATACACTTACACAAGAGGACTTCCATGGGGCCTTCCAGAAGGGGTTGAAACAGTACAACAAGTGCATTGCAGCCGGAAGAGGTTACTTCGAAGGGGACTAGAGTTTCATGTGTGTACTATCAATAAAAGTACCCATACGAAAAAAAGTCAGGAAACTTATCTAATGATCCTCATAGATTGATAGATTCATAAAATATTTCACCAGCAATTTTCCCTAATTTATTTGAAAAGAAAAATGGGAATGGCTTTTGTTAGAAGTTATAACGTAATTAATTTTCACAGACCCTACAAGCTTTATTGAAGGTTCTGCTTTCGATCCACGATGAACCACGGCTGCTTGATATTCAAGGGCTACTTGTTGGAACATTCACTCCGTAAAACCAATTAGCATGTGTCATTCTCATTATGCCATCAGTGCGCATGCCCGCAAGCAAAATGCTCTAAAATCCTATTATCTCTGCCAAGCAACACAAGTTCATTCGTTTTCTAAAGATTCCAGAACGTTGTAAATGAGACTTTTTCATTTGGATTAATCCCACTGGTTGCCGAACTGTGCTGGAAGGAAAAGAGACAGAAGACTAATCAATATTCGGGAATCAGTTAAAAAAAAAAGAAAAGAAACAAAAAAAAAAAAGAAAAGAAAAGAAAAGGAAGAAAGAATTCAACTCCCTATGGTAAAACACATCAATGTCATTTGAAATAACTTTAAGCAGTTCAATAGTTAGAATTCTAGTCACGCATATCTTTTGTGTTTTCTATGCAAGGTTGGATATTGTCATCTAATTTAATCGTGATAGTAATAAACCGAAATCTATACAATGTATGCAAATAGATGACAGATTTAGGAAAAATATGTGTCGTTCGATGCTTTCAAAGATAGAAATAATATTAAAATTTATCTAATTATTTAATAAATTCGTCTCACAGTGCGGAATAAGCATTTTTATTTTCTTACATTGTAACTGAAACGTTTTACAAATTAAAAAATAAAGACAATGAAAAATAAAAAAAGAATACACGCCAAAATATTTGAGAATTTGAAATGAAATTTAGGTATTGGAGATTTACTGTGTCTTAGATAAAGAAGTTGAAGACACTAAATATTCTTAATACTAATAACATATATTTATATCGTTTGATTTCCTAGTTTTAATGTCGTATTAACCTTCGTGGGTTAGTTTATGCCAAATTCAATCTTGAAGAGAACCGCACTTGTACTGTTTATCCAATTATGTGATAGAGTTTCATGCATTTTTCAAGGTTTTTTTTTTCGAAACAGAACTTGTTTGTGAGACAGGAGTTCAACCTAGTTTGCTAAAATGTATAGTTATGTCGCATTAAGGATCCCTACCTCGTACAAATACCATTCAGGCAAATCTTTTTGACTAAAAGATGGTACCCATCTTGGCACTACCTTTCTAGGACAGAGACAACCTTGTCTTAATAGAAATTAAAGGGTATTTCACTTTGCTTGGAGCACCGAATTTGCAGTGTAGTGCCATACTCATGACACCTGTTTTGATTAGGGTTTTTATCCCTCAATAGAAGATTCAGTCAAGATATTCTAAGCCCTGTCTGCAGGGCTTGACGTTAACCGAGGCCATATAAAGATCGGCTTAACAGTTTGATAGACATTATCTTTACACATGGAAGAAATCAAAACAAGAATAAAGCACCGTTTTATCAAGGACATGTTTTTGACGAAGCTCTTATTAATTTGACTTTAACTGGTTATTTCCTAACTAGGAAGAGAACAAATACACTATCCATAAAATATCAAAAACATCAGTTTTAGTGTCAGATTTACACCTGTTAAAATTTCAAATGTCATTAACACTATCTAAAAATGATGTTGTTTAAAATTATGTCCTTACTTGGACACAAGCAGAAAAAGTTTGGTCAATGAGCAGTGGTCTTTGTCCAAAAAACAATTTATACGCACCACAGTATTATTGGCTTGATTTTTAAAAAAATGTTTCAATCAATTTAACAAGGATCTGAACTTATGCAAATTGATAATTTACGAATTGTATTTTTTATAAAGATTCAAAATAACTATTATAACTGATGTAAGCATCAAACATAGATCAAATAATGATAGATGGCTTTGAAATATTTCAATTAATTTGGCTTGGTTTATGGTTTGCTACATTTTTCCCTTTAGAGGCAATACAGATTGATATATAACATTTGAACTCAAATTCCGCACGCACACACACACACACACACACACACACACATACATATATATATATATATATATTGAACACTGTTTATTTTTTTTTTATTGAATTTTTTCAAGTCTCCTTGTTATTTTTCTTGAGTCTGGATCTAGATGGTAAAGGAATTGTTCCATCATATCTTCTTTCCATCCGCTTTCGAACTTATGTTTGGTCGTCATCAGGGGTAGAGTAGTTTTGAGTTGACAGTTTGAGATCTTACTGTTTTAATTATTTGTAGACAAAAGCAGAAAATGCGGGACAATTCCTTTACTATGTAGATCCCGACACAAAAAAAAATAACAAGACGACTTGAAAAAATTGAATTTTAAAAAATAAGCAATGTTCTATAGTCTTTAACAAAACTTGCTTGATCATATATATATATATATATATATATATTTACAAATTTCGTTGAACATAATAGATATTTTCTGTCTACATATTTTCTTGTTGATCTGTTCGTATTGCCGTATTACTTTTATTGTTTTCGGCGCAATTGATTGATGTATTTTCCATAACTGGATATATCCCGAATACTTTCTGCATGACTTTGGGCCATCATCAGGTAAGGATGTATTACAAAAGTGATGCAACTTTTGTATGTACACTACTACTTTGTAAGAAGAAGAGCATCTGGGCCGTTGCAGTGTGCAGCGTTTACTTTTAAAATTGTTCTATAAATAAGGTTAGTAGCTAAAGATATTTCAGTACATTATCACTGGTTTATATTAGGGATATATAAAATTATGGAAAATACATCAATCAATTTCCGCTGAATATGATAAAAGCAATACAGCAATACGAACGGAATAACAAGAAAATATGTACACAGAAAATGTCTATTATGTTCAAAGAAATTTGTATTAATGAAGAAATGCTGCCAATATATATATATATATACTGGAAAATCTGATTACGAACGCCTTTCATTGCGAATAAATCAATTCACGATGAAATTTTCTGAACAAAATCTTGTATTAAAAAGTGTGTTCCCACTTACCTATGTGCAAAATGGAAACACTTAGATAGCGAGAAAGTGTTAGGTGGTGACATCATTTCTCAATGTAGCATTTGTGAAAAAAAATGATTGCATTTTGACCCGATAAAAAATTACCCCGGTGCTAGTGTTAGTAGTAATGTTTTCAAAGCTAGCTGAAGGAGATGTGAAAGAAAAGAAGTGAAATAGATAGGGTGGTTGATCATGAGGAAAATGCCTGTCCGAAATAAGAAGCCACTGAAGAAATAATACAAGAATTTAGGAACTAGGTTGAGGCTGAGAGATTTCCTCCGCAGCAAGCGTTTAACTGTGAGGAAACCGGTCTGTTCTGGAAAAAAATGTCGTGAAAGACATATGTCATTGAAGAAAGGAAAGCATTACAGAGAGACAAGCAAATGAAGGCACACACACACACACACACACACACACACACACATATATATATATATATATATATATATATATATATATGGGGATATGGTGTTTTCTTTAACGTGCCGGAATGTAATATCGTAGTTATCGTGATCGAACTTCAATTATGCTATAACTTCCTCTTTCTGACCAATATACTTAGGAAAGGCATGAACATCCTTATCCTCCCACGTTTTGGTTAAATAATTTTTTACTACAAGGATGGAGGCTGCTTGATAGTGTGGTTAGGCATTGGAAAAATGCGTGCCCGAAATAAAATGCCGCTGGATAAATAGTACAACTATTTAGGAACTAAGGTAAGGCCGAGAGATTTCCTCCTCAGCAAACGTTTAACTGTGAGGAATCCTGTCTGTTCTGGAAAAAATGTCGTGAAAGACATACATGATTGAAGAAAAGAAACCATTAATGAGACACAAGCCAATGAAGGGCAGGGAAAATATTTTGCCTTGTAGAAAAGCAAGTGGTGACTTCAAGGCCAAGCCATTAATTGTTCACCACTTGAAGAATTCAAGGATTTTTAAGAAAAATATTGTGATGGAAAGTAAAATACTCGTTATGAAGAGGGCTGAATGTAAGGCTTGTGCAATTAGGCCGATTTTATTGAATGTCTCCATTAATTCTTTGCACCAAGTGTAAAGAAATTGTTTTAAAAAATCTCCATTGAAGAGCCATTTTCTGAGGGTTAGTGTACCTGCTCACCCTTCAGAAAGAGTGGTTGAGTTTGTGGAGGAGTTTAATGTCATCACAGTAAAGTTCCTTTATCCTAACGCGACAACTCTAATCCAACTCATGAACTAGCTGATAATTTCAAAAATTAAGAAGCTCTACACTAAAG
Organism: Sepioteuthis lessoniana; assembly: GCA_963585895.1. Classification (NCBI taxonomy): domain Eukaryota; kingdom Metazoa; phylum Mollusca; class Cephalopoda; order Myopsida; family Loliginidae; genus Sepioteuthis; species Sepioteuthis lessoniana. Next base: position 18,023,095 of record OY757928.1, on the reverse strand, counting down.
CTTTCTTAAAATTTATTTTGAAGTAACCTCTGACACTCAGAAACATCTAGAAACATTTTAATAACTTCCATTGCTTAACTGGAAAAGTTGGCTGAGGCGGCAGAATACACCGACGGCCTCTGTGCATAGTTGTAAAACTCTTCCAATGACTGTCCTGATTATTACACAAAACAATTTGATGGGGAGGATTCAGTAATGCCGGAGCTTTGGGGAATGCAGAGTACCTCATTAATACCATCGCTCTCAGATTCACTCATGATCGGAGGGGTTAAATGGAACTGTATACCAATGCCAAACTAACTGTTTGAAATAGAACTGTTTTTATATTTAACTGCGTGTAAACAAAAAACTGTACTTATACTAAACTGAATTGTTTAAAATAGAACTGTTTATATGTATAAAAATTGATTTGACATTAAATAATCTACAATGGTTGATTATCCATAACCCCAAGACTAGCCAGATCCATTGCTTAAATCTCACTGACAAACCTGGCCGTAAATGACATAAAGGAAATCAGTACTGCCTGAATAAAATTATGACTGGATTGAGTGGTAGGTAAAGACTTTGAAACCTTGACACTGGTGATTCTTCTGTTGCCGGTGGTATTGTGTCTCTAAGCAACATCATGGACTTAGAAGTTTACATTGAAGACGTGGAGGAGTTAGAAGACGACTACAAAAATGGGCTAAACACGGAAGAAATAAAATAACTTCAAGAACAGCAGTAAAAAGCGATTGTGGTTGAAGTTTCTTCAGAGGAAGTGGATGAAAGGTAGGATCTTTCTAGTACTTTACTCCACGAAATATGTGCAAAACGAACTGAGGTGAAAAGTTTCATGGAACGATATCACCTGGATTAAGCAGTTGCAAGCTGTAACATAAACCTTTTCAATGATTGCTACTTGTTTCACCTGATAAACATTTTGAAACATACAAAAACAAATCTCACCAGACAATTCTTTATTGGGACAGCTCGGTGTGACTCACGCAGTGCTGCAAACGGAGAGGAGAATGAAAAGTACTAAAGAAAGAAAGTAACCTTATGTTATTCATGGAATCTTCTTCTATAAAACATTAGGTAACTGTCTTTCCAGCGAAGGAATGGATTATCTCCCTTTCTGCTTCCTCCCCATCTGCTACAAATATTGTTATTCATCATCTATACAAGTATGTTAAAATTAAATTAGTTAAGTTTTCGTCTATATTTTATCTATTTAGTTATACGTTGATGTGTTAATGTTATATTTGTAGTCACACACTTAAAAAAGTGCACAGAATCTCCTCGTCAGTGATGTTCATGGGGTCCTTACAAGTTTCAGGTCTTCCAACATCATACTTGCTCTCCCAAGTGACCCTACCGAAACTATTGTTCCAGCCGGCGATCCTGCAGTAAAAATACGCCCAGAATGCAAAGTCACACAGTTCACACCTTATAAGAAAAAAATTTAAATGCTACTGCTAATGAGTTTTTAAAATGGTATTGGCCAATGAGAAACGACTTACGTCACACCCCGTCCAGTCGTGACGAATTATAAAGGTAAACATACCACAAGCTCGTCTTTATTCTATATATTGTATGAGTACACTCACTCGCACTGAGCCAGGTTTGGATCAAGATAATAGGTAAAGTCCTACTGACAAGTAAGTCTTAACAACAACAAAAAAAACCCCCAAAAATCTTTTTTCCTCCCTAACTTCTTTATGACGAAGAATTAAAATAAATAAATAAATAAATAAAAGTAAAAATAAATACCTAAATTAAAATAAATAATATATATATATATATATATATATATAATAAAAAATAAATTAAAAATAAATTAAATAGATAATATAAAAAATGTTTTAATGTAATATTTAATGATATTCATTGGTTTTGAGCATGAACTTCTGCTCAAAGAACTGTCGTAAAAGTTTAAATAAACAACCATCTGTGTCAAGGAACGGATTAATTCATTTTACATTGATTCATTTGGG
>OY757928.1:17818616-18016116 GCA_963585895.1 Sepioteuthis lessoniana | reverse complement strand
GATTGGAATAAATGAAAACATTTTACTGACATAAATAGGTTGTATGAAGAATAGTTTTTTGTTCACAAAGGATTTTTATTATTTAACATATGATTTCGTTAAATAAGTAAGACTGGCCGCAGGAACTTGGATACGCTGACTGCTTAATCGGCGGGTAGGAAAATTCTCCTCCAGAAAAGAGGGTATACTTTATTTGATACTAAAGTTCATTTAGTCGTATCTCCAGTACTAGAGACTGGGCAGTATGGTCAGGAAGTTGTTGCTATTCCTCATAAGTCCACTCTGACCCTGGGTAGTAACACCAGGTAAGCATGAACATAATTATTCAATTTGAACATTATTTGAATTATATGGGAATACTCGACGTCGTATAACTGTGCAAATTAGTTGTAGTAAAAATAGTCAGTTGAATTTATATGGTTTTGCTAAGGATCATTATTATTATTTACTTGAAACTACATAACGGCTTGCAAATTATTTGTAGTAAAAATAGTCACTTGAAGTTATAGTTGTTTCATAAGGATAATTATACCGGACATTGGTATGATGGTTAGAGTGTTGACTATCGGCCCAGGAGACCTGGGATCAAATCTCCAGGTTGAGTCATACCAGAGACTCAAAAATGGTACTTGATGCCTCCTTGCTTAACACTCAGCATTATAAGGTACGGATCAAGGGTAAAGTGGAGCAATTTAGGAAACGGAGTAACGCTCTCTCTATACCTTGGTTTAGCAGCAATCGAAAAGAGAGCCTTCGGGTCACCCTCGACTACAGTCGTCAAAACTACATTTTTTTATTAATAGTTACTTGAAACAACATAACTGCTTGCAAATTATTTATTGTAAAAATAGTCACTTGAAGCTCTAGTTGTTTAATAAGAATCATTATTATTAGTTACTTGAAACCACATAACTGTTTGCAAATTTTTGCAGTAAGTAATGCCACTTGTTGCTTTAAATATTTGCTAGGGGATCATTATTATTGAAACTATATAACTGCTTGCAAATTACTTGGGTTTGATAAATAAAACTAAGCCTAAAACTATGATTTCCTAAGAATAAAAGATAGGCGAGAGGAAAAAGACTTTTTCTTAAGTTTATTACCTGAATTCTACCTGGAAGTTATGAGCCCAATCACTAATGTCAGGTTCAGCAGAAAGAGAAAGGGCTCTACAAAGGTGAACAATATCATTAAGGAGATTTAATTTATGCGAGATATTTCATGATATAAAAAACAGAATGCACAGATCAAATAAAAAGTTACGTTCAAAATACATGAAGGTTACCGAAAATAACTAATGTCAACCGAAAAGGTCGAAAAATTCAGCAGCCGAAATATTTTGCACGTAGCGAGGAAGATAGGCACAATGGAGTTTTTCAATTACAACTGTTTCACAATTCAGCCAACAAAAAACTTTATCTCATTACCTCTTTTTTTCAGTGTTTGTTATTATTTGAAGAATATCTTTTATTTCAGCCCTTTTCTTAATTCATATCCTGCAAACCCCCAAATGTATTCAAATTGATGAATAATATAGAATAGAATTATTATTATTATAACAGCTAGAATTGAAACCATTTAGTGTCCTGGATATGACATTAACCTGCATCTAATAACAAGACTCCAGTTTTAAAGTTTGCGAAAAGTTGAGTAAACTTTCATTTCCATTGGTCCAGCGGATTGAGTGTCCGCCAGTGGTCCGGAAGACTTGGGTTCAATCCCAGGTCACGTCATACTAAATACTTTAAAATTGGTACTTGATACCTCCTTGCCTAACACTCAACAATATAAGGTATGTATCAAGGGTAAAGTGGAGCGATCCAGGGAAAGGAGTATCCCCCTCTCCTACACCTTGGTGTAGTAACTATTGAAAAGGGAGCCTTCTGGTCACCCTCGACTACGGCCGCCAACTTTATTTTACTTACTTTCCATTACTATAAGGTCCACTCTGAGATGGAGTAGTGGAACCAGTTAAGGTCAGATCTATGGGTCAAATAGAACAGTTTAATATCTTATTATGGATTATTATCATCAAATACACTTTCTAATGTTAAACGGAAATTTTTGAAACCATTTAACTCTCTGCAAACAATAAATAGGAAAACGTGAAACCATTTAACTTTAGGCAAATATACGTATCAGTGTTATATATATATATAGTTTTTTTTTTTTTAATATTTGCTCAGTGAAATTATTTACATTGAGATCTTTACCAGGAATATTTTGGTATTCGAATTTTGAATAATTTAATTGTCCTGACGGAATTGTTGCAATTACGGGTTTGCTGGATTGAAGATTACGTATATATATATATATATATATATATATATATATATACGGAGGGGGAGGTGTATTAACATGATTTAGTTATGAATAATACTGAACGTTTGATATTTTAAAAAATCGTCAAACCAACCAATAAAAAACCCCAAAAAAACAAACACCTGAAAACATTTTGAATAAATCAGTTAAGTCTTAAGAAAACTTAATTCTTAACCATATTGTAATTTAAGAAGCTCTTTGCTTCGATATGGCACAAGGCCGATTGAATGGGGTACCCAATGAGACCCGAACTCACTCTTGTAGGTTTGCTAGTCAAACTTGCTTACATTACACTATCCGTGGTGCCCTTAATTCTTAACCATATAATATTTTTGCTCTTCTCTCAGAAATTCAAAATCCTTACTGACATCAAATGTTCAAATCATCATGTGCTCACGTTGAGACTAACTGTTTTCAAACGTCATCCTCAATGACTGATGGCCATCAACTTGTGGGTCATATTTCAAGGAACAAGTCATTTCATTTAAAACATTGAGACTACTTTTGAGCAAAAATGTCATACAATATTTGATCTGAATTACCATGACCTGAAAATCCGCCGAACACCTAGGTATGATATACGGGAACACTGAACAGTTGTTTCGACCTTATTAGGTCCCATCAGCAGTGTATACAACAATCTCCACCACTGGAGATCGAACCTGCAACCACAGATTGCAGTGCCGAATTTCTACAAACGAGCTACCAGTTCATGCCGAATACAAATGACGCCAAATCAACTAGTTGTGGTAATTGTGCGGCCAAATCACCTAAATGTGTCTTGCGAGTTACATCCGTACTCTTTCCAGAGGACACGGTCACCCCCCAGAGCCACGTCTTCCCAAGAAGCTTAGAAATACGCATCCACGTAATTATTATACCCCAGGGGCAAGGGAATAGATGTACATATTTTTTTATTTTTTAAATAGAGAAATTAATTTTGTGAATTGAATTACCATGTCCAGAAATTCCGCCGAACACCTACGCACGATATACGGAAACACTGGACAGCTGTATTTGATTTCATTTAATATTTTACTAGTTTTGAGGCTCGCTTTAAATTAATGTATTAAGACTGCCAAAATTTCAGTATTTGTATCCACTATTATAACTCATTAAACAAAATTAATCGTGATAATGATGCGGCATACAATATAAATTGCTCATCACTTAAGAACATAAAGCAAATTTTCATAAAAGAAATTCAAAATTATTAATGCCTCTTTGGAAAAGGTAAGTTACTGGGAAAAGTACAACAGTTTAAAATTTGAACATGCTGGCAAATGTCATACGCACAAGCTGAAATCTGTTGCACACTAAGTATATTATTCTCTATATTTAGAAAATAGATAAAAGCGGAATATGTTGCCCCTAAATTAACCGCTTATGGAATAAGTATAATGCCTTTGATTAAATTTAAAAAAAGGATTATAATAATCTTAAAAAGAAATAATCTATTTTTGACTGGTATTTGGAGACATAGATATAAAAAGATTCATTCTGATAGATATATAGCTGGATAGATAGATAGATCTGAACATACTAAAATAGACAGATATAAACTTGTAGAAAAAAAATATCTCGTCTAACGTGAATACAATATTTTAAGGGAATAGTATATATACGAAGTTCACAGGATAACTGTTGACTTTTTTTGTGTGAGCATTTAAAATTGTCTTTGACTCTTGATAATTCAGTATATTATTACTATACATCTTATGAGATGTCAGACCATTTTTTACGATTTCAGGTTCAAATGAACAGCTACAGCAGGAATTGGAATACACCCTATTAAAGCCTGATTGTCACAACCGGTGATTTTCAAAAATGCAATGTGACATTTTGGAAGAAATATATGCAATACAATTCTGTTTAAACTTAGAAAAAATGCCACAGAAACGTATATAATGCTTCAGACTGCTTTTGGAGCATCTTCCATGAATCGAGCATCAGTTTTTGAGTGGCATAAGAGATTCAAGATGCTTCAGACTGCGAGTTGTAAGGGAGGGTGCTACTCCTTTCCCTTGATACGTACCTTATATTGCCGAGTGTAAGTCAAAGAGGTATCAAGTCCCATTTTTAAAGTCTTTTGTATAACGCAACTTGGGATTGAACCCAGGCCCCACGAACCACTCTACGCACTAGGCCAATATATATATATATATATATATATATATATATATATATATATATAGTCTTCCACAGACAGACTGTTTTGTTCTATCAGAACTCTTCAGTGTGGCTAGACACGCAGGACGCTCGGAGCCGGAATCGAAACCCGTCCAACTTTACGCTAGACTAATTCAGACCACTCGTCCACCAAGCGGACCACGTTGGCTAAGGGAATTTTAAGGTATGTTTATTTTTAGAAACAGCAGCAGCAGCCTTTGTTTACATTTTTATACCCTATCGGCTACCAGAGTGCTCAATTCTTTCGAAGATCTTCGCATTACGCTAGCAATTCCTTCGCCAGAGAGCTCAACCCCCATATGTATATATATATATTAATATTTCTTAAGAAATAATATATATATATATATAATTATACATATATATATATATATATATATATATATATATGTAATTTTTTTCTTTAGAAATATTTCAAAATATATTAAAATACATATTTCTTCATATATATATATATATATGTGTGTGTGTGTGTGTGTGTGTGTGTGTGTGTGTGTGTGTGTGTGTGTATGAATTATTTCTTAAGAAATATTTAAAAACATGTCAAAATACATATCTTTCATATATATATATATATATATATATATATATATCCGTTTAGATTGTGCTGATGAAGGAATTTTGAAAACGGGCAAAGAGCGAAAATAATTTTGTATCAAAAAGAATTTCAGGAAAATATGTTCGATGATTTAAAAATCATGAAATCACCTTTATACGATCTGTCTGTCATGTGGAGTGACTACATATACAGTGAGCACGACATTGTACTAAGTCCTAGCTTCGGGGAATAGAAGCGTGCCACACTGTTCCTCCTCTGTTTTTGTATCTCTTTTGTAATGAAAGACTTTCTTTATTCTACGAGCGTGTTAAATATTCCTTTCCCCTTAAGTAACACCCAGTCTGATTGTATCCCTTTTAAGGATACAACAAAAATACGTATATATATATATATATATGCACAAGTTTTGTTCAAACTATTCCAAGCACTCCAAGTTGAAAAATTTGTCGCACACTTCTCAGCTTTGAATGTGCCGCACCTGCAAAGGTATAAGACAGTAACCTGAATTTTTTTCTAGTTTTGAATAAATGGGTAAATATTTAATTAAGATAATTTTTAGCTGTGCTTCCTTTTTTTTTTTTGGTGGGGGTCACTTAAAACTCTGTCGTGTACTTATAAATCTACATACCATTTTGGAGGGCATTGTTTTCCACCTAGGAACGTTCATTCTAAATATTTTTGAAGGGTGAAGGTCATAAATTATGTATATTCTTCTGATTGTCTGTGACAAGATCGATTTCTTTTGACACATTAATAGTTGACGATGAACAGCAATTTTCGTCTATATTACGAAGAACGATAACCTTGTGATAATATCTGAAGGTTTACTTATTTATATGAGAAAATTAAAAAGAAAGACGGTGTCACAAATAGGTAAAAATGACGCAGCCAACAGATGTGCCCTTCGATTTTAAACTTCTAAACATTTTTCAGTACTCCATATATTTTTCATGAGTATCAGCAAAGCATAAACACAAAGTCTCACAGTCAGTGGAATTAAAGTCTAATCTCATGGTTTTTTTGTCGCTTGTTTTTCTATAATTTATTGTATTTTCTTTTTGGTTGATGATTTCATTTGTGCAATTCGCAGATACTGATGTTAGATCTTCACAAACGAACTAAAAATATCATATATACAAAATAAATTCACGAGACCTTCGAAAAAAAAGCAATAGTTAGATTAGGTTCGTGTACTTATATGGAACTTTACACCATGAATTTTACAGAACAAAAAAGTATAATCAAAAACAATACATATGATTATGAAAAAGGAAATTATTACACGTTTCCGAAAAATTATATAGGTTATGTATAATAGAGAGAGAGAGAGATGAGGGAGAGAGAAAGAGAGAGATAGGAGGGAGAGAGAGAGGAGGGAGAGAGAAAGAGAGAGATAGGAGGGAGAGAGAGAGGAGGGAGAGAGAAAGAGAAAGAGGGAGAGAGGAGGGAGAGAGAGAGAGAGAGAGAGAGAGAGAGAGAGAGAGAGAGAGAGTGGTTACCTAAAATCATTAACGTGAAACTCAGTCATAAGTTTTTATCATGCTTTATTTTGTTTTAGTATTAAATTTCTCTGGATATCCCTTTGCATTTTGGGCATATATATATATATATATATATATATATATATATATATATATATATATATATATATATATATTTATTTGACTTCGAAGGATGATTTGATCCATAGAATCATTCGCTGACTTTAAACGTTTCGGTTTTGAGACCATCATCACGGCGTATGAGTTATTTAATGAAACGAAAAAAGATGAGAAAGTTTTAACATGCTATTTCTTTTCATCTTATTCTTTTTCAAATTTGTGTGATTTAACTAATGCTCTAAAATTTATTTAAGAAAAAATCCATATCTATCTATATATCTATCTATCTATCTATCTATCTATGTGTGAGTTTGTGTATGCGTGTATGTTTGTATGTGTGTGTGTATGTGTGTGTGTGTGCATGTGCGTGTGTTTATGTCCCTGTGTGTTAATATTTATATATCTTTAGTCTATATTTACCTATAATAAACATTCGTAACATATCAATCCGTCTTCATCAATGTTTGCTGTCTTTCCTTCTCCGTTTAATTCAACTATCGATCGATCTATCTCTCCATCTAAGTATATCTAAACGGTGAAGTAAAGTTATTTCAAATAATAGATTTTGCAACTTGTTAGCACCAATCTGACCAAATAAGGACACAAAGTGAAAAAAACATGGTTTCTGATTGTAAGTCTTTTTTTAATTAATACTAGATTCAAGAATTTTCCGGCGAATTAATTGATGTCTTGAAATCTTTAAAAAACTAATATGGTTATTAGTTTTTAAATTATGTTTGTGCAAACTTTTATGAATATTTTCTGTCTTTAAATCTCTTGTGTGCTCGTAAATTCGTTTAGTGAAAGAAAAAACACAACGTCGGTGTCAAAGAGAATATCACCAATCTCCGAAGAAGAAAGTAAAGGGCTCCTAAAAATATAAATGTTCTAATCAAGATGAATTAATGCAATTGTTTGGCAATGTCTGGATGGTGGTGCTTATGTTTTCAGATTGCTTAGGAATCCTGATCTAGCAGAAGGTTGTCATATATCCATACCATTTATTAACCTCATTGTAGCGATGATTTGTTAACTTTGATCTATGCAAATTTTTCGCATTATTAGTAACTATTTTTCTTGTAGTTCAAGTGATTTATTTTATTGAGAGTATATTTTATTTTAGCTGATCTCAAGTGCTGTGATCTCAAGGGGTTCAATTCATACTCGAGTTTATTGAACATCTGGTCTCTGTTTCATGTTCTTGGGGATTGTTCTATTATGTTCTGCAAGTTTTTAGTTTTCCAGCGAGGGCCAGTCACGCATCTGTTATTTCGCTTTCTACTATGTGGTCCGTTGGAGCAACAATCACCTTCAGATGACAAAAACCTTGTTTTCTGGTGAATTACTATTCGGTCTGGTCTTCTGGCCCAAATTCAGTGATCTTTTGTATCTCAAAATCTCAGAGAATTTTATAGGTCTCATTTTCAATGGCAGATTCTGGTTTATACTACTACTACTACTACTACTACTACTACTACTACTACTACTACTACTACTACTATCATTATTATTTTCACATCAGTTTTAGCTGATGGTTATTCACTGGTGTTTGAGTGACAGCAAATTTCCACAAGTCTCCTGGACTCTTCTCAGTATTTTGTCTGTTCTCAATAATGCTGTAGTTTGGACAGTCTCCATTCGTCCTCCAACTTCCAAGTCCTCTAGTCCCTTTAATAATCCTTTAGCTACTGTTCCAAACGCACCAATTACAATTGGTATAATTGTCACCAGCATGTTCCACAGTTTTTTTTCAATTCCATAGCAAGGTTGAGGTACTTATCCTTCTTTTCACATTCTTTCGGGGTTTTTTTCTGTAATCAACCGGGAAAGCAAAGTCCGCAATTTTGCAAGTTCTCTTTTTTTGTTGATTATTATAATGTCTGGTTCTTCTGGCCCAGATTAGGTGATCTGTTTGCATGTTACCGTCCTATAGGAGTTTATGTGTGTCATTTTCTCAGACATGTGCTGGGTTGTTAATATACCATCTGTTCGTATGGTCAAATTATTATTATTATTATTATTATTATTATTATTATTATTATTATTATTATTATTATTTCCAGGTTTCTCTTTAGAATAATCATAACTGGACATTTTTCAATTCATGAATATTTCCAAGGGAAGGCTTGTCTTCTAGCGTGTAATTATTCATTTTCCACTCTGGTGATTGAAACGTTTCTAATTAACCTTAATTAAATACTTGTGGAATTAAGGAAGTAAAGAAAACACTCTCATCTTGTAGTGGAGAAAATGCGTGAAATTCACGGACTACTACTACTACTACTACTACAACTCCAACCTTTCCTAGAATTAATAATAATTATGATACCATATTTAGAGTTCAGTAACAAAAAGAAAAATTGTCAACTTGTGAATTTTGCCGTTAGGGCAGACCATAGAGTGAAAATCAAATAAAGTGAAACGATAGATTAATCGTAAGATTTTTTTCAAACAGCTAAAATCTGTGAAATATGAAAGTAACAGTTGTATCAATTGTAGTGAGCGCCCTTGAAACGGTCTCGAAATGCCGAAAAGAATCACTGGTGATAAGAAAAGGAATCAAACCCGCCCAATCCATAAAGTTGTTGAGATCATCAAGAATACTTACAAGACCCCTGGAAAACTGAGAAGGGTTGTTTTTATTCAGACTCCAGAAAAAAATAAAACAAAAAGCCCTAGTTCAAATAGATGTGAAACATTAAAAAAAGTGAAAAAAAAATATAATGAAAAAGATTACTGAAAAGTTTCTGATCAAACTAAGATTGTAATTGTTATTTTAAATGATCCATGTCATCATCATCATCATCATCATCATCATGTCTCGCAAACAGCACGGTTATCCCAGACCCTCTTTCGCCAACACTCCCTATCGTCCATTACTTCCGGTAGGTCATCAAATCTACATCCTGTATCGGCACAGAGTTGCTGTATGTATGTTCGAGTTGGTCGTCCGGCCTTTGCTTGTTCATGTGCAGGGGTCCACAAGAGTACATAACATATGAGCTGTTCTTACTTCTCCATCAGTGTCCCGCATGTCTGGTTCGTCTAATTTTGATAGTTTTCATGATAGGTGGTAGGTGGCCGAAGAACTACTGCTTTGTGGGTTGCTACCTCTAGGATTTGTTCAATGATCCATGAAATACTTACATATCCTATTCCATATATTCATCCACAGTTCGAAATACTGGGAGCATTATTTCTCAATTTTCTGTAACCTTTCAAAAATCAATACAAATTTTAAAAAAGAAAAAAAAACAGACATAATAACTCAAAAGGTTCTCATTTGTGACATCGTTCATATAAGTTTGACATCAGTGATCATTCAATCAACAGAAGTTAAAGAACACAAAACCCGATAATAAACAATGGAAAAAGTAATGTTCTATAACAGATTTTTCTTCATTTATTCCACTAATAAATAACATTATATATTCTTACTTAACCGAAAAAGACATCGACACACGGCTAACGAAGACATGGACTGCTATCGATAAGCTATCGATCATATGGAAGTCAGATATGACCGATAAAATGAAACGCAGTTTCTTCCAAGCAGCGGTCGTGTCGATACTGCTATATGGATGCACTGCTTGGACACTAACTAAACGGCTGGAGAAAAAGCTAGACGGCAATTACACAATAATGCTGCGAGCAATATTGAACAAGTCCTGGCGGCAACACCCCACAAAGCACCAACTATACGGCCACCTACCTCTCATCACGAAAACTATCCAAGTTATACAAACCAGACACGCAGGACACTGCTGGAGAAGTAGGGACGAGCTCATAAGTGATGTACTTCAATGGACCATCACATATGGCCGAGCAAAAGCAGGACGACCAGCTCGAACATACATACAGCAGCTATGTGAGAATACGGGATGTAGCCCTGAAAACCTGCCAGAGGCGATGAAAGATAGGGAGAGGTGGCGAGTGAGGGTCAGGGATATCCGTGCTGGCGGCATGACATGATGATGACGATGATGATATATTTTTACCATTGAGCATGTCTTCGGTGTTTAATCGACATAAAATATCATTTTCGTCAAGCGTGCTCAGAGGCAACTTCTCAGAATTTAAGTGACAGAGATATCTTGAAAGTTAACTCAGGATTATGGAAATTAAATTCTATTAAATACACATTTCCAGTTTGCTCAAACCGTATTTGATTGGTTCAGAGACTGTAGAAAATGAACTCCGTTCGGGTCACTTGATGAACGGTTGAAAAATCGGCAAAATTGAAGATTCTGATTTGTTCGACGTTTAAAGGTGAAAATGATTGGAAGTAAATTAATTTCAGCTATTTTTCAATCGGGGTTTCAAACGTGAATATTCAAAAATAAATAGTATCATTAGTATTTTTTTCATCCTTAGTATTTTCTTTTGGTCCCCTCTTCGCTGGTTACATTTTTCAAGTTCCGTAGTTTTTATTTGGGGACTAATTAAAACGAGTAAAAGGGTCCGGCTAATCAAGTGAAGCTAGTCTCTATTAAAGCAATCCCGCAATTATTCTCGACGACCAAACGATGATCTCATCAGCTGAATTTGATAGGATAAGACACGAAGTATTTATCTGAACTAATAATGTAAGTATTTGGCGACCAGAGAGCTCCTTTTCCATTACGTGTAGAGAGGGCCCTATTCATTTCCCTGGATTGCTACACTTTACTCTTGATACGTACCTTTTAATGCTAAGCGTTAAGCAAAGCAGCATCAAGTAATATTTATTGAGTTATTGGTATGATGACGTGGGATGTCATGGAATGTAACCAGCGAAGAGGGGACCAAAAAAAATACTAAGGATGAAAAAAATACTAATGATACTATTCATTTTTGAATATTCACGTTTGAAACCCCGATTGAAAAATAGCTGAAATTAATTTACTTCCAATCATTTCCACCCTTAACCCGGTCACCCTGGCCATTGGCACAGACTCTATTCACTAAGAATGTATATCAGGATCACTGACTAGAATTAGACAACTACCATTGTTTTTATAATAATCATCATCATATTGTCATGCCACCAGTATGGATATCTGACCCTCTCTCTGATCGGACTTTCTGGCGCTACTGAGCACCCGAAACATCATTGGACTATTGGCCAAGTACCGCTGAAATTGTCAGCTGAACTTGTACAATCACGCAGGAAAAATTAAGAAAATGACGGAGAAAGGTCCAGACGATGAACGGGCAGTAGCAGGGTTTGTCTTTGTAAATCTGGTGGTATTTATTGAAGATGGTATTATTTGCTAAATTGTTGCAGTTATAAAAGATAATTATGGAACAGCTGGGGGTCAAGCATGACAGCTGGATGCACACGACCGGTTTTAAGCAAAGACTGCTTACTAACTCACCTAACATTGCTCTAGTGGGTACGATGTACTCTTTGCATTCAATGAAAGCCTTGGTGATACTCTGACAAAATATTATAAACTGGTTCCTTGATGCAGTCAACGAAGCATATACTACCTAAATTGTGAGACGCCACATCATGGAAAATGACAAGTTGTTCAATGGGTCCCCTATTGGATGCCAATATGGCTCTGCATCATCCATGGTGCCTGTCTAGGTCACTATATTCTTGGAATTTGACAGTATCAAGCATCAGAGTGAAAGCACAATACCAGTGGCATTAGGCATCGCCCAGCTCCTGAAGTTAAAGAGTTAGTGCGCCGCGGTCAGTCCGGTAAAACACTACAGGAGGCGCCAATTACAATTTTTATCAGCCTAATGCTGCTTGTCAAAACGTGCAAAATAGAGCTCAAACCTGGCAATATCTATCCCCTATGATCGGGTCATGCCTCTTTCTACAAACCTACTAGCCACCTCTAGCACAAAGTCAAATTAATCTGTCCTCCCAAGATGAGAGGCTGAGTCTTCTCGAATGCTGCAGTAGACTATTGCTCCAGTACATAAAAAAGATTCATTGAATGGTACTGCTTTTTCCCTCATGTAATAGCCTGCTTTCCCTGGAGTCGGCATTGGCCACATTATTATCACCCTCACATAAATTGAACGACAGAAACCTCAAAACAGTTAACTGTTTTCATCACAACTAAACAGTTATTCTATCCGTCATCGGCAGTATCTAGAACAAAGACGTGACCTATTCGAGCGTGACGTGACTAAGCAGCAACAAGGCTTCAGTCACAATGTTGAAAGAGAGGATCTCTTTCTATAATACACCAAACCCCTTACAAGAAACATCTCTTGTTGGATTGCATACTAAGCAGGCCATAAGGACTTACTTGCCAATAGGGCTATCTGTCCCACAGCATTGTCCTCATAATTTATAGAGATCGCCCATGCAGTTGTCATAATTAATGGTGGGAGACTGGATAGCTGCGGAACATCTCAATCCTGACCAGACTTCAGTGGTCACATTTAATAGGTCGTTGTGTGCTTTAGCAAAAGAAATCCAAAAGAAGAGGCCACAGGATTATGGTGAGGAAAGATTTGTCGTTTTTAAGGCGGTCTTCCAATCGAGATGAAGACCGTCAGTGACAAGCTGCAAGGGAGTAGGTAGATACAAGCACTATTTCAAGCAGAATACACCAGTGTCAGAATAGCGGACGCCTTCTTGTGGGCATTCCCGGTCATTTGAACCGGGAGGAGTCATCAAGTAACAGCACGCTTACAACCACTACCCCGGTTGACGTATGCAACGAGCAGCTGGAATTTGACCATTTGTGCTTGCCAAAAACGGAAACCTGACTCGTGTTCGACAACTGGAAAACCGTACCGCTACGGGAGGTAACGGTCCTGGGGTACGTGCTCTCTCTGCTCCGGGCGTCGTTTGCGATGTACATCAATATCCAGGGAAAACTGTGTAGTTTCATCCTCTGGATCGCACCAACAACGACTACTATGTTCCTGTGCATCTGTGAAACGTGGAACTCTTAATGACACACCCTGAAATAGCCCCAGAATTCCGAATTGGGAAATTCATTCTCCAAAAAGTGAAGTGTCTCTTCTTCGCTATACTCGATGATCAGATTCACCAGTAGAACGTGCCAAACGATTTTCTGGAAGAAGTACAGTCGGCAGTCAATATGATCGTAAAAGAAGAGAAGAGGAGAGTAGAGTCAAGATCTGATAATACTCGACCCTAGAAGGTCGTGCGACCTGGAATTGTCGATCTATTCCGTCATATCTACAAAGTGAGTCAGATACTTGAAAACTTCCTCATAGAACTCGTGGTGGATAGAAGAAAATCGATAGAAAAAACCATCCACAGACTCAAGCTCAAAATACTCGGTCATCCAACTTCAAAACCTCTTGGAAAGGGCAGACAGCTGGTGAAATCCTTCTAGAATGAGGTCGACCTGTTCTCTCAAATGTATATCAGATACCAGAACCAGGATTGGAATATAGAATTCTTCCAACTTGAAAACCAACGCTGCGTCTTTGCACAATCAGGTGGTAGTGACATCCAGCAGGGTATTAAAAGTAATATTGTCACTTCTCAAGAAGACGTCAGTAAGCCAAGGTTCCTCTAACAAACTCTCTCGTGCTAGATATAGTGATGATCATCCAGATACTGAAGCCAGCTATAGCAAATTGCTTTAGCGAGTATGCTCAGCAAGTTTTTGTGTCCTAAATTTTCTTAAAACTCTATAAAGTCACGCTACTTGACCTTTTGTGAGACCACTACAACACACGCCGGTTGACGAGTGAAGCAAGAGACAAGCACGAAAAAGGGTTAAGAGGGGCAGTGGTTGTTGCAATGATCCTTGGGAACTGTACCAGCTTCTTCCTATTCGACGAGAACAAGCTTGAACTTGTCAGCTTCTGCTCTGTCGTCTTTCACGACGCATTAAAACTAGCAGACAAGGAGCAGGTAGTTTCTCGTTCTTTCTAGGTAGAACCTAGATAGAACCCTTATTCCATGCAACAGCCGTATGACATTGCATGCCACCCACAATGGCGACAAGAATATCCTTATCCGCACAGATGATACGGATAGTGGCTCTGGCATACACTCCTGAAGAGGAAACCGAAGTGGGAGTATTCTTTGGTATGAAGAACAATTTCTGGTTCTTGAAGCCCATGAAATTGCGCGGGCTTTGGACCAAGTAAAAAAGCAGGTACTGGCGATGTTTCATCGGCCTCTTTTTTTTCCAGACATGACAAAAGGACCGTATAGGCAGTGTGGAGAACTCTATCTTCGTTGACGCAGACACTCACTGAGCTCTCAATTGCATCGGATTATATTAATTCCGACATTATGCACACCATTGATGCGTTCGTTCTTTTACTTTACAACGAACAAACACTGCAACTGATAATAACGAGGCATGTCACAAGCTGTCTGGAAAGAAGAGCAATGCTTACCTGATCTTTCTGACGAGTGCACCGCGAAAGGAGCACATCCGAAGAGCAATATACCTGGATTGACATGTTTAGAGTTAGGCCCTGAAATCTATACTAACATTACTATCACCAATCGACTTGGGTTGGATAAGGATAAGCGGCATGTACGAAGGTCTCTGGACAGCGCTCCCTGGGGTACTAAGGTTTTACAGTAGGTTGCCCCCTACAAAATCCAGAAGAGCTGCTTCAGAAAGTTCACCTTCAAGAAAGCCAGTCTAAAATGCTGACCATCGTGTGTTTGCAACGAGGAATGCTCTCAAAACTAATCTCGTTTATTAAGATGATGATTCTGAACTGTTCCAGACAATGCACAGGTACTGAAAAACAGTAAACTTACCCGCATATTGCATCGTGTTAATTAACATGAAAATTTAACGAAGTAGTGTCTCTTAACCATAGTGGAATAATATTCGACTTGCCCAGGATTAATCCGATGAAGTCAAGCTACCATAATTATCTAGTTGTATTATTTTTGCTGTATTATCAATATAATTAGCATAATTAGTATAAATTATTTTGTTAATTGTCATGTTAATTGGTTACTGCAGTGTCCATGAATAACTATTAACAAACAATGGAATAGGGTCGGATAGCATTTCCAAAACTTAAATGAATCTAGACAATTCACAAGGAGGATCAGCATTTGATGAGTAATTTTTGGTTTCTTTGATGCTATATCATCTGTAATCATATTTACCAGCCCAACCGCTCGGGCAGGATATGGCACACGGTCAATTTTTAAGCGGAGTTTAGCAGGCTTGAATTCAGAGTTTTCCTTCTAGACTAGTTGCCTCACCAAATCTTAAGAACGTAGTCTGCCCTACTATTTACCCATAGCTGGAGGGAGAATAATTGGATTCTTACCTTTCCCAAGGGTATTAGTGCTATGTGAAATGCAATCAGTCTCGTCCAGGATTTGAACTCGTGTCGCCGTGTCTATTTCCTACGACGACAACCATTACACAACGGGCACCTCCACCTATATCATCTGTAATTAACGTTAATATGTTAATAAAAAACAGCCGCATCTCTCGAAATGTGACTTAGATTCATGTAACATGTCTTGATATTTCATATTTCAATGAAAATTCACCAAAATCTTCCGAAGCAAAGCTAATGAAATTTGTGAGTGTATGCTCAAGGCCATTTTAGCAAATTGCTACCACTGCCACCAGGGACCAGTTGGGTGATGACTTCACCGGCAAAGCTGTTCAAAATATACTGATCTACCTCTGTAACAAAATTGGTACTTATAGAAAAAAAAAGAGATAGATTATTTACCTGCAGTAATATAACTGAATATGCGCCAAAAGGGAAAAAAACATAATCCAAGCTCTTTAATAACAACTTATTTTTATTCTACCAATCATAAAGCATTGTAAATAACATTATTACATATGTATGAGTTGAAAGCTATTAATTCTGTTGCTATTTCCTCTCAGCAACAATGTAATAACAACGTACTTAAATCTCGGGTAGAATTTTGACATTGAAAGATAAATATATGATTATAAGCAATTTATGGATGTCAATGATAACTACAAGCGTTTGTGAAGAGAACTGATGAAACATTTTTAGAGGATGTTTTATGCTGACTCAGCAATGATTTCTGATCTCTCTGTAAAAAATAAAAAAAAAGAAAACAAAGATCCAGTAAATTCAACAAAGAAATTGGAAAAGGCAAGTGTATGTTTAGAATCAGAGAAATGCGTAGGAATATGTACTTGAACATATACCTGTATATCAATATATATACAGAAAAATCTTTCTTTGCCTTCCTGTCTATCTCTCTCTCTTTCTATATATATATATATATATATAGGGTGGAACGATAAAATTGTCGTCCAAAAGAAAACAACACGACAGCTTTATTTTAAAACTTTAGTGAAAAAATAAATTTAGGTAACTTGATTATGTAATAGAGCCGACATATATTCAATGTAGCCGCCTTCAGCCTCAATCACCGCCTTGATACGGATCCGGAACTGGGAGCATGCATTTTCCAGAAGCGCCGGCGGGAGCTCGGCGAATACTCGACGGATGGCGGCGATCAGGCTGACTTTGGTGTTGTGGGAGGTCATGTTGGTGATGTTTTCGACGTATGACCAAACGATGTAGTCCAGCGGGTTCAGGTCGAGGGAGGAGGGGGCCAGTGAGAGAAGGGTACAAAGTCGTAGCACTCCTTCTGAAGCCAAGCCAGGGTCTCTTTGGACTTGTGGGCCGGAGCCGAGTCCTGCTGCCACACCCAGGGTCTGCCACCGGCCACCTGATTGCACCAGGGGATCACCAAACTCTTCAGCACATCCAGATACACTTTGGTATTGACTTTCAAGCCGACTTCGAAGGTGTGAGGTGGCATGAAGTGGCCCTCACTTGAAACCACACCAAAGACCATCACCGAAGCCAGAAACTTTATTTTCATCATCCTGGGCACGTCTCTATTATTCGTGGCAATCCAGTAATTTGCATTTTGAGGGTGCTGGCAATGGTCCTGTTTTCATAACTTGGATCGGTAGAGAGCATGAATTGTACAGCAGGCATCGCCGATCTCGCTCGTTGAACATTGTGTCACTTTCAGACATGATAGAACACTCCTATTGCTCTTGGGATTTGTACACAACTGGTCAACTAGTCGATGGTCTGCAACAAAAAAAGATAACCGATTTTCACTAACGGAAACGGAATCATGTCGTCTTTTCTAGGGTGACAATTTTATCGTTCCACCCTGTATATATATATATATATATATATATATATCGAAAAATCTTTCTTTCTCTTCCTCTCTCTCTCTCTCTCTCTCTCTCTCTGTGTGTGTCTCAATATACATATATATATATATATATATATGTATGCATATATATAGAATAATCTTTCTTTCTCTTCCTCTCTATCTCTATTTCTCTCTCTTTCTCTGTTTTTCTGCCTCCCCTTCCTCCTCCTCCTCCTCCTCCTCTCTCTCTCTCTCTCTCTCTATATATATATATATATATATATATATATATATATATATATATATTCCAAAAGAAATACACTGGACGAGAGAGTTGTTTAAAACCTGGACGTTAATGTTTCATTTCACTTACTGAAAATATTCTTGGGAAAGGCAAATAAAAACATTTTTTATCTTTTCCCTAAAGATAGAAAATAGTGAAGATGGGATTTTTGCCTTGCTGGGGCTACCGGTCAAATAGAATAAATCGACCAGAATTCAAAACCCTGATACATGCACTTCTGGAGATTAAGGGATCTACTGGTGCATTATACTTCTGTTATCAGTTCATCCCAAAACGTGTGCTTGTTTCAACACAAACCTCCACGACAACAAATTGATTACCTAAATTGGTCGTCCAACAGTTCACGTCTGAGCTTTCTTGCGTTGAGATTGACGGGACAATGTATATATATATATATATATATATATATATATATATATATATAATATTTGGTCCAGTTAAACCGGAGTTGGGAGTAATTCCGCCAGGACAAGAAAATTATTCAAAAGTGAACATTTAAATTTTTCTGGTAAAGAGCTCAATGTAACAGACATTAGAGAGCAATAATTTCATTAAGATAACAGGGTGGAAATAAATTTATAATCCTAATGTGACCGGTTTGTGTATATATATATATATATATATATATATATATAGGGGAATGTCATTCAATAATAGGGAATTAACATTTTTTATAAGTATAAACTTTGCATTGTTTGGAATTGGTTTATGCCAAAAATTATTTTAATCTTACAAAAATATTTTTGACATTGATGAAAATGGTGGCAAATCACAGTGCCAAAGGCGTGAACACCAGTCTCTCAACAAATCCATGAAGGCAAACACTCCTGATATACGAAAAAGTATGTTTTAGTAAAAAAAAATATGTTTATGATGTCCTCGTGGTGTCATGTCTTAAGTGCTTGTCTTCGATATCATAATATACGAGTTCGAAATTCAATCGGGCTATTACGTTTCGCACTTTGGAAAGGTAAGAACCCCCTTAATCTCCAGCTAGTTGTTAATTAGTATCATTGATTGTCTTCTGTTTGGTATTAAATTATCCTTAAAGGTTGATAAGCCATTAAAAATGTTTACAAATAGAGTAAATTGGGTTTTACATAATAAACCGGAATCAAAAAACTATCCATTGCGAGGAAACACTCACACTTCGGCAAATAAAAAGTTCCAGGTGAAGCATGTCATGCTGACTCTCTTCTGAGACATAAAATGACTCATCAATATTTTTCAACAGTAAACAATTCTTCCTGTTGCTAACTTCTTAATCACCATTTAGCATTTACCTTAATAATAGAATGACTATCGTAAATATTGTTTTTGTTTTTCCACTTAAAAAAGAACGCACATTTTTATTATTTGAATGGTAATTATAAACACCTAACTGTGATCGTGAATTTGATCTTACAACTAATGGCCAACTCGCGTAACTCGCAAGATATTACAGTATGCATATCGCCCCATTGTTCACGTGTAGGTAGGTGCCAAATTTACCTAAAAATGAAGCTTTGATACTTTCTATCTTTTCATCAATATATACGGTAATTTCCTGCACACACACACACACACACACACACACACACACACACACACACACACACACATACTGAGGGAGAAAGATATTAACACACACACACACACACACACACACACACGAATGCACACTGACAATGACAGACAGATAGATACATATGCCGACAAAGAGACAGAAAGATAGACACACCCAGAAACAGAAAGACACACACACACACAGAGTAATAACAAATTACCTTCCGATTACTACACCCACAGAATTTCCATGAATTGAATTCGTATCTGTACAATAAGAAAAAGGGAAAACGCTATTCACAGATATTAAATCATGTTTATTTAATGCTTTGGTATCCTCCCCTTTTTTTCATTCCTTCACGAAAGTTCCATTATTCGACTTGCAAATGTCTACCCTCTCTCACTTTGATATGGTGATTCCCATTCATCCTTTTTGCAAGCATCTTTTCTTTAAATTGCCGCCATATTCTGACAGTGGCCTTTACCCAGTCAGCTATCCGCCTATGCTCTCCGTTTGGCGCCAACTATTTCATGCCACCCCACTCCGCCGACGCCATATTTTCTAAAACTTTTTGGCTTTTTATCGTTTTACGCCTGATTTTAGTTCTTGTTTATTGTGCATGTTTTCTTTTCTCCGTCCATCATTAAGCCCCCCACCCGTCCACACAATTCATTTGGCGCCTCTCCAGACCTTCAAGCCATTTAAAAAATGTTTTCTTTGTTTTACTTTTTACAGTGGCAAGCAGGTTTCATTTGGATTCATCACACGTTCCTTTGTTTATTAGCCGTCTCTAGAGAAATGTTCTATTATACCACTTGAAGCACGAAGGATGGGCCAGTCTTGATACACCCAACACGCCCAGCATCTTACCGCACTTCTACAACCGCTGTAATAAACATGCAAGTTCTACACATACTGACATAAATGCATATTGTTCACACTGAACATTTACATAGAGAGATACACGCCGCAAATATGAGTATAATAAACAAGCATGCGCGAGAGCCGAAAAGCCGGCAATTAGAAGATACCGATGCTATAAGCATCATCAACGCTGCCTGGTCGTGCTCGTTACTGCTGGTTTCCCAAAGTCACACCACCGACCTAAAACCATCATATTCTCAATAAACACCGCTTTTCACTTTGTTAGTGGAATTAGCTTTTTGAGAATTCTTGACGTAATTGTAACAAAAATAAAAGCCAATCAACCTGTATAGATTGATTAAAATTATCTGCAGGTTATTTCACTCCCAGCAAGGTTCTCACTGGGTGTTAGCTGGTGGTCTTTGTGACACCAAGTCTTCGCTAGTATCCAGGACTCTTCTCGGTATTTGAGAGAATCTTAACAATACTGTAGCCTTGGTCTCGATTCTGTTTCGGATATCCAACCCTTCCAGACTTTTTCCCAAGCATTTAAGGGCCGTTTCAAATGCACCAATTACAATAGATATCAACGTCAAACCCAGGTTTCTCTGCTGAGTTCTTTAGCTAGATTCAAGAATTTTTTTTTTTTTTCCTCTGAAGTCAGCTAAAACTGCAACATTCACTTTTTTCATGTTAATTGAAAATAAATCTGGAGTATAATTATTATTTTATTCCTTGAGATTTTTTCAAACCAGCGTTAGCTGATGATTGTTCTCTGGAGTTTGAGTAACAGCAAGTCTATTTGCAAGTCCCCGGGGGTCTTCTCAGTATTTTTGCCGATTTCTATAATGCTTAATCTAGATGGTCTACTCTGATTTCTAAGTCTCCCAGTACCTTTACTAACCCATTGGGGGTTGTTCCAAGAACGCCAATTATATTATTATTGTTATAATTATTAAGAGTTTTTCACACCAGCGTCTTTCACTGGAGTCTGGGTGACGGCAATGCTCCTCCAGTCTCCACTTATTATCATTATTATTATTTAATCATTATTTAATCATTAGAGTTTTTCATATTAGTTTTAGCTGATAGTCTTTCACTGGAGTCTGAGTGACAGCAAGTCTCCTCAAGTCTCCAGGACTCTTCACAGTATTCCAGCCGTTCTCAATATTGTAGTATTTTAGATAGTCTCAACTCGTCTGCCAATTTCCAAGTCCTCCAGTCCCATTAATTATCTTTTAGTAACTGTTCCAAACGCACCAATTATAATTGGTATAATTGTCACCTGCATGTTCCATAGTTTTTTCAATTCCCTAGCAAGGTCGAGGCACTAATCCTTCTTTTCTCATTCTTTCAGTTTTATTCTGTGGTCAGACGGGGCAGCAATTTTGACAATTTTGCAAGTTCTCTTTTTTTTGTTGATTATTATTAGGTCTGGTCTTCTGGCCGAGATTAGGTGATCCGTATTTATGTCAAAGTCCCCTAGGAGTTTATGTGTGTCATTTTCTAGGACAGATGCTGTGTTACCCATATACTATTTGTTCGTATGGTCAAATTTCAATTTCTTGCACATTGCCGACCAAGTCGTGTCTAGTCTTATATTCCATCTGCGCTAATTTGCTGCATTCGCTTATTATGTGATTGATCATTTCGTCGATGTCACCGCATAGCCTACATTTACAATTTTGTTGCGTCTTATCTATTCTCACTTTGATATAATTGCTTCTTACGGTGTTATTTTGTGCTGCTATGTGGAGAGATTCTATTTCTCTCTTAAAGTTTCCTTTTCTTAGTCATGTCCAGGCTTTATCGTGTGAGATATAATTACTGTTATTATTATTATTATTATTATTATTATTATATTCCACCTCGAAAATTTTTCATACCAGTGTTAACGGTTGGTCTTTCAGTTAATTCTGAGTGACAGCAAGAACCCTAAAGTCTCCAAGACTCTTCTCAGTATTCTGGCCGACATCAGCAATGGTAGAATTTAGATGATCTCCGCTGGTTCTCCGATTTCCAACTTCTGTTGCCCCCTTAAAAATCTTCGGAGACTGTTCCAAGTGCACTAATTACAATTGGTATAATTGCCATATTAATGTTTCCCCTTTTTGGCTGGTTCTCTCCTTTTTGTCTTCTAACCGGGGTTTGGTGATGTGTTTGTATTTTAAAAACCCAGAGAATTTTGTGCGTGTAATTCTCAATTACGGATTCCGGTTTGTGCATATACCATCTCTTAATGGGATCTAATTTATTTTCTTGCACAATTCTAAGTGGATCACTTGCCCAACTTTATCATGTTTAGTCATCAATTCTTTTTGTGATAGTTTGATGCTTTCGCTGAATAATTGTTTCGTCTATCTTATGACATATTACACTTGCTATTCTGTTACGTCTCAACTATTTTTGTTTTCATATAGTTGGTTTGTGTGGTGTTGCTTTGAGTAGCTATGGGAATAGATTCAGTTTCTCTCTTAAAGTTTCCTTTACGTAGCCATGTCCAAGTCTTTTCTTGTAAGATTTCACTTGCTAGTCGCTTGAAGTATCTACACAGTTGTTTTTCTTCCCATTTCTGTTTTCGAGTTCTCTTTCTGTTGATCCTTATTCTGTCGGTGTTGTTTCTAGCCGACGTAATCTCTTTCTTTAATCCTTGATGCATCGACGCAATCTTCAATGTAAGTGGGTCCTTTTCTATCTTTTCTTGACACTTTTAGTCTATGTCATCTCTCGGATGTGAGGTCTAATGCATCTTCATTATTTTTTTGTGTCTTCTGGTCCATTTGTTCTTCTCCCGTCTATTTTAAGAATGGTCTGAAGCATCTTACAAAGAAACAGACCAGGTATTTATCCCTTTGATAAGATTCCTGCTTTAGAGCTTGGTTCCGAAAAGTTTTCTTTTTCGTCTGAGAAACTCTTTTTTCATTTTTTCATTTATCTCTACTTGTCTGATGGTGTCCGCTTCCTATATTCTTAATTACATGTTGGTTTTCTTTTCTCTGAACATTCTAACCCTTTTTTGATTTTACATTTATATTTCTTTCGTTATCAGTTTTTTTCAATTCCTCTTAAAAGCACGGCATATTTTTCTAAGCCAAATTTCATTCCTGTATCCTGACTATAAATCTTTTTTGTCTGTATTAGATTCTCCTATAGTTCTTCACTTTGTAAATAGTTTGATATTGTCCATGAACATTAGGCGGTTGTTTTTTTTCTTGCACTTTTCTTACAATGTAATCGATTGGCATCATCTCTATTACATAGTGTTTAAAGGAAAGCCCACCTCCCTGGAATATAACTCTCCTGATTTCTACCACAGTTACATTTTTTTCCTCCAGCGATCAATTCCACTTTTTATTTTTTTCATGGGTTCCGTGATAAACTTTATAACTTTGTCAGATAACACCATCATCATCGTGTTGCGCCAGCATGGATCACCCTGACCCTCTTCCGCCACCCGACTCTATCAGCCATCGCTCCCGGTAGGTCTTCAAGACTACATCCAGTATCGGCACAGAGCAGTTGTATATAGTTTCTAGTGGTTCATCCTGCCTTTGTCGTCCATGTGAAGGGATTCACAGGAGTATGTCGCTTAAGAGTTCGTTCCCACTTCTCCAGCAGTGTCCCACATGTTTGGTTCGTCTAACTTGGATTGTTTTTGTGATGGCTGGTAGGTGGCCGTACAGCTGCTGCTTTGTTGTGTGCTGCTTCCGGGACTTGTTCAATATTGCTCGCGGCATCCTTGTGTAATTGCCGTCAAGCCTTTTCTTCATACGTTTTGTTAGCGCTCATGTAATGCATCAATATAGCAGTATCGATACGGTGCTGCTTGGAAAAAAACTGCGTTTTATTTTATCGGTCAGGTCTGACTTCCATATGACAAATAGGCTATCGATATCAGTCCAAGCCTTTGCTAGTCGTATGTTAATATCTGTGTCGGTTGATGAGATACTGCTTCCTCAGTAGGTGAACTTGTCCACTAGTTTCAGAGAACTACCATTTAGTGTGGAGATGTCACCTCTTTGATTAAAGCACATGTGTATTCTGTTTTGTCTGCGTTGACATGAACGCCTATGCCAGCTGCTGCCCATTCAAACTATGTAGCAGGGTTTCAACTTGAGCGGGTGGGTTTGTCAGAAGTGCTATGCTATCGGCGTAGTCTACGTCTGTCATTTGTTGTATGGTATATATTCTTCATCTTTTCTTTGCTAGTTTGAAACCGCTGTCTTTCATTTTATCGGTAGATGTTCTTAGCACGTAGTCTTGGCAGATGATAAAGTGGTAGGGGGGCTAATCTGTCTCCTTAGAGCACACTTGCTACAATGTTGAAGTATTCTGTATCTCTATCCTGCTTTATGGGACTATATTTTATGCCTTTTTGAAATCAATCTACGCCATGGATACTTTTTTCCGTCCTGTTTTCCTCTACTTAAAGATCTGTTGATCAATATACAGTAGATCACCTATTCCTTTTCCCTGGTGACAACCTTTTTGTTCTTCGGAAAATAGTTCGTTGTTCCCTAATCTGTACTGCTAGTATTTTCCCTATCATAGGAAGACACGTTATCAATCAATAGCTGCTAGAGGTGGTTCTTTTTTTTGGGGGTGGGGTCTATTGAAATCTGGTTGGTCTTTTTTTTATTCATCCAATCGGACATATTGGCTTTTTCAAAGAATCTACTCATTTCTTGAGCTAGCCTTTCGTGGAATGTCGTGATTTTTTAAAACCAGAATCCAAGAATGCCATCATGGCCAGGCGTTTTCCAATTCTGTACTCTTTTGATTATAAGAGCCTTATCACTTTAGGGCCTTTTCGAGTCTCTGTAATTCTTTATTTCTATTTTATTTATCCATTCAGCCTTTCTGTTATGTTCCCCTTGTTCCTATATTTTACTCCAAAATTGTTTTGTTTCTTTTGCAACCGGTTATTGGTATGTCTTAGAGCATTCTCTTCCGAATTGTTGATAAAATTTTCTTTCATTTATTTGGAATGTCCCATTTTGATTGTTAAGTCTCGCTTCTTTCACCAATATCTTTTGATTTACTTCTTCAAGCTGCATCATTAGATTTATCTTTGTTAGCTTTCTTTGTTTAATGGCATATCAACCTTTGTAGGTTATTTAATGTCAAAGCCAAATTCTTAGAGTTTGAACTTGCTTACTACGATTTCGCAGTCCATCACTTTAACCATTACACCACGAGGACACCCCCTAGTTTTATCTGCTGTTTTCTTTTTGCCTTTTCATCCCAATATATTCCCATATTTCCCCTATCTTAGTATCTTTGCTCGTTGTCGTAATTTCTTTACCTAAATTTTCATCCAGATTTTGACTTTCGGCTCGGATTCCTTAGAGGCACGCTAACTTTTTTCAAAGACTAATTTCGCTTCCGTATAGATTAGCTCATTTAATTTAGTAATGCTGTCCGTTTATTTTATTTTATTTTTGTTTCTACATTGACATTTTACCTCTTTGTTCCAGAGAGATGGTAATACAGTCTTCTTTTCAGTCATAACTATCTATTCATTTTGTCTATTTGACTAAAGGTTTGTTCTGTGGTGCTGGTGTTATATAGTCATCTACAGCATTATACAGTATCATAACGACACAATCATAGACAGACGCACGACGATAAAGACGCAGTAATAAACGACTCACACAGAAAGACGCAGGAAGACTTCTTTATAAAAACATTTACCTCTCACTTTATTTGTAAGTTTCGAATGGGTTGTTCAAAGTTTGCGTGTGAGAGGGAGCTGGAGACCCAACATAACTGAAATATTTTGACCCCGAAGGTATGGCCGTCAGCATTGTGTCTTTCTCGTTCTCCATGGCTGCTCAACCGGAGCCCTGGAGTTCACTCTCCTGGGTGCTGGCTTTCCCTACTACATTCATCCCTCTCCGTCTGCAACTGTACTGCTTGTCCTCAACTCTACTCGCCTCTGTCCACTGTCCTCAATTCGTCGTCCTTATATTACCTTCAAACTCCCACGCGGTGATATGGACACGCCTCCGCAATTTCTTCCGATATCTAGCGACCGGGATGTGTCACTTCCGCTACCTTTGGAATGTGCATCAGTCTATGAGAGTATAATGGGATTTTTTTTACCTCGTCCCATTTCATCAGCCAATTTCCGCCCCCGTGATTTCCTCTCATAACTGCCATTAGAATGCGTTACTTCCTTCCGGTGCGTCACCTTGAATGGTATTTTTGGCCGGGTCAATAGGTCAAAACATAACACTGGGGATATGGTGTTTCGATTTTTATTGTTATGTCTTTCATTCTTGATTTTCAATATTTAGTGCTTCCGTTAGTTTAGGTCTTATTGATATTCTTCCCAATGCATTTGTTAGAATATTTCCAGTACCTCAAGCTCTGAAAATCGACCTTTCTTTAACATCATACTGGCTTGTTTTGCGAGTCTTTGGTTTGTATCAATTCTAGCCAATTCTACCTAAATTTCTATCATAATATTTTTATAGACTCTCTTGCTCTTTAGATAATAGTATATTGTCTTTACGAATCCATTTATTCTATTGTTATTTCTGAGTCGGGTGGTTGCTCATTGATTGTGTAACTGAAATAATAACAGCTAACATTCGACGGGTGTTTCTGAATCCCCCATGTTTGCTATCAAGATAGCACATGCCTATCATTATACCAAGACCTGTTGTCTGTGTCCTACGTTTATGTTTCGATTTGTCATTATTTCATGGGTGATATATTGTAGCTATATCATACCCAGGGGTTGTTTAAAATCTGCACTTCAGATGTGACCAAGTTCTCTAAAAAGTATTATCATATGTGAGCGGGTCACAACAATCACACACACACACACACACACACACACACACACACACACACACACACACACACACATATATATATATATATATATATATTGTCATCCACAGACAGACTGTTTCGATATATCACAACTCTTCAGTGTGGCTAGACACGTAGGACGCTTGAAGCTGGGATCAAAACCCTAGGGAATTATAAGGTATTAAGTAGTAGCGTTCGTTTGTTTACATTTTATACCTTACCGGATACCAGAGTGCTCAATTCGTTCGAAGAGCTTTGTATTAGACGAGCGGCAGCCGTATATTCCTTTGTCAGAGTGCTCAACCCCCAAATGTAAATCCCTAAACCCCCGTTAAGTTTTCTAAGTTTTAAATTAGTTTATTCCCAAAAGACTACTTTTTTTTATCTTCATATTTGTTTAAACTGCTACATTGGCTAATGGCTGATATTATTAAGTTGAATCTTTAGGCAATTTGGTGGCATTCATTTATTATGATCTTTGCTGTGCTTTTCGAGTATGCTATATCATCCCTATCTGTTCTTGGTTAGCGTTTTTTTTTCCAAAAAAGTTCCAGTTCCATGACATGGAAAGACCCTTCTGTTTTCTACTTCTATTGTTTAGTAAAAAAAAACTTCACTTCTTCCCCACTCCAAAAAATATAAGCTAAACTGATTCTTAATATTCAAAAGAAAAAAACATGAAACTTTATTCAATTATAAGCCGAAAAATATTGTGTGTTTGAAAATACTTATAACTATAAATATTTTTCAGAATTTCGGCAAAGTTGACTGTGGAGAATCGCTTTTTTTAAAAAAAGAATTAATTTCAAGTTTGCCGCTTTTCTTACTCTCTGAAAAAAGTGGCTTTAAAAAAAATCAGTCACGTGACGTAGTTAAACCTTTCTATCTGCTATTACAATTTTTAAGTACCCACTTCTTTTTCACTACTTTTGTTTTCTCCAAATAACTATCCTAAACTAATACTTAAAATTCAAAGGAAAAAAAAAGCTTACAATTTTCTTCAATAAGATTGCAGAAAACCAAGTTTCAAAGATATTTACTAACCGGTAATATTTTCCAATATTTTGTCGAAGTTATTATTATTATTATTATTATTATTATTATTATTACTAATATTATTATTGCTTTTACCACAATCATTATTATTATGATTAAGTTGCAAAAAAAAATGTACAAACGAACTTTAGAATTAAAGACATTTCTCAAATAAATAAATAAAAAAATGCTAAAAGTGAACGCTAGATTTCGAGTGGCTTCTTTTCCAGTTCAATAAAATTGCTGCAAAATACTATATATATATAATCAATAACGAGTAAAGGAAATATACTTAGATTATAGTTAAGAATTTAGATGAATATAATAGGTTTGAAATATTGTTGAAATATTATAGTTAAAAATATAGCTGAATACTATTGTTGAATATAGTTAAATTAATTTCCATTTGGTCATGTATAACCTATCTACAATAATTAAATAAATAAAAATAAATAAAGTAATAGATTAATTAGTTTATGCATGAATAAATGAAAAAATGATAAAATAGATTAATTTAGATTCCCTTAATTTCATGGAACGTATTTTATTATTATTTAGTCCTTAAGAGTCTTCCACATCATTGTTAGCTGAGGGTCTTTCACTGGAGTTTGAGTGACAGTATTTCCCCTCAAATATCCAGGACTTTTCTCGGTATTCTTGCCGATCTGAATAATGTAGTAATTTGAAATGTTCTTCTCTCCTCCTCTTATTTCCATGTCCTCCAGTCCCTTTATTAATCCTTTGGTGACTGTACTAAAAGCACCAATTACAATTGGTATAAACAACAGCTCCATGTTCCACAGCTTTTCATTTCCCAAGCAAGGTCGTGGTATTTATCCTTTTTTCACTTTCTTTGAATTTTACTCTGTGGTCAGCCAGGACAGCAAAGTCTACATTTTTTTTTTGTTGTTGATTATAATAAGGTTTGGTCGTCTGACTGAGATTAAGTGATCTGTTTACATGTCAAAATCTCATAGGTGTTTCTGTCTCATTCTACAGGGCAGATGCTGGGTTGTGCATATACAATTTGTTCGAATGATTAAATTTAAATTTCTCGCACAATTCTCAGTGGATCACGTCGTCTCGCACCTGACCGTTTCCACATAACCTACATTTGCTGCATTTTTGCGTCATCTAGTCTTGATTTGATATGATTGGTTCTTATGGCATTGTTTTGGGCTGCTAATCGTAGTTTTAATTTCTCTCTTATCATTTCCCTTTCTTAGCAACGTCCATGTTTTTCTCATGTGACCTGTTGCTTATTAGAACGCTTAAAACGTCCATAGAGTTGTTTGCTTCCCATTTTTTCTGATTATTGTCATTTTGCTGGTCTTTATGTTGTTAGTACTGTTTTTGGTGGCTGTAATCAGTCTTACTCTGCGCTTTTGTATGTAGTCTTTAAGTCGTTTGTATTGACGCGTCAACGCTATCTGCAATGCAGGCAAGTTCTCTTCCTCATTTTTTGATACCTATATTCCGTCAATGTCATCTCTGGTATGTAATGCCTTATGCAGGGTTATTAGTTTTCTTGTTTACTGTTTAAGGTCTTCTCTGGTCAACTTCAAGAATGGTTCCGAATATCTTACGAGAGGAAAAGCCCAGGCATTTATTCCTTTGATAAGATTTCTACAATATGGTTTTGTCTCGAGTAGCTTACCATTTTTTTTTTTTTGCTTTCTAGGAATGATAGGTTAACTATTGACACACACTTTAAGGAGTATTAATTATAGTCTTGAATATGTCTTACACATACACACGCACGCGCGCATACTCATATATATACCCATATATATATTCACCTGAGGGTGTAGGATACACTGACTGCTTCTCTGCAGAGGGTTAAGACCCCCCAATGAGTGTCCAAGATATGACACTAAACAATCTGATGGTGAGGTTCCAGTAATGCTGGAGCTTTGGGGAATGCAGAGTACCCCTTCATTTCCATCGCTGCCATGTCCACTCTGGCTCTGAATGGTAGCACCTGATAGGGCCCTATCTATAGGTCAAATAGAACTAACTGCATATTTATACTAAACTGAATTGTTTGAGTTAGAATAGTTTGACTAAACTGAATAGCTTGAAAAAGAAATTTTTGACAAACTGTACTTACATTTAAACTGAGTTCTTATGCTAAACTGAATTATTTGAAAAAGAACTGTTTTTTACACTGAAACTGAACTTGCTCTAAACTGAATTGTTATATATAGAACTGTTTTGAAATTTCACGGTAAGTAAACAAAATCTGTACTTACACTAAACAGACTAAACTGAATTAGAACTGTTTGACTATACTGAATAGCTTGAAATAGAAATGTTTACTCATGCTGAACTGAATTGTTTGAAAGAGAACTGATTATTTGTTTAAAATAGATTTGGCGTTAAAAAACCTACAAAGTTTGATATGCCATAAAATCCAACCATGCAACCGTTATCAATTATCCTTAAATTATGTTTCAACGGTCAACCTCTCATTCCTAGAAAGTAAAAAAAAAATGCTATATATTAAATTGAGTTCCAGTGATTGGGTGTTTGATTTGCTGGGCGCATATCCAAGAAACAAGAGGTACAAGACTTGCAAAGCACTGCAGCTCATTCAGTCCCGATCTGCTTGATTGTGTATGCGGCAATATCCACGCATCTTTTCATGTGTAAAGTTAACGTGTTATTTACATTCATTCAAGAATATTTGAATAACCGAATGTGACAAACCGTGGGTGATTTGATTTTAACTTTCTGGGTTACTATTACAATTTTCTAACAACTGTATTGCGTATCAAAATATGAATAAATAAAGTTATGGTGTTTTTTTTTCATTCTCAGTCTCTCTCTCTCTCTCTCACACACACACACACACACACACACACACACACACACACACATATATATATATATATATATTAAACCCCTCTCACGAGCAGGATGTAACACAAAGACAATTTTGAAACAAAAAAGCTTAAAAATTGTCCTTTATGAAAAAATTTGAAAAGTATTAATTTTTACAGGTTTGAATTTCAAGTGTTCCTTCTTGACTGGTTGCGATACCAAGGTTAAAGAGCCCAGTCTTCCTTGCTATTCAGGCATAGCTAAAAGGAGAAGAGATTGATTCATACCTTTCTCAAGAGTTAGTCTAACGTTATACACACATACTGACACACACACACACACACACACACACACACACACACACACACACACACACACACACACACACACACACACACACACACACACACTCACTGAGAAATATATATATATATATATATATATATATATATCAGAGAGTACGTCACACATTACTGATATAATTTATATGTATAATTCTGAAGCAGCATTCCCATGAATTAATGTCACGAGTTGCAAATGATTAAGATGCCTATGAAGTTACAATTGTCTTCTGTTTGGACATAAGTATCAACAGATCCTTAATTCACGTGACAGTTTGGTTTGTCTCGGCAAAGTTCACAAAAAATTACGGACATCGAACAAAAGTTGCAATTAACGAAGACGTCGAGAAGAAAACATTTTCTTGTAATGAGTAGACTGTTGAATTTTTGTTTCATTTCTTTTGTCCATTAATTATTCTTGCAGTCAGCATTATTCGGTCTATTTTGCTTAAAGACTGACAGACAAAAAAAAAAAAAAAAAAAAGTAAAAAAGACAGCATTTTTATTTTGTGGGTTGTTTTCCTTCCTCTCTGTGAACACACCTCTTAACAAACCTGAAACACTTGACATATACTCAAGAAAAGTTGGCATACATTTCGTTCCTATCGATCAAACATGAATTGTTCTTCTCTCCATTCTCTCATAGTGATCCACTCCCAAACACTTCCTCATGTGAATTGCCTTAGAATATGGTTCGTTCAGACAGAACAGCTTTTATGACGTTATCGAACCGCACAAAAATCTATAGTGAATATAATTGGTTCCGTATGAAGAGACATTAGAATTTCGACTGTCCAGCCAGTGTGAAATTAAAAAAGTACACATTATTCAAATCATGATTTGTGGATTGTTATTAAGAGTAACAAAAAGAAATTAAGTATGAATGTACAAAAGAAAAATATAATTTCTATTTCTTCTGTCTAAAGTTATTCTTTTCAAAGTTTTTATAAACCGACAATATGTCTCCATAAAAATACAATGCCTTTTTCTGCGGAGTGGTCCTTGAAAACCAGCAAACGATTCCTATCTCCTATGGTTCGAATCTTTCATTTTATTTTTTCAGATATTTAACCCTTTCTTGACAGCGATATATATTTTACTCCCGCTATTTTGACTTTAAACGTTATTCCCCAAAATGCATGCCAACTGTATAGATATCCTATATCGCTTTCACCCTTTTTCTTTACACGGCAACCGTCCAAAATAAGTCCCTTAGATAACACCCAGTGTCTGTACAAATTTGATGATTATCAGATTTCACTGGTCAGTTTATATTGGTATGTCCATATGAAAAAAATCATAGGAGAACGTCGTTAATCTGTTCATCCTTATTCCCCCAGTAGTGCCCAGCATATCACCTTCACTTTGAATGATTTGTGTGATGGGAAGGAAGTTGTCATACAACTGCTTCTTTACAGAGTACTGCCTCAAAAATTCATTTAAAAAAATCACACAGGATCCTGGTTTTGTTTACTTCGTGCGTTGCTCTCAAATCCAAGCGGTGCAACCATTAAATAGTACTGACACAGCTACAACTTGATAGACGCTAACATTGTTGTAAGCGAGTTCGAATTCCAGTCACTCTGTTAGGTTAGCTTTCGGACTAATACCCTTAGGAAAGGCATGAACTCCTTATTCTTTCATCAATGGGTTGAATACTACCAATACTTTTTTTTACAAGGATGGATTTGACATTAGACACCCGATAGATGTTGAGAAGCTATTTAATGAACAATTCAACTCAGCATGTGCATATGAAGTGTCCTAATTAATAAGTAAAACTGGAAGATGGTTTTATGAAAATTGAATTTTCTTTTAAGCCAAAGATATCAGGATTTCATTGCTTCTCATCATCATCATCATAAGGTACACGGTTTTGGTTTCTTTGTTTAATGGCATATCAACTTTTGTATGTTATTTAATGCCAAAGCCTTTCTCCTAGAAGAACTGTACTGGTACTATTTAACACATAGCTGGGAGGATAAGGAGGTTCATATCTTTCCCAGAGGTATCTGCCAGAAAGTGAACGTAATAGCGCGACTGGAGTACGAACTCGCGTACTACGATTCTGCAGTTCATCGCTTTAACCATTACACCACGAGGATACCCCCTCATAAGGTTGAGATTGAATTTCTCTCGCCATCGATTCCAATGGACCTTCGATTTTGCTCGTCTTCTAGAAAGCAACCATTGTCCGTACAGAGCGAATGAATATATATCTTTGTGTGTTAGCAAATACTGGTGCATACATATGTAGTTCATGGGAAAATAGCACTGCTTCTTTTTCAGTGTCTTCTTTAATTTATATAAATAGAAGGCAAGTAGGTTTAGAGCATCTGTTTTTTTTTTTTCGGAGCATTGATTCCCAACCTTATTAAGAACACACAGCCTCCCTGTATAGATCACAACTTTTCTATAATCGCTTCGTTAAAGTTGGACTGCTATATCTGTTCACAAGTAGTGAACCTCCCGACAGTCCCAGAGCTTGGCGTTTAAAAGTATAACTATTATTCTACAAGTATGGTCTTATCGTTATATAACGTACAAGTATGGTTTTATCGTTATATAACGTACAAGTATGGTTTTATCGTTATATAACGTACAAGTATAGTCTTATCGTTATATAACGTACAAGTATGGTTTTATCGTTTTATAACGTACAAGTATGGTCTTATCGTTATATAACGTACAAGTAATGGTCTTATCGTTATATAACGTACATGTATGGTTTAATCGTTATATAACGTACAGATGGTGATACGCCATTAAACGTAGACCACAAGCAAAACCACACGCACCGTACTGATATAATGTCACACTCAACCTCACAAAATTTAGCGCGCATATACATTGATCAACAATGACACCTTTCTGCAGAATTGTTTATGACGTTTGTCTGGAGTGGTTTGTTACAGTAACGCATACAAAAAATAAAACCGAAGGAAAACGACCGAATAGAAAGTTAAAATCGGAACAGAGAATGGTGAAGCAGCGTTTGACCACGGTGCAATATGCATCAAGTTGGATTTGGTCGAGAGCGAAAAGTCTTTAGCATGAACGAAATGCCCACTGAACCACCCTTTCCCCGTGATTACATAACATCAAGAAACGCTTACTGTTACTGTAAGCTCGTAATGACATCAACGGGTGAAAGTAAACGAGTTTTTAAAAATCACAAACTGCATTAAAAATAAAGATGAACGTACTATGTAATCTCTGCTTTTAGTTGATCTGGCGTATATATATATATATATATATATATATATATAATTCTTTTAAATACCCTGTCCGGTGGAAAAAGCCGCTTGGTAGTGTCAGGATTGGCAGTACCACCTTGAGCTACCGAAACTGTGTTATCACATCTAGTTGGCGGCTGATGAGGACAGGGTATCGCACGTGCTTTCACACGTTGTATGATGAAAAAAATATAATTATTATATTATTATTATTAAACATCGTCGAAATGCACTAAAGGGGGTCATCAGTTTTATCACACCGCTATCATTACAGATTGTGGGTTTTGCAACATCAGATCTGTTCCATAGGCAATTTCGACCTACTTCCCGGCCGCCACCTCTCATGATTCGCTACAAATTATTGAACAAATAGTTCAAGAGTATTCGTTTAATCGCTCTGAGATACGCAATAACCAATCGGAGATATGCTCGGTCATCATCATCATATCGTGCTGGTAGCACGGATATTCCTGACCCTCTCTCGGCACTCCTCCCTATCGTTCATCTCCCTAGGCAGGTCTTCAGGACAACATCCCGTATCCTCACATAGCTGCTGAATGTATGTTCGTGCTGGTCATCCTGCTTTTGCACGGCCATGTCTGGGGGTCCATAAGAGTACATCTCTTATGAGTTCGTCCCTGCTTCTCCAGCAGTGTCCTGCATGTCTGGTTCGTCTAACTTGAATATTTTTCGTGATAGGAGGCACGTGGCCGTACAGTTGGTGTCTTGTAGGGTGTTGCCGCTAGGACTTGTTCAAGATCGCACGCAGCATTCTTGTGTAATTGCCGTCTAGCTTCTTCTCCTGCCGTTTTGTTAGCGTCCATGTAGTGCAACCATATAGCAGTATCGATGTGACTGCTGCCTGGAAGAAACTGCGTTTCATTTTATCGGTTAGGTCTGATTTCCACATAATCGATAGCCTATTGATAGCGGTCCATGCTTTCGTTAATCTCGTTTCGATGTCCTTTTCCGTTGATTCGACGCTGCTTCCTAGGTAAGTGAATTTGTCTACTAGTTTAAGAGGGGTTCCTTCTAGAGTGGAGGGGTCCCCGTTTGATTATAGCACATATATTCCGTTTTGTGTGCATTAACATAGAGGCCTATGCCTGCGGCTGCTCGTTCCAAACTATGCAGTAGTGTTTCGGCTTGCTTAGCTGCATTTGCCAGTATCGCTATGTCATCGGCGTAGTCGGCGTCGGTAATTGTTTTTGCGGGGTACCTTCTGCTTCTTTTCTTCGTCGTTATTGCTGCTACGGTTTCTTTAGGTATGCCGTACGCTAGTAGGATTTGTTCCATCTTTCCTCTGTGAATGGAATCGAAGTCCTTGGTAGAGTCGACAAATATTAATGTCGCTTGTAGGTTTTTTGCCCGTACACCTTCAAGGATTCTACGGATGCTTAATATTTTTGAGGTCGTGGATCTATTTCTTCGGAAGCCATTTCGGTTTTTCCTATGTTGTCGATTTTGGGTTCTATTCGGTTTCGTAGTAGGGCATTGTAGATTTTGGCTGCTATGGATGTAAGTGTTATGCCTCAATAGTTTTGGGGGAATCCCAGGTCCCCCTTTTTAGGGAAGGGGAGTATGCATCCCTTCATCCATCTTTCTATCGGATTTTGATTGTATACTGCGTTGCAGTGTCGGAGCAGTATGCCGTCGAATTTTCTGGTCTTCCATACTTCTGGGGGAATCTCGTCCAGCCCTGTAGTTTTCCTATTTTTAATTTTTCTGAGAACCGAGTCGAGTTCTTCTTGTGTGAACGGTCCTAGTTTAATTTCTAATTGTTTACTAATTATTCTGGTGATGGTTCATGTGTTATTTTCGGTGGGTTTCCTAGTAGGTTTTCAAAGTGCTGTTTCCACAGTTTTAGTCTTTCTTGTTGGTTTGCTGCTTTCAGTTTTGCTTTGCCTGTGTTCTTTCTTCTACTCACTTCGTTTATTGTTTGCCAGGCTATCCTAGATTGTCTATCTTCCACAGAGTCTCTAATCTTATCTATCTGATTTTGAATGTATTATGTCTATTCCTTTATATATATGCCTGCTAATTGATATTGTGTCGTTTTTAGTTTTAAGGCATTTGTGTTTGTTGGGTTTTTCGATAGTTTTTGGAGGCTGTTTTCACTATTGCACGTTTTTCTCTCACCGCTAAAGTTTCCCATAGGACTCTATATTTAGTTTTGAGTTTTGTTAGAATGCATTTCACTGCTGCCTCGAGGTGTGCATTGACGAAATTTTCATATTCGTCGTTTGGTGTAATTTTTCCGTCTTTTTCTTGTAGTCTTTCGAATCTGTTTTTTAATTCTAATACGTATTTATCTCTTATATCTCAGTTGTTCAACAGGGTCCAGTCATTGTGTTTGGTGGTCGCTGTTCGTTTGGTGTTTTTTCGTAGGCTTAGCCGTATTTTTTACGTGACTATTCGGTGATCGGTGGACACACACTCGAAAGCGGAGTATGCTTCGCAATTCATTGCACTATTTTTCCATTTCTTGTTTATAAGGACGTAGTCTATCTGAGCTTTAGTATTGTTTGCGTACGTGTATGTCCATAGTTTGCCCTCTCTTTTTTGGTAGTTTGTATTGAGGCATGCTAATCTATTTTCTATCATGAAATCTGTTAGATGTCGCCCATTCCTATTTGACGTGTTGTGGAGGCTGTATTTGTTGTTTCCGTTTTTCCCGATTTGGGCATTCATGTCTCCGCCAATGACTAACATGCTGTGTTTCGGGATGCTACGCACTAATGAGGATAACTCATCGTAGAAGGTGACTAGTTCAGTTTCTTCACTAACATTGGTATGGCTGTAGCAGAAGATGATTGTTGCTCTGGGGTTGCCGTTAAAAGTGGCTGCCATCATTCTAGGTTGTATTTTCTCAATGCTATTTAGCGTTTTCAATGCTCTAGGTCCTATAAGCAATCCTTCCCCTTCTACTGTGGCGTTGACAGAGTTTTTCCATGCCGATACAGTGACGAGCGACTATCCATTGCCAGTTTCGTGATATTTGATATCTTCGGTGTGCGTGCATCTGTGTTCTTGTATGCATATTATGTCAATCTTATGTTCTACGGCCGATGCGTAGTTGTCCTTTTCTATTTAAGGTTCTTACGTTAAATGTCGCTATTTGTAGTTTTTGCTTGAGTAGTTTTGGTCGTTTGAGCTCTTTAGCTGATTTTTCGAACACTGACGCCAGGGCTCCAACCTCAGCAGGACACGCCCCTTTTTACCCGTGCGAAGAGCGATGACTTAAACTGTGCGTTTTAAGTGTAAAGACACGCTTACTATAAACCCAAATTGAATATATGACTCTGTCCAAATGTCAGCGGACACGGCAAAACGTTTTTGAATCTTTTCCAAAATCTAAAAGCTAAAAATTGTTAGAGGCCTAACAGTAGTTTAGAGGAAAATGTAAAAGCCTAAAGCTGCCTAAGCTACCACAGCAACCCCCACCCCCCAAAAAAAGAGAAAGGAAAAAAATGATGAAATTAGTAGCCCTCCCTACCCCCATCTCGATTAGTAGACCGTCTCCAAACATACCTAAAATTCAGTTGTAAATAAACGCTGAAAGGAAGAGGAATGATTTGAACTCACGTGCCAACAGTGGAAAAATGTTTTAATATTGGTCAGTATGTCTATATGCTTGATACATGTATAAAATAAGAAGATCTCTTTAGGCGCACTTTTGTATCTGTTACAACTTCTGCGCAAGTGTCAAAACTATGGTAAGTTGCTTCATTTTCATAAAAAAAATTCCACCTAAATAATCAATCCAAATAAAAAAAAAGAATTGAATCAAAAACTACACCAAATCGCACCCCGCCAAGACCCAGAAACCGTGGTGATATCACCATACACACACACACACACACACACACATATATATATATATATATATACTAGTTTGAGTCAAACTATTTAATTACGGGAGGTACAATTAGGCAGTTCCCGTAATTTTACTAAGGTCCTAAAGGTGACAAACCTGATTTAACAGTCATACGCTGAGCTCGCAGGATACTCTCCGATTGTAACTCATCGGTTTTGTTTCTATATGAAGAAACTCTGAATCGGAATCCACGCTTTATGGCCAATCTTACCTTAGGTGATCATTGGGATTCTTTTAACTCGAGCGAAATATGAAGAATAAAATGGTTACTGTACTAATATCAATTCTGCCTTCACCTTTGGCCTAAAAAAGTTTTGGTTCCCGAATTAGACTAGATTGGTATTCATATTGCATTTTTTAAATCATACACTGAGTATATCAATGAATGATGTATTAGCGCAGTAAACACAGCGAGTACTTTTCAAGGCTTAAAACCTCCGGTCACTTGATAATCGCTCTACAATCTAGCATATACCAAAATATTGCAAAATTTTAATTTATCCGGATATATATATATATATATATATATATATATATATATATATGCCCATTCGACTGGGGCTGTAGAATACACCTACTGCATCTCTGCAGATGGGTAAGACCCCCCATAACGAGTGTCCTGGATATAATACTACACAATCTGGTGGTGAGGTTCAAGTAATGCTGGAGCTTTGGAGAATGCGGAGTAATCCTCCATTACTATCGCTCTCAGATCCACTTTGGCCCAGTGTGGGA
The DNA here is from genome assembly GCA_963585895.1 of Sepioteuthis lessoniana. Taxonomy (NCBI): domain Eukaryota; kingdom Metazoa; phylum Mollusca; class Cephalopoda; order Myopsida; family Loliginidae; genus Sepioteuthis; species Sepioteuthis lessoniana. The sequence continues at coordinate 17,976,775 of OY757928.1, read as the reverse complement.
GCACCTGATAGGGTTCTATCTATGGTTCGAATAGAACTACACAGCGTACTTGTGCTAAAGTGAATTGTTTGAAGTAGAACTGTTTTGACATTTAACTGTGTGCGTGCAAAACGCTATACATATACTAAACAATTTTTTAAAAATCAGAACTGTTTTTGACTAACTGTGTACTCACTCTAAACTGAATTGTTTTAAATAGTACTGGTTATTTCAATAAAAATGGATTTAGCATTAAATACCTTACAAAGGTTACATGAATCTCAGACAAGGAAACAACTTTATATATATATATATATATATATATATATATATAATAATTCCTTCATTTTATCCTTTGAATAAGAACTGTAACTCTACATTTGCTACTCTGCGACGAGAGAGAAGCATGTAAAAAGTCATCTGACGAGACGGAGAGTATAGTAATATTCTCCGCCGAAATAAATTTATAATGACGACTTAACCGAGTTTGAGTATCCATCAAATTGTACGATATATATATATATATATATATATATATATATATATATATTAAATCTGATTTATAATTGTAGTACATAAGTTAGAGGTTTTGAATTTATTACAATATATAAGTTTTATGATTTTATTAGGATCAGTGGAGAGTATGTTTCTATGAATCAATGTTTTTAATATGTTTTAATCTGATTTATAATTGTAGTGCATAAGTTGGAGGTTTTAAATCTATTATAATATATATATATATATATATATATATATATATATATATATATATATATATATATAATCAGGTTTAATTAAATATAACCGAGTCCTTGTTATTTTGGATTTTTTAAGCTTTTTCTTTCAAAAGTCCTTATGTTTTTTTTTAATGTTACAGTCTTGAAATTTATGGATGGTTTCTCGAAAGGTGATATTTGTGTTATACCAAATCGTTTCGGTTCTTGTTAGAACCATTATCAAGGTAATATATATGTTATTTGTAAATTGAAGTTGCTTAGTATTTAAACTAAATTATTATTTTATTTTTGTTTTTAGTACTTAAGTGAGTTTTGTTTTTATCACCAAGGTGATGCTAAGCGCTAGTGTCAGTTTATTTTCAAATATTTCGTTTACGTGAAGTAAAATAAAATTTGTTCTATCTTTTGTTATATGGATTGCGCAAAACATTTTAGAAAATTATCACTAGTTTATATACACATGTGTGTGTTTGTGTGAGTGTCGGTGTGTGTTTCGCCTATAAAGTTTATTAATCAGATATTGGAGCTCTTTCATAACTATCTTACATGTCCTGGCAGTGAAATTAAAAGAAAAAAACTGTCTCCGTTAATTAATGATATAAAAGGAAATTGTTTTTGTTATATCGATAATGGACTTTTTCTGTGTAAATTATCCTATAGATATACATTAAAGCTTGTTTTCTTGAGAGCTTTTCAACTGAAAATACCTTCTACATGTAATATAATAGCCTCGGAATTTCGGTTCATGCCTTTGGGTTTAGTTAGGCTGATAACCTTTCCGTGCAGCACATGGGTTAGTTAGGTGCAAACACTGATGCATGTGTTAACGCGGGCGTCCGCGGGCGGACGAAGGTGTTACTCAGAAATCTCACAATAGTCCGTGAGGAAACGGGTGACGGAGTGCGAGTGACGTCACGCACCGGAAAAGCGCAGAGGTTTGTGGAGAACTGAAAGAAAGTTAGAGGAGTTGAAAACTAGACGCCGAACGAGGAGGTTCGACTTTTGGGGCTCGCTGTGGCGAGACAAATTTGCGCGCCGTGGGTGCCGCACGAGATAGGGACAAGATGAAGAAGCCAACATAAAAAGATTGTGTCTCTCTCCTTGTGTCGAAACCTTTAACTCAAAAGTAATAAAAGGGTTTCGTACCTGAACAAGAAGTCGTTACGTGTTTTCGAATTTCGAGATTCCTATGTTCTTTATATGTTCTATCGTTATGAACATTATATGTCTATTTCGCACATGGCGTTAATTGTGGCTATGTAACATACGATTACTATAATTGGTATAAGATGAAAGTATCAAAATGATACTACTGTTTGTGATTGATGAATAAACCACTTCATTAATAATACCTTGAATATATATTTATTGATAATCAATTTAGTCTTAATATTGATTTTGACAAAATCGAAGTTATATCAATAAAATAATGCGTGTCTTTGTCTTATTGTTCGTTAATACTAGATTAAATCATACTGCAAATATGAGTGTTTTCGTCACTATAAAATCCCTAAAGACAATTAAAGATAATTAAAATTGTTACCTTCCTGATCTCAAAAGAAAAATGTGTCTTTATTCAATTTTAATTGAATCCATTTTTGCGTTCAGAAGCGCAAAAATAGTTCTCAAGAATACAATCCTTGGATTTTTTATTTTTTTGTTAGCATCTGAGTTTTATTGTTTTCGATAAAAAAAAATTAAAACTCCAACCCTGTTGTTAGAAATAATTCTTCCTTTTATCGATCCTCGACTCCCCCAAAAAAGTGCTGCCAAAGCAAAACTCATAGACGAGAAACAGTTCCTAAGAGCCGCTGACAATTGTTATTTAGCTACTATCTCAAAATCACTGACAATTATATGGATTTCATTTTCTCGGACGGACTTTGTGTATATTGTATCGTTTAGTATGGAAAAATCTTAATATCTTGCATAATTACCGGTTTATTACGTGTCCCACCCTATCATGGCAACTTTTGTACTTCTTTTGTGTCATTTTGCTGCATTTTTCTTACGAAATTAACTGTTTCATCAGACACCATTTAACTTTTTTTGTTGTACATCTATCTCTTTGATATAATTGACCGTTATGGATTTGATTACTAATTAATCAATTTTTTATTGATATAAACATTTGAGAGATTTTCAGCGTTTGCTGATGGTTTTCCACTGGAGTCTAAGTGACAGCAATTTTCCTCAAGTCTGCAGGACTCTTTTTAGTATTCTGGCCGATCCCAATAAAACCTGTACTCTGCATGGTCTGAACTCGTCCTCTTAACTCCAAGTCAGCCAGTCCCTATATCAATCCCTTGGTGTACCACGTGCACTAATTACAATTGATATCCCTGTGACTCTCATGTACCATAGTTTTTTAGTTCTCTTACAAGGTCTTGGTACTTATCTTTCTTTTCGTTTTCCTGAAGTTTTATCCTACAATCAGCCGAAATGATGAAGTCCACTATTCGCCAGGTTCTTTTTTTTGTTGATTATCACTACGTATGGTCGTCTCATGGATATCTTTCGATGGCTGTCTTTATTCTCATCTACAGAAGCCACCCTTATTGATGAGCAGCAGTAGTTCCCTGATCGAACTAATCGGTCCTGACCGATGATCGGTAGAGTTCATACGCTGACGACCAGGTTAGGCATTGTGTTGAGCCATCAGAGGTTTTATCCTCCTGCTTTTATGTCCACCATGCTGCTTCCCATGGTTTTCGAGAAAAAAATTGGGGAAAGTTCTGGGCGTTTGGGGGGTTTCGTTTTTCATTATTAAATTATAACTTAGTTAAAGTCCACGACTTTTTTTTCTTTTTTTTTTTTCGAAATTTGTAAAAGTACTTTATTTTAATGGTTTTTAGCATCCTTATGTACATTCTATTTTTCTACTTTTAATTTTTTTAGTTTCTTTGACAAGGTTCAGTATTAATTTGGATTTACGAAAAAATTGTCTTTGCATTTCAGACACAGATACTATACAGCAGTGATTTCACAAAGAAAATGCAATTTTTTAAATAAAATCATTCATGGTGTTTAAATAACAGAATAGTAAAGAACAATATATTACTAACCATTTTTCGACTCTCGTCTTTTGAGTGGACGTGCTTCTTTTTCCCTAAAAAGGGCGACCTTGGATTAGCCAAAAACAACCGAATTATAACAATAACATCCATAGGGGCCAAAATATACAACGCCCTACAATGCAACCGCATCGAACCCAAAATTGACAACATACTAAGGAAGAACCAAAATGGCTTCCGGAGATATAGATCCAAGACATCACAAATTTTGACTATCCGTAGAATTCTGGAAGATGTATGATCAAAAAACATACAGGCAACCATATTATTTGTCGACTTGACCAAGCCCCTTTATTCCATTCACAGCGGAAAGACGGAACAAATTCTACTCGCTTACGGCCTACCAAAAGAAACCGTCACAGCCATAATGATTCTCAATAAAAAAAAAAAAACAACAACAAGGTAAAAAACTTCTTCGACATTGTAAGAGGTATACTGCAAGGAGACAAACTAGCCACATACCTCTTCATCATCTGTCTAGACAACGTGCTAAGAACATCTATTGATAAAATCAAAGAAAACGGTTTCAAGCTAACAAATAAAAGAAGCAGAAGGTACCCAACAAAAAACAATTACCGGCGCCGACTACGCAGATGACATAGCGCTACTGACAAACACATTGGCCAAAGCAGACACCCTTTTACATAGTCTGGAACTAGCCATTGCAGGGATTGGCCTCCATGTCATTGCACACAAAACAGAATATATGTGCTTTAATCAAACAGGTGAAATCTCCACACTAAACGGTAGCCCTCTGAAACTTGCAGATATGTTCACCTAACTAGGAAGCAGTGTCTCATCAACCGAGACAGACATCAACACGCGACTAACAAAGGCATGGAAGGCTTTCAACAGACTATCGGCCATATGGAAGTCAGATCTGACCGATAAAATAAAACGCAGTTTCTTCCAAGCAGTGGTCGTGTCGATACTGCTATATGGATGCACTACATGGACGCTAACTAAACATATGCAGAAAAATCTTGACGGCAACTACGCAAGAATGCTGGGAGCAATATTGAACAAGTCCTGGAGGCAACACCCTACAAAGAAGCAGCAATGCGACCACCTACCACCCATCACGAAAACTATCCAAGTAACACCAACTAGACATGCGGGAAACTGCTGGAGAAACAGGGTTGAGATCATAAGAGATCTACTCTTGTGGACCCCTTCACACGGCCGTGCAAAGACAGGACAACCAGCTCGAACATACCAACAGCAGCTCGGTGTAGATACGGGATGTAGACCCAAGGACCTGCCAGAGCGCGATGGACGATAGGGAGGAGTGACGAGAGAGGGTCATGGATGTTTTCTGCTGATGGCGTGACATGATGATGATGAAGTTCTTCTGACTGAGATTAGATGATCCGTTTTTATCTCAAAATATCTAGGCATTTTGTGTCTTTATTTTCTGGGACAGATTCTTTGTTACGTATATACCATTTGTTTGTGTGATCGAAGTTAAACTTTTTGCAAAAACCATTATTTGAATCTCTTTCGAGATTTTTACACCAGCTTTAGGTGATGGTTTTTCATTTGATTATGAGTGACAGCAAGTCACCTCAAGTCTCCAGGACACTCCTCAGTATTCTGGCCGATCTCAGTACTGCTGTAGTGTGGATGGTCTCCGCTCGTCCACCTATTTCCAAGTCCTCCAATCCTTGTACCAATCCTTTGGTGACTACTAAGAGCACCAATCACAATTAGTATAACGGTCACTTTCATATTCCACAGCTTTTTCTATTTCTTGGCTTGGTCGAGGTATTTATCTTTCTTTTCGCTTTATTTCAAATTTACTTTGTGGTCAGCAGGGTCAACAAAGTCCACAATTCGGCAAGTTTATCATAATTATTTACTCCTAGAGAGTTTTTCACATCGGTGATAGCTGATGGTCTTTCACTGGAGTTTGTGTGACAGCAAGTCGACTCAGGTCTCAAGGGCTCTTCTCAGTATCCTGGGTGTTCTCAATAATGTAGTAGCTTAGATCGTCTCCACTCATCCTGTTACGTCTAAGTCCTCCAGATCCTTTACTAATCGTTTGGTGACTGCACCAAAAGCACCTATCACGACTGGTATGATTGTCATTTTCACGTTCCAAAGTTTTTTTCAGTTCCTTTACAAGGTCGAGATACCTATCCTTCTTTTCACATTCTTTCAGTTTTATTCTGTGTTCAGCCGGGACGGCAAAGTCCACAAATTTGCAAGTTTTCTTTTTATTTGTTGATTATTATAAGGTCTGGTCTTCTGGCCGAGATTGGGTGATCCCTTTGTATGTCAAAATCCCATAGGAGTTAATTATGTCATTCTCAAGGACTGTTGCTGTGTTGTGCATATACCATTTGTTCGTATGGTCAAATTTAAATTTCTTGCACAACTTTCAGTGAATCACTTTGTCTACGCAGTCGTGCATGATTTTATACTCTTTCTGTGCTAATTTGCTGCATTTGCTTATCATGTGATTGATGGTTTCGTCCCCGTCACAGCATAACTTTATTTGCTATTTTGTTGAATCTTCTGTTCTCGCTTTGATATGATTGGTTCTTATAGCGTTGTTTCATGCTGCTATTAGGAGAGACTCAGTTTCTCTCTTAAGGTTTTCATTTTTTAGCAATGTCCACATTTCCTCGGCTGGGAAGTTCATAATTAGTCTTTTACAACCTCCATATAGTTGTTTTTCTTCCCATTTTTTCCCTAGTTATTGTCATTCTGTTGTACATCGTGTTGTCAGTATCGTTTCTGGTGGCTGTAATCAGACCACCATCATGCTTTTCTATGTAGTTTTTAAGTCGTTGTATCGATGCGTCAACGCTGTCTTCAATGCTGGTAAGTCCTCTTCCTTCATTCTTTTTTCATGCATATAATCTGTCAAAAACGTCTCTGGGATGTAATTCCTTATGCATCGCCATTAGTTTTCTTGTTCTTTGGTCCATTTGCTTAAGTTCTCTTCAGCGCACTTCAAAAATGGTCCCAAATATCCAACAGGCCAGGTACTTATTCCTATGATAAGTTTTCTACTTGATAGTTTTGTCTCGATTAGCTTTCTGGTTCTCCTGAAATATTCTTTCTTAATTTTTTCTTTCATTTCAACATTTTGATGTTATCAGCTTCCAATATTCCCAAGTATTTGCAGGGTTCCTTTTCTCCAAGCGTTCTAATCTTGTCTTAATTTGGCAGTTCAATTCCGTCCCTCAGGTTTAGTTTACCGCTTTTCATAACTAGCAGGGCATATTCCTTCCGTACACCCTAACTTTATATTCTTACTGCGTGTATCCAGTTCTTTTTCATTTTTTGCAAACAGTTTTATGTCGTCCATGTACATTAGGTGATTGATCCTTTCCTGCGATTTACTAAGTTTGTATCCTGTTGTGCATTTTCTGACTATTTGGTTGAGTGTCATCATCGCAATTATAAATAGTAACTGTGATAGTGCATCTCTTTAAAATAGACTTCTTTGGACCTTCTCTTCAGCTTAGCTTCTCCCTCCTGTTGGCCGTCCTGTCTTTGCACGGCCCTGTGAAGGGATCCACAAGAGTAGATCTCTTATGAGCTCAACCCTGTTTCTCCAGCAGTTTCCCGCATGTCTAGTTCGTGTTACTTGGATAGTTTTCGTGATGGGTAGTAGGTGGCCGTACAGCTGCTTCTTTGTGGGGTGTTGCCTCCAGGACTTGTTCAATATTGCACACAGCATTCTTGTGTAGTTGCTGTCAATCCCAATTTCCAGGTTTTCATGGTTTTTTCGATAAAGTTTATGACTTCATGTGATATTTTGTACATTTTGAGGCAGACTATTATCCAGCTTTGCGGGGCCCGTATCATATGCCTTTTTGTTGTCAATCCAGGCAACAACTTGATTTTTCCGTCTTGTCTTGCTCTTGTTTAGGATATGATGATATATGTAAATTAACTCTCCTGTGTCTCTGGATCCTTTGCGCCATTATTTCTGCTCCTCTGGGAATAATCCAAAACTGGTTAGCGAGTTGTAAATCTCTATCCTTATTTGTGATGTTAATATTTTCCACATCATCGGTAAGCAGGTTATGGGTCTGTGGTTATTTGGGGCGGTTTCCTTGAGCGGGTCTTTTTGGATCAATGAGGGCATTTTTTTTATCGTCCATTCGAGTATATATGCTCGTTGTTGGGATCTTTTCGCTTCGAGTGCTAGTGTGTCAGGAATGGACGTGAATTTCTTGAACCAGAATCTATGTATTCCATCATGGCTTGGCATTTTCCAATTTGATATTTTTTAGTGATGTTTTGAGTTAGTCGGTGGGAATTTCTGCTTTCGGGCCTTCTTCAAGTCCCTTCAAGTCTTTTGTCATATTGTTTATCCATTCAACTTTTTCGTTTTCTTCTCTAGGTTGCCATATTTTAGTCAAAAATTGTTTGATTTCTCTTGCATTTGGTTGTTGGCATGTTTTCGTGTTTTCTCCCTCCACATGGTGGTAGAATTTCCTTTTGTTGTTTGGAATGTCTTGTTTATTCTCTATTTTTTTATCGTATGTCGATGTCTTTTTAATCTTCCTCCTTTCGACAGTATTTTCTGGTTTATTTCCTCAAGTTGTATTGTTATCTTTTCTTGTGTTGCCTTTTTCTTTTTTTGTCTCTATGTGTTCTGGCGTCTTTCCTTTGTTTTATTATTTTGGCATGTATTTTTTTATCTGCGTTTCTAGTCAAATTTCACGTCCTGGTTTTGATTTTTTTCTTCGTGCTTTTTGAGGGGGTGGCCGAATTTTTTCACACTTATTTTGCCCCTGCATAGATTAGATCATTTAATTCGATTATACTATTTGTTGATGTATAAGTTAGGACTTGACTAAATTTTTCATCAATATTGTTAATAAAACGATTATTTTTATTTATTTATTCTATATCTTTGAGAATTTTAACTATGCTTTACTAACAGTATTCTATTTCTTATACTGTTTGTACTGCATTATAAGCTGCTTTTACGAATTCAAAGAACGTATAATTATACCTTAGTGGTGTGTGAGTGTGTATTCAAGCCAAGATAAAGACCATAATCTTCATAGGTAGTTTAACATTTCAACAAAAAGTAAGTAAGTAAGTGTATATATATACTGTTTCCTCGTGGCTGAGGGGTAGAGGCTTGGATTGGCGTTTGAGTCAACCGGGTTTCGATCCCCGCTTGTATGTCTAGCCACACTGATGAGTTCTGATAGAACGAAACAGATATGTCTGTGGATGACATTATGAAAGTATTTATGTTTAAGTGTGTGTGGCTCATTCAACAAATTAGGTGAATTTTGCCAAAGGCAGTGTCAATTGAAATGCTGTGTACCACTGCACATTTTTCAAAGGAAATTATAGTGGTCGGTAATTCATTTCCTAGAAGACTGTCTGTTTCACATTTTTTATTGCCCACTCCACCCGAGACTTTTTTTAACTGATGAGACCATATATTTCCAATACATGGACTGTCTGTTTAACTCATGCTCGTAGTGGTGAACCCATGTTCTCCCCATTTGTACATGTTTCAGCAATAAAACATTTCTCTCCGTGTATATAAAATTTTCTTTTTTACTTTTCATACGGTTTGCATCTCTCTGTCAACAACTATTGGAAAAGAGATTTCTGTTCTATTCTGAATCCTCTTGTTTGATTTGTTGTGATTTTAGATAACTTCAAACTGATAATTTTACGTGATCAAAATATTTCTTCAATAAATCATTTGCAACCAATGTTGAATTTATATTTCAGGAAAATAATTTTGGAATTAAAAGTATCCCGGTCAGCTGGGGCTCTTGAATAAGTCGACTGTGTCCACTGCCAATAGATTAGACCTCCCCCAACGAGTGTCCTGGATATGATACCAAATTCCATCTCATGGCCAGGCTCCAAATCTATGGAGTACTCCTTCAATGCCATTAATCCAAAGTCCAATCCGATCTTGAGTGGCAGTACTTATTTGGGTCCCTTTCATGGGTCAAATAGAAATATATAAATACTTTCTAGACTTGAAACAATTTACCAGTAAACAAATGTTAAACTTTCTCACTAATATTGCATAACAAGTTTAGAACTACTTTAACTGTGTGTAAATATAACTATTAGTATTAGAAATCAATACTTGAAAACATTTAACCGTGAACAATGAAATGAGCTCTGGCCCGTATAAAAATGTTACTAAAAAATTATTTCTTTGGAAATCATATTCAATGTAAAAACAGTATTTTCTATCTGATTACCTACAAGGGTTAATATGCCATAAAACCAACATCCGAACCGATTTACAAAGACCCTCGAATATATATATATATATATATATATATATATATATATATATATATATATATATATATATGGTTGTCCGTTTCTTTGCTCCTTTCTTTTAAATAACTATTCTTTAGATCTTATTATGGTTGCAGACATTTCAGTCCAAGAATTTTCTCCCTGAATTTCTTATCTCCTAACATCATTTATCTCCATTCTTCCCGACATTATCTCCAGGCTCTCTAACACAAAGTTCTTACTTCTATTTGACGCGGCTTTGGCGGACTGTCTGTATAATTAAACAGTTTTACTTCACCTTGCCACACATTTTTGCAAACGTTCTTTCTTTTCCTCATTTTTTTCTCACAGATCAACTTGTTGTTCTTTCCAAGAATCGAAGAGTCGACAGATACGATCTCCCAGGCTGCGACATTGGTTGTTCAATCAAAGTGTCATCGAGTGCCAAGAAATGATTACAGACGGGGCTTAATGTTCCCAGCAATTGTTTAAAGACTTCAAGTGAAATGAAGTAATTAATTTTATGCAAATAAAAACTTGTACTTTATTCTCTTTGATTAATTCTCTCTCTTTTTCCCTCGGATAAACTTTCTGTCCTTTCATAGTTCTTTACCACTTTTATTTCTTTTCTTCTATGAGAGTCTCTCTCTCTCTCTCCTTCTCTCTCTCTCTCCTTCTCTCTCTCTCTCCATCACTATGTTTATCTTTTTCTCGTTTTTTCAGTTTCTCTGTCTCTCTCTTTTTTCCTCTCCCTCTCTTTCTCTCTCTCTCTCTCTCTCTCCATCACTATCTTTCTCTTTTTCTCGTTTTTCAGTTTCTCTGTCTTTTTCTTTTTCTCCCCCTCCCCCTTTCTCTCTCCATCACTATCTTTCTCTTTTTCTCGTTTTTTCAGTCTCTCTGTCTCTCTCTTTTTATCTTCCCCTCTCCTCCTCCTCCTCCTACCAATCTCTCTCCCCCCTCTCTCTCTCTCCATCACTATCTTTCTCTTTTTCTCGTTGTTTCAGTTTCTCTGTCTCTCTCTCTTTTTCTCTCACTCTCTTTCTCTCTCTTTCTCTCTCTCCATCACTATCTTTCTCTTTTTCTCGTTTTTTCAGTCTCTCTGTCTCTCTCTTTTTATCTTCCCCTCTCCTCCTCCTCCTCCTACCAATCTCTCTCCCCCTCTCTCTCTCTCCATCACTATCTTTCTCTTTTTCTCGTTGTTTCAGTTTCTCTGTCTCTCTCTCTTTTTCTCTCACTCTCTTTCTCTCTCTTTCTCTCTCTCCATCACTATCTTTCTCTTTTTCTCGTTTTTCAGTTTCTCTGTCTTTTTCTTTTTCTCTCCCTCCCCCCTTTCTCTCTCCATCACTATCTTTCTCTTTTTCTCGTTTTTTCAGTCTCTCTGTCTCTCTCTTTTTATCTTCCCCTATCCTCCTCCTCCCCCTCTCTCTCTCGATCACTATTTTTCTCTTTTTCTCGTTTTTCAGTTTCTCTGTCTTTTTCTTTTTCTCTCCCTTCCCCCTTTCTCTCTCCATCACTATCTTTCTCTTTTTTCTCGTTTTTTCAGTCTCTCTCTTTCTCCCTCTCTAAATCTCTTCCAATTCTATAAGAAATTGTCCACTCGCATTTAATAATGGTTAAATCCATGTGCTTTGAACACTAGTATATCTATAAAATAAATGAGTGAATATGCTTACTCAACAGTTCCGCCCGGGACAGGATATGAGAAGATAATTTTTTAAGGCAGGGACAAGAGGCAAGAATTCAGTTTTTCTTCTCTTTAAGTGGTTGCCTAACTCGAGTTAAAGAACCCCTTCTGCCTTGAGGACAGATGGATCATGCATTTCCTAATGGTAAATTGAAGCCCAATCTGGAGTCGAAGTCGGGTCACCGATTCCATTTCCTACCAAGGTAATCATTACGCTTACTACACGCACACAAGAAAGATAAATATGGATGCATGTACAAGTGTTTGCAGAAGAGTGACAGGGACAGAGACTATGTGTGTGTTCAAGACCTTGGTTGACCAAATTTTCCACTCATTCGTGTCGTTAAACTTCTCTGTTTCGGGGCAGTTTGCAAAAGTTATCTTAGTTTCACAAAAGACAAAAGTATTTCGAATAAAGTATATATCTAAGTACCCACGGTTCATTGATGAATGAATTATTTTGGATTATTTGCCTGTTCCTTTGCTTAATGAGTTGTAATACTCATATCTGCCTTTTAAAGCAATAATTATTGGCTATTTCTTAAAAAAAAAAAGAGAAAAATACTCATAACTTATAAAGTATACTGGTTTGTTTGGTTGGGTTTGTTGGGTTTTATGACATATCAACCTTTGTACGTTATTTAACGCCAAATTAATTTTTATGTAGATAGTCTGTTCTATTTGAAACAATTCAGTTTAGCATATGTACACAGTTTAATTGTCAAAAACATTTCCATTTCAAAGTATTCATGCAGTTATATGTAACAATTCAGTTAAGTGTAAATACAGGTTTTAATGTCGAAAAACTGTTCTTTTTTAAGTAATTCAGTTAAGCATAAGCACGCAGTTTAAATGTAAGTACAGTTTAATTGTCAAAAACATTTCTATTGCAAGCTATTCAGTTTACTCAAACAATTCATTTTAGCGTAAGTATACTGTTAGTTCTATTTAACCCATAGATAGGGTCCTATCAGGTGCTACCATTCCGGGCAAGAGTGGACCTGGGAGCGATGGCAATGAAGGGTTGCTCCGATTCCCCAAAGCTCTAGCACTGCGGGAACCTCACCATCAGATTATTTAGTGTCATATCCAGGACACTCGTTAGGGGGGGTCTTACCCCTCTGTAGAGGTGCAGTCAGTGTATTCTACATCCCCAGCTGACTGGGCAATACACAGAGTTAAATGTCAAGCAGTTTTATTTCAGATAATAGAGTTTAGCATAAGTACACAGTTTAGACGTCAAAAACGGTTATATTTCGAGCAATTCAGTTCAGCACTAGTACGCAGTTCCCATGTCAAAACAGTTCTATTTTAAACAATTCAGTTTAGCATAAATACACAGTTTGAATACAAAAATCAGTATAGTGAAAGAAGCACGGTTTAGCTCTATTCAACCCATACATAGGACCCTTATCAGGTGCTACGACTCGGGGCCAGAGTGGACCTGGGAGAGATGGCAATGAAGGGGTACTCCGCATTCCCCAAAGCTCCAGCATTGCTGGAACCTCACCATCAGATTGGTTAGTGTCATATCCAGGATACTCGTTGTGAGCAGTTCTTATCCCTATGCAGAGAAGCAGTCAGTGTATTCTACAGCCCCAGGCGACTGGGCAAATAAAGTATACTGAACTTTGCACCCTGACCATAATCTAACGTCGATATATCAAAAATACAAGGCTTCATTATCATCAAGTCACACTGCTAGCACGGATTTCCCTCTCGCTTTCCATTCGTCCCTAACATCCATTGCTCCAGCAGATATTTCAGACTATATCCCGAGTCCGCACAGAGCTGTCGTATGTATGTTCTTTTAGGTCAACCAACACTGGAACAGCCATTGAAATATCATCATACAAGGCTTAATATCTTAAAATATGACAAAATTGTTAATTTTAAAAATTTCCACGCCATAACTAATGTGTTATTTCATCTTTTTCAACAGTCACCAAATAAATATAAAACTATGTTTCTGAAAAAGTTTAAATATAAATTGACAGTGGATTTAATGTTTGTAATTGTTTCAGCCCACCCGACCTCTTATTGTTTTGTGCTTAGGTAGCGCCGTTTCTCTTTGAAATCACACTAACACTATATACCCTGCTATACAGTTTCGCACACTTTTCGACTATTACGTGACTGTTTATACTAACACAATTACAAAAAGAAAAGGTTCTCGATAAACAGAGGAGGTATAGAACCTAGAAAAAAATTTACAATTAGTTAAAGTTCGTTACGTAAAGCTTACATACAATGTGTATGATAATTAGACGGAAATGTGCAGGCTTGTTGGGTAAAGTTTATCGTCTTAAATATGCACACAGCGATGCGTCTAAGGATTGTGCATGCATAAAACTTCAATTAATGGATTTCAAATCTTCATTATATATATATATATATATATATATATATATATATATATATATATATATATATAATAATAATAATAATAATATTAATAAACAAAGACACCATTGGTAATGACAGATGGGGAACTAAATAAAACAATAAAACAACGAAGGGCCTTTTCGCCCGGCTCTTTTCAAATATTAAACACCGGAAATTCAATAAAAACGGGGTATATATATATATATATATATATATATATATATATATATATATATATAATAAGGATGGCCAGATAGAGGGGGAAAAAACTAAGTAACTCCTGTATCTAGGAGTTCCCCCAAAATATTAAGAATATGATTGTTTAACTGCCCGCATAGACAGTGGCGATTCATAGAGATATAAATCGTCTCTAGAAATTTGGGGTGGGATTTATCTCTAGCTCTATGCAGGACTGAGAAACAATCATCTTCATAACCAGTTCTGCAGCTATTTATAATGAGCAAATGCATATATATATATATATATATATATATATATGTGTGTGTGTGTGCGTGTGTGTGTGTGTGTGTGTGTGTGTGTGTGTGTGTGTGTGTGTGTGTGTGAAAAAAGTGATACAAAAGTGATGAATTTATTACGAAAGAAAGTCAATATAAAATTGGTTTCAGTTTCATTAAAACTTGATCAGTACTTTAAGATGTTGAAAAACCTCCATTGTTATTCTATCAACACTTGTTGTACCATTCTAACGTCCTGATGAACGTTTACTAAAACCGAAACGTTTTAACGTTGAATTTCTCTCATGATAAATTCATCTCTTTTGTATTACTTGGTATTTTTTCTCCATACTATCCGATACATTTCCATTATTTACTACCATGAAGGTACTCTGCGAAAACAATTACCTACGCCGACTACGCCGATGACATAGCGCTTCTGGCAAATGCCCCCACCAAAGCCAAAACCCTGCTACTTAGTCTGGAGTGAGCCACTGCAGGCATTGGACTCTATGTCAGTGCACACAAGATGGAATATATATATATATATATATATATATATATATATATATATATATATATATATATATATATATATATATATATATTTCAAACAGGTGACATCTCCACAATAAACGGTAGCTCTTTGAAACTTTTTGAAAAGTTCACCTCCCTAGGAAGTAGTGTCTCATCAACCGAGACAAACATCAAAACGCGAGTAGCAAAGGCATGGACTGCTATCGATAAGTTGTTGGTCATGTCGAAATCAGACCTGACCGATAAAATAAAACGCAGTTTCTGAATGCACTACATGGACGATTACTAAACGTATGGAGAGAAGGCTTGACGACAACCACACAAGAATGCTGCGAGCAATATTGAGCCAGTCCTGGAGGCAGCACCCCACAAAACAGTTGCTATACAGCCACCTACCACCCATCACGAAAACTATCCAAGTTAGACAAACTGGACATGCAGTTGGCCGAGCAAAGGCAGAACGACCAGCACAAACCTACATATCGCAGCTCTGTGCCGATACGGGGTGTAGCCCTGACGACATGCCGAAAGCAATGGACGATAAGGAGGGGTGGTGAGAGAGGGTCAGGGATATCCGTGCTGATAGCGCAACATGATGATGACGATATATACTAACAAGGTATTTGGAAACCATAATATAATTTTATTCCTCATCCTAAAAGTTTTTTTTTTTAATTGACAATGTATTGTATATTTTATTGATAGAGACTTAAAGTTATATTTTCACAATATCTTTGTAATTAAGTAAGTAAAGTTGCCGACCGTAGTCGAGGGCAACGAGAAAGCTCCCTTTTCAATACTTATTACACCGAGGCATAGGGGAGGGTGCTACTTGTTTCCCTGGATTGCTCCACTTTACCCTTGATACGTACCTTATATTGCTGAGGGTTAAGCACGGAGGTATCAAGTACTATTGGTTAACGCTCTACCCACTAGAATAATGAGCCAATGAAAAAAACAATTCTATTTAGCTTCATTCAAAATAATTTTAACTCTGGTCTGGTTAAAATGAATGATTTTTCGTATTTATAATCAATATATCTAGAAGGAGAGAGAGATATGCTTGTCTTCACTACAATCATTAAGACGATGCAATCATGCAAATGTCAAGGCATAAAATATATTACAAACCTAAACCAAATATAGCCTAGAATAGTGAAACTATTATGGAATAATTCAGTTAATTAACTCAGATATTCGTTACGCAGTTCTTCTAACAAATCAAATAAAGCAAATAAACGAATCAGTTTATCCTGATAGAGAAAAATAATGGGCCTTTGTGTAACTCTACCTGTGAATGCCAGATTCAAGATTATGATTATTAATGAGAAAATGAATGGAAATATCAGTCCTCGTTTTAGCCTGGTCGTTTTCATATGGAAAAGCTGTATACCCGTACCTCCATTCGTAGATATAGGGTTTAATTATCTGTTTTCATTCTTTTCAAACGGCCTTGACCTTACGTCTGTTAGCTTTCTGGCTTTACTGCTCAAATTTGAATCAGTCGGTTTCTTTTGCAATAGAATTCAATATAGAGGCTCATGGTGTATCTATTGTTGCTGTAGGAAATGGTTCTGCCTATCCACGTATCGAACCCAGGGCGAGGCACTTTCTGTAATAGATTATAATACAATGTGATATACAGCTAAAATATTTCGTGTAAGATAAAATGGAAAATCTTTTTGATATTTAAGAAACCTGTGCATCGTATTAAGAACGATTAAAATCTTTAAAAAAAAAACATTTAAAATCCTGAAAAAATGAGACCCTTGTTTCAGTTACTTCTCTTCAGTTTGGTATATGTATATACATATACCAAATTCAACAGCCACTCGCTGGGTGAGACACAAAGTCACTTCTTTAGCAGAATAACCTGGCTGGAATTTAGAGTTTTCCTTTGCTTATATTGGTTGCCTAAACAAGGCTAAGAACTTAATCTCTCCTTCTATATTCTTTTTGCCGAGAGTGATCAGATGGATTTATGCCTTTTCCGTGAATATTAGTGGTAAGTTGAATGTAAATAGCCTCTTCGAGGAAATTGAAACTGGGTCACTAATTCCATTTCCTTCTACAATGAACATTACACTCTGAGTGACTCAGTACGTAGTTACCTAATCCTTCCACCACAGGCAGGAGGTGACATAAGGTTGATATTCAAGCGAAATACTGGTTTGAACTCATAGATTTGATTCTATCTTCATGCCATCCCTTGTTTAACGGTCCGATTTTGCCAAATTGTTTGGGCAGAAAATTATATATATATATATATAGTCATCCACAGACAGATCTGTTTCGTTCTATCAGAACTCATCAGTGTGGCTAGACAGTAGCTTTCCGTAGCTGGGATCAAAACCCTGGTTGACTCAAATGCCAAGCCAAAGCCTCTAACCATTCAGCCACGAGGAGCCATTAGCTGCGAAGTAGATTTTAAACGGTTATGAATCACAATTACTATTGTTTACATACATCCATTCAACGGCTGCCGAGACCTCAATTCATATACGAAGAGGGTTGCAATGAACGCTAATGGCAACACGATTACTTCTTCGCCAGAGAACTCAACCCTACGTGGGTAGGGAAGTATATATATACATATATATATATATATATATATATATATATGTGTGTGTGTGTGTGTGTGTGTGTGTGTGTGTTTGCTCATTTAGAGATTAGGTCAACTATTCTTCGGGTGTGATTGACGAGATAGATTTTTACTCAGTTGAAATAAAACAATTCTAACTAATATCATGTCATCTACTCACAGACTCTTGTGATAAGAAAAGATTAAAAAAAAAAAAAACCTCTTCAAGCATATAAAAAAGAGATTTGTCATGTTTTCTTTCTTTGTTTCTTTTTTTGTTTTGTTTTGTTTGCGTGTAGAGAGACGATCAAGCTATAACAGAAAAAAAAACAAGCAATTTCCCTTAACGTCCAAATCGAATGTCAAACTTTTTAAGCTATTAAAGCACCCTCCTACCAAATCTCTCTCTCTCTCTCTTTCTCTCTCTCTCTCTCTCTCTCTCAGTCTTCAAAATTCTACCCCTGCAATCCTAGAATTATGTTACATCAGTGTTAGATCTACACTTTTTGCATTTCCTATTTATGAAGTATTATATATAACTTGTTTCTGAATACAGCAGAAGTTCAAGTTCAGTCACAACTTTTAATCCATTGATCGTTTGTCAAATAGAATCACTAAAACCTAAAATTTCAAGGAAGTAAAAAAACAAGCGTTGAAAATAAATAAAAAGGAAAGTATCAATTGATAATAAAAAAAGATGGAAATAAAACGATCAAAGACAAAAGAATAAGAACCCAAAAGAAACTTTAAAAACTTTTTGAAAATAAGATTGAAAGAAGTGACGAAAATTTAGTGGATTTTTACGAGAATAACAGCAAAAGGAAAAAAAGAACGAAAAAAAAACAAACAAAAAACGAACGCTGAAAGCCTTTAAACAGGCCATAAATAAGTGAAGGCAATATCCAGTGACCCAAGAACCTGAAATTAAAATTAATGATTCATGACTAAAGTTTAACGACACTGAAACCAAAGAAAAAACTCAACCTTGAAATAAAATAAATTGGAAAAAAAATTCCAATTCAAGGGAGATTACTCAAAAAAACCTGAGACGCAAAATGTTCTTAATTTACTTTTGAGTGTGTGTCAGTCTCTTTTAAAATATCAAAGTAAATGAGTTAGACTTGTATTCTTATGAAAGCAAACAAATAAACAAACAAACAAAAAAGAAAACAGAATTACTAAAAAGGACAGCAACTAATATACAGAAAACATATGAAATGTTATCTTGAATAAAACAAGGAAAGACACTAGTGACGATTTTCAATATTTTAATTGCAAATCATTCTGCACTCAGAATATTTTTTTTTTAATTATCTTTCATTTGATGTTTTAAATATATTTGTTGTAATGTTTACTGAACAATCAAAGAAAAATAATTTAATTTGTTTCAATGTAACAAGATACTTCTTTTTGTTGGTTGGTTGGTTAGGTTTTATGGCATATCAACCTTTGTAGGTTATTTAACGCCAAATCCATTTTTATGTAAATAATCCGTTCTATTTAAAACAATTCAGTTTAGCATGAGTACACTGTTTAATGTCAAAAACATTTCTATTTCAAACTATTTAGTTTATTCAAGCTGTTATATATAACAATTTAGTTTAGTGTAAGTACAGTTTAAATGTCAAAAACAGTTCAATTTCAAACAATTCATTTTAGCCAAAGCAATCAGTTAAAATATAAGTACAGTTTAATTGGGAAAAATATTTCTATTTCTAGCTATTCAGTTTTGTCAAGCAGTTCTAATTCAGCTGATTCAGTTTAGTATAAGTACAGATTTTGTTTACACAAAGTTAAATGTCAAATCAGTTCTATGTTAAACAATTCAGTTTAGTGTAAATACAGTTTCAAAGTCAAAAAACAGTTATATTTAAAATAATTCAGTTTAGCGTAAGCACGCCGTTTAAAGTACAGTATAATTGTCAACAAGGTTAGGTTGGTTAATTCGTTTTAATGACATAACTTTTGATGGGAATTTAATACAAAATCCTCTTGATATATATACTATACGTTAAGTGTTGCTAACTTTTTTTTTTTTTGCACATAGTGGAATGGTTTTGTATATTACAACCAAACACAATTAATTCTGGTTGCACACAATTTAATGGTTTTAAGAAATGCAATAATCATTAATCGAACTTTTTATTCTTCGATCGTTTCTGAGTCAATTTTGGTGGTTTTCAGATATCCTTTTTTTATATATCTGCTCGATTGAGGTTTGCTATTATGTTGTCAGTTTCAATAATCATATTTCCTATGCTATGAGATCTATTTAGTAATTTAGTTAGTAGTTAATAGGAGATGGGATTTGGTAGAGAAGGGGTGGATCATAGAAATAGGAAGGAGAGTTCCGTGTTTAAAGAGAAGAACAAGAACAAGAACCAAGACGGAATTTTCTTATTCACTGAATTTATATGTTGCTTAATATACTTGATAAACAAGCGATAACAGAACGAAAGGAAAAGTGAGTAATAAATTGTTAAAGACAGAGAGACCGATGTATTATTCAAAGAGGAATAAAAAATAATGAGGAGTGGTTAAAGAGAGATTGAAAGCATGAAGCAGAGAGAGAAGAGAAAAAGACGAATAGTAAGTGATTAAAAAGAGATGGAGAGAATTAAGCAAAGAAGTAGAAAAAGATAAGAAATAAATAAATAGGAAAGGTTGAAAAAAGTAGGTGGAAGAAAAGACATGAAGACGAGAGTTAGAGACATGCAAACGAGATTAGAGAGTCATGAAGAAGACAGTCAGTGAGCCATGAAGACTAGAATTAGAGACATGAATATGAGAGTTTGAGAGACATGAAGACGGGATTTAGAGAGCCATGAAGACGAGAAAGAGAGACATAAAGACGAGAGTTAGAGGGCCATGAACACTGTAGAGAAGTGTTGGAAGGCAGCACCATTTTTGTGCAACGCCTTCACGAAATTCTTCATCAAACCAAGCTTGATGTGAAGAGGAGGAAGAAGCACCTTGATCATGTCCACCAGAGGATTCTTTTTGAGGCTGTGTTCACCAGGAACAAAAGTGCTTCTAGACCCCCAGTCTTTCTGCTTGTAATGCTGGGATACAGATCGACTATCCCAGAGACAGAGAAAACAACAGTACTTTGTGAAGCCCGCTTGCATACCCATAAGAAGACCAATGACCTTATTTGTTCTGATTCCTGAAACTGGTGATCCTTACATCTTCCTAGACCTGGTTCCACTGTTTAAGCCAAGAAGACAAGATCTCTGACTGCTGTTTTGACATATACAAATCACGAGCAAGATCATTCAGGTCTTCTGGCGTGATCCAGTGTGGCTCATTGCCTCTTGTTCCTGAATATGTAGACTCAATATCTTCCAAAGATATTGACTCGGCAGAATTCTCCCTTGAAGGCATTTCTTCATCTGATGAGGAAAGAAGATCCTTATTTACTGGAGGTGTGGGTACAGGAAGAACATCTGAATGGGGAACGGGTCTCATAGCAGATCGAAGGTTGGGATATTTGATCTTTTTTCCTAGAAGATGAATGAAACCAGTTATATTAGTTAAACAAAAATAACAATCATCTGTGTGGTTTCGCGGCTCTCTCCAAACCATCGGGACTGCAAAGTTTAAAGCCGCTTTCTTGCCATTAAACCATGCAGTTAGTCCATTGTAGCAGGGTTTACAACAGATGTGTTGAGCTCAAGACTTGTCCTGATCACCAATTTTACAGTCAACATAGTGAAAGTAGGCGGATCTGAGGAGGGAAGTGATGGTTCGACGCTGTGCAACTGTTGTGAATTCCCCACACACGTAGCAGAAAGAATTGGCCGTGTTGAGGCATCCTCGACATTTTGACGTGCTTGAAGCCATTGGAGAATCTGAAAATATAACAAAGTAAAACTAAATGTGCATTTGAAAATGTAATACTGATATTTAGTAATCCAAACGATGTGTAACACGATAGTTGAGGGACATCAACCTCTTGCGCCGCCTGCGAGACAACATCTTCCAATGACTGCTAGAGTGTGGATTGAGACCTGCTGCCTTAACTGTCAAAATCCTTCTTGAAATATAACTATATATATATATATATATATAATGTGATGCTATCACTTACATTTAGGGAATAATAACTAAAAAATAAGCCATAAGTCTCACAATATTAGAATTAACCCTGAATTCATATGCGCCTTTATGTACCGTATATGCACAAAATGCACACTGTGCATATCTAAAAAACGATGAGTAAAAATTCAGCACCTTCACATTCGGTAAAAACGAGTATTTTTATTCTTGCCTCAATTTCTTTGTAAACCAGTGTATTTAATGCCTAATCCTAATCATATACCCTCGTGACAGACTCGCAGACGGTCCGGTAGCCCTGTCGGTGGAGATTAGAATTCGAAGAGGGTTAATAATGTATACCAGAATATAGAGGTCATAACACTGGTTTATAAAAACATAAACTCTGTTCTTTATCACTACTAAAGTCGAAATTGTTGCTAAAGAAAGAAAGAGAGAGGGAGAGAGAGAGAGAGGACTCCTAGGTTTTACACCATGTGGAGTTTGATATATTCTGAGCTTTGTATTTTCTCGCTTCTTTCAAGGGAAGCTGATACAGAGCCGGTTCTCCGCCCGGGGTCCAGCGCCCTCGATTGGTGCCTAAAATGGTGTGACGAGTCTACTCTGCTCACTGCCAACTCCGACTGACGCCTGGGGTCAAAACCTTCTGTCATTATATATGTTTCTGACACCCACACATTTTTCTAGCGGCGCAATTCACATTTTATTTCCACTATCCTTTGATTACCTTAAGACACAGTTGCACATCCTGTATACGAAATCCACACTAATCGGCTGTCAAAGGTAAATATGTAACTGTACGAAAACCCACAAAAAGGGTTCATTGATTATGAAACTAATGATGAGGCTCTGGTTCTGGATAAGTGTAGATTACCGTTCATTGGCAATACTTCCAACTTCACACTAACTGGAATGGCTGTGTCTGTTAAGGTCCCATCAATGTACGTATTTGATTGGACCAAGTGGAAGAAAAACGCTTAAGAAGTAACAACGCGAAGACATGTAAATATGACCTTCCTGTAACACATTGACCCTCGGCCTAGCTGTCAAATAAGAAATGCACCTGTGTAAATAATGGGTGCAACCGGTCGAAGATATCAGGATATAACCTTGACTGTGGACGGGTTGAATTGGGTGCAGATGTGATACCCACAAGAAGTAAGTGGGAGTAAAACAATTATATAACCCGGTGCTACAGACAGGTTTAATTAGTTGGTGTCAGTTAGTTGGAGAAAGATGCTGTAGAGAGAACAAGCACCCAGCAGAGGGCTATGGGCCCTCAGAACCCCCGATTGAGCAGCTCAGCAGAACGAGAAAGAAGTGCTGCTAAAGACAAAGGAACTGGGGGTCAATATATTGCAGTTTGTCCAGTCTCCAGCTCATCTCTCACACATAACCCTTTCACAACCCTTTCGCAACCATTTCGAATAAAGTGTGAGAGGTATATTTTTCTAAAGAATTATGTTTGTTCTTCATTATTGTTGATTTTGTTTCCGCATATATATGTGTATAGTTGTATATGTATCATGGTTGTGGCTATACAACATTCCTATGAATGTAATTCCCTAACCTCTTGGCATAAAATAAACATAAAAGGGTTGACATGTCATTAAAATCAGTCCATCACAATCATAACAAGCGAGTCTATGCTAAAACATAGACAGGCTTGTTATATATTTGATATTTTGTCTCAGTCCCTTTGTCTTATTTTTCTTTATCACGTGATTTGTTTCTTCCAATCACAGTACGTTCTGAACTTGAAAAAAACCACTTAATTTACAAATCATTTTATCTTCTCAGTAGCCCTTATCACGTGATACTCCAGTTATCAGTGTTGTGTCAGTCTCGAAAAGATGTAAAGCTAAAATAATATCCATCATTGTCACAAACTATTTGAGCAAAATGGGCATCAACACAGTTCCTCAGCCTCCCTATAGTCCAGACCTTGCTCCCTGTAACTTTTGGTTTTTCCCTAAGCTAAGAGGATGTCGTTATGAGAAAATTGAGGAGATGAAAGAGGCTTTGACGAAGGTCATTGACACGCTCACACAAGAGGACTTCCATGGGGGCTTCCAGATGTTGTTGGAACGGTACAACAAGTGCATTGAAGCCGGAGGCGATTACTTCGAAGGGGAATGGAGTTTCATGCGTTTACTATCAATAAAAGTGCCCATACGAAAAAAAGTCTAGAAACTTATTTAATGATCCTTGTATATTTCGGGAATAATTTAAGTATTCCATAGTAATGAATTTTCCAGCGGTATTAACTGTCAGTTAAGGATCAACATCGTTTATACAAATATTCAATGTATAGTAACGACTTGAATAGTGTATAACTTGGTGGTTAATGGTATTTTTGGCAAAAAATATCTGTGTAGACTTAAATACAAGGAAGAGGACAAAATCAAACTACAGGTAATGTTACATCTTTTTTTATATTCCGTTTATTTTTACGCTATCAAGTATATCAATTCTACAGAATAAAATATATTTTATTATTAATCTTTTTAAATAGGTTACTTTTTTAAAGTCTGGTTTACAATTGATCGGCTATCAACAATATAGACATCTTATATCTGGTAATAATAAATAAACGGGAATTCCTTTCAACTGCAAATGTGTTTGCAGTTCTGTAATGTTGCATCAGCTGAACTCTTACAAAACATTTCGGGAAAAAGCTATAGGAAAATACGTAAGAATTCAGCGTAATATTTTCAACGAAAAAACTCAGCACCTAGTAAGACGCTAACTGTATAGCTATTTACTTTTCATCTCACAATCAAATTGTTCGCCAATGATCCGGGAGGCCTGCGTTTAATCCCAGGTCGTGTTATACCAAAAACTTTGAAAATAGTACTTGATACCGCCTTGCTTAACACTCTGCAATATTAGGTACGTATCAAGGGTAAAGTGGAGAAAACCAGGGAAAGGAGTAGTGCCCTCCCCTACACCTTGGTGTAGTTGCTATTGAAAAGGGAGCCTTCTGTTTGCCCTCGAATAAAGGGAGACAGCCTTACTTAACTACTTACTAGTTATGTCGAGAACAAATGGCGGAGCAAAGAGAAACTCATAAGCAGCATTCTTTTTTAGACTCTTACATATGGACACACTAATGTTGACCGGCTCGTAAAAGTTGACAGTTATCAACTCAGTGAAGACACTGGAGTTGTCTAGATGACTTAACAAGAGTGAAGGCAGATTGAGTTGGATGGCAAGAGAGAGAGACAGAGACAGAGAGACAGAGACAGATAGTCAGTGTCATAGAATCAGTACTGTTAGAAGACCTTGATGAGGATGGTGGTGTAAATAAGAGCTTGAACAGTTTGACTAGGAAATTACGCATTTAATTCAGAATATGATTGTACATTGATGACCGTTAAATGGAAAGTTTAACGATGCATTTTTAAGCAATATACAAAAGCCTTTTTGAAATGATGAACTGGATTATCCATAATGCATTTGGTTTGGTTTGGTTTCTTTGTTTAATGGCATATCAACCTTTGTAGGTTATTTAATGCCAAAGCTATTCTTCGAGAAGAACAGTAGTGGTACTATTTAAATCATAGCTGGGAGGATAAGGAGATTGATACCTTTCCCAAGGGTATTTGTCTCAAAGTGAACGTAATAGCGCGACTGGAGTACGAACTCGCGTACTACGACACCGCAGTCCATCGCTTTAACCATTACACCACGAGGTGCATTTGTGCACCTCTTATGATAAGACTGTTATCAGAATTTTGATAGAATCAACAGCAGTATTAAATATATATACACTGAAAACCGTTATAATAAGACCTGAATCAGTTAGATTTTGATGAGTTTGAAGAAAATGATTTTAAAAAAATTGGTATTCATTGAAATTAAATGCAAGATTTTTCTCAGGTTGAGTTCTGGAGATACGGTGAGTCATGTCTCCCCCGATATTGTAATTGTTCTCGGGTTTAGTCTATCCCAGAGTGGTACTATCTGTTACGCTCTTATGTATGGTTTAAATAGAGCTGTTTTAAGATGATTCGTGTCTTAACGGACCGAGTAAAAAACAAAACAAAAACATAATATATATATATATATATATATATAGTCATTTACTAAACTTTTCGCGTAGATATAACACCCAATGAGACTCAAATTTATTCGTATAGATTTGCTAGTCTTGCTTGCTAATTATTAAAACTCTCGAAGTGCCCTTTTATATATATATATATATATATATATATATATATATATATACACTGATGACATAGCGATACTGGCAAATACGTCCAACCAAGCCGAAACACTACTGCATAGTTTGGAACGAGCCGCCGCTGGCATTGGCCTCCATGTCAATGCACACAAACCTGAATATATGTGCTTTAATAAAGCAGGTGACATTTCCACACTAGAGGGAACCTCTCTGAAACTGGAAGACAAATTCACCTACCTAGGAAGCATTGTCTCATCAACCGAAAAAGACATCGACACACGGCTAACGAAGGCATGGACAGCTATCGATAAGCTATCGATCATATGGAAATCAGACCTGACCGATAAAATGAAAGGCAGTTGCTCCCATGCAGCGGTCGTGTCGATACTGCTGTATGGATGTACTACTTGGACGCTAACAAAACGGCTCGAGAAGAAGCTAGACGGCAATTACACAAGAATGTTGTGAGCAATATTGAATAAATCCTGGCGGCAACACCCCACAAAGAACCAACTATACGGCCACCTGCTTCCCATTACGAAAACTATCCAAGTTAGACGAACCAGACACGCAGGACATTGCTGGAGAAGTAGACACGAGCTCATAAGTGAGGTACTCCTATGGACCACCCTATATGGCCAAGCAAAAGCTGGACGACCAGCTCGAACATACATACAGCAGCTATGTGGAGTTACGGGATGTAGCCCTGGAGACCTGCCAGAAGCTATGAACGATAGGGAAAAGTGGCGAGAAAGTGTCAGGGATATCGGTGCTTGCGGCATGATATGATGATGATGATGATGGTATATATATATATATATATATACACACATATATATATATATATATATGCTTGAGAAACAGCTACACAAAAAAATGAAATATGGACATGCAATGAATTTGATTCTCTATCCACCTGGAATAAAATTGCTCGGGAGGTGTTGACCTGCATTATAAAAACTATCAGTCAATATATTATTGAGCAGTAGGTCCTTGAATTGTGTGTACACAAGTACAAATGAATAAATTAACGATACAATACAAAGTAATGTTGTTTATTGAAATTAAATCATAGACTTTGATCAGAGCGTTTTTTTTCAGCAGGAACTCACTTTTCAACAAGTTAACTTCACTGTTCACTGTGTTCCAGAAGTCAGATTCGGTAGGTAAGCTGAAATAGCTGAACAAGGACTGAAATGTATACCGGCTTCGTTAAAAACTAAGCATAGTAAATAACAAAGTGAGACGTGAAAAATGTCCATGCAGTGTCACATATGTTTAACATCCTCAGAAAAATGAAATATCAAAGAAACTCTTTATTTACTCACTAATGGCTCTTTTTTTTTAGTTCGATTCTCTTAGGGCTGAATTGTTTAGTGGTTCTTTTTGATCAAATTCAGTATAGTTCGACAGGATGTAAACACACACTCACTCACTCACTCACACACACACATATAAATATATATATCCATTGAAAGAATATATATATATTTATATATCCATTGAAAGAATATTCTTATAAGTTTTTCTCTCCATTATATGATGGCTATCTGAAGAGTGTAGTTCCTCGTATGTAGTGACCAGTGTGAATAAATTTATAACAGCTAATTGACGGTCTGTTTCGTCTTTCTTCAAATTATATATATATATATATATATATGTGTGTGTGTGTGTGTGTGTGTGTGTGTGTGTGTATGCGTGTGTGTGTGTTAGAAAAATAAGTGGAAGAGTGCATTAACCAAAACACCGGCAACGAATTTAACTATGATATTTCGTCTTTATTTTTTAAAAATACTTTATTAGAGTCGAGACGAAATATCACTATTGCATTCGTTGTCAGTGTTTTGGTTAATCCAATTTTCCTCTTATTTTTCTAATCTTTAGATTTACCAAAACTTAGCATTTCTCTCTCACTCTCTATCTTTCTCACTTTATATATATATATATATATATATATATATATATATATATATATATATGAACACAGAAGTTTCACGCTAATTCTGTTGTCTTCATATAGAATGGATTCGGCGAACTACGTTCTAATCCTGAAGGAAGGTATCCTTATTTGACTTTCGGAAAGACATGAATGAATTCCTTCTCCACATCCTATTGGTAAATCGTAGGAGGGACTTGTTTCCTCAACTTTTGTAAAGAAACGTGTCAAAAAAAAAAAAAAGAAAAAAGAACAACTATAGATTCAAAGCAGCTGTAGTCAGCTTTAGAATAACCTTCTTCACCAACTTGTTCATGGTTGAGGAATAAATAAACACGCGTACGCACACACACCCACACACACACACACACACACACACACACACACACACGTTGGATCTGAAAAAGTCCTGTTAAATTGTTTTTGAGTTGCTGATTCATATCAATGTTCTTAAGAGGATGGTAATAAATTTATAATCCTAATGTGACCGAATTATTTTTTGTAAAAATATACATATATATATATATATATATATATAGCGTCGGGAAATTGCTTAAACGCAGATGCTAATGATGGTACATGGGTTGGGTGTTTAAAATTCTTTTAGCAACATCATGATATTCCATGACAAGCAATAATGCCGTAAAATAATGAAGATCGTGCATTTCCGATTGAAACCGCTTTAGAAAATGGTGGATGAATCCGATGTAGAACACACTGGCTAGTTCACTCATTCAATATGTATACTTGATGGGTCATTTTTAAAACTGACAAAATGAAATATCTTATTCCATTGAAATCACAAAAGAAGAAGGGGAAGAACTTCCAGGCAAGTCTTTATCAGTGACTAGCTACTTAGGATGATTCATTCTTTAAAACAATAAAAGATAAAATGGCAAATATTGTTTTCCCTAAAGCAAAATAAAAAAAAATTAATAGGAAGTACGTTGAGCATTCAATAAGTTTCCAGACTTTTTTGTACAGGCATTTAAATCTGTTGTAGACTCTTAAAAATTCAGTATGTTATTCCCATACATCTTATGAGATGACTGACCAATTTTTATGATTTCAGGTTCAAATAAACAGCTACAGCAGGATTTGGAATACACCCAACAAAATGCTGATTTTCACTGCTGGTGAATTTCAAAAATACAATCTGGACGTGTAGACATTTTAGAAGAACGATATGTAATAAAATTTATGTTTTAAACTTGGAAAAAATGCCACAGAAACGTATGGAATGCTTCAGACTGTTTTGGACCGTCTTGCATAAATCGAGCATCAGTTTGCGAGTGGCATAAACGATTCAAAGAAGGTAGGGAGTCTGTGAGGGATGATAAGAGGCGTGGGAGGAGTAAGGAAGTCAAGACACCAGAGTTGGTAGATCAAACAGTTAGGGTTATTATGTTGAGGTTTTAAGGCAATTCAGGAAGACATTCCGTCGGAAGTGGCCAGCTCTCTGAAAATCGGGTCAGTGGCATTTCATCCAGGACAAAGCACAAGTCCACAATTCCATCATTGTCACAGACTATTTGAGCAAGATGGGCATCGAGACAGTTCCACACCCTCCCTATAGTCAAGACCTTACTCCCTGTGATTTTTGGTTATTACCTAAGCTCAGAGGCTGTCGTTATGAGACATTTGAGGAGATGAAAGGGGCTGTGAAAAAGGTCATTGACACGCTCACACAGAAAGACTTCTACTGGGCCTTCCAGAAGTTGTAGGAACGGTACAACAAGTGCATTTCAGCTGCAGGAGATTACTTCGAAGGGGACTAGAGTTTAATGAGTGTACTATCAATAAAAGTGCCCATACGTAAAAAGTCTGGAAACTTATTCAATGATCCTCGTATATTGGCTTTTTTACATTCAACGCAATAGATAACTCAGACAATATATATATATATATATATAATCGCTAGGATCATTAAAAGGTATTAAACAAAGAAGTTATATACTCACATATGCTGATTCATATCTACATATACACACAGCATCATAACGACGCGATAAATAAACAAACGAGCGAAGACTTCTTTATAAATATATGTACCCCTCTCTTTATTGTCAGGGTTCGAAAAGGGTTACTCAGGGTTTGCGTGTGAGAGAGAGTTGGAGACCGAACAGAAACTGCAATATTTAGACCCCACTCTTATGGCCGTCAGCGTTGTGTCTTTCTTGTTCTCCTGATGCTCAATCGGAGGCCCAGAGGCCCACTCTGCTGGGTGATGTCTTTCTTTACTGCATCTTATCAGCATCTTCTCTGGACCCCAATTGAATCGGGGGCGTCGATCTCCCCTTCTGCCTGATGTGGCTTTCCTTACCACATCTCGTCTATAACTCCGTCCGATCTCTAACCGCAACTCTGCTTCTGTCTTGACTGAGTTATATAATAGTTCAACGCCCACTCAATCGCCTACTCGATCTTTGGAATGGCATGATTGATCGTCATCCAGCGGAAATGACTGTCATGCAGTTCACAGGTCACTCTCTTCCGGTGCATCAGTCTATGAGCGTACCATGGGAATTTTTTTTACCTCGTCCCATTTCGTCAGCCAGTTTCCGCCCACGCGATTTCCTCTCATAACTGCTATTAGAATATGTCACCTCCTTCCGGTGTATCACCTTGGAATGGCATTTTTAGCCGGGTCAAAGGTCAAAATACAACAATTCCATACGAGAAAATAAACCCGTCCCAAACAGGATTTTAACGCATATGATCTTCAGGTAAGCTAATGCTCACAGGTCAGGAATTTGGTTTCTAACAGTAGGATGAAATAAATATTCGTACATATGGACATTTCTATTTTTTAACTTTCAAAGATAGCCTGAACAAAATTGTTAAATACATTTACAGTATAATATGTGAATATAAACTTTGGTTACAATTACTTTCATAGAAATTAATGCCATTTATACATTTTCATGAGTGCAGTACCAAAAATAACGCATTATATTCATTGAATACTTTGTAGAATATCCTTTATTCTCTTCAACAGCCAATAATCTCTTCCAGTAGTTCTCAATTAATTTCTTGCAATAATTAGTAGGAATTTTGTACCATTCTTCCTGTCATGTTGTCTTCAGATTATTGATGTTTGCTGGTGGTCTTTTTTGGATTTAAATTTTCAAAAATCGCCGCAAGTTCTCAATTTGATCCGCATCCATGGACTGACTTGCTACTGCAAAACATTAACATTATTTTCAGACAGCCACACCTTTGTAGGTTTAGATATATGATTGGGATCATTATCCTGCTGAATCCTTATCCTGCTGGATCATTATCCAGCTCAAGACTCTCAACAGACGACATCAAATTTTCCTGCATGATCTGTTTTAACATTTGGGCATTAATTTTATCATCTATTTCTGATATCTGGCCTGCACTTTTCGCTGAAAAACATTACCAAATCATTATATTGCCACTGTCAGATTGGACAGTTGGTACCGTGTTCTTTGGTTAGTGGGCTTTGCCATCTTTCCTCCATACATGATTTCGATAATTATGACCAAACAACTCAATTTTAGTTTCATCTGTCCATAATACTCTTTCCTTACGCTGTCTTACCAATTTGAACCTTGCATTATACCCTTATAATAGGAGAGGAGGAGTATTCTTTGGTCTCCGTGACTTTAGACCATTCCTCAGCATTTCATTACTTATTGTTCATTTGGTTCCACTACATCCTGATGAAAGCAAATCCCCCGTGGATCTTCAAGCGTAACCACTGGATTTATAACCGTAAAGCGTAACCATTGGTTAATCAAGAGTCCTAATTTTCTTGATGATCTTGGAGAAATCTTTCTTGTAGTGTTATAAAATTGTGGAAGGATTTTTTTTTATATTATCATTTTCGGTTGGTTATATCTTATCATTCGGGGTAGTTGGTGCACACATTGAGTGCAGGTGTTCACGCTCGCGCAGTGAGGATGTGACAATCACAGATTTCATAATAAAAACCCCAGATAGGAAATGGGACTGAGGATGTGAATGACGTCATGCCCAGAAGCGATGGGCTGGGATTTTGAAAAAAGCAGTTCGTTGAGATTTGAACCTAGACGAGACCAGTTGGGTCTAGGGGGTGCGCCGCGCGTTGTCGGGTCAGATGGAACAGTCAGCATAGTAAAAATTGTGTCTCTCTCTCCTCGTGTTGAAAACCTAAAAGTGAAGAAGGTAATAAAAGTTTCGTACCTGAACCAAGAGAGTCGTCAGTGTTTCGCGGGATTCCTATGCATATGAGCGTTTTTAACACATCCGTATATATGCATTATGTATATTTCACATATTCGTTATTTCGAATATATTAGAGTAGCCCCGGTTCCTTTTTTTTTTTTTTTTTTTTAGTTTCCACTGTGTTGCTTCTTCTAACCCTTGCAGTCAATTAAGTTATCGTAGTAAAAGGAATATTCAGGTTGATTCAGGTATTTCTAGAACTTTCTCAGTTTTTCCAAAGCTTAACAGTCAGTGCTTTTTGTAAACTACTCCATTCTTTACCTCTTGTCATAGTCGGAACTTTCTCGTACAACAAGCAACTGCAGAAAGTTCCGGTTAGTATTTTAAGACACACTATAGTTACTGATAACATTATTGGAACATTCGAGAAGGCTAACTCTGGGTACTGATAGCATTATTGGAACGATCTAGAAAATATTTACTGTTCGATTACTTTTTTCACTCATGAAAATGAATAAATGGTATTAATTTTAGTAAAATTGTAATTATAATTCTGTAATTGTCATCATCATCATCATCATCATGTCGTGCTGGTAGCACGGATTTCCCTGACCCTCTCTCGCCACTCATCCCTATCGTTCATCGCCTCAGGCAGGTCTTCTGGACAACATCCCCTATCTTCACATAGTTGCTGAATGTATGTTCGTGCTGGTCGTCCTGCTTTTGCACGGCCATGTGTGGGGGTCCATAAGAGTACATCACTTATGAGTTAAATTGTAATCTAAGTTTGTGTACACATATTAGCAGAAAAGATAAATATGGATTAGAATTAAGAAACAGATTCGAAGCACTACAAGAGAAGGCAGAAAAAGGTACCCCAAATGACGAATATGAAAATTTTGTAGAAGCACACCTTGAGGCGGCAGCAATGTGTATATTTCAACAAAACCTAGAACTAAATATAGAGCCCATTGGGAAATGCCAGCGGTTAGAGAAAAACGTGCACTTGTGAAAACTGCCTCCAAAAGCTATCAAAAGAACCCAACAAACACAAATGCACGAAAACTAGAAAAGGCTCAACATCAATTAACAGGAATATATCTAAAAGAACAGGCAGAATACATACAAAATCAGATAGATAAGATTAGAGACTCGGTGGAAGATAGACAATCCAGGATAGCCTGGCAAACAATAAACGAAGTAAGTAGAAGGAAGAGCACAGCCAAAGCAAAATTGAAAGCTGCAAGCCAACAAGAAAGAGTAAAACTGTAGGAATAGCATTTCAAAAATCTACTAGGAAACCCACCGGAAATAACGGATGAACCGATCACCGGAATTATTAGTAAGCAATTAGACGTTAAACTAGGTCCTTTCACCAAAGAAGAACTCGACTCAGTTCTCAGAAGAATTAAAAATAGGAAAGCAGCAGGGCTAGACGAGATCCCCCCAGAAGTGTGGAAGACTAGACAATTCGACGATATACTGCTCTGGCAATGCAACGCAGTCTATAGTCAAAATAGGATAGAAAGATGGACGAAGGGATGCATCCTTCCATTCCCTAAAAAAGGCGACCTCGGACTAGCCAAGAACAACCGAGGGATAACACTTACATCCATAGCAGCCAAAATCTACAATGCCCTACTACTAAACCGCAAAGAACCCAAAATAGACAACATCCTTAGGAAAAACCAAAACGGCTTCCGGAGAAATAGATCCACAACCTCACAAATACTGACCATCCGTAGAATCCTTGAAGGTGTACGGACAAAAAACTTACAGGCGACATTACTATTTGTCGACTTTACCAAGGCCTTCGATTCCATACACAGAGGGAAGATGGAGCAAATCCTACTAGCATACGGCCTACCAATAGAAACAGTAGCAGCGATAATGATTCTCTACAGAAACACCAAAGTGAAAGTACGTTCACCAGATGGAGACACGGAATACTTCGACATTGTTGCAGGAGTACTACAAGGAGACACACTAGCCCCGTACCTCTTTATCATCTGTCTAGACTATGTGCTTAGGACTTCGATCGACTAAATCAGAGAAAATGGCTTCGAGCTAACTAATAGAAGAAGCAAAAGGTACCCCGCAAAAACAATCACGGACGCCGACTACGCTGATGACTTGGCGTTACTAGCGAATACGCCTAATCAAGCAGAGACACTACTGCATAGTCTGGAACGAGCCGCAGCTGGCATCGGCCTCCATGTCAATGCAAACAAAACTGAATATATGTGTAACAACCAAACGGGCAACATTGCCACACTAGACGGAGCCTCTCTGAAACTAGTAGACAAATTCACCTAACTAGGAAGCAGCGTCTCATCAACCGAAAAAGACATCGACACACGACTGACGAAGGCATGGACAGCTATCGATAGGCACACGATCATATGGAAGTCGGACATAACTGATAAAATGAAACGCAGTTTCTTCCAGGCAGCGGTTGTGTCAATACTGCTATATGGATGCACCACATGGACGCTAACGAAGCGGCTGGAGAGGAAACTAGACGGAAATTACACAAGAATGTTGAGAGCAGTATTAAACAAGTCCTGGCGACAACACCCCACGAGACTCCAACTATACGGACACTTGCCCCCCATCACGAAAACTATACAAGTCAGACGAACCAGACACGCGGGACACTGCTGGAGAAGCAAGGACGAGCTCATAAGTGATGTACCCCTGTGGACCCCCACTTATGGATGTGCAAAAGTAGGACGACCAGCACGAACTTACATACAGCAACTATGTGAGGACACAGGATGTAACCCTGAAGACCTGCCGGAGGCGATGAATGATAGGGAGAAATGGCGAGAGAGGCTCAGGGATATCTGCGCTGGCGGGGCGACATGATGATGATGATATACTCATACAGTAAATGGATATAACATTTTTGATCAGGCTATGTTTGAAAGATAAAAAATAAAAATTTTCATAAATACGATTATTTTTTTACCCCACTATATATATATATATATATTGATGGTTCTTGCGCAATAGGTATATTAAGGATGCGAGCCACTCCAGTCCCTCCAGAGTTG
Source organism: Sepioteuthis lessoniana (assembly GCA_963585895.1). Classification (NCBI taxonomy): domain Eukaryota; kingdom Metazoa; phylum Mollusca; class Cephalopoda; order Myopsida; family Loliginidae; genus Sepioteuthis; species Sepioteuthis lessoniana. Next base: position 17,941,684 of record OY757928.1, on the reverse strand, counting down.
ATTTGTTTATAGTGGTAAAGATTGATGTAGAACCGGTCACACTTTTAGGATAAGCTTATAACAGAAGAATGGTGCATAAAGGTGGGTCAGATTCCCCCGGACAACAAACCCTTGGAATCCAGAGTGTTTCTTTCTTGATGACCATTTATATTTATCCATCGCTGGGGGAATAACATATTAATATATGCCTTTTCTAAGGACATTAGCATGAACTGAACGGGAAAAGCCTCGTCCAAGAATTGATCATAGCAAGCTGAATTCTTTTCTTTGCCGTTTATAATTAAGTCAACATGATCAAAAGAAAACGATTTTATTATTTTCTGTCTCACGAAAATGTACAGGTGGTTATTCATGAACCTAACCAAATAAGTAAATAAAAGAGTCCATTGTACTTATGAAAGTTAAAAAAAAGAGGGTATTCTCAGACATGTGGAGGAAGAGAAGATCGGGTGGTGTATCATTGCTTGCTTTTCTTTACTGGTTGTAAAAAGACAGTGATGAATTTCTTGTGTAACCTTGTCATCATTTATCAAAGGTGGCCGAGCAAAACGCCACTGATCCGTCACTCATGGTCATCGATCCATAACAGAACAAATAGACTGCTTGATAACGATATGCATAGTGATGCATTATTGGATAGAAATATATATATATATATATATATATATATATATATATAATTTTGACCATACCTCACGTTATATCTCTCCCTTTACACATATAATGTTAATATTGTATGTCCATGTACGCTTATCGATGGATGTCTCTATATATGCAATTCTGTTCATATATATATATATATTTTTTTTTTTTTTTCTCTTATACTCACTACCATTGAATATGAATTTTTGACGGCTATCAAAAACAGTTTGCGAGACATGCTTCATAAATACCTGCACCAAGTAAGAAAAATTTTTATTTTTACAACATCAGTAAATGTTTCTTTGTCAGGAACATATCGTCCACTTTGTCCATCTTTCTCCGGTCCGTATCGATGCAGTTTTCATTTGGTTCTGTTACAGCTGTGATGAATACAATTTATCACTCTACGACATTACTGATTATCATTTCCCATCCCTTAACAGTGGTCACGTATAACATTTGTTTTTTTATAAACATTCAATAAACGACGATGTATTAATGAGTGTTTTTCCGCATCCTTATATTGCAGCCAACTGATTGAAAATGACAAATATTTGGTAGATTTGATATATATATATATATATATATATATATGTGTGTGTGTGTGTGTGTGCGTGCGTGCGTGTGTCTATGTATTTGTGTATGTGTGTGTGTGTGTGTGTGAGCATGTCGTGTGATAACCCCATCAAAATAAGTATATGTATATTTTTTTTCAAAATGATATGAATAAAATCAAACTGAATAAATTAATATGTCCAATGAAAGATTTACATTTTTAAAGAATTTTATATTTTGTTCTTACATATGTGTGCGGTTCCAGCTTGTTGCTTTCGTCAGGGAACATTTTGTAATTTACTAGGATTTTTGCTTGAATGTGACACAAGGCTATATGAATGTGGCACCCGAGATCGAGGCTCATTGGAAGCCCCATTCTTATGATCCTGTGACACATATTAGCAAAAAGCCTAGTAAATTACAACATGTTCTCTGACGAAAGCACAAAGTCGAAAACATACACGTATGTAAAGTTTTATAATAGAACGAAAAAATACAAATATTGTAGTGATATATATATACATATATATATATATATATATTAGGGAAATGCTTTACGTTTTTGAAATAAACTTTGAACACAAATTACATCACACAGATTTCACACAGAACGCTAGGGATACAAATAGAATGAATCTTTTTTTCATTTCTGTTTTGTTAAAAAAATCAATTACATATAATCTTGAAGATACCATATCAGATATATATCAATTCCCTGACGAAATTAAAAACAATAGAATTCTATGTTGGCATTCGCCAATGGCCCGGGAGACCTGGGTTCAATCCCAGGTCGAGTCATACCGAAGACTCAAAAAATGGTACTTGATGCTACTTTGCTTAACACCCAGCATTATAAGGTAAGGATCAAGGGTAAAGTGGAGCAATCTAGGGAAAAGAGTAGAACCCTGCCCTATTCCTCGGTGTAGTAGCTATTGAAAAGGGAGCCTTCGGGTCGCCATCGACTATGGTCGCTAACTTTACTTTACTTTATATAAGCTCATCATCCTGATAATATGTTTAATCTTAATTGCTAACATATATATATATATATATATATATATATATATATATATATATATATGCGTTTGTTTTTTATCAGATATATGTCTTTATACATTTACGTAAATGGCTTTACAAACGCATACACACATACACACACGGCCATATATATATATATATATATATATATAAGCATATGTACTACGGTTGCCAACTTTGCTTTTATATCTATATCTATCTCAATAGATATATATCAATCGATAGATAGATAAATAGATAGATATTCATACAAGAAATCGTTAGTTACATTAAACCGACAATAGATTTTAGCAGTTTCGCTATTTGTAAATACAAAATGATGCCTTGTCACGATTAATAAGAGTTCAGTGTGTGGAAGAGATAGAACTCTCATCAAGGCGTATATTCCAGTCAATCTGAGCGTCTTGTTAAGGAAAGATGTTCAAGTAGGAAGACATTTAACCCTTGTCAATAATTGGCTTCGGCAAATAATCTAATTACTGTCGCTTTTGGCAAAAAAATAGACGAACGAAACAGTGGGTTAGTCACGTACTCAGCTTGTTAGTCTCATTCGAGTTACTAGACAGCTTTTGCTTGCTTTCTAAACATTAGTAAGAAGACGTACATGAAAAAAGGGGCTAATGTTGGAGACATCAGGCTTCTTTGAGTCGACCCTTACCCTATTACTCTTAGAACATTTTAATGCTCGGAACTATCATATTGACGATACCACCCCATTAGACCATAAAATGTTAAGACTGCAGGGAATCGCATAGCTCTTCTAGTAACTGCTTTTTGAAAAAACAAGAAAACCATTCAGAATTCACGGTCACTTTCTTTCAAAATAGAAATTCCTTTTCAGCGTTCTAATCAACCTAACTTCTATTGCATTATAAAAATGATTATACAAAAAAATAAGCATTTAAACATTTCATGGAATTGTATTTGATCTGTTCTATGCATTTTCTTTTATAATTTTTTCTTTATAAAAAATAGTATTGAGATCGACGACTAGGATGCGAAATAAAATGACTTAATTTTTTAAAGTTCTTAAGAACAACAATTAGAAGAGATAAGAACTTAGTGAGGATTTTTGTCGACCGGACGAAATAAAATGGAGTTTTATCAATGTCATTTTCAAGTCAGAAATCAATCCGTGCTGCTAATCCAACTCAACCTGTCGCATGAGTCTTAGAGAGGGAGTAAGTATCTCAAAGAAACGTCCATTGTTCTAAGAGATACTAAGAAGGATTTGTTAATGGTTTTCAACGGCACGTCATCCCATCTGAGGTTATTTTATGCCTTGAGGCTCAACATTATAAGACTATACTTATTCTTTGAAGTTAACATTTTTACCGATATGGTAACATCGTCGGGGTTCGTGTTTTTTTATTATTTTTTGTGATATTGATCCGTTTTACGTTTATATTTTTGGTATGATTGTGTTTCTTTAAGAAATAACAAAATGTGATCAATGCTAAAATTTTCAAATATATTTTTCATTTTATTTGCGTTGACAAAACATTTTCTGAGGAGGACGAAAGTCTGTGAGAACGTATTTAACAATGTAGGGTGTTTGATATTTAACATTTCGTTTGTTGCTCTTGTTTGAGTAAAGATGAGTGCGTAAGTTTTGTGTGACCAACGTCTAATTGAGATGAACTGTCTTGTTCTTTTTTTGGATTTTGGTCTCCATTCTCCAAAAGTATATTATGGGTGTTGTTAGTCAAGTGTTGTTAACATTTATAAGAAGGAATCGATAAATTTGACGTTTAAAGTCAGTAAATGAATCTTGAATTTGTCGATGGTGAGGTTGAAGCGTTACACGCCAAATATATGGTTGTAACATAACGCGGTACAAATACAAGTTTGTAACGCTACGGTGTTCAAATGGAAGTTTGTGCTGATACGGTCTCAATAGAGCTTTGTTATAGTTCTACTACGAATGGGCATTTGTACCACAACGTTGAATAGGTTTATGTGTGTAGCATTATGTGTTAAGTGTCAGTCGGACTTCGTGATAACCTCGCCACGAGAAAAAGTGACGAACACACAAACCACCGTCTTCGTTCACTAATATAAAAGTTTATTCGCTACTACAATTTTTAGTTGTCGTCGAGAAGGGAGAAATAGCATATGAAAAATGAGTCGAACGGGAAGGGAAAGGAGGAGGCACCGACCTTGTTGCCTGTTCATTCTACATTTTCTCTTGTAATTTTAACACGTGCACGTTCGCAAGTTTCGTTTTCATAGCTTTGCGTCTGGTTTGAGACCACATTTTAGAGCTTACTCCAAAATGAGATCTGGAACTTTCATCTATTTTAAATCGCCATGGTTGGTCTTCAAATGCTATCTTTACAACGTTGCGTTGCTATTTTTTTCTGTTTTCTATCCTGCGCCCATATTACTCGTTACTGATTTGCTACTGACACGTTTTAATTTTCATCCCAGGCGTCACTAATTATTTTACTAACTTTATTCATTTTACTATCTTTATTTTTTTAAAGTCCGTTTGGCAGCAGAGTCAGCTCTTTGATTTATTCTCACCCTAATATGGATTGGGAGCCAGCGTATAAGAATCGCTTTAGAGTTGGACATTTATAAAATTATGAAATTAGCATACATCGGTGAAAACCTTCTTTTCCGGAATAACAAACAAAATCAATTACATGGCAAACATACAGTTCGAATTGAAATCCAGTTGAAAATCCATTGTGTAATTTTTTTAAAACTCGTTTACACGAAATCTCTCTACTACATTGGTCGTATAAAAGTAACTAGTCGAAATGAGTTCTATTAATTTCTATTTGGGAAAAATTGAAACCACTTTGATAGAGAATATTTTTTCAAATAAGATATTTATGACTGAAAGAACTAAGGCCGTTATAGAAGTTCGAAAATAAACAATTAAGTCATAATTCTATTTTTTTGTTAAGGGTTTCCTATTCCCTACCATCTTAAAATTGGTTATGGCGTAATATTTTCTTCTGAGTGACATGGAAAAAAAGTATATAATCAACTTAAATCAACTAACATTGTTTATGAAAGGATATCTTAATATGCCAGAAAATTCAACTATTAAAAAAATATCTAAATGTGATGATTCCATAATTTTTTGCCAGAAGTAATTGAAACATTTATCATTTCAATTTGGTCTGACAATTTTTCTTGAATGAATTTTGTTCATAGATTTTGAATATACAATGCTGCATAAAATCCAATCTGATAAGGAGTTTTCCCGCTTTATGTTTCTTTGTGATTGTAAGAAAGTGAGTGTGTCTTTAAATATGATGTTGAGTTTTAGATCAATTTTACGGGCTTCATTTGAAATGATGGAGCTTTCCTTTATGAGGTATTTTCTAATAATTATCTTATTAAAAATGTTTGCACCTGTGTTTTACCGTTGTCCATGAAACCATCTGTGAATTTGAAATGTCAACTGGGGCTGTGTTCCAGGATATTGCGAAGTTTATGTAGATGATATAATATCTGAAGATGAAAAGTGTTATTAATTTCTCTTAACACAAAATCAGAAACACACAGACGCACACACACACATACACACACACACACACACACACACACACACACACACACACACACACACACACACACATATGACGGTGATCGGACCAATGATCACCTTGCAAGCAACTTGGTCGTATAGAGGTTACTCGTCGAAGGACAGGAGTTATTATAGATGATCAGTTTAGTTATATTGAATTGGGATTATATAACTGATTTTCTTTTATTGTTAGAGTCAGATGGGAAGAAATTACGTTGTATTTGATTTGTAAGCGTTATTTTATCGAATTTATGTTTGTGTATTTGGTTTTAAAAATGCTTTAAGGTGCTTAGATTTGTTTTATATATTACTATTTCCATTTCACCTCATACGAAAACTTTAACGAATCAAAGATACAGTTGGCATCTATTATATCTAATCAAATTTGTTTAAAAGAGAAAATACAGTCTTGACAAACACACATACGCACACACAAATATATATATATATATATATATATATATATAGATAGATAGATAGATAGAGAGAGATGAGTATTGATACAGGGTGATGAAGCCAAATTAGGAATATTCTAATATGATAACAAATGACTCATAATCATAAAAAGTTCCATTCAACCTCTGTATCAGTATTAAGCGAACCAATATTTGGATGAGAAGTTGCATTTGTTTTCTTTTCTAAAGCTCTCCATTGCTAGCGTAATCAAGGGTTAAGATCTGGGCTTGATGGAGGCCATAAAATAACTCCATTTATTTCGGAATTATTTTTACTTGATTTTGGCGTTAAACAAATCATAGATTCATTGTTGTTTCTTTTCTTGCTCATGCATATTGGGCTTAATTTCAATGAAAATTGCTTGAAGAATAGAGCTAATGGCTAAGATTTACAGTAATGTTTTAAAAAGTTGTATTAATCAGACTAAAAAATATGTTTTGAATATTATTCCATATTTTGCTCCCTTCATCTTTATATGATGTTTTTTCTTCTTGAGCTCCTAAATTCATAGAATAGCGTATAACTATATATATATATATATATATATCTTTTCCGCTTTATATTTATATGTGTGTGTGTGTGTGTGTGTGTGAAAATCAGAGGGAGTGCGTGTGTGTGTGTGTGTGTGTGTGCGTTCGTGTGATTATGTATTTCTAACCTATCACGAGAACAGACACTACATTGCTCCTAATCAAAAGGGCTGAGAAATGACAAGTGGATCTACGCATGGCCATCAATGACATACTCTTGTCCGAGAAGTTAGGGACTTAAGAAGAAAACCAAGAAATATTATACAATTAGATCTATTTTATCAATCAATATATATATAATGATAATAATGATAATACAACCTATATGTATAACTATAGTGTTCAATATCGGTGATAGAATATATATATATATATGTGTGTGTGTGTGTGTGTGTGTTTCGATAGTGTAGACATAATTTCTCGCAATATAATCATCGGTTCAATCAGTTTCACCAAGCACCTTTGACTTCATATCTACACTAACTTATATCACACACACACACACACACACACACACATATATATATATATATAATGTGCGTGAGTTTGCTTCCCTTAAAATGAATCTATCTCTTGTACTAAATAGAAACAAACGGAAGATAATAATGATAAATAGAAACATAAATAATACTTAGTCCCAAAGAAATCACGAAATAGTGTGTACAACAAAACAAAAAAAAATTCTGTCCTCGCTTTTACTATTTTATACAAAGAAAGTAACGTCCAGCCGATCATAGAGTTATAAAAGAAAGCAATACTGGAATATGCCAATAAGCAAAAGGAAACATTATGGAAAATGAAAGTGACAGCAATTCCAATCATAAGCAGAGCATTTGGAACAATACTGAATAACCTCGAGAAGAATTGAGACTCTTCAGATTACAGTACTTTGAAATCAATTCGCATACATCGATGAGCTGAATTTAAAATATACGTTCTGGTTTTCATTCAAAAATATTTTCGCATTTCAGAAATTCCATTTAAGGAAGTTGATTGCTTGATTGATTAATTGACTGAGTTATTTTAACGGCATGTCAGCCTGTCTACAGTTATTTTATGCATTGAGTTTTGGGAATTGAATTCATTGTATGTTCATATTTGATTTTTTTCTTTAGTTGTTTCTCATATTTTTTTTAAATTTTGCACACGCACTTATCAAATACAAATAATCACTACGGACAAGAGTGGACCTGGTTGTAATGGAAAATTGGAGTTTTCCACTCTTTCTAGATCTACAGAACCTGAGCCACAGTATCGAATGTAGTTTAGGGTCGTATCCAGTTCAACCCTTTTATCAGTGTATTTTAAGTCCCCGCCTCAGTGGAGCGTAGAGGAAGTTTAGTGTTAATATATGGATATGTATATATCCCATGTTATTTAAAGGTTTTTCTCTCGGTTTTTCTTTAAAGTATCACAGATATTTTCCCTCTACCCATGGGTATATATATATATATATATATCTATATATATAGTCACACACACAACTCATCACTGGGGCTAGAAATTTCAAATGCTTCAAGTTGGGATTGGGACTCGGCTGACTTTACGCCAGTCGGATATCAACCTCAGCGTAAGCGAAGGGATTTTAACGCATATGAATCACGTTTCTTTTGTTTACATATATACATTTAACAACTGAGTGCTCACTTCATTAGAACTTTGCATTACGCGAGTGGAAACCGGTAATTTTTTCACGAGAGAGCTCAACCACCAGTGGGGAGCATATATACTGTCATCGACAGACAGACTGTTTCGTTGTATCACAACTCATCATTGTAGTTAGACACGCAAGATTCTTTAAGCTGAGATCGAAACTAGGCTGATTTATGCCAGTCGGATATCTTACTGCAGAGACATCAGCAACCTCAACGCAAGCTCTGAGATTTAATGAATATGCATGATTTTCTTTTGTTTATTTTCACCAGCCAAACTAGGAGTTTATTTTTCTATAAATGAATACATCTACTTTCTATCAGTTTGTCTTTGTTCAGATTGTCTCTTTAGACAATCAGTAATTGCTTTTCGTAAAGACCAGGGTGAAGCCAATTCAACAACACATTTTCCTTTCTCTCATTTCCAATCATCGCGACTGACCACTTGTCTGATATGACTGACATATTTCCGACGGGAGAAATGGGTGGGTCAGAAATATAATCAATTAACTAGAAAGGGTAAGGTAAAACATTTTCTTTCTTTTTACCCTTATCTGTCAATATTTCATGCGTATCGACTCGAAAGGGTAGGTGGTATTTGTGCGCTTCAGAAAGCAAAGTGTTATTCCGCTATTTTGATGGCTTTAATGCCAAAATGAAGTTTGGTGTAGTTTAATGGTTATTGGTTCGGAAAATAGAATTGATGGGACGGGTTTAAATTCTGACCAAGTTTGTTTGTAATTGGCAATGCAATTATGAGAGTCATGAAACCCTTTCTTATAATGGGTTCTCAGTAGCGTAATGGGTAAAGTGCTTGAAGTAAGCTTGTTGGTTCTCTAGTCGTGCTATTACGTTCACTTTTGGACTAATACCCTTGGGGAAAGTATGAAGTCCCTTATTCACCCAGGTCTGGGTTAAATATTATCCCAGATGTTCAGCAAGGATGACTTTGGCATTTCATAATTCGAGAAGGTTGATATGCCATCAAATAAAGAAATCAAAGAAACCAAACCAACCATTTTATTAGGGAAAATAGAATAGCAGTTCGGATCTATCTGTGGGAGAGAGCAATCGCATTCTACTACCCATGGCAAAATTTATGAAATTAGTACGCTTAAATGATTTTCATCTTTTTTTTTTAGTTGGTTGGTTGGTTGGGTTTTATGGCATATCAACTTTTGTAGGTTATTTAACGCCAAATCAATTTTTTCTGCCAATAATCAGTTCTATTTCAAACAATTCAGTTTAGCATGAGTATAAAGTTTGATCGTCAGAAACATTTCCATTTCAAACTATTCAGTTTATCCAAACAGTTCTAATTCAGCTAACTCAGTTTAGTATAAGTACGGATTTTATTTACATACAGTTAAAGGTCAAACCAGTTATGTATATAACAATTCAGTTTAGTGTAAGTACAGTTTCAATGTCAAAAACAGTTCTATTTAAAACAATTCAATTCAGCATAAGCACGCAGAGTACATGTAAGTACAGTTTAATTGTCAAAAACATTTCTATTTCAAGCTATTCACTTTAGTCAAATAGTCCTAATTCAAACAATTCAGTTTAGCATAAGTATGTAGTTTAGCTCTATTTAACCGATAATGGGTGGTCCAATTCTGCACCGGAGTGGACCTGGGAGCAATGGCAATGAAGGAGGGCCCCGCATTCCTCAAAGCCCCAGCATCACCGGAGTCTTTCCATCAAATTGTTTAGTGTCATATCCATGACACACGTTCTTGGGGGTCTTACCACTCTGCAGAGAAGCATTCGGTGTATTCTACTGTCCCAGCCGACTGGGCAACTTTTTTCTAGATTTATAAATGAATTAGTTAAATACAAATAAGCTTGAGGGGGGCATTAAGTATGTAGTAATTTTAATATTTTGCCTATGAAACACAAAAATTTCTGAAATATTGGCTTATTCAATAATCTTTTCCTCTGAATGGCTTTGAAAAATTAAATATTAATATGTATAATTAAATCAAGTTTAATTTACAAATATTTAAAGAAAAACAGAAATTTCATCTATTAAATAAAAAATGCGTCTTCTCTGTAATTAGTTCATTTACTGCGAAAAACCCCTAAGTGAACTTCCTACAATTGTGTTACTTTCACAAGGGATGGGATACAAAAGTCAAAAGTGAAGAGAAACAATGCGAATCCATAAAAAAAGCTGGGTCACGTGCACTAATGAAAAGTGCTGAGGAGAACAACGATAGTCCTGGTCTTGGAATGTATTCAATACGATCAGATATGAAAGTACTAAAATTAAAGAATAATGTTAAGAACTAAAATCGCCGGTTTTTCGTAACCATTTTCTAAAATCTGTAATATTACAAATATTGGAAATAAACGTAAATATGGAATCCAGTGCTTCTATGCTACTTAAACTTAGATCATTACTAATTCTATCAGCAATATTGAGCACTCTGTATTTATGAATTTGGTAACAAGCTGGTGCCGACAGCCCAGATACCCTTGACTCTCCGTCTCAGTCTCTTTCTATTTAGCCATCCATCGTCATTGGTCATAGCTCAAGTTAGGTCCTCTAAACAACATCAAGTGGCCGCACAGAGCTGATGAATGTTAGTGTTTTGCTATCCGGTAACACTAGAGTAACATTATGTAGATGTCGATGAGTAAATGTAATGAGTAAGTTCGTCATTACTTCAAAAGCAGTGGGCAGTATGTTTGGTGCGCCTTATATGGATTGTTTCTTTGCAAGTAAATATATATATATATATATGTGTGTATGTGTGTGTGTGTGTGTGTGTGTGTGTGTGTGTGTGTGTGTTTATATATGAGTAAAGATATTCACGTAGTCGAATAAGTTTTGTGCATGTTTGCGCCTACATGTTTTTTCGATGAGATCTTCATGTATCGATAATGTTAATTTAGACATTTAAATCCTTTTCAGATGTGGTCTAACTGCGTTCTTGTTGTAACACCTATATTTGCTGCTATTTAATAACAAACAGACATACTGAATTCCATTGACATTCATTATATTGACAAAAGCATAAATTCGAATTAATGTATAATTTAGACTGTAAATTTAGACAAAAAAACCTTTAAATCAATTCTAGCAGATATTTAACAAGCAAACATATAACCGAAACATCTACGCCCCAGTTTTTCCTATATATATATATATATATATATATATATATATATATATATATATATATATATATTGCTACGGCGCGTATATATATATATATATATATATATATACGAGCTGTAGCAATACTTCTAATTGGAAATATTCTTGAATTCTGTTTTCCAGAATGCCTTTCAGAAGTCACGTATTGCTGGATGGTATGGATATCATCAACTCTTTGGCCATTAAAGGTAGTTTTTAACTTCAGAAATCACAAAAAAATTACAGGGAGGCGAAGTTTGACAAATAAGGCGGAGAGTTTATTTTAAATGGGCTATTTGATCAGAAACTCTTGACACGTCATCTCTAGAAAATCTATATCTTGTGAAGACTATATCTTAAGCAAGTTAGGGTATTTTCGTTGATCAGTACCTTATAATGCTGATTGTAAAACAAGGAGTCATCATGTACCATCTTTTGCGTCTTTGATATGACTCGACCTTGGATTGAACCCCAGTCTCCCGGACCATTGGCAAACACTCTAACCATTATAAACTATAAGCAAATAATTGATTAATAGAGTGCAATAAAATAAATATATGCAAATGAATCAAACGTCGGCATTAAATAAGCCATAAAGGGTTGATTTGCCATTAAATAAACGTAAACATATCTTAATGTCAAGGGATCATACAAATATAATGTAGAACTAATTATTGTTTTTATTTTTTGGCAAAGGTGCATTTTATTACTGCATAGCGTTTTGGCCGAATTGAAAACACTACGTTTAATCACCGGTAGTAAACCTGTCAAAGATCTTTGTATTATTCAAAAGATCAGATGTGACCTGAAGCCAGCGTTGTTTCTCTCTCACCAGTCCAAATTCGAGAAATCTTTAAAGAGATTTTTATCATTCCCAAATCCTGTAAGAATCTGCCGCTCTTTTTACCAATTCATATTCACTTCTTCTGCAATCATGTAATCTTAGAACTGAGCACACCAAGGTTCAAACTCTCGCCACATTTGCATCTTTTTTTTTTTCATTTCTTACTGCTCACTTCTTGCATCATTTTGCACACAACTTCACTCTTTCTTGAACAGCCTATTTCACTTCATGTATTCCCAATTAGCCATTTTTAATAGGGATATATTTTTCACATAACACTTACTTTGAATCTTAGGCTCTAAGTTCCTTTCACTACTTTTCCGCTAACACTCATACGAACACGTACAACTTTTGTACTGCTCGGGGACGAATGACTCATCTGGTCTTCATCTCAAGAAAGCGGAAGGTGAAACATGTTCCGGTTATCAACCCAATAATATTCTGCGACCATTCCGAGGATTAAAAAAGTCCCATATTATATATATATATATATATATATAGAGAGAGAGAGAGAGAGAGAACGAGAGAGAGAGAGAGAGTTATAGACATAGAGACAGATACAAGGTATAGACATAGAGAGAGATAGAAATACAGGGAGAAACAGAGACAGATACAGAGGTTGAGAGACAGACACAGATCCGGAGAAAGAGAAAGAGATAGACAGAAGGAGAGATAGATAGAATGGGGGAGACAGAGACACATCAAAAGGAGAAAGAAGATAGAGACCGAAGGAGAAAGAAGATAGAGACAGAAGGAGAGAAATACAGATACAGATGGAAAGAGATACAGAGGGAGTGACAGATCCGGAGAAAGAGAAAGAGATAGACAATGGGTGAGATAGATTAAATGAAGAAGACAGAGACATATCAAAAGGAGAAAGAAGATAGAGACTGAAGGAGAAAGACAGGTACAGATGGAGAGTGAGAGAGAGAGAGAGAGAGAGAGATACAGTTGGAGAGACAGATCCCGAGAAAGAGAAAGAGACAGAGACAGAAGGAGAGGCCGATACAGGAAGAGAGAGAAACAGAAACCGAAGGATAGACAGAGGTAGAAGGAGAGGCACTGTTTGTGAAACGATTATAATTGTGAGAAATGAGCATGATTACCTGAATTTGTATTCTAGACATGGCTCCCGAGTTTCATTTCATGCTAATGTTCTTAAGAAAGGCATGAACCCATTTTATCACATTCCTCCTGCTATGAGTAAATATCAGGGTAGACTGGATTATTTAAGCAACAAGACTTAGAAAAAATACAAATTCATATATAGGTTCTGTTGCTCTTTATTTTAGCAAACCAATATAGAATGAAAACTCAGGAATCAAATCTACTAATCATATTTACCCAACCCCTCCGCTCTGGTAGAATATGACACAAGGTCAATTTTTAAACAGAGTTTAACAAGTTTGAATTCAGAGTTTTCCTTCTCCTAGACTAGTTGCTTCACTAAGGCTGAAGAACCCAGTCTGCTCCACTATTTAACCATAGCTGGAGGGAGAATAATTGGATTCATACCTTTCCCAAGGGTATTAGTGCTATGTTATCAGTCTCGTCCCGGATTTGAACTCGTGTCGCCGTGTCAATTTTCAACGGGGATAACCATTACACCACGGGCACCTCCAAATCAGATCGCCTAATAATTAGTGGGTATGGCTGGGTGAGTTACTATGTTGTATTTTCTCAGCTTTTTTTCTCAGTTACTATGTTGTATTTTCTCAGCTTTCTTTTTAGACAGGTTAGATATCGATCAATGCTACTGATACTATGTAACCCATACAGTCTGTAACATACTATTATTGAGAAGATAATCAAAGCGGATTAATTCTTCTATTGTACGAAGAGATACAGTAAAGGCGAACACCTAAAATGAAACTTGTCTGTCCGATTTCATTAACCAAACTGATATTCGTCACCCTACCTAGCTATTCACTATTACTAATATTTAACGATTATTCAAAGTAATATAACATATGATTAAATCTAATAGTAATACAAGTATTTTATCTAATATAAAAAGAAATACAAGACATATTACACCTAATATATATGTATAACTATCACAAGAGACATTACTATGATAACTAAAACTAATAATAATACAAGTAATATAACTAGTATATAACTAAGTCACTGATTTACGTTCAATTAAACTGAAAACGTTTGTTTATATCAAATCGTCGTAGTTAAGATTTGATGAACCTCTTGAGTTTTGTGATGAGTGAGTACTTAGGAACTGCAAGTTTTCTAGGCCCTCTGAGGTGTGGGTATTTCACTTAATGAAACTTAGTAAAGAACAAGAACAGTACATTATTTGCAAACTAAAGCTTCGGCATCACATTTATTTATGCGTATCTATCTATTCCAATCTATTCATACTTCCAAATTCCCAACAGTTGAAAACAATATAAACAGCTGAAGATAAAATCCAAACAAGTAATGATTGATTTATTGATTTTAAGGACACACCAAACCGTCTATCGTTATTTCATGCCTAATGGTTCGGGAATCACGTTCATTGTACGTTCACATGTACGTTTTTTGGCAGATGTTTCTAAAGATGTTTTTGCTTTTTTTAGCACTCAGTCTTATTGTATGCAAAAAACAGATCTATTTAACATATAGAGAGCACCATAATAGGTTCTTTCTCGTTGGGTCAGAGTCTACCTGGGAATAATAAGAAATAGAAGGGCTACTTCCCGCTACTCAGAAGAAGGGCTATATGAACATTAAAAAAGATTTGCCGAGAATTTTAACTTGTCTTATCGATTCCCTTTTCCGGGCCAATATCAGTTACGCTACTTGCCTATCTGTTATATACCCTACCTCTGAACATTAATAGGTATGTCCCATTCCTCATAAATGCGTTGGACACAATTGTCGCGGGGTGGGGTAAAATATGCTAAGTGGGGTTTCCTAGGTATGGCATAAAACTGTATCTGATGGTTAAGTTCCAGTTATGGAGATCCGTCGGATGTAGTGTCACCCTTTATTGCCATTACTTCCAGGTCCACTCTTATCCGTAATGGTAGTACCTGTTAAGTTTGGTTTGGTTTGGTTTGGTTTGGTTTTATGGCATACCAACCATTGTAGGTTATTTGATTCCAAATCCATTTATATTCATGTAAACAGTTCTAGTTTAAACAATTCAGTTTTGCATAAGTAGGTTGTTTAAATGTCAAAACATTTCTGTTACAAACAATTCAGTTTATCATAAGTACAGAACTTAATTTTATTTGACCCATAGATAGGACACTATCCAGGGCTACTGCTCCGGGCCAGAGTGGAAAGGGGGGGATAGTAATGAAGGGGTCCTCCACATTCCCCTGAGCTCCAGCAGTACTGAAGCCTCACAATCAGATTGTTGAGTGTCATATCCAGAACACTTGTTAGAGGAGTCTTACCCTTCTGCAGAGATGCAGTCGGTGTATTCTGAAGCCCCCCTCAGCCGATTGTGCCCTACCAATTAAAGAACTATCAATGGTTCGTGTATTTAAAATACATGTATGTGTTTAAAAATTATTTTTATTCGAAAGGAATGTATGCTTCCCCTTAAACAATAACCCGTATAAAATAACTTCATAAGATTGTACAATTTGAACGTACAATAAATGCAGTTTTACTTTTGACGAGCTGACATGCCATTAAAAAGACAATCCTAACCACGTTAACTAGTTTGAGATTGTTGCAAAATTGCTTTACAAGAATAAAATCAAGAGAAATTAAAATCTAGACTTCTAATTCCTCTTCCAAAGGTCGAATACCGACCAGAAGTTTTAATTGTATATACTTAAAAGAGAAAGAGAATCAGCAGAAAACTGTTTCCTTATGATTCGGAAATGTGAAATAAAATGCTGGAAATGAAAGGTCGTTTTTTTTTCTTCTAATAAAAACAAATCTATTTCGCAAAAAGATTCCCCGCCTGTAATATTCTCAAAGTGAAATGAATAGAAGACTTGCCCGGAGGGTTGAAACAGGTTGAGAAGGCATGGAGTAGGTGAGATCCGTTTTTGAGACAGGGGGCTGTGCAACACAGTGGCTATATTAGGTATGGTAACATGTCGAACTCTACGTCTCTCATACGATTCCATTGTCCCGAACAAGTCAAGCCGAGAATCGAATCATAGGCTTCATTTACTTCTAATCTAGAAGATAGCAGTTCGATTTCACGGCATTTGTCTAACCCCACACCACGTCCAAACTGAAGTACCCACGTTTTGACGATCAAAATTTGCCTTCTTTCTCCGTCATCTATTTGACCAATGGAGTCCGCTTCATTTAATACTGCCTGTTCAGTCCGCTCCACTAATCACCGACTCAATTGGAAGATAGCTTTCCCTGAGAAAAAGACCTCTCTCTCTCTCTCTCTCGCTCTGTCTCTCTTATTTTACTCTATTTCTTTCTTTTGATTGGCTACTAAAGTTCGACTATCGTTTCACCGAAAGTTTCCATAGAAATTTAAGGAAATCAACTTGACGTGGAGTTCTTATTGGAACGCAACTTTCTTATTTATATCATTATTTCAAACATCTGTGATCACGATATTTCGAAAGGGAAAATGCAATCTTGATCGAATATTTATGCTTTGGCATTGCTGTAGATGTAACTCTATGATTCTTATTAGGGTGCGCGCTTTTCCTAAATTTCATTCGTCGGTAAAATGATATAGGAGAACAAGGTTCACATGAAGAGTCCTCCGGAAAATATTACGTGCGTTCGCGTTTCGCTGATTCCCATGAACAAGGCCTAAATCCATATTTTTCTTTACTATTGCTAAAATTTTACTCAATGATCCTTTATCAAGAATTTCGTGTTAAGTGATGATGTATTCAGCTTCAATTATTGTCGACATTTTCGTCAGTTTAGGAACAGGAATTTGGTTTGGTTTATTTATTTATTTAACCATATTTACCAACCCCTCCGCTCGGCCAGGATATGACACAAGGTCAATTTTTAAGCGGAGTTTAACAGATTTGAATTCAGAGGTTTTCTTTCTTCTAGACTAGTTGCCTCACCAAAGGTGAAGAATCCAGTCTGTCCTACTATTTACTCAGCTGGAGGGAGAATCATTGGATTCATAGCTTTCCCAAGGGTATTAATGCTATGTGAAATGCAATCAGCCTCGTCTAGGATTTGAACTCGTGTCGCCGTGTCCATTTCCTACGATGATAACCATTAGACCACTATAACCATTTATTTAACGGCATATCAAACCCTTATATATTATTTGATACTGAAATTGTAAATGCTCAGTTATATTGCTGGAGAAGAGGTTTGCGTGTGTTTGTGCGTGTAAGAGGGAGAGAGAGATAAGAGAGAGAGAGAAGAGAGAGATAGAGAGAAGAGAAAGAGAGAAGGAAGAGAGAGAAAAGAGAGAGATGAGAAGAGAAAAGGGAGAAGAGAAAGAGAGAGGGGAGAGATAGAAGATAGAGAGAGAAAAGAGAATGGCAAAAGAGAGAGAGAAGAGAGATAGAAGAGAGAGAGAGAGGGGAAAGAGAGAGAAGAGAAGAGAGAGAGATAAGAGAGATAGAAGGGAGAGAGAGAGAGGGGAAAGAGAGAGAGGAGAAGAGAGAGAGGGGGAGAGAGAGGAGAGGGAGGAGAGAGAGAGAGAATGTTTTGGTTTAGTTTATCAGTCAGATTTCCATCATATTAACCAATTAGATTTTATTTAATGTTGAAATCTGATTCATTTGTAAATTTTCAATTAGAATAGAGAGGAAAAAAAGAAACGAACATAGACAGACATACAGACAGAGACAGAGAAAAAGAGAAACAGACAGAGAGAGAGATGATGAGAGGAAATCTTGGTTCGTTCGAATTTACTTATTTGATAGCTAATCAAATTTATGTGTTATTTGATGGTGAGTAAGGATTAATTTGAACCGGTTCTTTTAAGATAGAAGCGACGAGAAAAGATATATGTGCAGATGAGGGGAAAATTTGCTTTGTTTACGTTTAATGGTATATCAACTAGTGGTTTATTGATAAAAGAAATTTGAATCATTTTATAATGTTTTATTGTTATGACTGTAAATTCGACGTCCAATCAGTGTTATTTAATTGGAGTCTTAATTATATCTCTGCACAGATTTGTATGGTTCCAAGTATCTTTTTCTATTACTAATAATTTATACACAGTTTTATTGTTTAAAGAAAGTAATTTATGATAATTAATTTATAATAATTTATAATAATTTATAATTAATTTATAATAATTTATGATAAGTAATTTATACGCAATTTTATTGTTTAAAGTTACTGCTGTATTTGAATAATATATGCTTGAAATATTCCTATCTAACTGAAATAATTTTCAAGTAATTATATGGTTTAAAACAAATGAGAGAATATGCAAAATTGTCGATTTTGCTGTCCCGGCTTACCACAGAATAAAACTGAAAGAATGTGAAAAGAATGATAAGTACCTCGACCTTGCAAGGGAATCGAAAAAATATGTTACATGGTGACAATTATACTAACTGCGATTGATACGTTTGGAACAGTAACTAAAAGATTAATGAATTTTTTTGCATTGTATAACCCATAACAGGTTGATTTGCATTTAAGAAAGTAAACTAAACCTTTTGAACAAAGAACCACTCAAGCATCGTCTTCAACTGCTATCGAGGCATTGTTTGTATATTCTTACTTTGGGTACTTTGTTTTATACCATATTAATCATTATGGGGTTATTAATTCTAAATAATATATATATATATATATATATATATATATATATATATATATATATATATATATATAAACATTATTAAAATAGAAAGAAATATTAACCTGCAAATTATTCACTAACAAATTATATATATATATATATATATATATATATATATATATATAATTTCGTAATATTTTTCTGTTTAAACGAATTGTTAGAGTGCAAGATAACTGTGGGATTGAGGTTTACAGTTGTGCTGACTGTTACACTATCGCTACTTTCTACACTATCGGATATTTTCAGAGATTTGTTTGACAATAGAATTTACAATGTTTTTGTTTTCTTGTGTGATTTTATCTAATTTACTGATTTTGCTATTTTATTCTTAATATTGAGCGATTATTAGACTGAAAGCTCGAGATGAGTGATATTTTTAATCGTTTTATTTTGTTTTTTGTTGGGTATGATTTATTTTGGATTTAAGTAAAGGTTCAAGTTTTCCTGGGTCAAATAGACTGTGTTTTGTTTTGTCCTTGTTTGCTTTCTTCTTTGGTTTGGTTTGGTTTCTTTGTTTAATGGCATATCAACTCTTTTTAGGTTATTTAATGCCAAATCCATTCTCCTAGAAGAACGGTAGTGGTACTATTTAACCCATAGCTGGGAGGATAAGGGGGCTCATACCTTTCCCAAGGGTATTTGCCCGAAAGTGAACGTAAGAGCGTGACTGGAGTACGAACTCGCGTACTACGATTCCGCAGTCTACCGCTTTAACCATTACACCACGAGGACACCCCCTTCTTTGGTTTACATTTGTCATATCGGATTTTCCATTATCATCTGGTTAAAAAATTGGCTGCCAGATCGGTGAAGTCTTTGATTTTCCTTTTATTGTATTTATTTGAAAGATTTGGGGTTTTTAAATATATATTTTTTGCAGTGGTTTCTGTGTTTGATGTGGGTTCTTTATGTTCAATTTTTTTATTTTATATACAGAGCTTCAGTTTTAATGAAGATTAACAAACCTCCCTTAAAACTATCAATTTTGAATGTAATAGCAGAATTCGGAGATGATTTAAACGTTTTTCCGTCAATTCCCCGCTGAACGCTATTAACGCTCTTTTTTACGGTAAATAGTTGGGCAGACTATGTTCTTGAGCCTTGGTAAGGCAACTAGTCTAGAAAAAGCAAAACTCTGAATTAAACTCCGCTTAATAATTGACCTTGTATTATATCCTGCCCGAGCGGAGGGGTTGGTTGATATGATTAACGTTCTTTTTTTCGTAAACTTCCCTCAGACTTGTTCTTCTTCCAACTATTTAGATAAATGTATTTGATACATCATTGTCTTCATTATTTCAAATATTCCTTCCCTTGCATATGGTTCAGACCGGGGCCAAAAGTACTAGGGAAAATATGATGCATTTTAGAAGACATTCCATCCAGAGGTCATGGCTTCTAAAAAAAGCTTGAATGAATCACAGATAGAATAAGCAAAAAGGAAGAATTTGTATCATATATATATATATATATATATATATATGGTCCTATGTTAATCACGGTACTTGATTGTGGCTTCGTTCCGTGAGTACCTATTGCGTTTCTCGTTAGTTGCTTTATCGACTCCCTTTGTGCCCACGTTGTATGTGAAATATTCACTGATAGAGAATGAAAAAATCAATCCGGAACTTCTGACAGCTAGTATGGTTCATTGAAACAAGTTGCCAGAGTGTTGGCAACTCAATGACGAGAAAAAATCTGGGTTAACAATAAATAACTCCTGAAAAAATCGTGCAGCACCTGCCCGTTGGCCTTGTGCATAGAATAATTTCAATGGCTTAGGACACCCGGGTTTGATCCTTGATCGAGTCATACCAAAGACTAAAAAATTGTACTTATTACCTCCTTGCTTTACACTCTGCACTATAAGGTATGGATCAAGAATAAAGTGGAGCGATCCAGGGAAAGTAGTTGCACGTTCCCTTATACTTCAGTGTAGTAGCTATTGAAAAGAGAACCTTCGGATTGCCCTCGACTACACTCGCCAACTTTTACTTTATATATCAATGAACTGTCTGGTTTTGTTGTATTTGTGAGACAGGCAAATGAGGAATCTGTCTGGTGAAGTCATTTTATCTTACTCGGTTTTTCGGAGAGAGAAGCTTTTTCTGGTGAGGCTTTGATTCTTGGACAGAATTTTTTTCTAATACTATTGTCTTCTGTATGGATGTCGTATCTCCTCTCTTCTGTAACCCTTGGAATATCTATTTTTTATAGAGGGTTCTCCTATGAACATGCACAACCGATTAGCAAACTGATCACAGATTACTTCGTATTCTTCGAGTACTTGTTCACTGCTCAGACAATCAAACGCGCTGATTACATGTGTGAAAAGAGTATCCCTAACATGTATCAGATCTTGATTGTTCATCAATCAAACCACAATATAGGGGCTTGGTTACTTAAGGTTTACAGCCCACGCCTTATAGAGAGTAATTCTCCTTACAATAACCAAAACAAAAATCAAAGATCGGAATAAGATTTAACCTTTTAACCACATCAAGTAGGCAAGAGATGTGATGTTTTTAAAAGAATCAATGCTACGAAAAAACCCCAAGACTGCTTACTTTTTGTTTTGACAGTTTGAATGTTCAGTAATTATTACTTCCACATTGATCTTTAAATTGACCCTTGAATTTCTATCAAAGTGATATAGTGGAAAATCGTGAAACCCCCTGTGAATGGATTGCTCGGTCTATAAAAGACGCGTGTAAGCGGTAACTAAGTGTGAAACGAGAGTTCCCACTCTGGCATTCAAGATACAATCGAGTGTCCATATATTATTTGATACGTTGTACTTTCGAAGGATAAGCTTGTTATACTTACACTCGTATGGAGTCTTATTTATACTGTGTATATTCCACCCAGGGATATCACAAAGTCAATAAGTCCGTTTGATATTTTTATAAAAGGAAAATTACCTTTTCCTTAATAAAAAAAAAAGCATTATGCTCTTTAGCACCAGTGAATACCTCATTTTGTCATATATATATATATATATATATATATATATATATATGTGTGTGTGTGTGTGTGTGTGTGTGTGTGTGTGTCCATTCAATAAATATTTAAAATCATTTGCATCAGTAAAATAGAGTGTTCTATACGCAAAATCCAAAGCAATACAAATAATTTCTAAGAAATAAAATAGATTAAAATAAAACAAAGAAAAAACACACGATTCTCAGTTTCATGAGATTCATCCTATTATTAGAATATATTGTTTAAAGAAAATAATCTATCTATCTATCTATCTATCAGGATCAGCAGGAAGGTCCATTGGCTAAGATACTTTCATGGAATATAAACAAAAAAGGTTTATATTTCAGCAAGTCATCATTGTGGTCCACAAATATATTCGATCGGTGTTTCAGTGTTTTGATCTCATTGGTAAAAAAAGACATTGATGGCAAATATGACGTCATCATATGAATTTTTCCACCTCATTAGTGTATATATATATATATATATATAGTTGGGGGTGACTTTGCAACTACACAGACATCGATTTTTTAATCATCCGAATTCTTCATATGACGGATATATCTATGAAATATCAATTTAAATGCGAGAAAATCGCACATGTTTAGGATTGAAATCATTGTTACAGAGTAATTATTTAGCAAGACTAGTTGGCTAATTATTCCAAAAGAATTCCATACCTCATCGATTAATAGTTTAATTGGCATCCAGTTTTTCGTTTCATCTTCATGTATTGTAGAATTGAATTGAGCAATCAAAGAAAATACCATCAAAAGTTATGATTATTTGAATGAATAGATTAATCTACAGGAAGGAATTAACTTGTTTTTCTTCTCAAACGAAACATATTTCTTTTATTAATCAGAAGTTCTTATCATTATCATGCAATGCAAAATTCTTCTTAAATTAGATATTATCATCTGGAAAGTTTTTAAAAAATTCATTGAACAGTGTACAAATTCGGAGAAAAATGTTTATATTTACTGATCTCGATGAACAGAATTGCGTATTTGTACTTTAAAATTAGCATTTTAGCACGTTAGATGTGAACGAATTAAAATAGATAGATAGATAGATAGTAATAGAAGGGCTTGGAAATAAGAGGAAGAGCGGAGCTCATCTGAATTACAACAGAGTGAGAAGAGTCCTGGAGTCTTGAGGAGAATTGCTGTCACTCAAACTCCAGTGATAAACTTTATATTAACGCTGGTGTGAAAATCTCTCTAAAGAGTAAAACATTAATAAAGAAAGACTAATTTAAGCAACTAGACAAAGCTCAGGCAACACAATGATCAACCGAAGAACAATTACAAAGAAATAAAATGTAGCGAAAACAACCGTGTGCAGAAGACTTGGACAGGGCCAAGAAAGGGAAACTTCCGAGAGAAAGTGAATCGCTTCAGATAGGAGCACAAAACAACGCCATATGGACAAACTATGTTAAAGCAAACCTCTCTGAAACTAGTAGACAAATTCATCTACCTAGGAAGCAGTGTCTCATCAAACGAAAAAGACATCAACACGCAACTAACAAAAGCATGGACAGCTATCGATAGACTCTTGATCATATAGAAATCAGACCTGACCTATAAATTGAAACGCAGCTTCTTCCAGGCAGCGGGCGTATCGATATTGCTATTTGGATGCACTACTTGGACGCTAACTAAACGGCTGAAGAAGAAGCTAGACAGCAATTACCCAAGAATGTTGAGAGCAATATTGAACACGTCCTGGCGGCAACACCCCACAAGACACCAACTATACGGCCACCTACCTCCCATCACGAAAACTATACAAGTTAGGCGAGCAAGACACACAGGACACTGCTAGAGAAGCAAGGACGAACTCATCAGTGATGTACTCCTATGGACACCCGCATATGGCCAAGCTAAAGCAGGACGACCAGCTCGAACATACATACAGCAGCTATGTGAGGATACGGGATGTAGCCCTGAAGACCTGCCAGAAGCGATGAATGACAGGGAGAAGTGGCGAGAGAGGGCCAGGGATATCCTTGCTAGTGGCATGACATGATGATGATGATGTTAAAGCAAAAATAGATTAGACACTACAAAATAGCAAGTGTAGGTTATATGGTGATAGAGACGAAATAACACAATAAGCGAATCCAGCAAATTAGCGTCAAACGAGTTCATGATTAGACACGACATTGCTGGGGAAATTATTCTACTGGAAATTGTGCAAAAAACTGAAAACTGACCATACGAATAAATGATATACGCCAAATCCAGAACCCGTTGGAGAGAATGTGACGCACAAACTTCTCTGGGATTTTGAGACAAACGGATCACCTAATCTCGGTCAGAAAACCAGACCTAGTGATAATTAACAAAATTAAGACGAAAAAAGATAACGAGACAAATAATTAATTTTGCTGTCCCTGAAGACCATAGAATGATAATCAGAGGAAACGAAAAAGTGATAAGTATTTAGACCTTGCAAGAAAATTTAAAAACCTATGGAAAATAAAGATGAGCGATAATAGATGTAATTGGTACGCTGCGAACAATCTCCAAAGGCTTGACAAAAGGACTGGAAGATTTAAAAACTAGAAGGCAAGTGGACACAATCCAAACTTCAACAATACGAGAGGCAAGCATACTGAGAAGGGTCCTGGAAACTTGATGAGACTTGTGGTCCGTTAGATTCCAGAGAAATACAATCCGCCAACGCTAGTGTTAAAAACTCGCATGATAATAATAAAACATTTTTAAACCGAATTTCATTTCAGTTTACAAAATATGAAAAACTTTAACAACAGCGTGGACCTACTAATAAGGTATTATTTCACTCAAGTCCCTTAATTATGGCTCAAATAAATACGAATTCTTAAAATAGAACAGAAAAAAAAACGAGTAACAACAACAAAAAGAATTTATAAAGTAACGGGAAAATAATCAATAACAAAAACAAATCAATTCAAACTAAGCCAATAAAAAAAGCTAAAACCTAATTTAGATAATTATAAACAGTGATACTACGAAAATGAATGAGTGAAAAATGAATGAAAGGAAACTATTGACATAAAATTAAAAAAAAGTTATATTTACCCTTAATATACATTTTTTACCAACGCATATACATACACATCCCTCAGTGCAAATAAATAAAAAAAAGTATCATCTTCATTAAGAAATAAATCTCGACTAGATGAAGAACGTTCCATATATGCTCGGACAGGACATGACACAAGGTCAATTTTTTAAAGCGAAGTTTAACAGGTTTGAATTCCGAGTTTTCCTTCTCCTAGACTAGTTGCCTCACCAAGGCTGAAGAACCTAGTCTGCCCAACTATTTACCCATAGCTGAAGGGAAAATAATTGGATTCATAACTTTCCCAAGGGTATTAGTGCTATGTGAAATGCAGTCAGTCTCTTCCAGGATTTGAACTCGTGTCGCCATGTTCCTTTCCGACGACGAAAACCATTACACCACGGCCACCTCCATAACACCATGGCCACCTCCATCCTCATATATTATGAAAAGATACACTCGAATACTCTTAAAATACAAGAATAATTAAATATAAGCAAAAAAACAATTTATTGGAAGTTTTTTCTTCTTCTCTCTCAAAATTCCCCCCTCCCTACCAAAAAAATAAAATCTTGACACGAATAGTCAGAGAAACATAAGATATATCCATGAGTCACACTTAGAAATAGATAAAAATGCAACCTTCAGACTCTTTGCAAAAGGAGAACACCACACTGAAATCAGGGAATCAAAGTGACAACCTTCAACTTAAGTCAATGAATCAAAGTGAAAATTCTTACTTTGAATACGAGGGATCAAGATGAAAACCATATATTCAAGAAAAGAGATGAACTTAAAAACCAACAATTGAAAATCAAGGATCAAAATAAAATTAATACAATGGTTTACCCAGAGCCACTGTGGGCGCTTTCAGTGACTGCAAGCTGGGTCTGACTTAAGACTCACACTGACTTCAACTGACTCCAATCCTCATGCGGAGGGGGCCAATAGTTTAATGGTTATCGTCGTAGGAAATTGATATGGCAACACGAGTTGAAGACCTGAACGAGACTGATTACATCTCCCATTGCACTAATATAGTTGGGAAAGGAATGAATCCATATTTACCAACCCCTTCCGCTCGGACAGGATATGACACAGGGTCAATTTTTAAACGGAGTTTGACAGGTTTGAATTCAGAGTTTTCCTTCTCCTAGACTAGTTTCCTCACCAAGGCTGAAGAACCCAGTCTTTCCTACTATTTTTCCATCGCTGGAGGGAGAATAATTGGATTCATACCTTTCCCAAGGGTATTAGTGCTATGTAGGTTGCAATCATTCTCGTCCAGGTTTTGAACTCGCGTCGCCGTGTCCATTTCCTACGACGCTAACCATTACACCACAGGCACCTCCAATGGATCCAATCATCCTCTCTTCAGTTATGAGTAAATAGTAGGGCAGACTGATTTCTTTAATCTTGGTATAGCAACCAGTCTTGGAGAAGGAAAACTTTCAATTAAAGTCCGTTAAACTCCGCTTAAAAACTGACCTTCTCTCACATCCTGCCCGTGCGAAGAGGTTGTAAATACATGCTCCGATACACATGCGGGCATCTGCATTTATCATT
This sequence comes from Sepioteuthis lessoniana, assembly GCA_963585895.1. Lineage (NCBI taxonomy): Eukaryota > Metazoa > Mollusca > Cephalopoda > Myopsida > Loliginidae > Sepioteuthis > Sepioteuthis lessoniana. Next base: position 17,914,952 of record OY757928.1, on the reverse strand, counting down.
TAATAACGCCCACTACTTACGATCAAACACGTGACTGCTTCCACCTTTTTACACAGGTGCACCATGTTCAGAGAAATCTTTGATTGAAGGTTCGGTAGTATGAAAAATTTGAACTATCTTGGAAATTTTGTTGAAGTTTTGGCATATGAAAATTGAGCAAGCAATATTTCTGCGTTTTGTCCTTACAAAAATCAATTTTTTTTACATAATATACCCACGTATTTTATCATGATTTCTAATATGGTCATAAAGATACATTGGGGCTTTATTATCTTTGTAATAAACACACAAAAAAAAGAGTATGCGACCATATCCTGTTTTTCTTTTTGTTTTGTTTAAGACTTTTATTCTTCTTCAAAAAGGCACTAAGACTAATTGAAAGAGAAAAGAATACATTTGATTTGCAATATTTGCATATTTATTTTTTTTGCAATTGTCCCCTTTAATTTCATAACAACATTACCATTGTTAAATGGAGAGAATATACGTATTATTTTTCAAAAACCTCTGAAAATAACCATTTTTTAGCGAAGGAATGTTGTTAGGTATTCTTAGCGAAGAAATGTATTCTTGCGCGTGTTGTTATTCCCTCGTTAATTGTTGTTGGAAAATAAAGGAGGATGAAGAAGTAAGAAGACGAAAATGCCGTTTGGTTTTATATGGAGGTTTTTAATATCAGCATAGAATAAAGGGTTTACGTTTATGCTGCAAGTCTCGTAGGAAGGAAAGAAGTAAAGAAACGAAATGGAGTTGTCATAGAGTTGAGAAAGCATTTTAGCAGCTAAATGCCTGAGGGAAAAGTGCATCGTTAGGTTAAGGCATGGTTGCATGTATGAGGGAAATATGTTCGCCATAGTGTAGCAAAAGTCGTGTTTGCTGTTGAGGTCAGAAACGATTGGAGTCACGGTGAGTTTGTGGTTCTGGTTGTTTCGGGGAGAAGCGTGAATGTCTCCAGAAAAATGTTGCCCAGAGGTGAAGTAGCTAGGTGTCGAGCAGATTTTGCATCGCAGTCGACATAGTGAATTTTGGGGGAGACGTAAAGTTGTTCCTGTGTATAGCGTATTGAATTCATCTAATTCATATTCAACTGGGAACCCTTGGTCTAAGAGAAATAGATGCAAGGGTTCCATAAATTAGACTGCTTCCCTCATGGTGGTGTGATGCTGCTGCTGCTGCTATTGAAGAGCAGAGAGTAAGACGTCTGTCATGAACGAAGAAGTTCTGAGAAAGCGGGAACAGTGTTTGGCGTCTTCCCCAATTTCTGCTGCCCGGAAAGATGATCCGGATGGATTAGGATAAGTCATCCTGATTGGGTGAATTATGCGTCGACCCTAACGGTCGAATTAAATTACGCGCCAAACAAAAATACGAAATTCTCAAAAAAAATTAATTGAAATTGATAGATATGAACAAACTGAGATAGATAGATTGATAGATACTGAAATTGATCGACAGATTGATAGATATCTTTGGGAATGCATTAGACAACTGGGTGTTTAGTATTTACGTCATTGGCTTTTTAGCAGTTATTTCCATGCGTAGACATACACACACGCTCAAAAAGGAGAGAAGATCGTTACACGAATAGAAATTAAATTAATCTCAAAATACACGTAATTATTCTTACATCGGTAATTTAAAAAGCGTATCTGTATTTCAAATACCAGTCACTTCATTTTTCTTGAAGGTGTATATTAGTTGCTACAAGCATATCTTTTTATAAATAACTATAGAAATGAAGAAAGAAAGATTATCTGAAAGGTCAATAAGAGTGAAAGAAAGAATCTGGAAGATCGTAAAGAAAAAAAAAAGAAAATATAGAAAGGAAGACAAATGTGAGATCTTAAGAAGGGAGTAGAAAAATGAATGAATAAAAAAAAACAAAAGATCGAAAATTCAATTCCACTTATATATAAGAAAACAATCACTTCGGTTAAATGGCGACTGCAAGTAATTTAGCATAAAACTCAACCAAAAGACTTCTACTGCCGCAGTAAAAAAAATAGCAAAGATATACATTGAAACTATTTCTATGCATATTTGACATGATAGCAGAGACTAGCTTCGTTGCATTAGACACAGTTGAATTCTTATTGCTAGTTCAATTTAATGAAATTCCATTCTTTTCTTAAGACTACGCGAGCCATATTTAGTTTTCTTTTATGGACATAAGTGTGTAGATAATCAGAACCTGTGTGCATAACTTTTTGCAAAAAAAAAAAAAAAAAAAAAAATCATTCTTAGAAAAGTCTTTTATAATCCTTAGTGGTATTCCTTTCGAATCTTTAAACAAGTCAAATAAAAAAAATATTTAAAAGTTGTTTCTCCAAAATGTAGGTGGGGTTCAGAAAAAAAGCAAATCCTTTCCTTTCTTTATATGACGACCAATTCTGGGTCAAATGATCTCAAATTAGAGTACCATGTGTAAAAATAAATAAACATTCAAAGGTTAATGTTTTATGTCTTTCTTTTTTAGATATAGAAATTGTATACCTTGAAAAAATTAATAGTCATTTAGGCATTAAGCATAGAATTTTAAGTCTTTTCTACGATCCGGTTCGTTGGCTCTGTGGATAGAGTGTTCGCAATTGGTCCGGGAGACCGAGTCATACCAAAGACCTTTTTAAAAAATGGTACTTAACACTTAGCATTATATGGTACGTATCAAGGGTAAAGTTGATCAATCCAGGGAAAGGAGTTGAACCCTCCCCTACACCTTGGTGTTGTAGATATTGAAAAGGGAGGCTTCAGGTCGCCCTCGACTACAGTCACCAACTTACTGAGTACAAGTGCTATTATAATTTGAGACCATTTAAACGAGAATTGGTCACGTTATTAGATTACGAAATGTTATTAATTTTGAAAAATACTGTACAGTAGAATATATGGGTGCATCCACACACACACACTCTCACACACACTCTCACATATATATATATATATATATATATATATATGTGTGTGTGTGTGTGTGTGTGTGTGTTGTATAGTAATCAACCATAATGAAAGAACGAAACACTTCTGTATAAAAATATATCTCTCATTTTATTCTCGAAAGGGGCCCACAGTTTGTTGTTAGTTGAGAGATAGATGGAGGGACATATACTCAGATAGAGGACTTCTTGTCACATATCTTCTTTTCCGGGAGCCAAGGGGTGCCAACGCTTGCACCTCCGTGCAAGCTGTATCGTCAGAGACGACCTAACCCTCTGATCAGCTGCGTGTTCCTGGATCGACTCTGATTCTCTGAGCTCTCTAAATCTGCCCACGTGGTTCTCATCACGTGGTTTCCTTCCGGTTACACACCTGTTGGACCTGACTGCCCTGATGCGCTGCCCTGTTTAGTCATCACAACGTGACAGCTTGTCAAAGCACACGAGGTCACCCGGAACAAACCGAAAATCCATGACATATATTGTATAATATTCTTCTGTATCCCCTATTTCAAAATGTCCTCATATGGACATTTTCTTCACGTCTCTCTCCATCTACCCTCAACACCTCACGCAAACAAAAAAAAAAAATACTGGAACAGCAAAAACAGTACAATCTTAAAACAATTTGAAGGTGACATTTTCGCTATGTAACACTTGCCCAGTCTAATTATTATCTAAATCTATTTAATACCATTCTTTGCAAAGTTGGCTATCCTGACATGCATGCATCAAAGTTCAATACAGATACATCTCTTATCCTCCAAAAACACAATAGTGCCCCATGCAATACCTTGAAAAATCTCAAAACTATTAAAGGACCATACTCTGGTCCCAAATCCTGGTCACAGTACCAAATCGAGTATGTTGTATTGTAGTCAACCGAAAATCCATGTCATATGTTATACAACACATGTAGATACTGATATATAGAGTGAAAAGAGAAATACAACGGAAAAAGATTGGGAGAGAGCTAATATATCTATAAGATACCTCCCATTGTATAATGATTAGCAAGCTGGACTAGAAATTCATTATTTGTGAGTTTTATTTTTATTAGGCGGAGTAAACTTTAGTCACACATTACCCAAGCTTTGCAAATAATTATTTTTGATAATGTCGCTTTTTAGCATTTATGTTTTTACCATCAGTTGTTTTTTATTTTATTTTATTTTTGAAAATAATATTTGGGAGCATCAGCACTTTCTATGACATTGTCTTGGCAACGTAATCAGCAATGCTGTTTGATATTAAATCTTAAAACCTAGTAAGAGAAAACTGTTCAAAACATTTGCTTACGAACGATTGTGAAGCTAAAGAAGTTAAAAATATTACCGTTGGCCAAAGAAAATGCATTCAAGGTCAGATCAATAAAATAAGAAACTCGGTAAAAGATAGATAATCGCAATTATCAGGGCAAACAGAAAATGAAGTGAGCAAAAGGAAATACGCCTTGAAAGCAAAATTGAAATATGTCAGCAAAAAAAAAAATGCTGAAATAATATAGGGAAATAATAATATTTAAAGAATATCTTTGGAAACTCCCCTGAAGTAAAAGAGAGACCGATCACACAAATTATAAATTGCCAACTAGATATCAAACTAGGACAGTTTACACAAGAAAACTTAACGTAGTACAGACAAAAATAAAAAGCAGAAAAGCTGCTGGCCATGAAAAAATACGCCTAGATGTATGGAACTTAAGGAAATTTGATGACTTACTTCTTCGATTTTGCAACGCCGTAGACAAAAATAATATAATAAAGGCTGCACTCTCCTCTGACCTAAGAAAAGAAACCTAGCAATCACCAAGACCTACTGAAGTAAAAGTCGTATTTTGATAACGGCTAAGGTTTATAATGCTGCTTTGCAGTTGCATCAAATCTGAAATTGAAGAAATTCTTAGGAAAAATCTAAACAGTTTTCGGAGAAATCGATCTGCCACCCCACCGATTCCGACAATGCATCGAATCAGTGGAGTTTGTCCTAAAATTCTTGTAGCAACACTATTGTTTGCAGATTTCTCCAAGACATTTCATTCTATACACAAAGGAAAGATGGAGCAAATACTTCAAGCTTATGGTCTGCACAAAGAATCTGCTACAACCATAACGATATTTACAGAAACACGAAAGTCAAAGTTCGCTCACCTGATGGAGACATGAAATTCTTCGGCATTGTTCATACATTAGCACCATATCTGCTTATAGTATTCCTCGACAACGTACTTTGAATGTTGATAGATATAATGAAAGAAATTTCTTTTGAACAAAAAAAAGCAAGAAGCTGATATTATCCCGCAGAAACTAACGCAGATTATGCTGATGATACAGCGATTCTTGTAAATACACATACCCAAGATGTATCATTGGTGCATAGCTATGTGCAGGCAGTAGTAACAATTGGCCTCCCCATGAACAAAATGGAGTACATGTGTTTTAACCAGCAAGTAGGCCACTCCTCTCTAAATGGCCGTCCTGTGAAATTAGTTGACCTGTTAACGTACCTCGGCATCAAGGTCTCATCTGCTGAAAGTGCTGTCTGTATTCGCCTCGCGAATATTTGGACTGCTATCGATAGATTCTCGATCATGTTGTTATATTCTCATGTGCCGTATCATAACGACAAAATAATAAAGACGCACGCAGGAAGAAGACGCAGGAAGACTTCTTTATAAAAATATTTTCCTCTCCCTTTATTTGTAAGGGTACAAAGGGTTACTCAAAGTTTGCGTGTGAGAGGGAGCTGGAGACCGAACATTACTGAAATATTTTGACCCCGAAGTTATGGCCGTCAGCGTTATGTCTTTCTCGTTCTCCATGGCTGTTCAACCGGAGCCCTGGAGTCTGCTAGGTGCTGGCTTTCCTTTCTACAACACGTCTATGTTCGTCTCCAACTCTACCCACCTGAACTGGCTCGTCGAACTCAACTGTACTCAACTGTTCAATTCGTCGGCCTTATATAACCTTCAAACTCCCACGCGGTGATATGGACACGCCTCCGCAATTTCTTCCGATATCTGGCGATCGGGATGTGTCACTTCCGCTTATCTTTGGAATGGCCTGTGGGATCATCATCGAGCGGAAATAACTGCCATGCAGTTCAGAGGTCACTCTCTTCCGGGGCGTCAGTCTATGAGAGATAATGGGATTTTTTTTTAACCTCGTCCCATTTCATCAGCCAATTTCCGCCCACGCGATTTCCTCTCATAACTGCCATTAGAATGTGTCACTTCCTTCCGGTGCGTCACCTTGAATGGCATTTTTGGCCGGGTCAAAAGGTCAAAACATAACAATATGAAAGACTAATATATTCGATAAACTAAAATGAGATTTTTTTTACAAGCAGTAGTTAAGTCAGTACTACTCTAGGGATGCACCAAATGGACGCTGGCAAAACGCATAGAGAAAACCCTTGACAAGAACTCCACAAGAATGCTAGGAGCGATATTAAACACATCCTGGAAGCAACACAACATGAAACAACAACTGTACGGCCACTTCACACCTATCTCTAAAACCACCCAAGTAAGGCAAGCAAAACATACAGAATACTTTCTGAGAAGCAAGGATGAATTCATAAGTGGCGTTCTCCTATGAACCTGCACATATGAACATGCCGGTGTCCTTCGACTAGCAAGAATTTATCAACAACAGCTCTGCGAGGGCACAGATGTAATTTAGAAGACCTGCTGGGAGCAATATATGATAGGGAAAGATGGAAGGATGTAAATCCGAGCTAGCAGCATGACTTGATGGTGATGATAATGATGTTGATGATTGAACAAATACTCCAGATATTTTAACGTGGTCCAATAATATTGTTCTTGTACTGTATTTTTTAAATTTTAAGCATTGTTTTTAATTAACTGGTTTCACTCTGGTTAATTTAAACTAAAAAGCCTAGATACGAACACGTGATGATCAAGTGAATCTTTGAAGATGATCACGTAACACTTTCATTCTGTTTTTGAATACTCATTTCTCTTTTAGGTATGAACTTGTATGAACTCCAGAATATCATTCTAACACGTTTATGTATATCACTTGTTTGAACCCAGCCGAGATAAATTACACTTTATAATAGACCATTTCCTATATTGAACAGTGGTGTACATCGATATTTTGAACGGGAGATAATTCATAGAAAAGTACAAAAAAGCGTATACTATTTTGTATAACTCAGTCTGATGGTCCGTTTCAAGTTTCTGTACTAATTGCCTGATAATCAATAGATAAAAAGTAATTTTCATCAATTTAATACATTTCTTTGACAGTTATGTAATGTACATTTTTTCTAATTTCATGGTTGATGCAATTCATAGCTGCAAACAAAATAGCATGCTGACGTCATTGCAACATTATTTTAAGTTTAGTCATTCGTTGAAGATTAATTATTTCCGAATTACCTACTCATTTTATTTGTCTTTGTTCAACTTCAAAGAACTGTTGCAGCCATTGATTACGCCAAAACTTCTCGGTGAATTTCAGTGATGAAGTTTTATTTTTATCGTACTATTCAGACTAGTATCCTTACCTTAATACTCATTATTACTGATTCTTTAACAATGTAGAACACGCCAACTGCATCTCTGCAGAGGAGTAAGATTCCCCAAACGAGTGCCTTGGATATAACACTAAACAATTTGATGGTGAGGCTTCAGTAATGATGTTGCTTTGAGGGATGCGGAGTTCTCTTTTATTGCCATCACTCACAGGTTCACACTGGCCCGGAGTTGTAGCCCTGAGAGGATCTTATCTGTGGGTCCAATAGAATTATATTTTGTACTTATGCTCAACTGAATCGTTTGTTATAGAACTGTTTTTTTCTTTTAAACCCCATACTTAAGCTAAACTGAATTGTTTGAAGAAGAGATTTTTATTTGTATAAAAATAGATTAAATAATCTATGCCGTTAGACGAAAACAAACGTTTATCAAACTGACTAAATTCGACGTTAAATGAACCGAAAATGTTTGATACAAGGTGAAACTTAACGAAAACAAAAACAAAAAACAAAAACAAAAACAAAACAAAGCAAAACCAACCAACCAACCAACCAACCCTTATTTATTGAATTACCCTCGTATTGCCCTATGTCACTTTTTTTATTTCCTGGTCAATGACATTAATTGAAGAACAATAGAAATAAATGCCAGTCCTACTCCGACCATATATTAATCAAATCTTTGTATTGGTACCAAATTTACTGAGGAAGAATGTATAGGCAAAGACATATAGCGTATAAACACGTATTTTTGTAGTTTTTTCATGACATAATACTTAGGCCTCAAATTTACGTAGACCTAAAAATCAGTAATAATTTTCTATGGCTAAAATTTGAACATAAAGGAAAAAAAGAGCAAATGTATTATCAAAACAATTTATAAGATTAATGATTTTCTGGTCATAAGCCGTCGTTGACCTATACCAAAATCTACCATACATATTATTATACATTGTCCCATTGATCTAGTGAGTAGAATGTTTCCCAATAGCCCCGTTGACCGGGGTTCAATCTCACGTCGAGTCGTAAAATAGATTGGTATTTTATATCTCTTTGCTGAACACTCAGCATCATAAGTTACATATAAAAGCTCAAGTAAAACAATCAAGAGAAAGGAGTTGCGCCCCATCATCACACCACGGTGTAGTAGCAATTGAAAAAAGAGACTTCGGGTCGCTCTAGACTACGGTCGCCAATTTTACATACTTTACTTATTATTATATATAACCATACATTTTGCCCAGTTGGCTGGCGCAGTAGGATACTCCGATTCATCTCGGAAGAGGCGTAAGACTTCCCCAATGAGTTCGCTGGAAATGATAAGAAACAATCTGATTGTGAGGCTCAGATAATATTGGAGCTTTGGGGGATGCGGAGAACCTCATTAATTGCCATGGCTCCCAGGTCAACTCTGGCCCGAAGGGGTAGCACCTTACAGGGTCCTATCTATGGGTCAAATAGAACTAAACCTTGTATTTACACTGGACTGAATTGTTTTTACATTTAACAGTGTGTATACTATAAACTGTATTTAAACAAATGACAAACTGTTCGTAAACAAAATGATGTACTTCTACTAAGATAAATTGTTTGAAATTAATCGAAACCATTTAACTGTATTCAAAAAGTGAGTTTGGGCTTGTTTAGAATATCATCTACAAAATATGTTAAGTAAATGTATATCTAATATATGTATGAAAAGCATTTGGCATTAGATAACCAACAAAGATTGATATGCCATTAAATTGAACCGAACGAAATCATATATATTTAATATATAAGTATAAATATGATTTGGCTTTAAACAATCTACAATGGTTGATATGCCATTAAATCGAACCGATCCAAATCATATATATTTAATCTATATGTATAAAAAAGATTTGGCTTTAAATAACTTACAATAGTTGATATGCCATAAAACCCAACCAAATCATTTAATATAACCATGTATTAGCAGGGGGAAGTAATGGCTTTAAGTACTGGTCAATAGTCTCGAAGTGTTGATACGACAACAATATTTTAACTTTTTAAAACTACTTAATACTAATTTTAAGTATTTTTTTATCTTACTTTTGATTACAAGGGAAGAAAGATTATTGGATGTAATAATAAAAGATAATCTCACGGTGAGATTTGAAATCAGGTCTCCTTTATTTATCTCGATAAAGTCTGTTTTAACATAAGAAGTGTCGGGGGTGTCCTCGTGGTGTAATGGTTAAAGCAATGGACTGCGGGATCGTAGTATACGAGTTCGAAATCCAGTAACGCTATTACGTTCACTTTCGGGCAAATACCCTTGGGAAATGTATGAACCCCCTCATCCTCCCAGCTATGGGTTAAATAATACCACTACTATTCTTCGAGGAGAATGGCTTTGACATTAAATAACCTACAATGGTTAATATGCCAAAAAACCATAAAAAGAGTCTAAAATAATAACGGCGGCAAAAAAACGTGAGCATAGAATATTTTAATGGCTGTTATCTAAATCATTTCAGCACTACTGTTTTCTGAACTAAGAGATTAAAATGAAACACGGGTTCGAATCTCACCAGGAGCTTAGCCTTAAGAGATCTTTTAAAAATATTTTCTGTTCCTCGCTTTCGAAAAGGAAACAACTTTAGTGAGTTGCGATTTAAAAAAGTAAGCAATGTTACTCCGATAAAATAAATTGAAGGAAAAGCCCTCGCGCCGAAATGGCTAAAATGCTGAACTGTGACCTCGAAGGAACACCACTTGCGCTATTACGTTCATTTTTGGACAAACAACCTTAGATAAATTATGAACCCTTTGATCCCCGACCCTGACTTATATTAAATAGTATCATTGCTGTTCTTCTACAAGAATAGCTTTGTTATTAAACATAACAAGAGAGTTGAAATGCCTTTAAACAAAGAAACCAAACCTCGCTAAACTGGACCAAATAAACACTAGTCAAAGTTTGGACATTTCAACAGATCGAGACAGGGGTTCAATCCCATGCTGGGTCATACCAAAGACTTAAAAAATGGTACTTGATGCTGCCTTCCTTGTACGGAGGAAGTGTAAAGTGGAGCAATCCAGAGAAAGGTATTGTGCCCTCCTCTTCACTTCGGTGTTGTTGCAAATGAAAAAGAAGCCCTCGGGTTGCTCTCGACAACGATCGCCAACTTTACTTTATTATTCAGCAAACAAAAATAACAGATTCTCGTAAGAGACTTCAATTCTCACTGAGTGCCCCCCCTGACTTGGTGTCCCAATTGAGCCAAGCTTAGTAAATAACAACTGGATGAAATTAATGATTGGCAACTTTTATTTAAAGATTAATAACTTCTTACATATTTACTGAATTTCAGAGATTAATTTTATGTTTTTATCATGCCCAATTGACCACGTGTGAGATGTGTCACTTGGCTGAATTTTTCCTTTTCGGGTGGTTGTTTAACAACGGATAAATAAACCAGTTTGCTCTATTATTTACCCATACCTGGCCATGATTTTCAAAAGGTCAGTGGTACGAATTTAAAAGCAAACAGCCTTTTCCGGGAATCGAACACAGGACATCGATTTTATTTTCTTAGAATTATAAACGTTACGCTAACTGCGTCTCGGAGATGCAGTGAATTCATTATTAAATTTATTCATCCGTTGTTTTATTGCATTTAATACAATGTTTTCGTCGACACTTTATTCAGTCTTCCTCGGCTGTATTTTGCTCGAAGTCCTTAAAAGTTGCTTAAAACTTTTTCATTTATACATTTCTTTTATCAGTCATTTCAATTCGGACCAGACTTAGAGAATTGCGTGACTGAATATTAAGGTTTCGTGAGCTGGAGATGATGTGCGAGAATAGAATCTGTTCTCCGCTTGAATCTTGTTGGGGAAACGGTTGATGTATTCCACAGTTAAGCATCACGTGATGTGCCTTGAAGTTTTCAGGTTAGGATTAATCAGGGATTGGAAATCTGTCCTCTTGTTAGAAGAAGAAGAAGAAGAAGAAGAAGAAGAAGAAGAAGAAGAAGAAATAGTCCAAAAGTATAAAAGATTTTTAAAAATGCATTTGAAGAATTTTTTATCCAAAATAAAATAAAATGAAATATTGGTTTGGATTGGTTTGGTTTTATAGCCGACCAATGTAGGTTATTAATGCCAAATCGATGTTTATACATAGAAACAGATATATTTCAAGCAATTCAGTTGAGCATAAGTACATATGTTCAAAATTTAAAAAAAGTTCCATTTCAAAGAATTCAGTTTAGTATACAAAACAGTTCAATTTCGAACAATTCAGTTTAGCATATAAACTGTTTAGTTCTATTTTACCCATAGATAGGTTCTATTACTCCAGGTCAGAGTGAACCTGGAAATGATGGCAATGAAGAGGTACTCCATTTCCCTTTAGCTCCAGCATTACAGGAAACTCACTATCAGACTGTTTAGTGCCAAATACAGGACACTCGTTGAAGTGGTGTCATACCTCTCTGCAGGGATGCAGTTTCTATATTCTTCAGCCCTTGTCAAATGGGCAAGTTAAACAAAGAATATATTTATATGTTTATATATATACAGGGTGGAACGATAATATTGTCGCGCTAGAAAAAACGACATGATTCCATTTTCGTTTAATGAAAAACGGTTTTCTTTTTTTGTTGCATATCATCTACGAGTTGGCCAGTTGTGCACAAATCCCAAGAGCGATAGGAGCCTTCTACAGGGTGGAACGATAAAATTGTCGCCCTAGAAGAGACTACATGATTCCATTTCCGTTTAATAAAAACCTGTTTTCTTTTTTGCTGCAGACCATCTACTAGTTGGCCAGTTGTGTACAAATCCCAAGAGCGATAGGAGTCTTTTATCATGTCTGAAAGTAACACAATGTTCTACAAGCGAGATCGGAGATGTGCTGCTGTACAACAGATGCTCTCTACCGATCCAAGTTATGACAACAGGACCATTGCCAGCACCCTCAAAATGCAAATCTGGATTGCCACGAATAACAGGGACGTGCCCAGGGTGATGAAAACAAAGTTTCCGACTATGGTTATGATCTTTGGTGGGGTTTCAAGTGAGGGCTACATCATGCCACCTCACATCGTCGAAGTTGGCTTGAAAGTCAACACCAAAGTGTACCTGGATGTGCTGAAGAGTCGGGTGATCCCCTGGTGCAATCAGGTGGCCGGTGCCAGACCTTGGGTGTGGCAGCAGGACTCGGCGCTGGCCCACAAGTCCAAAGAGACCCAGGCTTGGCTTCAGAAGGAGTGCTACGATTTTGTACCCTTCTTTCACTGCCCCCCTCCTCCCCCGACCTGAAGCCACTGGGCTACTTCGTTTGGTCATACGTCGAGAACATCACCAACATGACCTCCCACAACATCAAAGCCAGCCTGTTCACCGCTATCCGCCGAGTATTCGGCGAGCTCCCACCGGCGCTTGTGGAAAAGGCATGCTCCCAGTTCCGGATCCGTATCGAGGCGGTGATTGAGGCTGAAGGCGGCTACATTAAATAGATGTCAGCTCTACTACATAATCAAGTTACCTGAATTGTTTTTTTCAATAATTTTTTAAAATAAAGCTGTAGTGTTGTTTTCTTTAGGATGACAATTTTATCGTTCCACCCTGCATATATATATATATATATATCTTTACTTTAAAGAAAAAAACAAAGACCCGTTATTTTAGGATTATAAATTTATTTCCATCCTGTTTTTCAGTTTCTGGTGTGAACCAAAAACACGAAGAAAAATATAACAGGACTTCTTCAGATTCAATGGATAAATAAAACAGAATAGACACGTGGGGGGAGGAAGAGAGTTGAAGAGTTACCTCCTCGTTTTATTGAATTTCTGTTTTTTTATTTACCAATTTATTTTATTTTCAAAATTCTTCCGTCAGGAAAATTTAAATGTTCAGCTCCTGAATGATTTTCTTGTCCTGAAGGAATTACTCCCAACTCTGGTTTAACTGGACTGAATAATACCTATATATATATATATATATATATATATATTTCTCTCTGAGAATATTTTTGCTTGATCATATATCACTAAGAAACACCATTTCGAGAATTTATTCGGGCCCACCCCTGAAAGTTACACGTGAACCAATTACGAGAATTATTAGTAAATAATTAGACATCAAACTAGGAGAGTTTACACAAGAACTCGACTCAGTAATAAGAAAAATTAAAATTAGAAAAGCAGGAGTGCTTGATTAAATACCCCCAGAAGAATGGAAGACCAGGGAACTCGACGTCATACTGTTCCAACACTGTAATGCTGTACATAATCAAAACACAAAAGACAGATGGACAAAGGGATGCATCCTCCCCTTCCCTAAGAAACGCGACCTCGGATTAGCCATAAACTACCGATGTATAACTCTTACATCTATAGTAGCCAAGGTATACAATGCTTTTCAACGCAACCGCATAAAATCAAAAATTAAGAAGATACTTAGGAAGAACCAAAATAGCTTTCGGTGAAATCGATCCACAACATTTCAAATTTTGACTATCCGTCGAATTCTTGAAGGTGTACGTGTAAAAAACCTTGAGGCAACAATATTATTCGTCGACTTCTCCAACGCCTTTGATTCCATACACAGAGGAAAGATAGAGAAAATACTACACGCCTACAGCTTACCCAAAGAAACCGTCGCAGCCATAATGATGCTATATAGAAACACGAAAGTAAAAGTCCGCTCCCCGGATGAAGATGCAAACCACTTCGTCATTGTAGTAGTTGTGTTGCAAGGAGACACATTAGCCCCATACTTCTTTATCATCTCTCTGGACTACTTGCTTAGAACGTCTATTGATAAATGAAACTAAAAGACAACAATTTCAAGCAGACAAAGGAAAGAAGCAGATCATACCCCGTACATACAATTACGGACGCGGACTATGCTAATGACAGTGCGCTTCTGGCAAATACATCTGCGCAAGCTGAAACTTTGCTACATAGTGTGGAACGAGCAGCTGCTGGCATAGGCCTCGATGTCAACGCACACAAGACAGAATACATATACTTTAATCAAAGAAGCCATACCTGCACACTAAACGGTGGTTCCGTGAAACTTGTAGCCAAGTTCACTAACCTAAGAAGAAGTGTCTCATCAACCGATACAGATACCAACATGTGACTAGCCAAGGCATGGACAGCTATCAATAAACTATCAATCATATAGAAGCCAGACCTGACCGATAAAATAAAATGCAGTTTTTTCCATGCAGCTATCGTGTCGATATTGCTATGTGGCTGCACTACATGGACACTAACTAAACCTATGGAGAAAAAGCTTGACGGCGATTACACAAGAGTGTTGCGAGCAATATTAAACAAGTCCTGGTGGCAGCACCCCACAAACCAGCAGCTGTACGGACTTCTACCACTAATCACGAAAACTATCCAAGTTAGACAAACAAGACATGCACGACACTGCTAGAGAAATAGGGACGAAATCATTAGTGACATACTCCGTGGACCCTTTTACATGGACGACCAAAGACAGGACGACCAGCTAGAACCTACATACAACAGCCCGGTGCCGATAAAGGATGTAGCCTTAAAGACTAACCGGGAGCGATGGACAGACGAGGGTGGCGGGAGAGGGTCAGCGAGATCCGTGTTGGTGGCACGACATGATGATGATGATATATTACTACTGTAGGAATTTACCGAACTCCTTTAGGACGTGAAGGATATGATTACATGGCTCATTTTTCTGCAGAATCAACGAATTTGAATTCACTGTTTTCCTTCTCCTAGAAGGATTGTTTAAAAAGAGTAAAGAGCATATTCTGCGTTACTATTTATTAATTGCTGGTGTAGAGAAGAGATGGATTCATACCTTTCTATATGGCAAGAGTGTGAAGTGAATCTCAAACAACCTGTTATGGGATTTTAACTCAGGTCACTAATTCGATTTCTTTTGGCGATAAATGTTGCGTTAAGCTCACTTCAAAAATAATAGAGTCCAAGTTGATTGAAAATAAACTTTCTCTACACCAGGAACAGAAGTAAGGGTTCCTTGGTTGCTTTAAATATTGTTTCATTATTCTGTATTCAAGTAGAATCATGAAATAAAAATTATGTAATCGTACAAAAAAATAAAGAAAATATATTTTATGTTTAAATTAACGAATATTTACACTGATAAATTTAGAGACAACGTTAATAAGATATTAATATTATATATATATATATATATATATATCTATACATATATATATATATAAATGTATAAATGAATAAATAAAATAAGATGTTAGATAGAAAGTTGTGAAAAAGCATATAATACATACGTACTACTCATAAAAAGTGTAACTGATTAATCGTTTCTAAATAGTTTTGAAATTTTAAAATAATTTAAATAAATAAGTGAAATATTTGTTTTAGTTTGATATATCTATTACTGTATCATTACGTAACGTTATTAATTAAAGTTTAAATCTAATTCAATAAAAAATCTGTAATTTAGGTCAAAATGTAATTAAAAAATAGAAAAATTAAAAAATTTAAAAAAAATAAATTTACTACATTTCTAACCAAAATTAAAATTTAAAACGGAAGTGGGCTTAATGAGGAGATAACTCTTCACCCCTCTTCTATCCCCTCCCACTTTTCTGTGTCTATTCTAGTTTTTTTTATCTAAAAGATCTGAAGAAGTCCTCTTAATTTTTTTCGTGTTTTTTGAAATTTCAAAAATGCATAACAGGATGGAAATAAATTTATAATCCTATGTGACCGTTTTTTTTTTTGTTTTTCTTAAAGAAAGTATATATATATATATATATATGGAAAAATGGATAAACTAAACACTGACAACACATTCCAAAAGATAGTTCGTGTTTACTTCAGAAAAAAAAAAAAAAACTTTTTCAAAATGATTGGGTTTTTCCATAGTTTAGGAAAGGAAGATATGCATAGTAAAAAATAAAATAGAACAAAAAAGGGAGGAGATATAAGGAGGAGAGATAGAAAAGAAAGAAAGGGAGAAATAGAAGAAAATACAGATATAATCAGAGGGGGAGAAATAGAAATATATTTGAGAGTAGTGGTGACGAAATGTCATTTGCTGGGACTGTTATTCGTATTTGGAATAAACAGGGTAGATGGCGATTGCAACCTCCCAAGTCTACATCAAGTCTATTTATAAATTCTGATACGCTTGACAGTAGCCGTAGCCTTCCTCCTAACAACTGTAACTCCTCCCTTCTTTTATTCTTTTTTTATTTTTTATTATCTATTTCCTCAAATGTTAACCTTTACAAAAACCAATCATTCTGAAGAAATTTTCATGAAATAAAGACGAGTTCTTCTTGCGTAAACTGTCCAAGTTTGATGTCTTGTGGATGTAAATGATTTTCGTGATCGGTTCGTCTGTAACTTTGGGCGATTTTCCTAGCAGATTCTTGATAGGTTATTTCCACAGGTGTTGGCTGGCAGCTTTTAGTCAGGCTCTCACTGTGCTCTTCCTTTAACTCACCTCATTTACTGTCTGCTATGCTATCCTAGAGTATCTGCGATGATATCCTAGAGTGTCTGCTATGTTATACGAGAGTGTCTGCTATGATATCCTAGAGTGTCTGCTATGATATCCTAACGTGTCTGCTATGATATAATAGCGTGTCTGCTATGCTATCCTAGTGTGTCTGCGATGATATCCTAGAGTGACTGCTATGATACCCTAGAGTGTCTGCTATGATATCCTAGCGTGTGTGCTATGATATCCTAGAGTGTCTGCAATGCTATCCTAGAGTATCTGCGATGATATCCTAGAGTGTCTGCTATGATATCCTAGAGTGTCTGCTATGATATCCTAACGTGTCTGTTATGATATGATAGCGTGTCTGCTATGCTATCCTAGTGTGTCTGCGATGATATCCTAGAGTATCTGCTATGATACCCTAGAGTGTCTGCTATGATATCCTAGAGTGTCTGCTATGATATCCTAGAGTGTCTGCAATGCTATCCTAGAGTGTCTGCTATGATATCCTAGAGTGTCTGCTATGATATCCTAACGTGTCTGCTATGATATAATAGCGTGTCTGCTATGATATCCTAGCGTGTCTGCTATGCCGTCCTAGTGTGTCTGCTATGCTATTCTAGATTGTCTGCGATGCTATCCTAGATTGTCTCTCTTCAACCGAGTCTTTAATCTAGTCTTTAATGTATTTTTTTTGTTTTTTTAGGTCTGTATTATTTAGCTCGCTTTGTGCTTTCTTAAGTTTCTGAGCGTTGGAATCGGTTGGGTTTCTCCTATTGCATTGGGATGCGGTTTTCACGTCGTCACGTTCTTACTTAACTGCGAAAGTCTCCCACGGAATTTTATCTTTCGCTCTAAATTTTGTTGGTATACATTCAGCTGCCCTTCCAAGTGGGCACTGATGAAGTTCTTATGTTCGTTATTTGGAGTATTTTTTCTTATATCTCCTGAAGAGCATCGAATTTGTTTCTTAGTGTTATCGTATACTTATCGCTAATATCCTTATAGCTGAGCAGGGGCAAGTCCTATTGTGTGGTTTTGGTTGTTTACACCGTATTCCTGGGTTGGTTTAAACGTATCTTTACCGTGACAATTTGATGATCGGAAGACACACCTTCGAAAGAGGAATATGCCAACCAATTATGCGCTATCAATCTATTTCCTATTCATGAGTATGTAGTCTATGTGGGCTTTAGCGTTATTTGGGTAAATATATGTCCAAAGTTTTCCCTTTTTATATATTCTTCACTATGATGATATATATGTTCTTGTACGCATACTATGTCTATGTTATGATCTATTGCAGAAGCTTTCAACTTAGGTACTGGCCTATTTAAAATTCTGATGTTAATTGTCACTATTTGTATTGTGCTTTTACATTTACTTATTTTTGTTTGTGTTGAAGTTCTTTAGCTGATTTTTCGAGCACTGGGGACAGAGCTCCTAACTCATTTCTGAACAGAGGTGCCCGTAGTGTAATGGTTATCGTCGGAGGAAATGGACATTGTGATACGAATTCAAATGCTGGACGATGTTGATTGCATTTCACATTGTACTAATCCCGTTGGGAAAGGTATGAATTCAATTATTCTCCCTCTAACTATGAGTAAATACTAGGGCAGTCTGTTTTTTAGCAGTCAAGAAGGAAAACTCTAAATTCAACCTTGTTAAACTCCGCTTAAAATATTGACCGTGAGTCACATCCTGCCTATATGGAGGAGTTGAATGAACAGTTTAATATAAACAAAGTACATTTTTGAAGAGTGTTTGTTTCTATGCGAAGATCATTAATTAAGTTTCCAGACTTTTTTCGTTTGGGCACTTTTATTAATAGTACACACATGAAAATCTTGTTCCCTTCGAAGTATTCTCCTCTGGCTGCAATGCAGATGAAGACAAAACGATGAATTGACAGAATGGGAAAGTCAGACAAAGAAAAATTCCACTCACTTTATCAGTTCGTTTTAGCTTCTCGATGGAACGGTCCCAAATTAGGAAGAAATGAAACTTTTTTGAGTCAATGAAGTCACGATCATATCATATTTACCCCCCTCAGCTCGGGCAGGATATGACACAAGGTCAATTTTTAAGCGGAGTTTAACAGGTTTCAATTCAGAGTTTTTCCTTCTTGTCGCACCAAGGCTGAAGAGTCTAGTCGGCCCTACTATTTACTCATAGCTGAAGGGAGACTAACTGGATTCATACCTTTCCCAAGGGTATTAGTGCTATGTGAAATGCAATCAGTTTCGTCCAGGATTTGAACTCGTGTCGCCGTGTCCATTTCCTGCGACGATAACCATTACACCATGGGCACCTCCGAAGTAAAGATCATATTGTTCCACAGATCTTAGCCTTCCCTCAACAGCGTGTGGGGTCGAAACGGCGCTTGTTTCTAAGGTTAACCTACTTACTTATTCTCAGCTGGTCTCTAATTGCATGAATATCTATCCCATTTAAAAAATCGCAAAATCTTACGTCACTGCTTTTTTAACCTGCCAAGAAAGTTTTTGATATTGACTCTTGTTGCCGGTCACCAGGTTAATCGGAGATTGTAAACCTGCCACTATGTCAAAATTCATAGTAAAGCTAAAAAGTACACGAAAAAAACAATGTGCAAACATTTTCTGAATGTGATAAATGTACCTATATATTTTGATAGTTAATGTAATACCTTTTCTCAGCATATTTTATATGGATTCCCCTCCGTGTCATATGATTAATTAATTAATGAATTGATATATTTAATTAACTAACTTCACCTTTACATAAAACGAATATGTACTTAATCTTTAACGGCTTACGTACTGATTTGATCTACAACACATACGTTCTTATATGCATGGTTAGCAGCTGATTACAAAAGCTCTGTAACAATAGATTTAATTATCTATTTTGCTGCCTATTAACTTTTTAGAGCGTAAGTAATTATTCATTTACCTCGTATCTTTATTGTCACTTCTATACACCGATCAACCTTGTATTTGGTAATCTACGTTTATGAATACAATTGTAAAAAAAAATGTTTTGGTCTTCTAATAAAAGAAGGGCTGTTACGCAATTTTTCCATGAGGGAAAACATTTTTGTAAAGAACGGATTTCTTTCATCGATTCCTCTGAGTTTATGAACGAGTCAATGATAAAGAGTCAAATACACATATACAGTCATACACTCACACAAACATATACCCACACATATTTACACACACACATACACACACATATCTTGAACACTTCCTTTCCAACTTGCTTTCTATCAATACATTTATTCACACACACACACACACACACACACACACACACACACACACACACACACACACACACACACACACACACACATATATATATATATATATATATTTGGAAAGAGAGAGAGAGAGAGAGAGGGGGGAGAGAAAAAGAGAGAGAGTAAGAGAAAGAAAGACACACACACATACGCACACACACAAATATATATACATATATATGTAAATATTCACTGACTGCTTCCTTTCTTCCTTCTTTCTATCAATCTATCTATATATGAATAGATATATTCCCATATACACACACATACACATATACACATACTGACACACACAATCATATATATATATATATATATATATATATATATATATATATATATGTCTCTCCTTCTCTCTCCTTCTCTCTCTCTCTATATATATATATATATATATATATTAATATATATATATATATATGCACACACACACACATATATATATATATATATATATATACAGAAAGAGAGAGAGAATGAGAGAGAGGGAGAGACACACACACAAAGACACACCCATATACACAAATACAAACAAGCATATGTTCATACACATACATTCATTTTGAGAATAACTACTCGACGGTCGTTCGAAAAGTAATAAGCATTTATTTACCAACCATTCCACACGGGAATTATGTAACATAATGTCAATTTTTAGTAGAGTTGAGCTGGTTCGAAAGAAGTCTTCCTTCTCATAGATTGGTTGCCTAACTCTGACTACTAAAGAACCAACTCTGCGCTACTATATATCCAGAGCTAGAAAGAGAATAATTTGATTCATACATCACAGCGCTGTGAAATACAAACAGTGTCGTCCAGGTTAATACTCGTGTCGCTGTAAGCATTTTCTACGACGATAGACATTTTACTATGGCACGTTCTTATCCAAAAAGTAATAAGTGTCACCCGAAAAGAAGAGCATTGCTGATCATTTTTTCGTGGTAACAGTCTACCAATTATTATGAAATAAAAAAAATCTAAATATTTTTTTAGTTCCGTAAGAAGTTGTCATGTGTCCCCACAACACAAATATTCAGCTATGTTCTTTTTTCTGGGTGCGGTATAAAACCTTTTGAATGACCCTCGTATAGAGATACAAAAAAAGGGAAAAAAATAAAGCTTACTGGACTGCAATGTGATCTTGAATATAATGTGACAGGTCTATTTTTGTAATAAAGAACTAGCAATATTTTCCCTCTTACATATATGCGACTTACAAATCCAGTCATTGCAGAAAATTTCAGAAATTATTCAAAATTCCAAGTTGGATATTTTTTAGCTTTTTGCTAATCCCGGGGATAGAAGATGTAAGCTATTTATATATAATCACGTCTAATTTTTCTTCTAAAAAAGAATAGAGGAGAATAAGATATGATGGCGTCTACCATCCGACATTACCCAGGCGATAACCCATTCTGTAGAACCTTATTTCTCACTATAGATTTAACTCTTCAAATATTATTATACCTGCTCCTCACTTGAATTCTTTAATAAGAAAAGAGTAGGTGAATGAACATTCAAGAAGTCAACTCTCCTCTAACTGAGTCATAGACTCAGGTAATCTCAACTGAAAGCTCTGATACGATAGCGTTTCTTTTCACTGTAGTATGACACGAAAATCAGATTCCAAGCACTAGGTTGTGTGCGGCTATCGTCGAATTTTTGACACGGTTATATTTTCGAATACAATTGAATTTCATACTACTACATAATCGTTAATACTTATTCCACAGTAGAAAATTTTGCAGAAAACATTAGTGTCAAATTTGGTCTATTTCTGATGCAATTCTTTAAAAAAAATAACAAGAGATATTCTTTTTTCTGAAAAATGAGTCAATTTCTGATGAATGTGTTTAAACTTGACTTTAAGATTGAAATCAATTACAGAATATATTTTAAAGTTAGGATAATTTGGAAAAAAAGGTTCGATTATACAGGTTTCCTTAATGAAAAAAAATGATACATTGTTGTAATAATATTTGATGCCTGATTTCGTCAAACAAGTGGAGGTGAAAGAACATTTTTTTAAAAAAGAGTATCTCAGAGGGACGACGGGGAAGTTTCTTTAAACAAAATGTCGCTGAAAAAAATCTCATCAAACAGATAAACTTGCGTGCATTCCTACTTATAAGATACACACTCCAATTCTTAAAATGGATGAGAGGAACCCCGACAAATGAACCAGATTACAAAAATCCTGAAGACGATCCATTGGGTTGACTTGGGGTTGATGGTAATAAAGTACTCCGTATTCCTTAAAGCTCCAAAATCAATGGAATCTCACGATCAGATTGCTTAGTGTCATATCCAGTACACTTGTTGAGGGAGTCTTACCCCTCTGCAGAGATGCAGTCGGCGTATTTTGCAGCCCCAGGCGACTGGACCCTCTTTGAGGGGAGTCTTACTCTTCTGCAGAGATGTAGACGGTGTATCCTAAAGCCCCAACCGATAGGCCACAGAAACACTCGTTGGGGGAGTCTTACCTCTCTGCAGAGATGTAGTCGGTGTATTCTGCTGCCCAAACTGACTGGGCCACAGGACACTCGTTGGGGGTGTCTTACTCTTCGGCAGAGATGTAGTCAGAGTATCCAACAGTCCCAACCACATGGCCTCAGGACACTCGTTGGGGAAGTCCTACTCCTTTGCAGAGATGTAGTCGGTGTATTCTGCAGCTCCTGTCGACAGGGCCACAGGAAACTCATTGGAGGAGTCTTACCCCTCTACAGAGATGCAGTCAGTGTATTCTACAGCTCCAGCCAGCAGGGCCATTTGGGGTGGTTAACTGTTTGGTTAGAGTAATGCTCAATTAATTAGTTGTTGATAAGATAGATATTAGATAGACATTTGTGGTATTACATGGTACAAATAGAAGTTTGTAATGCTATGGTTTCAAATGGAAGTTCGTGCTGATATGGTTTCAATGGACATTTGCACCACTACATGTCGAACGGGTTTATCATATTGACTAACCCTTCCGCTCGTGCAGGATATGACACAAGGTCTATTTTTTAAACGGAGTTTAACACGTTTGAATTCAGAGTTTTCCTTCTCCTAGACTAGTTGCCTCACCAAGGCTGAAGAACCTAGTCTGTCCTACTATTTACACATAGCTGGAGGGAGAATAATCGGATTCATACTTTTCCCAAGGGTATTAGTGCTATGTGAAATGCAGTCAGTCTCGTCCAGTATTTGAACTCGTGTCGCCGTGTCCATTTCCTACGACAATAACAATTATACCACGGGCACCTCAAACGGATTTAAGCGTGTAATGCTATGTCTTAAATATCACTCAGACCTCGTGATAACCCCAATCATGAGAAAAGAAAAAGAGACGAACACACAAAAAATCCGTCTTGGTTATTCAATACGAAAGTTTATTCGCTACTACACTTTTGAGTAGTCGTCGTCGTCGTCGAGAAGGCAGAAACAACGGATGAAATCTTAGTCAACAGCATTAGATAGGCAAAGAAAAACATAATATCATGAGGAGAAACAGATAAAGAAAAAATACAGTGAATAATTTTTATTTTTTTGTTGTAGTTCTAACATGTGCTTCTACGCGAGGTCTATCCTCACAGGTTCATGTCTGGGTGTAAAAAAAAAAAACTTTTCAGAGCTCTCTCCAAAATAGGGGCCACTACCTTCGGCTGTCTTTATATCGTCGTGGTTTGTCTTTTACTGCTGCCATTTTATCGTTGCTTCTGGTTAGCAACTAACTCTTTCTCTATTTCTTATCCTGCGTCCACCGCTCTAACGGTCTTTATGTTTGATTTCCTTTCAGCCAATCAGAAGTTATCCTCTATTCGCTGTTGATACGTTTTTATTTTAACCCGAGCGTCCGCTGCGATACCAGTCTATATTTTGCCATATGCTTCTCCCTTTTCGTACATGTTCCTTTCTCTTCCAATGTCTTGCGGTGGATCAATAA
Organism: Sepioteuthis lessoniana; assembly: GCA_963585895.1. Lineage (NCBI taxonomy): Eukaryota > Metazoa > Mollusca > Cephalopoda > Myopsida > Loliginidae > Sepioteuthis > Sepioteuthis lessoniana. The sequence continues at coordinate 17,890,834 of OY757928.1, read as the reverse complement.
ATCTTAATAGGAAACAACTCACGATCGACCAGAGTCCCTAATTATTTTACAAGAGTTTAAACTGAAACATTGTTCTCAAATCGAAGTAAACAAAAGAAGTAATTCAGTATGCCCGTCCTGTCTTAAACATTTTTTGACTTGTTATTTGGATGCATGGTACAAGCAATACCACTGCCTATTAGACACTGTGGAACTCTCGTTCCAATCAGCTATGTTGATACGGAAGTGTCAAGTTATCGGATACCTCAATACATATAATGGAAACGTGAATTTCATCTTTCACTCGAGTATTCCATCGCAACGATTTTAAACATGTTACTCAAGATTCGAACACAGTTCTTCGATTCTGCATTGATAACTTTTAAGTCAGAATCCTCTGTTAGAGGCAGAAAAGTTTTTAAACAATACATATATATATATATATATATATATATATATATATATATATATTTCTACCACATACATATATCCATCTATCTATCTATGAAGATGTCAAATGTTTTAGGTGAGGCAAAATATTGATCTTGCTGATAGCAGTATAATCCGAGATGGTAATTAACACTTCATACTACTGTGATATGTTATTTAGGGGTTAGGTTATATTTGCTTATCATGATATGAAATATTTAAATGTTTTTCGGTAAGGAAGGGAGAAAATGAGGTTTTACTTTTTTTTCTTATTTTTATTGATGTCAGAAACTGATTCAAGTGTCCAAGTTGGAAAGAGAAACTCACAGAAATAGACAAGTAACGGGTTTTGCTAGCTTTCCACAGTGCACTTTCTTTATTGAAATGAAGGTTTGGAAAAGAGAATAAACAAAATTCTAAATAGGATCTGTTTTATATCTGGAACAATTTTTATTCTATCATCGGATGTTTCTTTTTATAGCGTCGATTAAGATTCTGTTGTATTATGAGTTGCACATATTTCGGCAAACAAAGTTGCTGACCACAAGATCACTAAAAAGTTAACACATTTCTAAGTCGTCATTATCAGGGTCTGTGGGTAAGTCTCGCCCTTCATTTCATAGAATGAATTTTCAGAAGAAACATTTACTTTAACAAGGGTTCCGACACGTAATATACGTGTATGATACCCTAGTCAATTGAATGCCATATGATTGATATCTAAGTTTATTTGATGACATTTTGGTTTATCAAATGACAACCAATGTCATTCTTGACAAAATGGAATCAAACAGAGACTTTAATATAAAGTAAAAAAAATGTTTCTGATTTTTACTTTAGAATGGACGAGTATTTTGCAGAGGGTGTCTTCGTGGCGTAATGGTTAAATCGCGAGGCTGTGGAATCGTTGTAAGCGAGTTCGAACTCCAATAACACTATTACGTTCACTTTAAGATAAATATCTTCGAGAAAGTTTTGAACGCCCTTATCCTCCCGAAAAGAGGATAATTCAGTACCACTGCTGTTCTTTGAGAAGAATAGATTCTGACATTAAATAACCCAAGAAGGTAGATATGCCAGAAAACGAACAAAGAGTTCTTTATATATCTAGATATAGGACGGTAGAAATTTATGTGTATTTAGGGAAGAAATATTTGCGACAGAAAGATAAACAAGAAATACAAAAGAACTCTAAAAGACAAAGAAAAATTCTAAGATTAAAACTATTGTTGTGTGTATATATCAGAGTGCTACATTCGTGTATACATTATCTCAATCGGAAGGAATGATAAAAGATTCTTGAAGAAAATGGATCTTTTAATATGTATGTATATATATATATGTGTGTGCATGTGTATCTGTGTGTTTGTGTGAACATATTAAAAGATCCATTTCCTTCGAAATATATATATGTATGTATATATGTGTGTGTGTATGTGTTTGTGTATTAAAAGATCTATTTTCTTCGAAATATATATATATATATATATATATATGTAAAAGTGTGTGTGTGGGTGGGTGTTTATTTAAAGATCAATTTTCTTCGAAATATATATGTATATATATATATATATAAGTGTGTGTGTGCGTGTGTTTGTGTGTGTATTAATAGATCCATTTTCTTCGAAATATATATATGTATATGTGTGTGTGTGTGTGTGTTTGTTTGTTTGTTTGTGTGTGTATGTGTCTGTGTGTTTGTGTGAGCATATTAAAAGATCCATTTCCTTCGAAATATATATATGTATGTATATAAAATGTGTGTGTGTGTGTATGTGTTTGTGTATTAAAAGATCTATTTTCTTCGAAATATATATATATATATATATATATGTAAATGTGTGTGTGTGGGTGGGTGTTTATTTAAAGATCAATTTTCTTCGAAATATATATGTATATATATATATAAGTGTGTGCGTGTGTGTGTGTGCGTGTGTTTGTGTGTGTGTTAATAGATCCATTTTCTTCGAAATATATATATATATGTGTGTGTGTGTGTGTGTGTGTGTTTATTTGTTTGTTTGTGTGTGTATGTGTCTGTGTGTTTGTGTGAGCATATTAAAAGATCCATTTTCTTTGAAATATATATATATATATGGGGGGTATGTGAGTATGTGTTTGTGTGTGTATATTAAAAGGTCCTTTATTTCAATATATATATATATATATGTACATATATATATGTGTGTGTGTGTGTGTGTGTGTATGTGTGTGTGTGTGTTTGTGTGTGTATATTAAAAGATCCATTTTCTTCAAAATATATATATATATATGTGTGTGTGTGTGTGTGTGTGTGTGTATGTGTGTGTGTGTGTTTGTGTGTGTATATTAAAAGGTCCATTATTTTCAATATATATATATATATATGTGTGTGTGTGTGTGTGTGTGTGTGTGTGTCTGTGTCTGTGTGTTTGTTTGTGTATATTAAAAGATCCATTTTCTTCGAAATATATATACATATATATATATATATATATATATATATATATATATATATATATATATATATATATGCGCGTGTGTGTGTATGTGTGTGTGTTTGTGTGTGTATATTAAAAGATCTATTTTCTTCGAAATATATATATTTATATATATATATATATATGTATATATATGTGTGTGTGCGTGTGTATGTGTGTGTGTGTGTGTGTATATTAAAAGATCCATTTTCTTCGAAATATATATATACATATACATATATATATGTATATGTGTGTGTGTATATGTGTGTGTGTTAAAAGATCCATTTTCTTCGAAATATATATATATATATATATATATATAAGACATTCTTCAATCCGATAAATCCGGAGTAGGGAAAATTCCGTTAGGATAATTAAATTATTCAAAATTCGAATATTTAAATATTCCTGGTAAAGTACTCAATGTAAATAATTTCACAGAGCAAATATTATTTCAAGAAAAAACCTAATTCGGTCACATTAGGATTATAAATTTATTTCCATCCTGTTAAGAGTGTTGATATGAAGCAAAAGTCCCCCAGTAAAAAAACAATGTAAGAAGACTTCTTCAGATCTAACATGAAAATAAATGAATACAGCCAGATAATGGGGATGGTCACAGGAGGGAAGGGAAGGAGCATCTCCCATTAAAGATTACTTCCGGTCTCCTCTCGTTTCCGGTAGAGACAATAACAAAATAATAAAATAAACATTAAAGATAAAAAATAAACTTTACAATAAATTTAAACTTCCTCATAAAATAACTCTTTAGACTTGAAAATAAAACAAAGAATTAAAATAAAAATAAAATGAAAACTGAAAAGCAAAACTCATAATTTAACCAATCACAGTAATCCATATCTTAAATTCAACTTTTCCTAACACCATTTTTTCTTTAAAAAAGTACACAAACTAGTGCCGTAAATTTTGAGTCCTTTTAACTTCTGTTATATTATCTACCCCAATTCTGTTATATCATCTACCCAATTCAATATGGGTCAAATAGACATCTTTCAAATTATTCGTATACGATAACAAAACAATGAAAAAACTACAAAAATATGCAATTATGAAAGTACAATGAACGCGACTCTCTTATCGCAAGACATAGAATAACCCTAGACGGGTGGCCATGCCGCTTAAATAAATCGTTCAATCTATCAAAACCCTTCGCTTCCTAAATTTTCCGTGAGAAACCCGTTACCTCTAAACGCTAAATATTAAGTGGAAATCATTAAAATGATAGAATATATCTATTATACATTTTAAAATATAATAAACAAATAAATACAAAATTTCTTCAATCCTGAAATGAAATTTTATTAAATATTTTCAGTATTCATCTACTAATTTCATTCTTATTTGGTATAAGATTCTTTAATGCCATATTTTTGTTTTTAACCGGTACATTATTATTGATATTAGATGCGTCCATACTTTTACGTTTCCTCATGTGAAATAATTTCTATCAAAAACGCAAAAAAAAATGTGATCGCTGATGCAAACAAGCGTTGAGTAACACACAGTAATGGAAGTCGAGTGAAATAATTTACTCAGGAAATAACATCAACAGACACATGCTTATACGCATGCGCACACTTGCATTGATCCATCGTCTGTTTCGATGATTTTTCTTTTTCAGCTTTGCGCGCTAAGCTGATAAATGCAACTAGAAACCTATTTTTGATTTTCTTCAATTGTCTCACGACAGAAACAGAAAGAAAAGAAAGCAGCCTTTTTCAGTGATCACATTGCGAAAGAAAGCGTACTTATTAATCAAGTGTTTGTTTTAAAGAAATGAACTCATTCACAATTTTTCTTCTTCGTTTTTTTTTTTTTTTTTTTTTGTAAAACGTCTAATAACATTTAAAATATTGATTTTTACCCGAATATCAGCAAAGACAGAGGCAAAAATGAAATTTAATTGGCAAATTTTTAGGTCTTAAATATCATATTTTTTTAGATTGTCATATTTCACTTGGAGCTTACTTCCTTGAAGAAAAATATTTTGCTTCGAAATGAAAGACGAAATTGATATACACACGAAAAACATTTGTAATTTTTTAAAATTTACACACTGGAATATAAACTTAACAAGAACGTGATCATATGTCTCAACTGGAATAAGGGCATCTGTTATTATACGTACTTGTCTAATTTTATTTTTATTTATTTTATTTTTTTATTTATTCGTATATATATATATATATAATTCTTCATTTCAAAGATGAACTCTCAGTAGAGAATTTGCATTAAACAAACTTGTCGCTTTAAGATGCAACACAAATATATATATATATATATATATATATATATATATGTGTGTGTGTGTGTGTGTGTGTGTGTGTGTGTGTGTGAACATTTTCGTGGAAATACGTTGATTATTTTTTTATTAAGAAAGCAAACATTCTTTCAACGAACATTATCAAAATTCATTTTGCGTAAACAATTCGAAGTGGAAAGACGTTTATGTTTTTGATTTTTAAGAAAACAAATATTCTTTCAATGGAAATTAACAAAATTCATTAAGAGTAAACAATTCCAAGTGGAAAGACGTTTATTTTTGTGATTTTTAAAAAAGCAAATATTTTTCAAGGTACATTAATGAAATGCATTGGAAACATGCACTTCAATGGAAAGATTTTGATAAAGAAGGTATATTCCACGGTCTGTGCCCCCGGAATATGATTGCGGAAAAGTTCGGGTACTCTGATAATAAAACTGATGACACCGGGTAGGAATGTGGTTGATACCCGTACCAAATTTCTGGCATTTTTTTTCTTGTGTTCTGCCGATTCTCAGAAGGCTGTATGTGTGTAGCAAAAACACGTACTGCCGATATCAAGTATACAGCTCCTCAATATCCTGCAATAATTGTTGGTTGCGTTTTATGGAATATCAACCTTTGTAGGTTATTTAATGATGAATCCATTTTTATAGAAATAATCAATTCTATTTTTTAAAAAATCAGTTTCGCATGAGTACACAGTTTAATTGTCAAAAACATTTCTTTTTCAAGCAATTCAGTTTAGTCAAACATTTCTAATTTAAACATTTCAAATTCAAACCATTCAGTTTCGTATAAGTATAGATTTTGTCCACAAAGAGTTAGATGTCAAAATAGTTCTGTTTCAAATAATTCAGTTCAGCATAAGTACGCAGCTTCGATGCTAAAACCGTTCTATTTCAAGCAGTTCAGTTTAGCATAAGTCACAGTTTAATTGTCAAATAATATCTATTTCAAGCTATTCAGTTTAGTCAAACACATTCCTAATTCAAACAATTCAGTTCAGCATAAGTATGCAGTTTAGTTCTTTTTAACCCATAGATAGGTCCCAGAGAGCTGCAACCACTCCGGACCAAAGTGGAACTGGGAGCAATGTCAATGAAGGGGTGCTCCGCATTCCTCAAAGCTCCAGCATCACTTGAGCCTCGCCATCAGATTGTTTAGTGTCATATCCAGGAAACTCTATGGAGGAGTCTTACCCCCTGCATTGGTGCAATTGGTGTATTCTACAGCCCCAACCGACTGGGCAACCTGCAATAATGATCTGGGCTAAAAAGTTACCAACATGCACATAATGATGCTGTGACCTATGATGAGATGATGACCTTCTGACAGGAAGAATCAATAATTATGCATATATGGTTGGTTGTGTTTTATGAAATTCCAACCCTCGTTGTTTATTTAAAGCCAAATATCGTTTAAATGTCTATATGATAGATATATGATTTGTAAACGAAAAGTTTGTAAGTAAAAAATTTTAAAGGAGTCAGAGCTCATTTGTTTGCACACAGTTAAAAGGTTGCAAATATTGTTACCAAACACAAACACAGATAAATGGTTTCATCTATTGCAATCTAACACTACTAGTTTTATTTGCACACAGTGCAATGGTTTCAAGTATAGGAAAGGATTAGTTATTTCTCAAAGATACACATATGGGGCCCTATTGGATACTTCTGCGTTTTAGAGTGTACCTGGGAGTAATGACAATGAATCGGTACTCCAAATTACCCGAAGCTCTTGGATTTGAGCCTCACCAGATGGTTTGGAGACATGTTTGGTTGAGTTTTATGAAATATGAACCCTTGAAGGTTATTTGATAGCAAATCCTGCTAATACTTACTTATAATAAATATGTAGCGATGTGTAAACGAATAGTTTTTAAGTAATCATGTTGAAAAGAGTCAAAACTCATTTGATTGCGCAGTTAAATTTATTTCAAGTATTGCTAACTCTCAAAAACAGTTTTATTTAAACACAGCCAAATGGTTTCAAGTATTCTTACCAAACATTCATACTTTTATTTGCACACAGTTTAGTGGTCTCAGGGAGATAAATAATTAACAATTTCTATAAGACTCATAAATGGGACACTGTCAGATACTACTACTACGGACCAAAGTGGACCTGGAAGTAATAGCAATGAAGAGGTACTCTAAATTAATTGAAGCTCCAAGACTGGAGACTCACCAGTTGGTTTTGTATCATATCCAGGACACATGAGAGGGGGTTTACCTATTTACAGAAATGTAGTCAGCGTATTCTACAGTTCCAGCCGACTGGGCTGTATGTAATTATGAATGTATTGTATGTATGTTAAGTTGACTGTGTGGAAATCATTGGAATCGGTTAGCATAATTATTTTCAGTATTTGTCTTACGGCAGAATCTTTTGAAAAGTTTCATTAATGCAGCAATTCTTCTTAGATAATGTGGCAATCAATTCCAACAGTTGTTAGGTCCTATTTCTAATCCTTTTCCGGTGACCGATTTTTTCTAATTTTGTTATTATAATTTATAATAATGGAAGGTCTGCTTTTTTCCCCTTTCTTCTTCTTCTTCTTCTTCTTCTTCTTCTTCTTCTTCTTCTTCTTCTTCTTCTTCTTCTTCTTCTTCTTACTCCCACTCCTGCGCTACTCCCACTCCAGTCATTCGTTGCATGTGCTTGGAATGTTTAGTATTTTATAATTATTTTCCTTATCCATTTACTAATGAGTTCATCTGATGATTGTATCTTAGTTGAAATGTAAATCATTTAGTTATGTGACTAATCCAAAAAGAGATGAGGTCTTAAATTATTTAAGGTTCTATCCTTCTCTGTCGCTTTGTATTTGAGCAGATTTTAATTTACAAAATAGGTTTTCGTATGAATCCATGATTTATATATATATAATGATAATATATATATATATATATATATATATATATATATATATATATTTATATTAGTTATACATATATTTAATCCATGGAAAATATCTGCAACGCTAAGTATCATTAAGTTTTTTGTAAAACAATAATCATCAGGCAGTTAAGAAGATGAAATGAATTGAAAATCGAAAATACGACAAAATACAGACAAAAACATTTAGGATTTTGTTTGTGAGTGGTTATAAGTATGTGAGTGTATGTAGGTGTGTGCGTATGTGTGTATGCGTTATATATATATATATATATATATATATATATATATATATATATATATATATAAGGTATGCTTCAATCCAGTAAATCCGGAGTAGGGGAAAATTCCGTCAGGACAAATAAATTATTCAAATTTCCAATATCTAAATATTCACAGAGCAAATAATATTATTTCAAGAAAAAAAGAAAAAAAATATTCGGTCACATTAGGATAATAAATCTATTTCCTTCCTGTTAAGAGCATTGATATGAAGTAAAGACTCTAAAATAATTTTCAACAGAACTTCATCAGATCCAATTAGAAAATGAAATACATTACAACCAGATAGGAGGGATAGTCAAAGGAAAGAACGAGAGGGAGAAAGGAAATCCATTTCAGCTATGTATAGCCTTTACCCATGTAAGGCTAGTTCCGGTCCCTTCTCATTTCATATTCTGACAACTACAAATCCAATAAAATTAACAATTAAGTAATTCCTGTATTACATATCCGAATTTCAACCATTTTTAACAAAATTATCAGTTTTAATTTTATTATGTAATCATTTTTTATTTGAATGTACCAAAACCCCTGCAGTTTATGGCGAGACTTCTTCAACCATGTTAAAATATCTATATCAATTTAATAAACTATAGTTAGATATCAATTTTGTCTATCTACTCAAAATTTTCAACTATAGATTAAATTCATTTCTATGCCTACAAGTAGCTATTAAATCACATCTCTGATTTAATAGGTTACAGGGATTATATATATATATATATATATAAGATGGCGTTAACTAGCAAGTCTTGAAAATTGAAGTCGGTATTAAAAATGTCTTATTTTCTGATAATCTTTGGTCCTTACTAAATCCAATATTTTGTTCTCCTTTTTAAGTGCTGTTTCTGACTTTTTTATAGGATATTTTATCCAAAAATCAGACCTGACCGATGAAATGAAACGCAGTTTCTTCCAGGCAGCGGTTATATCGATACTGCTATATGGATGCACTACATGGACGCTAACCACACGGCTGGAGAAGAAACTTGACGGCAACTACACAAGAATGTTGAGAGCAATATTGAACAAGTCCTGGCGACAACACCCCACAAGACGCTATCTGTACGGCCACTTGCCTCCCATCACGAAAACTATACAGGTTAGACGAGCCAGACACGCCGGACACTGCTGGAGAAGCAAGGACGAGCTCGTAAGTGACGTACTCCTATCGACCCCCACATATGGCCAAGCAAAAGCAGGACGACCAGCCCGAACTTACATACAGCAGCTATGTGAGGACACAGGATGTAACCCTGAAGACCTGCCGGAGGCGATGAATGATAGGGAGAAGTGGCAAGAGATGGTCAAGGATATCCGTGCTGGCGGCACGACATGATGATGATGATGATAATGATATGTATATTTGAAGGAGCAAGAAAAAGTTTAGAGGTTGAGAGGTTCATATGGAGTCATCCAACAAACTGTTGATGAGATTTTTCAACTATTGTACCCTAGCATTTTCTCACCGACCGATAACTCAATTAGAATAGATATAATTTGGTTACATTCGTAGTATCTTGGTCAGTCTATGCACTTTTCAGCCGACATTGGTATATATATAAATGCTAGACTAATAAAATTTGAACTTTGGCGAAAAGAAGGAATGATTTGAAATCTTTCTCCATAAACAAACGGAAGACAAATTTCTACACAATATTTCTAATAAGTCAAATGACGTAATTTAAAACAACAAACGCTGATTCATTAATCAAACGGCCAACGTTTTTTTGACATATACGGCTAACTTTTTTCTTGTTATACAAATTTTCCCTAGGCTTTTATATTTTACACATCCATTGCTGATTTCACATCACTAATATCATCCCTCAGGGACATGATGATGGTTCGTTAGAACCGAATTGCTAGAGTGTCGACTTTACTTCTCTATAAATCTCTCCTTCCACTTGGATTACCTTGTTATATATTTCTTTACAAAGCGTCCGAATGCAATCCATTATATACTTATATATATATATATATACACACACACACACACACACACACAGAGAGAGAGAGAGAGAGAGAGAGAGAGAGAGAGAGAGAGAGAGAGAGAGTGTGTGTGTGTGTGTGTGTGTGTGTGTGTGTGTGTGTGAAGTAAATAGATATAAACATCCAGGAGTGTGCAAGAAAGTTGGCTTTGTCTATGAAAGGAAGCAAAGTTTTAATTTTTTTCTAATCAAATTTTCGGAAAGAATTAAAGAAAAGAAAGAAATATTCTACTGTGTCTTTTGAATTATGAAAAAAGGCCTTCGTGGTAGAGTGACAAGAAAGAAACCAAATCTAAGACAAGGAAACCGACAAAAATTGATTATAAGTTGCAATAAAAAAAAAACCTCGAGAAATGGACCGTTGAACAATGGAAAAATGTATTATTAAGTAATGAATCAAAAATTGAAATTTTCAAATCAAAGTGAAGACAGTATGTAAGAAGAAGGGTTGCAGAGGTAATAACAGTTACGTGCCTGAAGCCTGCAGTTAAACTTGGAGGAAGTTCTTCTATGGTTTTGTTATGTTTAATTGCAAGGTGATTTGGTTAGAATTCATAAAATAATTAATGCAGAGAAATATATACAAATTCTGATTTACCTCTAAATGGTAATGCTTTAATTTTCCTGCGGGAAAACGATCCCAAGCGCACTGCACCAAAGATAAAAAAAAAAAGTTATTTCCTGTGGAAGGAACAATCTGGTTATATTTGAGTTTTGAAATAGTCTCCTGAAAGTAGAGATTAGAATATCAAGTCTCTTTTGGATTATTTGGACTATCGATAGACTGAAAAGCTACCAAAATCAAAAATCATCTGTGGCAAGTCCCCCAAGAGACCTTGAATAATATAAATAAAGTAAAGTAAAGTTGGCGACCATAGTCGAGGGTGACCCGAAGGCTCCCTTTTCAATAGCTACTACACCAATGTATAGGGGAGGGCGCTACTCCTTTCCCAGGATTGCTCCACTTTACCCTTGATCTGTACCTTATAATGCTGAGTGTTAAGCAAAGAGGCATCAAGTACCATTTTTTGAGTCTTTGGTATAACTCGACCGGGAATTGAACCCAGGTCTCCCGGGCCATTGGCGAACACTCTAACCATTAGACCAATGTCCGGTATATTATACCTCTGGATTATTTTAATAAATTACAACTTAGTATCCCAAAAAGAATAAATGCTGTTCTCGCTGCAGAAAGTGGACATACAGAATATCAAATATTTTAAAGTTATTAAATAAGATAAATATCAAATTCATATTAATTATTAACTATATTATCATATATTAATTGGGAACACCAGTTTTTTCATTTATTTTAATAGTACATATAATTTTTTTGAGGATAATAAACCTTCCTAAATCTTTTGCTCAGTTGTGTATACATATAAAAACATTGTGGATCCCATGAGAAAAACAAAGGAAATACTATAAAATTAATAGGCCTTCAAGAAGATTTGTTTTTAGGTTATTCATTCTAATCCAACATGTTTCTGACGATTTGGAGAAGAATAAATAACCTAAAAACAAATTCTCTTGAAGACCTAAACATTCTAAAGTATATATGTATATATGTATTCTAGGTTGAGTCATACCAAAGACTCAAAATATCGTACTTGATGCCTCCTTGCTTAACACTGAGCATTATAAGGAATGGATCAAGGGTAATTATAATAATACAAGAAAATAAGTAAAGCAATCACCCACACCCCGGTGGAGTAACTATTGAAAAATGAGCCATCATGTCGTCCCCGAGAACGGTCGGCCAAATGACTAACTTATATATATATATATATATATATATATATATATATACATATATATATATACATATATATATATATTGTAAGAGAGAGAGAGAGAGAGAGAGAGAGAGAGAATGAGAGATAGAAAGAGAGAGAGTGAATGAGAGATAGAAAGAGATAGATACAGAGAGAGAGAGAGAGAGAGAGAGAGAGAGAGAGAGACTTAAACAGTCAAACATAAAGTTAGATGCAGAGACGGATTATGAGCAGTTGGTGTCATTGTTATCGTTTCGGAAAGCTGACATCAGCTATTTGTGGTTACTTCACAGAAATGCATTTGATGAGGGTTTAATTCGCCAGTCCTTTAGGGCTATGAATAAAACAATAGGGGAAACTTGGCCCAGCTTATCTAGGGGAGGGGACAATTCTGAACCCGAGCTAGAATTCTGATAACCTCATTCTGGCATTCCTGATGACGCCACCTCAAGCTTCACAGACCTTTGTCCTTCCCTCTGATTTAGTCGATAAGAGGAACTGGGTAGGCTTGTTACACTAGCAAAAGTCGATTTTTCACATAAATTTTCGCCGGATAACATTCTGATCCAGGCACATATATGTGATCTCGTAGGGATTATAGCTGTCAACACACAAAAACAAATACACTCACACACTCAGGGCATATGGCGCGGTGTAAGGATAATTAGAGTATTGTTAATGAGTTTGCTTTCAATGCTTGCTCTATACATCTGCTCATTTAAACAAAGTCTAGCCTAGTACATATCACACACACACACACACACACACACACACACACACACACACACACACACACATATATATATATATATATATATATATATATATATATATATATATATATATATATATATATATAGCAGCACTCGTAATGTAATTATGATTGCCGTAAGAAATGGACACGATGAAACGAGTTCAAATCCTTGACGAATCTGTGTGCATTTCACCTTGCGTTAATACTCCCGGGAAAAATATGTATCTACCTATTGTCTCTTCACCAATTAGAAAAATTGTTGAGCAGACTGGGATATTTATTCTTGGCAAGAAAAGTTATCCAGGAGAAGAATAGCACTGAATTGAAACATTAAATTCATTTTCAGAATTGAACTTGTATCACATTCTGCTTAAGTGGCAAGGTTGTACACACACACACACACACATGCACACAAAACACACACACACAATATATATATATATATATATAGAGAGAGAGAGAGAGAGAGAGAAAAGGAAGATTTTGGTGAATCTGAAAATTCATAAAAATTGTGGAAAAATCAAACACATACAACAGGTTTAGTGGTTATATTTCGTTCTTTCACGAAAACTATACAAGTTAGACGAACAAGACACGCAGGACACTACTGGAGAAGCAAGGACGAACTCATAAGTGATGTACTCCTATGGACCCCCACAAATGGCCAAGCAAAAGCAGGACGACCAGCTCGAACTTACATACAGCAGCTATGTGAGGACACAGGATGTAACCCTGAAGACCTGCCAGAGGCGATGAATGATAGGGAGAGGTGGCGAGAGAGGGTCAGTGAGATCCATGCTGTCAGCACGACATGATGCTGATGATAAGTACTTGTAAGTATATTACTAAAATCATGAATTAAGTGCTCAATATCGTTGGAATAGCCTATATGAAGGATAGCGTAGTCACAGCCGATGACGCCTGGTAACTTCCAGTTTCTCGTCTCTGTGGTCATCAGACGACGAGGCCGTTACGTTGCGGATATCTTTGTATATACTGTTGTATGGGCATGATGAGAAGGGTAATCTAGTTTGTGGGGCATGATTGGCAAGGTAATCTACTTTATGGGGCATGATTGGAAGGGTAGCCTCGTTTATAATAATTTCTTTTTATTTCTTTAAATCTACAAACATATTTTTCGATACTTGGTTACGTATCAACGTATATTATAATGTTTATGTGATTTGTAGCTTTATTTACGTCATTAAATTCATAATGATTTTTAGTGCTTTTTATTCATTATTATTATTTTCATTATTATTATTATTTTGTTCCTTTGAGAGTTTTTCACTCCAGCGTTAGGTAATGATTTCTCACTGGAGTTTGAGTGACAGCAAGTCTCCTAAGGTCTCTTGGATTCTGTTTCCTATTCTGGCCTATTTCAACAATGCTGTAGTTTGGATGGTCTCCATATCTCCAATTATTTCTTAGCTCTCCAGTCCCTTTATTAACCCTTTAGTGACTATATTGACAGTGCCAATAATAATTGATATCACGTTACTTTAATGTTCTATAGTCTTTTCAGTTTCTTTCGAAAGATTTAAGTATTTATCTCTTTTTTTTTTTTTTGTTTTACTTTAGTTTTACCCTGTGATCAGCCAGAGAGGCAGAGTACACTATTCAGCAGTTTTTCTTTCTTATTATTTTTGACTGTCACTAGTTCTGGTCGTCTGACTAATTTTAAATGATCCGTGTGTACCTGGAAATATGAGAGAAGTTTGTGCGTTTCATTTTCCAAGACAGATTCTGGATTGTACGTATTTGATTGCATGGTCAGATTTAAGCTTCTTGCACAATTCCCAGTGGATGATCTCTCCCACCCAGCCGTACCTAGTCTTATATTCTTTTAGTGCTAGCTTACTGCATTCGCTTATTATGCGATTCATCGTTTCATCACTATTACGACATAACGTACATGTGCTAATTTGTTGTGTCTTGTCAAGTTTTGCTTTGACATAGTCCTTATGGCGTTGTTCTGCACTGCTATAAGAAGAGATCCAGTTTCTCTCTTGCGGCTTTTCTTTTCTCAGCCATGTCAAAGTTTTTTTCGTGTGACACTTTTCTTGTTTGTCGCTTGAAATGTCCATACAGTTGTTTTTTTCCCCATTTTTGTTTCCTGGTTGTTGTTTTTTTTGTTGATGCTTGTATTGTCTGTATTGTTTCTGGTCACTATAATCAGTCCTCCACTGCATTTTCTAATGTAATCATCGAGTTTTCATATCGGTGTATCGAAGCTATCTTCAATGGTGGTAGGTCCTATTCCTCCTTCTTTTCATAAGGCATACAATATGTCTACGACATGTTTGGAATATAAGGGTTTATGCATCGTCTTGTTCTCAGGTCCATTTGTTGAACTTCCTCCTTCGTCCACTTCAAAAATGGTCCCGAGTATCTTACAATGGGAGCTGCCCAGGCATTTATCCCTTCAATGAGATTCCTCTCTGAAACTGGTAGACAAATTCACCTACCTAGGAAGCAGTGTCTCATCAACCGAAAAAGACATCGACACGGGGCTAACAAAGGCATGGACAGTTATCGATAAGCTATCGATCATATGGAAATCAGACCTGGCCGATAAAATGAAAGGCAGTTTCTTCCAGGCAGCGGTCGTGTCGATACTGCTGTATGGATGCACCACTTGGACGCTAACAAAATGGCTCGAGAAGAAGATAGACGGCAATTACACAAGAATGTTGCAAGCAATATTGAATAAGTCCTGGCGGCAACACCCCACAAAGCACCAACTATACGGCCACCTGCCTCCCATCACGAAATCTATCCAAGTCAGACGAACCAGATACGCTGGA
The DNA here is from genome assembly GCA_963585895.1 of Sepioteuthis lessoniana. Classification (NCBI taxonomy): domain Eukaryota; kingdom Metazoa; phylum Mollusca; class Cephalopoda; order Myopsida; family Loliginidae; genus Sepioteuthis; species Sepioteuthis lessoniana. The sequence goes on along the minus strand of OY757928.1, from coordinate 17,875,167 downwards.
CACTGCTGGAGAAGCAGGAACGAGCTCATAAGTGCGGTACTCCTATGGACCCCCACATATGGCCGGGCAAAAGCAAGACCACCAGCTAGAACATACATACAACAGCTATGTGAGGATACAGGATGTAGCCCTGAAGACCTGCCAGTAGCGATGAACGATAGGGAATAGTGGTGAGAGAGGGTCAGAGATATCCGTTTGAGCGGCACGACATGATGATGATGATGATGTATATATATATATATATATATATATATATCAAGGTGCTATTTACTCTTAGAACTATTAGCCCTTCCATAAGGCAAGTTGAATAAGAGTAAGATTTTTTTTTAAATTCATGACATTTTACACAGTCCTTAAACAAGAAAAATATTAACTGATGATCTTAGAACTGCGTATATTGTTTTAATTCAGTTTTTCTATCACTGCCTTTGCACATTAAAATCATTAGATTTTGTTTAACATATTAAACAAGTACAAAAGAATTCTAACCAATAAAAAAAATGATTAATTTTCTATAATATTTGTTATTTCTTGGGCACCCAGTAAGAATCGAACTCGCTAACAAATGTCTGGTAACTTAGATGGTTGACAAGAACCAGACGTAAAGTGTCCCTAAATAGTCAAACAGACTTTGTTAATTTTTCTTATTCCATGATCCGATATGTGCAGAACATATGAATTATTTTTGTATCTTATTTGTTTTGTTGCTTTTTTTTTTTCGATTTTCTCGTGTCATTTGGACTGGAATTCATTGACCTTACTCGTGTCATAATCAATTCTCATCAAAATCTTTCAATGATAAGCTGAAAGATAAAATTCTCTTTATAAATAGAATGTTTGATGAGAATATGTATCCATTTTTCTATTGAAGATGATAGTTGACACACGGAAGATTTTAATTGGAAAATTTAATGTCGATATTCCTATAAAAACGACGGTTAAATTATTTAAAAAAATGTTTGTATTAATATTCAGAAATATAGATATAATAAGTGGCGAGTAATGAAATAGTTGGGCTTGAATCTTTATCAAAATAAAATTCAACTGTGTTCCAGTTAAAATGGAGATCATTTTAGTCTTTATAAGTGGCTGATTATCTAACGCTTCTCCGAACACTGCAGTGGAAGCTGAATTCCTACTGTATAGCCAAGAACAAGCAAGAGGCGGCAGTACGTAAACAAAAAGAAAAAAAGTTAATGTATTTTTAAAAGAGAAGGAGCTAATTCTACTCCAAGTGGCCAGACTCAAAATATTAGTGGAACAGATCCTATTCCTTGGCAGCTACATCTCATCGACTGCGAGAGATGTTACCATACTTTTTGCGATGGAGGTGCCTGTGGAGTAGTCGTTATCGTCGTAGGAAATGAACACGGCCACTCGAGTTCAAATCCTCGACGAGACTGATTGCATTTCACATAGCACTAATACCCTCGGGAAAGTTAGGAATCCAATTATTCTCCCTCCAGCTATGGGTAAATAGTAGAACAGACTAGGTTCCTCAGCCTTGGTTAGGCAACTAGTCTAGGAGAAGGAAAACTCTGAATTGAAACCCGTTAAACTCCGCTTAAAAATTGACCTTGTGTCATATCCTGCCCGAGCGGAGGGGTTGGGTAAATAGTACCATACTTTTTGCGATGGCATGGAATGCTATTGACAGGTTATCGATCGTACTTAAATCTGATCAATCCGATTATATCAAACAAGGTTTCTCTTCAGCCATAGCTGCGTTCATACTACTATATAAATGCACCACATGGACTCAAAACGTATAGAAAAATATCTATGTGGAAAGTACACTGGAATGCTACACGCAGTCTTGAGCAAATCCTAGAAGGATAACCCCACAAAAGAACAGCTGTGCATCCACATACCTCCCATCTTACAAACTATCGAAGTAAGATCAATAAGACTTGCAAGGCACTGCTGGAAAAACAATAAGTGACGTTCTTTTATTGAGTCCCAAATGAACGGCTCAGTTTTGGGCTGCCAGCAAAGATTTACATCAGCTTTTTGAGGACTTGCCTGATGCAGTTTATGATAGGGATGGATGGTAAGGGAGTGTTGGGAGCTCTGTGCTGTTGGTGTGACTTGATGGTGATGAGGTGGCTGATCATGGTTTGGTTTGGTTTCTTGGTTTAATGTCACATCAACCTTCATAAGTTATTTTTTTACCAAAGCCATCTTTGTAGAGGAACAGTAATACAACTATTTTACCCAAAACTGATGGGATAAGAAGATTCACTCCTTTCCCAATGGTATTAGTCAAAGAATGAACTTAAAAAGCACAAATGGAGTTTAATTCACTTATTACGATGTTGCAGTTCAGCATATTTGCTACTAAACCTTTCGGAAAGACAACTATGATCGAGTTCACCTCAATAAACGTGGATAAAAAAACAACAAATTCTGAGCAACTTTTTTGGTTATTTATTAATAGTCTGTAATTGCCAAATTGCTAAAATATTGTCCTCATTATTAAGGTACCGTGTAAATTAGAGTAATTATATTCCTTCAAATAACGATACATTTACTTGTATATTTGATTTCAATCACGATATTAAATGGGACCTACTCTTACTTTTACGATTTTCATCTGTGCTTGTATAGTTTTTCTGTCAGCTTGATGTGTCTTCAGGCACCATTTTCTGTCTGTACAGTCTTGACACTAATTCCACTCCGATTGAGTTTCGCGCCATCATCAGCGATCGTCAGCGTGGCGCGAACATTTTCAGCCCTGAGGGAGGCGTGGAATTTCATAGCAGAAGACAGCAGGCTTCATGCTTGTGCAGGCGAATTCCATCACTGTAGAGTTTGATATGTGTTCTGACAGAGTCATCTCCCTTTAGACCGCTCATCTGTTGCTCGCCATGACTATACGTCTCTTTGCTATTCGCAGACGTTACTCAGCGAACAATTCAGGTATGGGGGAATGGGGCGAATCAAATTTGACTCACATGCTTTTGGCAATGAAAGAAAAAGAACGAGAATAAATTAGGTACATTGCGTTCTGCTTATCTTCGTTCCTCATAGATTTTTCTGATTTGGAAATCTACAAATCTTTTGTCTGTTTGAAGAGGATGGTAAACTTGAATCGAAGATGCATGAATCTCTCTCTCTCTCTTTCTCTTTCTTTCTCTCTCTCTCTCTCTCTCTCTCTCTCTCTCTCTCAGTTTGAGTGTGTGCGAAGAAGTAAATAAACACCTTGGTCTTTATGAAAATATTATTATGAATATTTAATATGCTTAGACTCGTCGAGACACAAATCCATTGTATGGGACACTAAGTTAGAATCAAACTCACAAATAATAGTCAGCTTATTCAACTTGATAACCATTATAGCACAAGCCTTGCCGATGGAGAAGAGAAGACGCTGACTGCGTCCCATTCAGACTTGTAAGAACCCCTCTCTCCGAAAAAAGGTGCATCTGAAAGAGAGACTCCACTTCTGGATATCCAGGGAGTTTGTAATACCACGTTATTGCCATTACTCCCATGCCCGTTCTAGGTCGGAGTGGTATTACTTGTTTGAATCCCTGCCATGGGTAAAATAGATCTATTATTCACATTCGATAGGACCGAGTAAATAAACTCTTAATTTACATCGACACACAAGATGCAAATATAAATATACAATGAACGCTATTCCATAACATCTACAGCCCAGTCGGCTGGGGCTGTAGAATACACTGACTGCACCTCTGCAGAGGAGTAAGACCCTCCCCGCACAAACGAGTGTCCTAGATATGACACTAAACAGTCTGATGGTCAAATCTCAGTAATACTGGGACTTTGGGGAATGCAGAGCATCCCTTCATTGCCATTGCTCTCAGGTCCACTCTGGCCCGGCGTGTTAGCACATGATAGGGTCCTATCTATGGATTAAATAGAACTAACTGCATACTAATGCTAAACTGAATTGTTTGACTAAACTGAATAGCTTAAAATAGAAATGTTTTTGACAAACTGTACTTACATTAAAGCTGCGTACTTATGCTAAACTGAATTATTTGAAATGGAACTGTTTTTTGAGATTGAAACTGTACTTACACTAAACTGATCTGTTTAATATAGAACTATTTTGACGTTTAACTGAGTGTAAACAATATCTGTACAAATACGAAACTGAATTAGCTGAATTAGAACTGCTTGAATAAACTAAATAGCTTGAAATAGAAATGTTTTTCCCAATTGAACTGTTCTTAAATTTAAACTCCGTACTTATCCTAAATTTAATTGTATGAAATAGAATTATTTTCATAAAATTGGATTTGGCGTTAAATAACCTACAAAGGATTATATGCCCTAAAATCTAACCAACCAACCAACCATAACATCTAAGCATAAAATATCCAGAGCCAGTTTGACATGCAATTAAAATCAATTACTCAACGTTTACACCGAGTGTGCGGCCCATGTTATTTATTAAGTGTAGCTTAGTTGTTACACAAGGCCAAAAGTATAGAGCACCCTGTGTTAAACTACTTCACTAATATTAGAATGTTATTCCGGTTTGCTAACCTTCACATAGCATGAAGTACTCATACATATCCTTATACAGTAAATTCCTGGACCATTTACCGGATTTAGCGAATGAATATGTTCACTTGAATTCCTATTACTCTGCGAATCAGTTCATTGTTTTTAGTCTTCGTTATTCTGGCTTTGGCTTTTTTAGCTTCCTATTTTTCTTGTAGCATTTACACTTGAATTTCTTCCAACCAATATGAAAAATTACCTGAATTAAATTCAGGAAAGTCCCATTTGCAGAAAATTCGTTTCAGTGTTTGGCACATACTGTACCATAGTCATAATATGGCTATGTGTGAAACGTACATCGAATGTCCATAAAGATAGAACATAGGAATCTCGAAATTCGAAAAACTCTTAATGATTTCTTTGTTCAGGTACGAAAATTTTTATTACCTTTGAGTTTAAAGGTTCTTCGAGATAAGGAGAGAGAGGCACAATCTTTCTATTCTGGCTTTTTCATCTGAATCTCGTGCGGCACCAGCCACAAGGCCTCGCGAGCTAGCGAAAGCCAACCGTCTTCTGAGGCAGGACTCAACTCAACTAACTGACTTTTTCAAAATCTCTCAAAATCCTCCGCGCTCTTCCGGTGCGTGACGTCACCCGCACTCCGTAATCCTGCTTTCAATGTGGGCTATTGTGACATTTCTGAGTGACACGTCCACTCCACGCACGCGCGCGAAAACCTGTGCTAATGGTGCACCTAAGTAACCCATGCACTGATCCGAAAGGTTCTCAGCCTAATTAAGCCAAAGGCATGAAACGAAATCCCTCGGTCATTATATTACATTACTACAAATAGTCTTAACACCTAATGATCAAGATTATGTTCCGCATGTAGCATTATCGCAGAACAATATGAAGAAGATTATTCTGTAACAGCTGTTGAGCCATTTCCAAAAACTAAAAAAAAAAAAAGAAATAGTAAAAGGCTCACGTATTTTTCTTTGTTACACCAACATCTTGCTGGTTTGAATATCATATATCCTCTTTTGGTCAGTAACTGTCCAGTATTTGAAGAAAACAGATGCCAGATACTGCAGGCTGAATCTGAACTATCAGTCCCAATTTTTCCGACGATAATCAAGTTCTATCATCAAAGGATGTCAGGAATGACACCCAAACTAGCAAGTAAAATAAAAAGAAAAAGAAAAAAAATGAGTAGAGTGTTTGCCAAAGGTCCGGAAGACCGGGTTTCAATCCCAGGTCGAGTCATACCAAAAACTCAAAAAATGGTACTTGATGCCGTCTTGCTTAACACTCAGCATTATGAGGTTAACATTTGGGGTAAAGTGAGCAATCCAGGGAATAGAGTGGCGCCTTCCCTAACACGTCGGTGTAGTAGCTATTGAAAAGAGAGCTTTCGGGTCACCCTCGACTAAAGTCGTCAAGTTTACTTATCTATACGTAGAAAAATTACTACTTCTGCAAAAACATATTTTATGAAAAAATCACTTATTACCAAAATAATACATTAGAAACTAACGTCTATTCAATTTAAGTTCCTGTAATTAGTTTTATTGATTGATATTTCATTCCTTATTCGTTTCTTCTTCAACCTGCAACAATATAACGGTATATTTTTGTTACAAACTCATATTTTGCATAATTAAATGAATTCAAGCTTTTTTCTTAAACTATAGAGATAATTCTTTTTCAAAACGTAGTTCAGAAACGTAAATTAAGTAGATATAAAGGGAGGTCGTAAAACAGAGATCCCGCCCCTCACCCCTGATTCAATTGCTCTTTTATAAACCAATCGGCAGCCAAGACTTCAAATCTCTATAAGAAATTAAATTGGAATGCTGATCTAGTCGTGAAACATTGAGAGAAGAAACGCAGTTGGCACTAGACAATTTAAAAGGATTAAAAAAACAAACTTCAGTCAACTTATAGACGAGGAAACTTTAATATCATCGCGTCTGGGATTTTAGAAGACTATTCTCTTTCCAATATGAAGGTCATTTAAAAATTTTAACTAAAATACAACGAATATAAATCAACTCCATTTAACACAGACGCTTACGCACACACACGTGCGTGCACCTTCTATAAACATTGCACACGAATTAAATAGGAAAACTATCAGCTCTTGATTAGAGTCTGCTAGTCGGCTTTGTCAAGTATACATTGACTGTATCCTCAGTATAGGTGTAAGACAATTCACACATAAAATAACAAAATAAAGACGGTTTCTTTGGAGGTGCCAGTGGTATAATGGTTATCGTCGTTGGAAATGGACACGGCAACACGAGTTCAAATCCTGGACCAGCCTAATTGCATTTCACATAGCATGGGAAAGGTATGAATCCAATTATTTCCCTCCAGCTATGGGTAAATAGTAGGGCAGACTGTGTCCTTCAGCCTTGGTGAGGCAACTAGTCTAGGAAAAGAAAACACTCAATTAAAACCTGTTAAACTCCGCTTAAAAATTGACCTTGTGTCATATCCTGCCTGAGCGAAACGGAAGGGTTGGGTAAATATGAATAAAAACGGTTTCTTTTCTATGACACCAAACTACTTGCAATGATCTGGGGATAGTAAAGTAGCTCTTCATTGACATTACTCACTAGTCCACACTGCAAATAATAATACTTTTGGTAATACTTGTTAGGGTCCCGAATAGATATTTTAAAAATATTCGTATTCTACAGGTCCATGTGCAAGAAAAATAAATGAATAAATTGCTCTCAAGAATAAATTATATAAAATACAAATATTAAGGTACAATGTACATAAATATCTACACTCTAAAAATAGGATAATCGTATAAATGTCGACATTCCCATAAAATCAATACGAATAATAATAATAGAACAATATATTCTAGGGGTTTAGTAGTCTCTGTTCATAAACCTTAATTAACTTGTATCGCTGTCTATGAATTGAGGGAGTCCCCTTGGCGTAATAACTTGCCTTATGGAAGGGCTAATTGTTCTAAGAGTAAATAACACGTTCATATATATATATATATATATATCATCATGTCATGCCGCTAAAACGGATATCTCTGACTCTCTCTCGCCACTTTTCCCTATCGTTCATTGCTACTGGCAGGTCTTCAGGGCTACATCCCGTATCCTCACATAGCTGCTGTATGTATGTTCGAGCTGGTCGTCCTGCTTTTGCTCTGTCATATGTGGGAGTCCATAGGAGTACATCACTTATGAGCTCGTCCCTGCTTCTGCAGCAGTAGCCTGCATGCCTGGTTTGTCTCACTTGGATAGTTTTCGTGATGGGAGGCCGGTGGCCGTATAGATGGTGCCTTGTGGGGTGTTGCCTACAGGACTTGTTCAATATTGCTCGCAACATTCTTGTGTAATTGCCGTCCAGCTTCTTTTCTAGCCGTTTAGTTAGCGTCCAAGTAGTGCATCGATACACTACTTAGAGTACTTGATGACAACAGTGGCCCCACTTTAAGTTGAAAACATTCCACCTTTGTCAATGGCTCTACAGACAGCTAATTTCTTTTGACTGTCATTATACAGTATTAGAAGAGATTCAAATGTAAAATCATGGAAAAGGTGAAAGGGGAAATCCATACGCTGTCCTGGAAAACGAGCTGGATTGTAAAATCTTTCTAAGCTTGTTCGAACTCCAGCCGTGCTGACACGTTCATTTTTAGTTTAATACATTTGGGAAATATATGATCCCCTTATCACCCCAGCTATTGCTTAAATAGTGCCCCTTTCATTCTTATTTGACATTAAACCTGATAAGTTTTATATAACATTAGATAAATAAAATTCGAACCGAACTTCAACAGCGAAAGTGTGAAAAAAATTAAGGGCTCTCTGATTACTGAATGTAAGGTGATTTTCTTTTGAGTGACTTGAGAAAATTAACATTGAAGAAAATACGTATTTTATACGAAAACACTCTTCTCGCCTTCTGTGTTGCAAATGACGGATGGTCAAGACGTACCAGTAAGATGTACATTTTTTCCTACACCTCCATTTTCTCATTAATAAATCGTTCAAAATTATGTTTACGCTGATTTTCACCTACGGGAAATCAACTTTAATTTAAAGTAACTGTATTCGATCACAAAATTAAGATAAAATAAAAGTATTTGCGTTCAAAATAATAAGTTTTTTGAGGGAAGGACATTTCACACATGTACAAATGTACACACACACACACACACACACACACACATTTTGCTTTATGTTGTGTCCTGCTACACTAGCCAATGTTGAAGACTTTTTCGTTTTTTGGAAAAAAAAATTAAAAACTAGTTTAAAACTAATTTAGTCACACATACACACACAAATATATATATATATATATATATAATTAAAAAAACCGGTCACATTAGGATTATAAATTTATTTCCATCCTGTAATGGGTTTTGATATAAATCAAAAACACCAAAAAAAAACTAACAGGACTTCTTCAGATCTCATGGATAAATAAATTTTTATCCATAAGATCTGAAAAGGTCCTGTCATTTTTTTTTTTTTTGGTGTTTTTGATTTATATCAAAACCCATTACAGGATGGAAATAAATTTATAATTCTAATGTGACCGTTTTTTGCTGTTTCTTAACGAAATTATTGCTCTGTAATGTCTGTTACATTGAGCTCTTTACTAGTAAAATTTAAATGTTCACTGTTGAGTGTTTTTTTCCTGATGGGACCGAGTAATACCCCTATATATATATATATATATATATATGAAACGAAAAACATACCCTGTGTGACGGCAAAATTATTAAAATCCCAAGACGGGAATTTATTTTTCGCACGTGTGAAGACGGGGCGGTCTGGCACTTGATCCCTCGTAGAATAAGTCCTTGTTCAGAGTCCTTTCGCGGGCATATAGGAACTGGCATATTATGTGGGGGTTAATTGGGGACTAGACTGACTGCCGCTGGAAAGGGGTTTCCAAATTTCACATTAGACACACACACACCAGGCCACTAGCTCTTCCTACCCCTAGAACAATGGAAGATTTGGACCTGTTGGTTTAGATATAATAATATTAGCTATAGTAGTCGACAATTCCGGTTTCCCGTATAATATTTTTTTAAGGAAAGAATAGGGCAATTTACGCGAGAATAACATAAGGCGAAAAAAGGTGAAAACAAACATTAAGCAGACAACTTGACAGCAAATAACACAATGAACAAACTTCAACACGTGGGAACATTAAAATATAACAATTTTTTAATACACACGCGGACACCCATATTCAACGTATCGGCTATATTATCAGCGGATAATACATAACTATAAATGTCTTTCTTCCCTTTTTCCTTTTCTTTAGTATTTCTTTAAATTGAGAGAGAGAGAGAGAGAGAGAGAGAGAGAGAGAGAGAGAGAGAGAGAGTACATAATTGGGTGTAGGGAGAAACAGTCTTAATGTTTATTTACCTTTTCGACGGGTTCCTTCGGAGAGTATTTTCTCTTTTACGGGCTGACGGAATTTTATATGTTCATAATGCTCTGACTTGAAAGCATAGGTCCTTCTACTTGTCCAAGATTCTTTCCGCTTTCTTCACCCGGAGTCTTGGCCCGATATTCGCCTCATCTGTTCACGGCGATATCTCTCTTCAAAACTCTTCTTCACCCGGAGTTTGGCATGAGACTCCTTTCACCGCGACCTCTGTTCCAAAACTGATTTTCTTTTACCCTATTTCCGCTGACGGAGCGAAGGTGCCACTTCCGTTTTTAGGGTTCTGGCCAATCATTTCGCTTCTTTCTACTTCTCTGTCAGGCGATTGTTTCGGACTACTATATGTCCAGTATATCCTTTCTTTATCCACCCGGTCACAGAGTGCAAAGATCTGTTGGCTTTCACTCTGACCCACAATCTTTACTTTCCCAGACAGGCCAGCCGAAGTTGACCTACATTACTATTCCTCTCTTAACGGTCATTCTTTGGCGGCCTGATAATTCAGACACGGAGGGGTAGGGGACATTCCTTATTTCTCTTCTCTCAGTAGTAGGCCACGTGACACCTGTATAAACAGCGTGACATACATATTTAGTTATTGGAATAAGGTCATCAGAATTTATCTATCACATTAGTCTTGTGAGTAGAGCCCGGGAGACTAGGGTTCTATCCCAGGTTGAGTTATACCAAGAACACATAAAATGGTACTGTATACCTCTCTTGCTTAACACTCAGCATTACAAGGGTAAAGTGGAACAATCAGGGGAACAAGTTTCTACCCCTCGGTGTTTAGCTATTGAAAAGGGAGAAAACTAACGAATAAAAGTAAAGCAAATAATATCATAGAATTCTGAACGACTTCAATGTGTATATATTTATAATATTGATAAAGAATAATAAACAATTTTGCCTATAATAGTAAGCTTTATTTATGGTATTGTATTGAACAGAATAAGTAAAAAATGATTACTTTGAATCTGCGAAAGATTTTCCGAATGAAGTTCGTAAAACGAAACAGAATTAGGATTAGGAACAAATCTTCATGTATGTATGTATGTATCTATCTATCTATGTGCGTGTTAAATATATATATATATATATATATATATATATATATATAGACATGTGTGTGTGTGTGTGTGTGTGTGTTTGTGTGCGTGTTAAAACAGAAACATTTAAAAAGAAGCAAACTAAATTTGATGAATGGTTTCAATCTTAATTGAATTTGATTTTTTTTTATCGTCTCGAAAGAGCCGCTTTGTTACCGAGTTCACGAGGAGCCATTAGACGTGCAAGAGTTTCTTCTTGCTCATTACAATGCAAGGCGAAATGCTTGTTGGCAGGTAGTGCATTGTTAATAACAGAGTTAATGGTCATGATCTCACAGATTTATGGATTTTAATAACAGAATGGCATCGGTTTGTTTCATTTTTACGAGCCATTGTTTGGCGAGTTTTAATTGTCAATGAATGTGACTCGAAATGAATTACGTAAAAGATTCTATCAAGAGAATCAAACAAAAGAACTTTCAACAGGTGCTGTTGCTTTGATATTGGGTCTCTTAGCCAAAAACAAATAAACAAAAAAAATAAAATAAAATAAAAAAATAGAAATGAAATGAACTTCAGACTAGGCAGTTAGGAATGCAAAAGTTTAATCACTGTTTGACGAACCTAACAGTTTCTGATTAGTTTGGTTTCTTTGTTTAATGGTATATCAACTCATTTTAGGTTATTTAATGCCAAAGCTATTCTCCTAGAACAGTAGTGGTACTATTTAACCCATAGCTGGGAGGATAAGGGGGTTCATATCTTTCCCAAAAGTATTTGCCCGAAAGTGAACGTAATAGCGCGATTGGAGTATGAACTCGCGTACTACGATTCCGCAGTCCATCGCTTTAACCATTACACCACGAGGACACCCCCTCTGATTGTTTACTGAGAAAAATCTAGACAGGAACTGCACAAGAATGCTACGAGCTATATTGAAAAAAATCCTGGAAGCAACATCCCACAAAATAGCAACTGTACGGCTAATTACCTCCCATATCTAAAACCATACAAAAAAGACGAACAAAACATGCGGGACACTGCTGGAAAAGTAAGGACATTCGTCTATTGACCCCTTCATATGGACATGTTAGTGTTGGCCGACATACAAGAACTTACCTATAATAGCTGTGTGCGGATATGATGTAGTTTGGAAGACTTGCCGGGAGCAATGGATGATAAGGACGGTTAGAAAAAGAGTCAGACAAATCCATGCTCGCAGCACGACTTGAGTATATATATATATATATATATATATATATTCCAGCTGTCGGTAAGATAGATGTGTAGATTAGGCTTTCTGGCTTTGGCTGGGTAATCGGTCTTGAAGAAAACAAAATTGTGAATTGAAAACCCGAGGAATTTTGTTTGCGAGAATCTTTGGCATATTGGCACACTATTCTTCAATTATTAGCTTATGTAAGAAGTTTGCTTTAGTTTTATTGCATATCAACCATTGTAGGCTATTTAATGACAAATTCTTTTTATACATATACATTAGATATATGATTTCTAAACACATTTTATAGATAACATTTTTAATGAGCCTGAGCTAATTTTTTTTGCACACAGTTAAATTGTTTCCCTTATTTCTATTTAATACCAATAATTCCATTTACTATTAGTCATTTGTTTGAACACAGTTAAATATTTTCAAGTATTGTTACTTTGCACTAACAATTCAATTAAACATCAGATATTTATTTTTACTCATCTAAATGAACAAACAGTTCTATTTCAAGCAATTCAGTTTAGCATAAGTCATTTGTTTGCTCTCAGCTTACATATCAAACAATTATATTTGATCCATAGCGATGGCAATGAAGGGGCATTCCATATTCCTCAAAGCTTCAGCATTCCTGGAGCCTCACCATTAGATTGTTTAATGTTCTAATCAGGACACTTGTTGGACGGGGTCTTACCCTTCTGCAAAGATTCAGTCCGTGCATTTTACTGCCCCAGCTGACTGGGTTGTATGTAAAAAGTGTGGCTGGTCCTACACAAACATTCACCATCATAAACACTTATGTTGATAGTCTAATATTTCGCATCTTTAACCAAAATGTTGCACCCTAATATATCGAGATCAACGGGAGGATTCATTATATATATATATATATATATATATATATATATATATATATATATATATATATATACAACGTCGGTAAAGGCTGTTTTGAACATCATACGTACATTTAGTATTTCTTTTTCAATCTTTTTCATTTCGATCACAGTTTTCTATCCATTGAATGTGAAAATTACCCAGTGTTAAAGTATACATATTGCATTGGTTCTTTAAGTAAAGATCTCTATCTCCCAGTCTCCTTTAAATAGCATGTAACCCCATTTCATATATTATTTTGGAAATTGTTTTCTTAAACCAATCTTATTTATGTTCTTTAAATGGTACCAGACAAAATTTCCACATCATCACCTTGGCCAGTGCATATTCCTAGATATCACGGAATAGCACTTTAATCCAATTATCCTCAAAACATTGTTTCACTTTAACTTAATTTTCTTCTTTTTTTGTGTTAGTGTGAGTTATTGATTTTCCGTTTGTAAATTCTACTTATTTCAGCATGTTTTGGTTAGGATTATTTACTACTATAAATATTAATTCTCGTCTGGATCCATTAACTGTTTTTGTTTGTTTTTATGCTTCAACGCATTTGAGTTTTCTATCTTGGTTCCTTTATCTAATTCCTGGTTTAACAATATGTTTTCTTCTAATGAAGGAAACAGCAACAAGTTAAATGATCTTCGATTGTAATCAAAATTAATCATTAAGAAAATTTATTTTCATAACGATCATAAAAAATGAAGTGTAACGATATGTAACAATATTTATAATCAAAGCATACATGGAAATATGTCATGTGAAATTTAAGGTAAATGTTACCAGAAACTTAAGTTAAATGTCATGTGAACTCTATTAAATGTTACATGAAATTATAGTTAAATATCACGTGATATTTAAGATAAATGTTGCTCGAAACTTAAGATATAAGTTACGTGAAATTTAAGATAAGTGTTACGTGAAATCTACGTGAAATGTTACGTAAAGTTAAAGTTAAATGTTTCGTGAAATTTAAGGTACCATGATCATTAAGTAAGTTTCCAGACTTTTTCGTATGGGCACTTTTATTGATAGTACAAACATGAAACTATAGTCCCCTTCCGGGTAATCTCCTCCGACTGCAATGCACTTGTACAATCTTAACAAATTCTGGAAGGCCCCATGTAAGTCCTCTTCTGTGAGCGTGTCAATTACCTTCGTCACAGCCTCTTTAATCGCCACAGTTGTCTCATAACGACAGCCCCTGAGCTTAGGGAATAACCAAAAGTCACAGTGAGCAAGGTCTGGACTATTGGGAGGCTGAGCAACTATCTTGATTCCCATCTTGGTCAAATAGACTGTGACAAGGATAGAGTTGTGGACTGGTGCATTGTCCTGGTGGAAATGCCACTGACCCGATTTGAAGAGTGCTGGCCTCTTCCCTAGGAATCTCTTCCTGAACTTCCTTAAAACCTCAACATAGTAACCCTAACCCTAACCCTTTGGCCAATCAACTCTGGAGTATTGACTTCCTTACTCCACCAACACCTCTCATCATCCATCACAGACTCACTGCCTTCCTTGAATCTCTTATACCACTCAAAAACACATGCTCGATTCATGCAAAATGGTTGAAAAGCAGTCTGAATTCTTCCATACGTTTCTGTGGCATTTTTTCTAAGTTTAAAAATAATTTTATTGCATATCGTTCTTCTAAAGTGTCCTCACGTCCAGATTGTATTTTTGAAATTCACCAGTTGTGACAATCAGGGTTTAGTAGGACGTATTCCAATTGCTGCTGTAGCTGTTTATTTGAACCTGAAATCATAAAAATTGGTCAGTCATCTCATAAGATGTATAGCAATAACTTACTGAATTTTCAAGAGTCTACGCCAATTTTAAATGCTTGTGCAAAAATAGTCTGGAAACTAATTGAATGAACCACGTATTTCAATGACATACTGAATTTGATTGAGACACTGGGTCCTTTTTAAGGAGAGCTCCTCTTGTTTGAAATTAATGTTTTCTTCTCACCGATTGGTTGCTCTACCAAGGCTAATGTGCTCACTCGGTTAAAAATGTGTTCATAGCTTGGAGGCAGAGAGATGCTTCTATGCTTTCACGATGGGCACTAACCTATTGGGTAATTCAAACATCCTCGTTTAGGACGTAACATTTTTTTCTCTCAGTCAATTTACTCCGCTATTCTTCTTAACAACGGCCGGGCTGTCAAAATAGGAAATGCACCAGTGTAAATAACAGGTGCATCCGGTGGAGGAATAGCAGAGTATGACCTTGACCGTGGATGGGTTGAATGAGTGCAATTTGTGACGCCCACAAGAAGAAGGTGGGCGTGGAACTATTATATAACTCCGTGCACAGGAAATTCAATCAGTTGGGGATCAGACGAGTTGGAGACAAGATGAGGTAGAGAAAGCCAGCACCTAGCAGAGGGAGCCCTCAAGCCCCCGATTGAGAGTTGGGGATCAGACGAGTCGGAGATAAGATGCAGTAGAGAAAACCAGCTCCCAGAGAGACTGGGCCCCCAGGCCCCCGGTTGAGCAGGCCAGGAGAACGGGAAAGAAATGCGGTCATGGCCATTAGATTGGGGGTCAATATGTTGTAGATCTGTTTGGTCTCCAACTCCCTCTCATACACATCCCTTTCAAATAAAGTGAGAAGTATATTTTTCTAAAGAACTGTGTCGCTCGTCTTTATTGTGTTGTCGTTATGATTCTGCATGCATATGTAGATGTATATGTATTATGTGTTTGTATTGTAGGCCATGGCTATACAACAAACGTATTACCCTTATATAATATAACTAAATTGAAAAAAGGACCTTCCTATTTAAAACTGTTAAGAAATGCTATGAAATACCCATAAACGTATAGTTCCTTTTACTTATTTCTATAACCCAAATAATTTATTACAATATACGGAGTGATGCCTGTAAATCGGTAGACATTTAGGAAAAGAGTGGTTTTGGCTTTTCTTATATATGAACGATGTTCCGGGAAACCTGGGTTCAATTCCAGGTTGGGTCATACCAAACACTTTAAAAATAGTACTTGATAACCTCTTGCTTAACACTCAGCAATATAAGGTACGTATCAAGCGTAAAGTGGAGCAATCCAGGGAAGGGAGTAGCGCCCTTCCCTACACCTCGATGTAGTAGCTATTGAAAAGGGAACTTTCTGGTCACCCTCGACTTCGGTCACCAACAACTTTATACATGAACGCATCGTAAGACTCGTCAAACCATGGAAAAAATATTGACTTATTTTTACGGCATGCCAACACAGCTAGGTTTATTTTATACCCAGGTGTTAGGGAACGGCGCTTATTGTACGTACATATTTACATTTTTTGTGTAGATTTTTTTCCGAAAAAGTTTATTTTTCACATGGTCCTATCATATACAAATAATTTGTAAACATGTTCTTGGCCCTGAGATGGCAGCCTCACATGTAATACCATTGTGAGTAGGAAAAAGTAAAGGTCCCTTCACACACACTAGATCTCCAGATGTATCATGATATGGTAGGTCCAAGTGTACGAAAAGCAACCATCTGGGGGGGGGGCGTAGAGAGAGAAAAAAATGATAGGACAAAACAGCTGATGGCAGACCTCTAAAGCGCCGGTTGTGGGGCAATCGGTCCCAGGTGAATGATTGCATTAGTTGGGGATGACTAGAAAAAAAGAGGTTCCGAATATTCTGCGCACGTCTGAAACAGCGGAAATGGATGTTCCTCCCACTGACACTAGGTGGAAAGTAGGAGACGACTCGGTTTTGAGGAGTTGTCTAAAAGACAAAGCCTGTTGAACACTAATTACAAAGATGGAAGGACAGACGAAGTTTACGAGACCCATTTTGGGGTAGGCTCTAAAAAGAGGCCTTACACCAGACGCGACCCTGTGAATACAAAACCAGAGGACAAGCATGTTATAACTATATAAGAAAACCAGTCAGAAAATTCAAGGTCTATGTCTGCACTCTCTTTCTTCACTTGTTGTTTCTCTTTGTTCAGATAACGCGGTCGACTCAACTTTCATTCTCTGTTTTTTTTTCTCTAGGTGACTACTTACAAATTGTTCAAGTGAATAAACATATCTGCACTAAACTAAGACAGAGTTTCCTGTGTTCGTCAACTTTTTCCAGGGTGGGATCACCACTGGGTCCGACTAGTGTTAAAGACGTAGCAATGCAGCCATTAACATGTTCGATCATGGTGGTAGAAATGTCTATTTAGTACGGTTATGTTATTCAGAATTGTTGTTTTATCATCAGATCCAGTTTAGTTTCATACCCAAGACATCATTTTTGTTGGGTGTCATACCCCTCTGCAGATGATACAATCAATTTATTTCAAAACCACACCGACAAGGAGCGGATGAATAAAGTTAGCTTCTAAAATTTACAACATCAAGCATTTCTACTAATAATAAATACAACCCTTCTGATTTCGAGTTAGCATTACCTGCAGGCCGTATCAAAAATTGTATCAAGTTTTACCTTTTCTAATCATTGAACTCTCGCAAAGGATTCGTATTTGATGAATAGGGCCTCTATTTAGTATTTTTTCTGATATATTCTTTCGTCTTATTTTTTAAATTTATGAGTTTGTTTTTAAGACTATATATATATATATATATATATATATATATTTCATTTTATTATTTCTAATCCGTATTTTTATTTTCAAATTCAGTTTTGCTTTATCTTCTCGAATATTTTTATCATAGCGTTTTTTTTCTTCTTATTTTCTTTCTTTTCGTCTATTTTAAATGATGACTCTTTCTTCATCGTAATTTTATTACTCACATCGTATTTCAATCGCCTGAGGTATTTTCTATTTTCTATGGTGTTTCACCTTCACATTCACTTTCATTTTCCAGTCGCCTTCTTCATTCATTCATTCATTCATTCAGTATTCTACTTGAGTTTTCAACCTGTTCCAGGCATTACGTTTTTCTCTTTTTCTTTTTTCCCATCCCTTTCTTCTTGGTACTTATTCTCTTTAACCTTTGCTTGTTGTCGCCATTCAAAAAAAAATATTCACATAAAGATGCTTGCCATCAACACTTATTAGAAATGTCAATTCCCGGGAGACACAGCTTGGCATATCATTCAAGATATAATAAAATCAAATTTTAAAAAAGTGGTCGACATTGGC
The DNA here is from genome assembly GCA_963585895.1 of Sepioteuthis lessoniana. Taxonomy (NCBI): domain Eukaryota; kingdom Metazoa; phylum Mollusca; class Cephalopoda; order Myopsida; family Loliginidae; genus Sepioteuthis; species Sepioteuthis lessoniana. The sequence goes on along the minus strand of OY757928.1, from coordinate 17,856,955 downwards.
ATGACTTTATGTCGATGAAGGGAAACCTTAATTTAAAGAGTTGTAGAGGCGTCGAAGTCAAAAGTGCTCTCGTCACTTCATCGCCGACCAACCACACAACTACTGCCAGGCTGTTGGGCACCTTTTTTTTTTTTTGCTTCGAGAACTACATAATTATTACCGATGCCTTATCATATTAACAGCACAAATATTCCTTTTGAAAAAAAATTCTCCAAATATTTGACAAAATTTCTTTGCCACCATTTGATTGAAGTCTGAAATTCATTTAAGGGAATGTGTTTTAGTGTATGTTGTTTATGTATAAGTGTAGGTGTGTGGTTTTATCTGTGAGTAATTGTGTGTGTATGTATATGTGTGCGTGTATGTGCGTGTATATGCGTGTGTATGTGTGTGTGTGTGTGAATGTAGCTTCGTGCGTTTGATCTTGAGCCAAAATATGTACTGGGAGATTTGCAACTTGTTTTATTGCGGATTGCATAGAAGAATTAGATTGGAAAAATGTATCAACCTTTCACTATTTCTGAAGATTTTTTGGTAATTTAAAATTAATTAATTGATTGTTTGGTTCATTAATTGATTTTAATGGCATATAAACTGGTCTAAGGTAATGTTATGCCTAGAGCGTCGGGAATCCTGTTAATTGTACGTTTATATTTTTATGTTCCTTAAGTGATTTTTATTTACAGTTATATAATATTAAGTACTCTTATATCATGAAAACACCGGGCTATTGGCCTAATGAGTAGAGTGTTCGCTAGTGGTCAGGGATACCGGGGTTCAATCTCAGGTTGAGTCATACCAAAGACTAAAAAAATGGTACTTGATGCCACCTTGTTTGACACTCAGCATTACAAGGTAAGGATCAAGGGTAAAGTGGAGCAATCCAGGGAATGCAGTAGCGCCCTTCTCTACACGTTGGTGTTGTAGCTATTGAAAAGGGAGCCTTCGGGTCTCCCTTGACTAAGGTCACCAACTTACTTATATCATAAAAATAATTTGCAGAGTTGCGTGGTTTAAAGTATTTCTAATTAAAAATAATTGCAACATAATTCAAAGTAATTATTTTTATCTAATAATAGAGATTTTATTTTACAGTTATATCATTTCAATGTTTAAAGAGACACCTTTACACGAATCGAAACACAAAATATTGAAAACAAAAACACTACAGAACCTAGCACCACAGCATCAACATTTACCCAAGAAAACGGAAAAAAAATATTGACTTAATAGAGAAAATCATGACTGAAAAGAAGTTTGCATTGCCTTTCCCATCAACCAAAACTTGAGAAAGGTCAAAGAAAAAACTGGAAGGATAATGAAATTATTTAAAAACTATCCCAACGGGCACCATACTGTACTAAACGAACTAATTCACTCGGGAGCAAAACTAGTCAGTAATAAGATTGATATTCTCCAAAGAAATTCAAACGGAAATTCAAAACCTGGATGGGAAATGAAGCTAGAAGGAATAAATAAAGAAACTATAACAAAAAGGAGAGAAACATCTCAAGAACACAGGGAAATGAAAAAACCTCCTTCAAAAGAGACAATAACAGGAAAGTCTGAAAATAAAGCAGGAAAAATAAACTGAAATATATTGGCAGAAAAAGAGACTCAAAAGATTCTTGAACGGGTCAAAATAACGAAAGAAAATTTTACGAAAATTCTACGAAGAAATCGGTGGGAAATCCAAAAGAACAAACCAACAATATAATGTAAAGAAAGAAAACAATTTGGAAGTAAAATTTGAGAATAGAAACAATATATCAGAAAGGTCAGATGGATAAATAACATGAAAAAGAATTACGAGGATTCTTAGCAGGCTCTGATCTGAGACGGACATACTCATGGATTATCTGAGAAAAAACCCTCAAGAGATTAACAAATTGGAAAGTACCAGGTCACGATGGTATACATGGATTCTGTATTTAGAAATGAGCGTCTTTCTACAACAGGTTGGCCGAACAACATAAAAAGCAAGCATAGTCGAATGCATGAGAAAGGGAAAAATTACCCTCTTCCAGAAGGACGCCCCAAAAATGATCCTCTCCAGCAACTATAAACCAATAATGTGTTTACCTATTATGAGGTAAATCCTAACTACATAGATAAAAGAAGAAATGTATATTCGCTTGAATGCAGTTATTTCAGTAAGAACAGAAAGATACCCACAGGGAACAACAGGATCAGATGAATTCCTATATATAGATCACCACATCCTCAAGAAGAGCAAAACAAGTTGGAAAAATGTAGACATAGAAAGGATTGACCAAAGAAAGTACTATGATATGGAACCACAAAATTGGATAATAGAATATACAAAAATAAAAAAAAACATATCCGACAATGCCATAAATGTCATAGAAAACAGGAAAATAGAATTAACAGCCTAAAGACATACTCTTCTGAAAGACCATCAGCTAACGCTGGTATGAAAAGCTCGCAAGGAATAATAATAATAATAATAATAATGATAAATTAGTACTCTTGGTACAGTCACTAAAAGTTTATAAAAGAGACTGGCTGACTTGTGGGTAAAAGGACGAGTGGAAACCATCCAAACTACTACTCTATTGAGATCGGCCAGAATACTAAGAATGGTACTAGTGACTTGAGAAGATTTGCTGTAACTCAAACTTCAGTGAAAACACTCAAGGAGCATGCAGGTGACAGTTGTATCATTTGTAATTGGTGCGTTTCGAACAGTAACTAAAGGATTACTAAAGGGACTGGAGGACTTGGAAGTTGGCGGACGAGTGGAGTTCATCCAAACTACTACATTACTGAGAACGGCCAGAATAATGAGAGGAGTCCAGGGGACTTGAGGAGACTTGCTGTCTCTCAGACTCCAGTGAAAACCATCAGCGTTAGCTGATTTGAAAAACTCTAATGAGTAAATAATATTGATAATAATAATAATAATTAAATGACTAGACATGAGAAGACAGGAAAGGAGATCTACTGGGAATTGAGTCAGAGATTAAAATTTGACTATTCTGACAAATGGTCTTGGCACGAACCAGGATCTTTCAAAGTAAATGAAATTCATAAAATTTTCCGGGGCTTTGGAATAAAAACAAATCACTCATTTAGGGCCAGATGAATAGACTTAGTGTTTATAATGAGAAAAAATCTAGTCATAAATCGAATTTAGCTGTTTTAGCTCAATAGCAAATGAAAGTAAAAGAAATGCCAGAGAATTAAAAAAAAAAAAAAAAAAAAAAAAAAAAGAAACAAACTGTATAACATGTGGGTGATTATAATATCAGTTCTGGTCGGTGTGCTGGGAAAAGTCTTGAAATATTCGGGAAAATACTGGACGAATTTGAAATCTGCAATTTTAACATTAGCTAGAATATGCAGAAGATTCCTCGATACCTGATACTGTTTTTTAGACTCCTGTGAAAGAACCAACCAACGCCGTTGTGAAGAACTCCCAAGGAATGAAAGAAAACCATAAATAAGAATACTTCCTGTTTAACCTCTGTTACAATTTAGTATGAGGAGAAATTGTCCGAATGATCAGTCAGAACAGCCAACTTTCAGTTACAAACTCAATCATTTAGATAAATGTTAATATTTCATATTTCTCAATGAATCTTAAAACAACATATACTATACTGCACGTTATGACTATTTAGTTAGTATATCGTAATGGTAATGCCCTTCGGTATTCAAAAACTGATTTTATTTCCAACTATTTTCTTCTTCTTCTTCTTCTTCTTCTTCTTCTTCTTCTTCTTCTTCTTCTTCTTCTTCTTCACAAACACACACACGCACACACACACATATATATATATATATGTGTGTGTGTGTGTGTACAAGGAAATTTTGTATTTTGAAGATTTGAGTTTAAATTTATGGTACACACATTTTTGGAAATTTTCTCTGAACAAGCGACATGTCTTACAACGATTGATTTACAATTTGTAAAGGAAATAATTCGGAAAAAAAGGAATATTTAATGTGTCATGTGATCCATTTACTCGGCAAACCATAAATTTAGTGATAGTCTTTTTACAATCTATTTTTTAACCTATTTGACTATCCATTTTCACGCCACATATTTAAGACATACATATGTACAATGTAATTTTCGTCTCTCTCTCACTCTCTCTCTATATATATGTATATATATATAGAGAGATAGAGAGAGAGACTTAGTATCTTTTATATATATATATATATATATATATATATATATTACAAAATCTAGCAGAAAATTAGGCGCGTTTCGAACACAGCTTGAAACGTCCTGCGCGTCCAGCTCAACCCTTTTCAAGATGGGAACTCTACAATGATACAGGGTGTTATTTTGAACAAATTCTCGTAACAGTACGTCACAAAACAACAGTACTTAGACTAAATATATATACACGTTCAGGCAAAAATGTAACGAGCTTATGTTATATAGAACTCTAACTTTTGGTCTGAAAAATCTGGAACAATAGTATGTGTTAAAACACAAAACTTAGTGTAAATATATAATACTCACGCAAAAATGCAACGAGCTTATGATGACAATAAGCTCACAGTAGGAGAAAGAAATATATACATCTCATATATTTATACACAACCCTAACTTTGGGGCTGAAATAAATACATGAGATCTATATATTTTGTTTCTCCGACAGTGAGCTGGTCATCATAAGCTCGTTGCATTTTTGCGAAAACAACTGTTGCACAACGTAATTTTCATCACTCAAGCCATCTAAGTAAGACGTGAAAGATATAACACTGCAGGGAAGTAACTTTGGTTTGGTGTCGTTTCGTTGCTTAATGGCATATCAACACTTGTGTGTTATTAATAGCAAAACCAACCTTATATAAGAACGGTAGTGGTTCTATTTAACCCATAACAAGGAGGATAAGAGAATTAATCAGCAAATAAACGCAATGACTCGAGTGGAGTGGGCCAGCTAGACACAGAATTGCCAATCATGATGTTTTGGCCGGCACGGTTCAGTTCGTGTGTGTTTCTTGTTCGTTGGTTATTGTCGACTGACATGGATGACGGGAAGCCCAGAATTCGCGTCACGCGGCTGAAACTGACAATATCCCCGGGCCTCAGGGGCCCGTCCACTCCGGCTCTAATTGAGCGTTTGCGGCCACACTCGCACGTTTGGTGGGGTGCTTGAAAAATATCTTGGAATTCAAACTCGGTCACGTTCAAGTACCTATCGGGACTGCCTTGAGGAAGTAAAAACGAACGCATAATTGACATTCTACTATGAACTACAACACATAGACACACCAGCATAAACTTACATTCTCCAACCTTGAGTGGACATTAGATGCCGTCTTGAGGACCTATCAAGAATGATGGCCGAGAGAGAAATAACGTTGCAAATAGATTGATAGATTGCGAGAGAGAGACAGAGACAGAGAGAGAGAGAAAAAGAGAGAGAGAGAGAGAGGAATCCTTGCTGTCGGCACGGATTTATGTAATATACCCATGATACGGATATGCGAAACGTACATAGAATGTTCATAACATATATACATAGAACATAGGAATCCCGAAACACGAAAAACACGTAACGACTTCTTAGTTCAGGTACGAAACCTTTTATTACCTTTGAGTTAAAGGTTTCGACATAAGGAAGAACGATGCACAATCTTTCTATGATGACTTTTCCATCTGCCCCACCCCCAACACGTGTGGCACACGCCACAAGGCTCTGCAACCTAGCGAAAGTCACCCTTCTTCTTCGGACCGCAAGACTCAACTGACTTTCTTCAAAATGCCCAAAATCCTCCGCGTGCGTTTCCGGTGCATGACGTCACAATTTTCTATCCGGGATTTTTATTTTGACATATGTGAACGACACATCCTCCCCGCGCGCGCCTTAACACCTGCGCTCAAGTTTGCACCTAACTAACCCATGTGCTGAGCCGAAAGGTTCTCAGCCTAAGTAAACCCAAAGTCAAGATATATAAAACGAAACCTCTCGGCCATTATATTACATTTGTGCGGATGATGATGATGGTGAATAAGGAAAAGCATATTTTTTAGAGTAATTTAATATCAATCACACTGAACGTCATGGTTTTAGATTTTAAAGAAAATATGAAAAAAATGTCTGTACCATTTTTTATTCCTTTCAAGTATAAATGGTGTAAGAATAATTTTCCTTGAAGCTTTGCTTTAAATCTCAAGTACCGAACGTAAGTGCTATTCATTAAATAAAATTCCTCATCAATGATAAATCTCTTCTAATAGTAGGCAACGTTAAAATTTAGTACCTAGATAGAAATAAACACTCACACCTGTTTAGCAAATCTAAATGCTGTTTTAACATGTCCACAAAATTTCGGCTATTTATCAGATTTTTTTATTTTCAATAATTATTTAGCAAGAATTTATGTTACACACCCATGATATGGCTACACGAAACGTACATTGAATGTTCATAAACACACACATATATATATATATATATATATATATATATATATATATATCCATGTGTAATATTTTGACCTTCGACCCGGCCCAAAAATGCTATTCCAAGGTGATGCACCGGAAGGAAGTGACACATTCCAATGGCCAGTAATCAAAAGAGATCGCGTGGGTGGATTAAGGTTGATAATATGGGACAAGGTGAAGGTCCCACTGTGCCACTATAGAGTGATGCACCGGAAGAGAGTGACCTCTGAACTGCATGACTGTTATTTCCGCTTGATGACGATTAAACATTCGATTTCAAAGATCGAGTGGGCGTCGAACGATTATATAACTCAGCTGAGTTCCGGTTCCAGTTCAGTTGCCAGTAGAGTTCCAGACAGTTGGAGAGGAGTGTGGTAGGGAAAGCCACACCCGACCGAGGGGGCCCTCGGGAACCCCGATGGAGTTTAGGGTCCAGAGAAGATGCTGATAAGATGCAGTAAAGAAAGCCAGCATCAAGCAGAGTGGGTCGTAGGCCTCCGGTTGAGCAGCCCTAAAGAACAAGAAAGACACAACGTTGACGGCCATAAGTTTGGGGTCAAAATATTGCAGTTTCTGCTCGGTCTCCAGCTCCCTCTCACAGTAAAACCCCACACAACCTTTTCGAACCCTTACAATAAAGTGAGAGGTAAATATTGTTTAAGAAGTCTTCCTGCGCCTGTTTATTTATTGTGTCGTTATGATGCTGAAGATGAGTATATAACACAGGGAACATAGGAATCTCGAAACACGATAAACACTTACGACTTCTTAGTTCACGTACGAAACTTTTTATTACCTTTGAATTTAAAGGTTGTTCGACATAAGGAAAAATATACATATTCTTTCTATTTTGGCTTTTCCATCAGCACCCACCACCCATCATGTGCGGCGCCCGTAGCAAATTCGTCTGGCCTCTACGAGCCCCGAAAGTCAACCGTCTTCTTCCGAGCCAGGAACTCAACTCATCTAACTAACTTTTTCAAATCTGCGAAAATCCGCCGCGCGCTTCCGGTGCATGACGTCATTCACATCCGCTGATCAACCTTTCTCTGGGATTTTTATTTTGACATCTATGATCGACACATCCTCCCTGAGCGCGCGTTAACACCTGCACTCAAGTTTGCGCCTGACTAACCCCTGTGCTGAGCCGAAAGGTTCTCAGCTTAACTAAACCCAAAGGCCTAAAACGAAATCCCTCGGCCATTATATTACATTTAGGCTTTTTAGAGGAAGTTTCAAAACAGTCTGTTTTTTTTTTTGTGTCAAACATTCCTTTAATTCCTATAATATCTTCTGATTAATGATATTTGCGAGAATAGTGCTTTATACTTTTAAAGGGCAGTTCATTAGAAAAATAAGCTATGTTTATTTTCATAAAAAAATAGAACTTGTTTCAAAACGGAAGCCTTACTTTAGCGTTTTTAAAAACAGGAAAATTAAAATTAATATTGCTCATCTCAGAATAAATTTTCAATCTTTTATTTTTTTACTAGCAATATGATCGATAAAAAAAGTGTTTATTCTTTATATTTTAGAAATATTTTTCTCATCAACAATCATGTTTATTGACGCATAGATAGGACCATATCAGGTGTTACCACTCTTGGTAGAATGGACTTGTAATAAGCAATAGCAGTTAAGAGGTACTCCACATTCCCCAAAGCTCCAGGTGTGGAGCATCACCATCTAATTCTTTTGTGTCATAGCCAGGACACTCATTATGAAGGTCTTATCCCTCTCCAGAGATGAAGTCAGTGTATTGTACAGCTCTAGGCAACAGGGCATACGGTATTGTAATATAATAAATATTTTATAACATTTCCAAAGTTTCAATTTTAATAAGTCTGATGCATTGATACATTACACTAATATAAAATGTTCCATGTATTTTTTGGTCCTACGTAAATCATTATTTTCGTAGTGGTTAAAGATTACTTTGAAATTTGAATAAGGGAGAAAAGACAAAAACAAAAACCAACACGGATTTCACAAAATAAAGCTTAAATGTTTAAAAAAACCCTTAGATGAATGAAAAAAAAAAAACAACACCGAGAATTTAAGCCCCGAAAACCGTAAGACGGATATTTCGGCTGAGGTTGTATATCTGGAAACATCATGAAACTGTTATTTTGGACTTGTTTCAATATCAAAATGCATCAATAGGTCCTTTTTAAGATAGATCGCAGGACTGATGTATCGAGCTTGGCATTATTTTACGATATATCATAAGACTGATATTTCATGTTACATCCTATTTTACGATTTATTATGAGACTGGTATCTCATGCAAAAAACTATTTGACAATACATCATAAAACTGATATATGGGGTTAGATCCTATCACAAACCTGATATTTGAGATTAGATCCTATCATAAAACTGATATTTAGGGTTAGATCCAATCATAAAACTGATATTTAGGGTTAGATCCAATGACAAACCTGATATTTGGTGAGATCCTATCATAAACCTTATGTTTGGGGTTAGATCCTATCATAAAACTGATATTTAGGGTTTGATCCAATCATAAAACTGATATTTAGGGTTAGATCCTATGACAAACCTGATATTTGGTTAGATCCTATCATAAACGTTATATTTGGGGTTAGATCCTATTATAACCCTGATATTTGGTCAAATTCTATCACAAAACTGACATTTAGGGTTAGATCCAATCATAAAACTGATATTCAGGGTTAGATCCTATGACAAACCTGATATTTGGTGAGATCCTATCATAAACCTTATGTTTGGGGTTAGATCCTATCATAAAACTGATATTTAGGGTTTGATCCAATCATAAAACTGATATTTAGGGTTAGATCCTATGACAAACCTGATATTTGGTTAGATCCTATCATAAACGTTATATTTGGGGTTAGATCCTATTATAAACCTGATATTTGGTCAAATTCTATCACAAAACTGACATTTAGGGTTTGATCCAATCATAAAACTGATATTTAGGGTTAGATCCTATGACAAACCTGATATTTGGTTAGATCCAATCTTAAACGTTATATTTGGGGTTAGATCCTATTATAAACCTGATATTTGGTCAGATCCTATCACAAAACTGATATTTGGTGTTAGATCCTATCATAAAATTGATATCTGGTTAGATCCAATCATAAAACTCATATTTGGGGTTAGATCCTATAATAAACCTAATATTTCGTTAGATCCTATCATATATCTGATATTTGGTTAGATCCACTCATAAAACTGATATCTGGGGTTTGATCCTATTATAAACCTGATATCTGGTGAGATCTTATCACAAAACTGATATTTGGGGTTAGATCCTATTATAAACTTGATATTTGGTTAGATCCAATCATAAATCTAATATATGAGGTTAGGTCCAATCGTATAACTGATATTTTGAACTTGGCCTGATATTACCATATATCACAAGTCTGAGATTTTGGGCAAGGCCCGATTTCAAGATACCTCGTGAAACTGATAATTCATGCTAGGCCTAAGCCCCTAGGTTGGTCCAATGGTTCGCAAAATACACTAGCAGATGCTCATCAGTGAGTTTTAATCTCATTATGTGTCCCATTCATACGGCCTTGTGCCACATCTGTGCAAAACTCCTTGTAAATTACATTTCGGTATAGGCCCTATTTTAAGATACATCATAAACATGTTATTTGCCGATCACTGAAATCAAATCTGACGCAAATAATAATTTTTATAAAACAATCATTCATATATTTCTGTTCATAGAGAAGGTGACATTTTTAATCAAAGTTATTTGAATGTGTTATGCTCTTTAAATTTTTGCAACTTTTTTAGCTCAGGAATCTGAGTGTTACGATTCTCTGAAGTAAATGCATGTCTTAAGTATCGTGTAAAAATTATGGTACCAAAATCGATCAAATTGGTTATAAAACGCAACGATGAAGTTGTTTGGTTTGGTTGGTTTTATGGCATATCAACCATTGTAGGTTATTTAACGCCAAATCCATTTTTATGTAAATAATCTGTTCTATTGAAAACAATTCAGTTTAGCATAAGTACACAGTTTAATTGTCAAAACCATTTCCATTTCAAACTATTCAAGCAGTTATATGTAACAATTCAGTTAAGTGTAAATACAGTTTTAATGATGAAAAACAGTTCTATTTGAAATAATTCAGTTAAGTATATGCACGCAGTTTAAGTGTAAGTACGGTTTAATTGTCAAAAACGTTTCTATTTCAAGCTATTCAGTTTACTCAATTCATTTTAGCATACGTATGCTGTTAGTTCTATTTAAACCATAGATAGGACCCTATCAGGTGCTACCACTCCGGGCCAGAGTGGACATGGGAGCGATGGCAATGAAGGGTTGCTCCGCATTCCCCAAAGCTCCAGCACTGCTGGAACCTCACCATCAGATTGTTTAGTGTCATATCCAGGACACTCGTTAAGGGGTGAAGAGGTACAATCAGTGTATTCTACAGCCCCAGCTAACTGGGCAATACACAGATTTAAATGTCAGACAGTTTAATTTCAGATAATTCAGTTCAGCATTAGTACGCAGTTTTTTACGTCAAAAACAGTTCTATTTCGAGTAATTCAGTGCAGCACTAGTTCGCAGTTCCAATGTCAAAACAGTTCTATTTTAAACAATTCAGTTTAGCATGAATACCCAGTTTAAATGCAAAAATCAGTATAGTGAAAGAAGCACGGTTTTGTTCTATTTAACCCATAGATATCAGGTGCTACGAGTCCAGAGTGGACCTGGGAGCGATGGCAATGAAGGGGTACTTCGCATTCCCCAAAGCTCTAGCATTGCTGGAACCTCACCATCGGATTCTTTAGTGTCATATCAGGACACTCCTTGTTGGGGGTTCTTAACCCTCTGTAGAGAAGCAGTCGGTGTATTCTACAGCCCCAGCCGACTGGGCAATCAACGATGAAATGTTATCACTTAGGATATGTTGGTTTAACAAAATAAACATTGAATTGCATATGAAATTACCGACAAACTATTCACTAACAAATCATAAATGTATATTCATTTAAATGTATACAAAGGATGAAAATTAAATTGCTACTATTACATAGCAATACCTGAAACACTTAACTGTGTAAACAAACAATTATATAAATAATAAAAACATTCGTATTAGAAATTCTTAAAGTCATTAAACTGTATGAACTTTTAAAAATTTTATCAACAAAATAGTGTAAGGAAATCATATATATTTAATACGTATGAATTAACGTATTTTGGCATTGAGTAACTTACATTGATTAATATGTCATAAAACTCAGCCAAACAAAACCAAATCAATAACGTACTGCAATACCATTAAAAGCCAATATTCAGTTACCGAATGAAGTAGTGACCTTACTCATCAAGTTATTTTCATTATTTGAGCTGAATGTTGGAACTAATATTTTGTGGGACAGATTTTCTCTCGTTTTTCAATGTAAAAAAAAGTGATTTTGAGTGTATGAAGTTTTGTTTTCGTCAATTATTTCAGAAAAATCATTTTATCGCAAAAATGACGAAATGACAATTATTGAGAAACCTATCATTTAAACCCGGAGGTGCCCGTAGTGTAGTGGTTATCGTCGTACGAAATGGACACGGCGACACGAGTTCAAATCCTGGACGAGACTAATTGCACTTCACATAGCACTAATACCCTTGGGAAAGGTATGAATCCAATTATTCTCCCTCCAGCTATGGGTAAATAGTAGGACAGACTAGGTTCTTCAGGCTTGGTGAGGCAACTAGTCTAGGAGAAGGAAAACTCTGAATTCAAACCTGATAAACTCCGCTTAAAAACTGACCTTGTGTCACATCCTGCCCGAGCGGAGGGGTTGGTGAATAGGATCATTTGAAAGCTGGAGAAAAAAAAATTGACACCAAAATTTGAAAGTAATACAATGTTCATTAATCACTATTGCTGCTTTACGGACAAAAGGAGCAAGTATAACAAAACTTAATATCATTATCATCTAGTCGTGCCTCCAGCACGGATAACACTGATCCTCTCTCGCCACACCTCCCTATCATTCATTGCTTCTGGTAGGTCCTCAGGGATATATCCCGTATCCTCACAGAGCTGCTGTATGTAGGTTTGAGCTGGTCGCCCTGCTTTTTCTCGGCCATGTGAGGGAGTTCATTGGAGAAAATCACTTATGAGCTCGTCCCTGCTTCTCAGGCAGTGTCCTGCATGTCTGGTTCGTCTAACTTTGATAGTTTTCGTGATGGGAGGTTGGTGGCCGTACAGCTGCTGCTTTGTTGGTTATTGCCTCCTAGACTTATTCAATATTGCTCGCAGCAGTCTTGTGTAGTTGTCGTCAAGCTTTTTCTCCCTCCGTTTAGTCAGGGTCCATGTAGTGCATCCATATAGCAGTATCGATTCGTCCGCTGCCTGGAAGAAACTGCATTTCATTTAATCGGTCAATTCTGACTTCTATATGACCGATAACCTATTTTTAGTCACGTGTCGATGTCTTTTTCGCTTGACGAGACTGCTTCCTATGTAGGTGAACTTGTCTACTAGTTTCAGAGAGCTACCGTTTAGTGTGGAAATATCACCTGTTTGATTAAAGCACATGTATTCCGTTTTGTGTGCATTGACATGAAGGGCAATTCCTGCAGCAGCTCGTTCCAGACTATGCAGTTGAGTTTTGGCTTGGGCGGGTGCATTTGCCAGCATCGCTATGTCATCGGCGTAGTCGGCATTAGTAATTGTTTATGCAGGGTACCTTCTACTTCTTTTCTTTGTCAGCTCGAAACCGTTTTCTTGGATTTTATCAATCGATGTTCTAAGAACGTAGTATGGACAAATGATAAAGAGGTATGAAGCTAGCGTGTCCCCTTGTAGTACTCCTGCTACAATATCGAAGTAGTCTGTGTCTCCATCTGGAGAACGTACTTTCACTTTGGTGTTTCTATAGAGAATCATTATGGCTGCGTCGCTCTCTTTTGGGGTGCCATATGCTAGTAGAATTTGTTCCATCTTCCCTCTGCCAATGAAATCAAAGGCCTTGGTAAAGTCAACAAATAGTATTCTCACCTGTAGGTTTTTGCCTATATGCCATCATGAATTCTACGGATAGTCAATATTTGTGAGGTCGTGGATCTATTTCATCGGAATCCATTTTGGTTCTTCCTAAGAATGTTGTCAGTTTTGGTTTCTATGTGGTTGCATAGTAGGGCATTGTATATTTTGGCTGCTATGGATGTAAGTGTTATACCTCTGTAGTTCTTGGCTAATCCGAGGTCGCCCTTTTTAAGCAAAGGGTGGATGCATCCCTTCATCCATCTGTCTATCAGATTTTTATTATAAACAGCATTACAGAGGGAGCACTATATCGTCGAATTGTCTGGTCTTCCATACCATTGGGGGAATTTCATCAAGCCCTGCTGTTTTTCTATTTTTAATTTTTCTTAGTACTGAGCCGAGTTCTTCTAAAGTAAACGGTCCTATTTTAATGTCTAATTGCTGACTAATCATTCTCGTGATTGGTACATATGTAATTTTCGGTGGGTTTCCTAGTTGATTGTTGAAATGCTGTTTCCATAGTTTTATTCTTTCTTGTTGGTTTGTAGCTTTCAATTTAACTTTGCATTTGCTCTTCCTACTGCTCACTTTATTTATCGCTGCCACGCTATCCTAGAAAGCCAATCTTCTACAGAGTCTCTAATCATATCCATCTGATTTTGTATGTATTCTTTTTGTTCCTTTTTAGTTTAATGGCATTTGTGTTTGTTGGGTTCTTCCTATTGCATTGTATTTTGCTGCTGCATCAAGGTGGGAGTTGACGAAATTCTCATATTCATCATTCGGGGTATTATTTCTGTCTTCTCCTGTAGTGCATCGAATTTCTTTCTTATTGCTGACACATAGTTATCTCTAATATCCTTGTTATTAAGAAGAGCCCAATCATAGTGTATGTTGGTCGTTGTTTGGGTGGCGTTATGTCGTAGGCTCAGTCGTGTTTTTGCCGTGACAATTCGGTGATTGAAGGACACACCCTCGCAAGAGGAGTATGCCTCGCAATTCATTGCGCTATTTTTCAATTTTTTGTTTATAAAGACGTAGTCTATCTGTACTTTAGTATTGTTTGCGTATGTTTACGTCCATAATTTTCCCTCCCATTTTTGAAAGTTTTTTATTGAGGCATGTTAATCTATTTTCTATCGTGAAATCTGTAAGATGTTGTCCAATCTTTCCCGATTTGGGCAATCATGTCTCCGCCAATGACAAGAACGTTGTGTTTCGGAATGCTACGCACTAGAGAGGATAGCTCATCTTAGAAGGCGATTAGTTCAGTTTCTTCACTAACATTGGTAGGGCTGTAGCTGGAGATGATTGTTGCTTTGGGGTTGCCATTAAAAGTAACTAATACCATCCTAGGTTTTATTTTGCTATTAAGTGATTTTAAGGCTCTTGGTCCTATAAGTATACCTACACCAGCTACCCTGGCATTGATAGAATCTTTCCCTGCTGATACAGTGGCTAGCGTCCATCCATTGGCAGTATCGTCATATTTAATATCCTCGCTATGTGTGTATCTGTGTTCTTGAATGCATATTATGTCGATGTTATGTTCTACGGCCGATGCAGTCAGCTCCGTTAGTTGTCCTATTGTATTTAAGGTTCTATCGTTGAATGTTGCTATTTGTATTGTTTGTTTGCATTTTAGTAATTTTTGTTGTTTGAGTTTTGTAGCTGATTTTTCGTACATTGAGGCCCACCGGTGATTGTACATGAGAGTTTATCGACCCTGTAATAAAGCATTTTTTTTTTCGGCACTGTGTGGCCACCCTCCTTAGCAAGTCAACCTGATCTAGGAGTGAGTTTAGAATTCAAGGAGCAAACCTAGAGTTAGGTACTTTGTACTATGTTACAGGGTAAACGGTATATCATTATGCTTATATATATATATATATATATATATATATATATATATATATATATATATATATATATGCGTCCCATTATAATTGAGAGAGTTGATTATCTCTGTATGAGTCTTTTTTTTTCTTACATTTTTAGATATTAGCATATTTGGTGTTAAAAAGTTTTTAAAGCTGGGATTCGTCGATTTAGATCGTTTAAATTGCGTGTGAACAGAAAGAAAGAAAGAAAGAAAGAATATGTATGGAAGAAAGCAAATGAAATAAAATTGAAGGAAATGCGAATTTAAAAAAAAAAGAGAGAAAGAATATGTGATGGTGCAGGAAGAAAAAAAACGAAAAAAAACAAAAAAAACAAAACTAAATGGTAAAAATATACAATGAACAAGTTAAATAAACAAACCATACAAAACAAAACACAACTAATGAAAAGTGTAACATAGCCATTCGAAATATGTGAAACATACATAGAATATTCATAACATATATACATAGAACATAGGAATCCCGAAACACGAAAAAACACGTATCGACTTCTTAGTTCGGGTACGAAACTTTTTATTACCTTTGAGTTAAAGGTTTCGACATAAGGAAGAGAGATGCACGATCGTTCTATGCTGGCTTCTCTATCTGCCCCCCCACCCCAAACACGTGTGGCGCCCGTAGTGCACAAATTCGTCTGGCCTCAGCGAGCCCCGAAAGTCGACCCTTCCCGTTCGGAGTCTAGTTCTCAACGACTGACTTTTTCAAATATCCCCAAATCCTCCACTCACGCTTCCGGTGCATGACGTCATTCACATCCCTGGTCACATCCACTCTTTAGGATTTTTATTTTGACATCTGTGAGCGACACATCCTCCCCGCGCGCGCGTCAACACCTGTGCTCAAGTTTGCACATAACTAACCCAACCGAAAGGTTCTCAGCCTAACTAAACCCAAAGGCAAGACATATAAAACGAAATCCCTCAGTCATTATATTACAAAAGGATTCACAGGTATATCAAGCAATTTTGTTTGGGTTGGTTTGATTTCTTTGTTTACTTGCAGATCAATTTTCGTGTGTTATTTAATGCCGAAGTCACACTTCTAAAAACTTGTATAACTTAACTCAGATTTGGGACATAAGAGGGTTCATATATTTCTCAAGCGTATTAACTTAATAATGTATGGAGTAGCATGACTAACGTTTGAACAAGTAAACTACAATATCACAGTCCATCATGTTAGCCACAAGCCATCTGGAACTCTCCCATATTAATAAGAGTTATCTTCCATGATATTACTGGTAGACTTGAATTTCTAAAATAACCCCTATTACTTTGATAACGGGATTTCTAATTACTCTGTCCTGATTCTAGGCCTCCTGACCAGTAGATAGATAGACAGATAGATCTTAATTCGTACAACTTCACGTATGGCTGATTTCAGACGCACTGGATATAGCTAGCAATCAATCCAAAATCTATTCGCTCATAATTTAGTTTGAGAAGAATTAAGGCATCGAATCGGTTTAGACAGCAAAACCAGTGAAAGAAAATTGTGTTCCTATGATGAGCAACGTGGCGAAACAACAGAGAGAGAGAGTTGGAAATTGTTATTAAAGTTTCCATTTCTGTTATCTGTCTTGACCTTAAAACCTCAAACAAAGTACAAAATCTCTTTAGAATTCATTTTCCTGTTTATGATTGAATTTTGCGGTTTTATTGCTTTGGCTCCGAATCTACAGTTGGCCCTCGGTCGAGTTGAGTGTGCTGACTTCGACAAAGAATAGAAAAATTGTCACAATGGGACTATTTGTCTGCTTTCATAAATCAATTGAATATACATTGTTGATTCATTTTGGTTTAATAATAATAATAATGATGATAATAATAGAAGAACATAAAAGCTATTTCCCTCGTTGGATGTGAGTTACAAAGAATGAGATATGAAAGAAGTTATTCTTGGAATCTCTCAACCCACAAATGAAAGTACATATCGGCCAACTAGGCAGGAACAACATTAGAAGTATCAAAGTGGTATATATATATATATATATATATATATATATATATATATAATCAACGAAAAGAATTATTGACAGTTAAATATCTCAATAATCTCAGATAATATTTTTATTAATTAGGTTTGAATTGGTCTCTGTTTAATGGCATATTGACCTTCGTGGGGTATCTAATAAAAATAGTCATCCTTGTAGACGAACAGTAATGATATTACTTAACCCATCGATGAGGCCAAAGGGGGTTCATATATTTTTACAGAGTATTAGTCTGAAACAGAACGTCTTAGCGAGAGTGGAATTCGAAGTTGCTTTCATCGATGTTGCAGTTCCCAACGTAAGCAACTATGTCATCATTCCCTCTTTTATTATTTAATGGATTTTTTATGAAAACGCAAGACATTAATTTAGGGATTTGCTTTCAAAATGTCAGTCCTTATATGGGATACAATTATGCATTTGCGTAATTGTGCGGTGCTATATTCCGCTTTTTTTTTATTCCCACTGTTTTTTTTGGGTGGGGTTATCACATTAATTCCGTTATTAATCTATCAAGGAAAAGAAAAAAAATATATATAGATATATATAGATATGTGTGTGTATGTGTGTGTGTGTGTGTCTAAGCATGTTCAGTTAAAGACCGCGGATCATTTTCTTTTCAAGATCTTCAAGCGAAGATATTCAAGTCTCCTTGTTATTTTTCTCATGTCTAGATCAAGGAAGAAACGAAAGTCCCCCATGTTAGACCGAGCGCTTTCAGCCATTTCGCCAGTTGTCCTCAGGATTTCTGTTCGCTAAATGGCCGAAAACGTCCGGGCCAGTATGCGACACTTTTTTCACCATCCTGACTCAGAAATTTAAAAAAATTACAAGAAACCTTGGATATCTTTTCTTGAAGATCTTGAAAAAGAAACAATTCGCAGTTATAAACCGAACATGCACGATATCGACTTACTTTTTAAACTATATATATATATATATATATATATATATATATATATATATATATATATATATTGATATTCATTTTAGAATCACGCTTATATTCATGTCCTCCACACACACACACAAACATATTCATACTAATATGCACGAATCCAAACAGCACATTCGAGCCTGAGTGCTCAAAAACACACATATATATAAAAACAGGATATATATATATATATATATATATATATATATATATATATATATATATATATATATATATATATATATATTGGCCTAGTCGACAGAGCCTTCCCCGATGGCCCAGGAGACTGGAGTTGGATCCTAGGACGAGTCGTAGCGAATATTCTAAAAATTGTACTTGATACTTCTTTGCTAATGGTTCAGCACTCTAATGTACGTATCAAAGGTAACTTTACTTACCGACTGATTGGCCTGGTGAGTAGAGTATTCGCTAGTGTCCCGGGAAACAGGGATTCAACATCAGGTCAAGTCATACTAAAGATTCAAAAATTATACTTTATGCTATCTTGCTTAACACTCAGCATTATACTGTACGGACCAAAGGTTAAGTGGAGCTATCAAGGGAAAGTAGATGCGCCCTCCTCTTGAACTCAGTGTCGTAGCTATTGAAAAGGGAGACTTCCAGTCACCCTGGATTATTGTCTCTGGCCCGGGAGACCTGGGTTCAATCACAGGTCGAGTCATACCAAAGACTTTAAAAATGGAACTTGATACCACCTTGCTTAACACTCAGCATTATAAGGTACGGTTCAAGGGTAAAGTGGAGCAATCCTGGGAATGGAGTAGCGCCCTCCCCTACACCTTGGTGTTGTAGCTATTGAAAAGGGAGCCTTCGGGTTACCCTCGACTATGGTCGCTAACTTTACTTTATATATATATGAGGAGTGCAAAAAAATTATTTGATAAATATCGTATATTGCAGTGTACAAGTTGACATTTTAAGCCAAAAAATATCGCGACATAAAAATGGGATGATTTATCGATAGGACAAAAATCCAAACCTTTCCCAGTGTGTTCAACTCGTGCAATAGTACTCCTAACAATTAATATGCACCACTTAAGATAAGTCCAGCAAACTGCTACAAACATTTACAACTTAAACTAAATATAAATCGAAAAAAATATACATAAAATAAGATATGGTTTAACACTAATATCCATATATATTTACTATCAGTGTCAATTTTCAAACACAAACGAGAAATATAGTTTTATGGTTGTTGAAAAAATTATAATGAAGTACAAGATACAAATATTATTTAAAAATCAAAAAAATGGTTTAGTCTCTTAGTTTTTTCATCCCTAGATCGTAATACAAAGTGAAAATGAAGATGTTATTCTGAATAATTGATATAATATATACATTGATATCAAGAGGTGCCCGTGGTGTAATGTTTATCGTCGTAGGAAATGGACACGGCGACATGAGTTCAAATCCTGGACGAGACTGATTGCATTTCCCATAGCACTAATACCCTTAAGAAAGGTATGAATCCAATTATTCTCCCTCCAGCTATTGGTAAATACTAGGACAGACTGGGTTCTTCAGCCTTGGTGAGGCAACTAGTTTAGGAGAATGAAAACTCTGACTTCAAACCTGTTAAACTCCGCTTAAAAATTGACCTTGTGTCATATCCTGGCCGAGCAGAGGGATTGGTAAATATGATATACATTGATATCCACAGACAAACTGTTTCGTTGTATCATAACTTTTCAGTGTGGCTATATACACAGGAGGCTTCGAGCTGGGATCGAAACCCGTCAGCCTTTACGCTAAATTTAGTATGTTACCGCTCAGCCATGAGAATCCAACGCCAGCTCGGGAATTATAACGCATTATGTGTTAGCTTTCGTTTGTTCACATTTTGCGCTACCGGATACTGGAGAGCTCAATTCGTTAGAAGAGCTTTGCATTAAGAGGGTGGCAGATATTAATTCCTTTGTCAAAGTGCTCAACCCTAAAATGGCACATCAATAGAGTTATAAGGAACTGATGGAGAAGAAAAGACAAACTCATTAGTGACGTTCTATTATATAGGAGGATAAAGGAATGAAGAGGCGATAACACTTTCTTTTATAAAAATATACCTCTCTTTTTATTACTCGAAAGTCGGAAATTGTAAGTGAGAGAGACAGAGACGAAGGACGTGAACATAGACTGACGGAGGACTGCTCTATCGACGTTTTCATAATCCATGTTGGGATTCCATAATCAAGCCCTTACGTATTTACTTCTTTGACGTGAGGTTCGCAACCGGGTTCCGCCGGGGCCTTTTGCTGCCCACAGTTCTGAGCGCTCGCCGGCCGCCCTCCGGACCTCCTGACTGTCCGACTAACTGTGACAGATCATAGGTACCAGCACATATTTAATTTCATAATGCCCATGTCAACCCACCTGACTGTCAACCCACGTGACCTGCTTTAACTATTCTCTTATTTACTCAGCAGGAATATCCTGTTTAGAGATCCCCACGTGAAGGTTCTGTCAAAGAAGAATATGTAACAGTTCTCCAACATAGACACACCAGTGTTAGCTGACAATTAAAAAATACATTAATCAGCTCTGTTCGGACACTGGATACTGTCTTGCAGGTTTGCCAAATGCAATGGCCCATAAAGACGGATGGTGATAGAGAGTTTCAACGTAATATAAAAGATCCAGGGATTTAAATCAACGAGCCTGTAAGTGTTTTAACTTTATTTATTGATATATCAGTTGTGGTGGGTTATTTAATGCCGAAGTCATCCTTAGAGAAAAATATTGGTGGTCCGTTTTAACTCATAGCTGGAGGAAAAAGAAAATTCACACCTCACCCCACAAATAAACATCGTACCACGACTGGAGTTGGATCTTGCTAACTAAATGTCATAGTCTAGCACGTTAGCCACTGCTCCGTGTTGGCTCTCCCTTACACAAATAACAGTAATTTATTCATAAGAATAGGTCTGATTTCCATATAAACGATAGCCTATTGATAGCTGTCCATGCTTTCGTTAACCACGTGTCGATGTCCTTTTCAGTTGATTCGACGCTGCTTCCTAGGTAAGTGAATTTGTCTACTAGTTTAAGAGGGGTTCCGTCTAGAGTGGAGATGTCCTCCGTACTTAACCGATAAAATGAAACGCAGTTTCTTCCAGGCAGCGGTCACATCGATACTACTATACGGGTGCACTACATGGACGCTAACAAAACGGCTCGAGAAGAAGCTAGACGGCAATTACACAAGAATGCTGCGTGCAATCTTGAACAAGTCCTGGCGACAACACTCCACAAGACACCAACTGTACGGCCACCTGCCTTCTATCACGATAACTATTCAAGTTAGACGAACCAGACATGCAGGACACTGCTGGAGAAGCAGGGACGAACTCGTAAGAGATGTACTCTTATGGACCCCCACACATGGCCGTGCAAAAGCAGGACGACCAGCACGAACATACATTCAGCAGCTGAGGATACGGGATGCTGTCCTGAGGACCTGCCTAGGGCGATGAACGATAGGGAGGAGTGGCGCGAGAAGTTCAGGGATATCCGTGCTACCAGCACAACATAATGATGATGATGATTCATAAGAAAGCGATGAGTCCATAGCAAGGGGAAAATGTCAGACACCTGGTTATAGAAAAAATCTCATTCTCTATATTATTGATGTGGCAACTGCCTTCTAGAACGGTATTAAAAACAAAAAGACGCAAAGTGGTATTCTTGACTCGATAAAAGAACGATCTATTGTTTAAAAAATAGTAGTCCACTTCCTTATGTCTCCGTATTTGTTGTGAGCACGATTTCCCTAGCGCCGAAATTTAGGTCGTTTGTAGTCGCTTTGCCAACAGGTAACAAACCACCTGATCCCATTCACAAATTCCAAAATCTCACAGGTCAGTGTTCTTCGAACTCACTACGAGAAAGCTTGGTCAAATAACCTGGAATCAGATTCACTGGTGGTGGAAAGTGGACTGTATATTACAGTATGACTCAAAAATGATATTTCGTTAGATCTTTCCCGCAAGCGACCTCGTAATTCAAAATAAGATGCGGCTTGAGATGTTAAGGAAATTGGTATGATGTCAGTGAGCGAACATCAGTTCCAGGTAGAAGATATTTCTGTCCTTTTTTGACTCTGTTATACAGACTGGCTGGCATTGAATCTTTTACAGTCATATTACGTTTGCCTTGGATGGCTACGAGTCTAGGCATCCACAAATATACATGTTTGATATCATCTTTTTAAAATAACGCGAGAAGCGCATCGAATAACCAATTCTAAAATGACCACGGTGATCGCTGTCACCTCAAGCAGCAACTTGGGTCTTGTTAAGGAATTTCGGTAATTAAATCTTTTGTATACTCTTCAGGAGACCAAATTCGCTTAACCGTATCATATATTTTTATAAAGTTTTTATAGGAAAATGAAAAAAAAAATACACTTACAAAAGAAATATTAAATGTATTCTCTGAATAAAATGCTTTTGGAATTTTTTCAGTGTTTTTGTATTTGGTTGTTTTCATGTCCTCGCATTTGATGATATGTTATAAAATTGTGAATATTTTAATGAAAACAGGATTATTTAAGATTTAAACAAAAGCATTATATTACAATCAAAACATTTCATCAATATATCTAATTAGAGCATAAATTTTTCTTGCTTAATTAGAAATCTTAGTGTTTGCCAAACTATCTTCGACGTAAAGGAACCAAAACTGAATAACAATAAAGTAACTTCACAGAAAATCCTGTAATATTATGATCGATTTAATGATGTATATAGGGTTCATGAGTAAATATATATTTACCTTGCTAACATCAGCATCAAGCAATAGCAATTCTGGCTCTAACAAACTTTAATTTAAATTATTTGAAAAATTTAAATCAATTGATATAATTTATTTTATTCATTTTTTCGAACATATGAATGGGTGATGAAGTAACCACCTCTCAGCACTTGTTAATCTAATGTTCAGCTGGGTGTCTGACAACAGAGTAGGAATTACTTGAATTCTTGCGCTAGGTTTAAGAAGCGGTCAAAAACGAATTTTGATGTCTTAAAAAGGGTCACTTTTTAACTAGCTGAAAACGTTTCCTATACCACTCAACCATTTTTAGACCGATCCTGATGATGGTTAAAAGTAAGTGAAGTAAAGTTGGTGACCATAGTCGAAGGTGAACCGAAAGCTTCCTTTGGAGGTGCACGTGGTGTAATGGTTATCGTCGTAGGAAATGGATACGGCGACACGAGTTCAAATCCTGGACAAGGCTGATTGCACTTCACATAGCACTAATACCCTTGGGAAAGGTATGATTCCAATTATTCTCCCTCCAGCTATGGGTAAATAGTAGGACAGACTAGGTTCTTCAGCCTTGGTGAGGCAACTAGTCTAGGAGAAGGAAAATTTTGACTTCAAACCTGTTAAACTCCGCTTAAAATTGACCTTTTGTCATATCCTGCCCGAGCGGAGGGGTTGGTTAAATAGGAAAGCTTCCTTTTCGATAGCTGCTACACCAAGATGTAGGGCAGGGCGCAACTCCATTCCCTGTATTTCTCCACTTTACCCTTGATCCGTACCTTATAATGCTGAGTGTTAAGCAAGGAGACATCAAGTACCATTTTTAAAGTCTTTGGTATGACTAGATCTGGGATTGAACCCAGGTCTCCCGGGCCATTGGCGAACACTCTAACCATCATGTCAAAAGCTAGCACAATATTTTTGGTGACTACTTCTCTGACTTTGATCTTTCCCGTAAACTCGTCACCATCTCTTTATCTGGTCTTTGTATTGTCAAAGACTGTATAACAGTTTTGAAATAATTTGGAAAAAAATCATTCATATATTTCATAACAAAAATATATTTAAACAATAACATAAAATTATTACTCCAAAACTAGAATATATCCCAGTCAGCTGGGGCTGTAGAATAAACCGACTGTTTCTCTTAAGAAGGGTAAGCCTAATCCCCCAGTAAACGAGTCTCCTGGATATGAAATAAAACAATCTGTTATTGAAGCTCCAGTCGTAGAGCTTTGGGGAATGTGGAGTACCCCTTCAATGTCACTGTTCCCAGGTCCACTCTGGTCCATAGTGGTAGCATCTGCGAGGGTCCTATCTATGGGTCAAATAGAACTGTTGAACATTTAAACTCAGTGAAAAAAAAAAGACTTATACTAAATTGACTTGGTAGAAATTGAACCGTTTGATTATCTAACAATGTAAACAAATCCCTGGTGTTTAATTTGATCATTAGTGATACATAGCAATACTTGGAACCATTCGACTGAGTGCAAATGAAGGAATTATGTTACATTATATAATTAGTGTAAAATAGCAATCCTTGTAACCACATTACAGTGTGCAAACACATGATAAATATTGAATAGAATAAGTCGTGTTTGATCGGTATACTTAAAACTAATTAACTGTGCCCAAACAAAAGCAATAGTGTGCAAACAGATTAGTGCTGTCATATAAAAATACAATGAGCAAAATCTAATCATGTGCAAACAAATAACTGATGTTAAATTATTACAGTTACGTAGCAATACTTGAAACCATTTCAGTGTGTAAACAAATGATTTATAGTAAATAGAATTAATCATGTTAGATAGAAATACTTGGAACCATTTAACTATGCGCAAAAAAATGAGTTCAAACTCGTTTACAAATATTTTCTATCATGAGTTTAGAATTTCCTTTATTTGATATATATATATATATATATATATATATATATATATATATATATATATATATATATATATCATGTCGTGCCGCTAGCACGGATATCCCTGACCCTCTCTCACCTCTTTTCTCTATCGTTCAACGCCTCTGGCATTTCTTCAGGGCTACATCCCGTATCCTCACATAGCTGCTGTATATATGTTCTAGTTGGTCGTCCTGATTTTGCTCGGCCATATGTGGGGGTCCATAGGAGTACATCACTGATGAGCTCTTCCCTACTTCTCCAGCAGTGACCTGCGTGTCTGGTTCTTCTAACTTGGATAGTTTTCGTGATGCGAAGCAGGTGGTCGTACAGTTAGAGATTTGTGGGGTGTTGCCGCCAGGACTTATTATACATTGCTCGATACATTCTTGTGTAATTGCCGTGCAGCTTATTCTCGAGCCGTTTTGTCAGCGTCCAGGTGGTGCATCCATACAGCAGTATCGACTTGGCCTCTGCTTGGAAGAAACTGCATTTCATTTTAACGGTCAGGTCTGATTTCCATATGATCGATAGCTTATCGACAGCTGTCCATGCCTTCGTTAGCTGCGTGTGGATGTCTTTTTTGGTTGATGAGACAGTTTCCTAGGTAGGTGAATTTGTCTACCAGTTTCAGAGAGGTTTCGTCTAGTGTTGAAATGTTGCCTGTTTGATTAAAGCACATATATTCAGTTTTGTGTGCATTGACATGGAGGCCAATGCCTGCGGCGGATCATTCCGAAATATGCAGTAGTGTTTCGGCTTGGTTGGGTGTATTTGTCAGTATCGCTATGTCATCTGCGTACTCGACTTCGGTAATTGTTTTGCGGAGTACCTTCTGCTTCTTTTCTTCGTCAGCCCGAAGCCGTTTTCTCTGATTTTATCGATCGATGATCTAAGCAGGTAGTCTTGACTGATGATAAAGAGGTATGGAGATAGCTTGTCCCCTTGTAGTACTCCTGCTACAATTTCGAATTATTCTGTGTCTCCATCTGGTGAACGTAATTTCACTTTGGTGTTTCCATAGAGAATCGTTATTGCTGCTACGGTTTCTTTTGGTAGGCCGTATGCTAGTAGGATTTGTTCCATCTTCCCTCTGTGAATGGAATCGAGGCCTTGGTAAATCGACAAATAGCAATGTCGCCTGTAGTTTTTTTGCCCGTACGCCTTCAAGGGTTCTACGGATGGTCAATACACACACACACACATATATATATATATATATATATATATATATATATATATATATATATATATATATATTGTCATCCACAGACAGACTGTTTCGTTGAATCACAACTCTTCAGTTTGGCTAGACACGCTAGATTCGCAAAGCTGGCATGGTGACCCGGTTGACTCAAACGCTAATCCAAGATTCTACCACTCAGCCACGAGGAAACCAGCGCAAGCGTATAAAATTAACGATTATGTCTCACATTTGTTTTTTTTACATATATCCGCTCATATATGTGTGTCTAGAAACATGAATCGATATTAAATAACATTCAAGGGTTGATATACCATAAAACCAAAACTAGAATAGTCATACAAATGTGTATTTATAGAGAAAAATTAAAATAATTTGAACGTTGTTTGTCATAAACGCGAACACAGATTCAATATTCAGTTTGGCATTATATCTATATGTAATTAAGTCGTAAGTTAGCCGATCATAATCGATGGCGACCCGATAGCCCCCTTTTCAATGGGTACTACACCGAGTTGTTGGAAGGGTGCTAATCCTTTCCTTAGATTGCTCCACTTACCCTTGATCCGTAGCTGATAATGCTGAGTGCTAGGTATCAATTTCTTTTTTGAGTCTTTGGCATGACTCGTCCTGGGATTGAGCCTTGATCTCGTTAAAATTCCTCCCCCCCCCACAAAAAAAAATACACTGACGGCAAGGCTTGGAATATGCTGATTGTATCCCGTCGAGAGGGTCAAGAAATCCCCCTTAAACGATGTGTCCTGGTTTTATCATTAACCTGCTTCTGAAGATCTGGATATTGCCATATCATTGCCATTACTCCCCGGTCGATTCAGATGCAGCCTCGTCTTACCTGTTAGAGTTCAATCTGAGATTCAAATAGATCTGTCTGAAAAGCAATCATATTCATTAAGACTACTTTATGCTACATAAATGTAGATTATTTATAATGTATGCTTCCTTGAAACTGAAATTGTTTATTAGGATTATTATCATCCATTACTTAGTGGTGTAATGGTTTGTAAACTAGACAAGTAAACATTCACGAGTGAGTTTGAGTCTCACTGTGTGCCGCATTCGTTCGGCCTTGCATGACATCACTCAAAACGATTAATGAATTACTACTTGAAACAATATATATATTTACACACCCTCCGAAAGAGCAATATATGACACAAGGCCATTTTAGGCGGAGTTTGATAGTTTGATTTCATACCAAGGTTAAAGAGCCCAATCTGCCAAAGGTGGAGGGAAAATAGTTGAATTCATATATTTTTCAAGAGTACTAATATTAGGTGATATACAAAGAGTTTCGGCGAGGATTTAAACTCAGGTCACCGTGTCCATTTCCAACGACGATCACACTCCACAGTTACCTCAAAATCAACCCGAGACCATGTGAAATGACGATACTTAAACAGAAATAATTACTTGAAAGCATATAATTATTAGTATTCGAGAAAAGATACAAGAAACCATACAACTTATTGTGAGAAAATTATTTATATTATATAGGAATACTTGATATCATATAACAGTAGCCAAAAACAATTTCGAAACAACTACACCAAAAATAAAATGAATGCATGCAATTCCTTAAACTCTCGGTATAAATAACGCTTGCTGGGTTGAGATGCCTTTAAAATCAATCAATTTATCAATCACACCAATTCAACAGCAATTCACTTGCTTCCACTTTACTTCTTAAATTATCTCGGAAAATAATGTTTTTCCAAACAAAGCGAAGAATAATAAAACAACACAATAAACTACATAAAACTATTAAAACAGAAGCCTAATATTTGCTAAAGTGAATCTTAATCGAGAAACATTTTGAAACGTATAATGGTCTTGCAAGGGGCGTAAGTGTTTTAAATTGTCTAAATTCCTCGCATTTCTGAACAAAGTACATTATTATAGGAGTGTTTATTTGTCCCATTCAGTAGAAGTTCTGCTTTCTCTTGATGGATGTTTATTGCCTCGACATATAGGAACGGGATTACAGAATAAAAGTTTTAAAAGTACACATACACACACATATACACACACACACACACATATCTATCTATATATATATATGTGTGTGTGTGTGTGTGTGTGTGTGCGTGTGTGTTCCTCTTTAGTCAGGTACTTAACTTTTCTTCTTTTTTTCATTGCAGGAAATAAATTTGTAGCCAAAAGTTAAATATTTTTATATATATTCTTTGTGTTTTAATTTCTATATTCTTTTAACATTACATCTAAATTCCCGCCTTCGAAATTTTTTTTTTTCTTTATTTCATCAAGGTTCAAAATTTAATCGATTTCCTCCGAAAACAATTTGCAAATTTTATTTTCGATATATTTTACATACTATTTGGTAATCTCGAAATTAATAAATTTTACGAATAAAACGTTTTCGAAAATTCGGAGAGTGGATGACGAAAATGAATGTTGTAAATTCTTGTGACCTGATTGGACAGAAATGATTTATTTGTTCCGGTATTAGTTTTCTTGTCGTCTTTAAAATGTTACGCCATATTTGATTGTGATTCTCTCTGAAAATATCCTGGATTCCGCAATCTCGATCCATATATCTTCGGATTTTTTAAAATTCTTATTTAAAAAAAAATCAACAATTACAAAAAAACGGTAGAATTTTTCATTTCGAACTACAAAATATGCAGCATGCGTACGGTTTTTTGATTGTTTTATCCAAGTAGGAATATAAATTTTATTGTCTATATTTTACATTACAGTATCTCTTTACAAAACCAGTTTCATACACAAGACACCAAGGTTGTTTAAAAATAATGCCACTATAATTTGTCAAGGTGAATTGAACGTATTTAAATTTTTTAGACCTGGAAACACTAATTATGTACAATTCATATAAACACTGTAATGTGAGCAAATACAACTTGAGTTTAAATGAATAAGTTGTCAAAGAAGCAATCAATCGGAACGAAAACGAGTTTAACGAGCCTAGTACAAAAATATATTCTTGGTATAGCATCAAAATGGGTCCTGATAAGATAAAAAAATGATCTACTTCCTTAGTGGTTTTTGGGAGCTGGCTAGACGATGTATCTCACTCGAAGTGGAAGATAAAATGTAATGTTCTATAAGACGACGTATTTCGTGATTCGGCTTCTTTCTATTTTGGTGAATGAGCTATGAAATGAGACAGATCTTCGTGTGTAGGGAGAATGAAAAACCAATTAAAGATATGAGAAGAGTCCAATTCCTAGGCGAACAAAAAAGCCAACCAGCATGTTGTATCCATTATCCATTTCTTCCTCTTTTCGTGGCCTCACAAATTGAACGGAAACAAGACAGCAATGTGGTCCAAATACTTATGACGAATTGAGGCGTTGTATTTTTCTTCATCCATTCGATAATTAACCAACACTGTCTTAGCAGTCGTCTATAACAACGCAAGAAAAAAAAAAAAACAGCTCAATTATACGAGCATCATATCGTCAAATTTTAATCGTGATCTTATCTTTAAAAAATGAGTTTTTGGTCATTTACATGCGGTTACTGATATCATTTGTCACTAAGTGTCCTATCAAAAGTAAACAAAGGAACTAAATAAAAGTTTGATCTGTACATTCAACCTTATTACATAATTATTATTGCGTTCAGAATAAGTGAAAATCCAGATGAATTAAGATTTGTTACCGAGTAGAAATGTGTCAAGTATCTATTATGATCGAATGGCTTTGTGTGATTTGACATTGGCGTCAGGGAAATTGTTCAAACTGTGATTTAGAAATCAATGACCGTAAAGCGAATATAACCCAATAGAATTCTGCCTCTAAATGAATGTTACTCTTTGTTGGTTTCCCTTTTAATTAGTTTTAATTAACTTCCTGGAGATCCTTTGTAAATTGCCTCTAATCAAATCGTCAAACCTTCTCACCTTTCATGCAGTCTCGATTCACTCTGCTGAGTTGGCTTTATTACAGGATAGCAAATATAATTGCTGCTTTCAAAATGCAATTCTCTCATCAACCCTTAGAAAGCATAATGGAATCACTGTGTTTAGAGGATGTTTCCTAAACCTTTTACTTCATCGCAAATAAACAAAACAAAAACACAATGCGGAAAATTTTGTTAAATAGTTGACCATAAAGAAAAGAGAAATCTTAAGCTAAACATTGAAGATTGCTAACCAAATGTAAATATTGATTTAAAATAAAAATAGAAAAGGAATTCCCATAATATTTTTTTCGAAAGATGGAAAATTTAAGGATGTTCGACGATAACTCTAGGTCTTCTCCAAAGGAAATGATCTTTAAGCGCCAAAATTTTTAAAAAATGATGCCACAGAAAAAAGCATTTAATTTTACCATAAATGATTTGAAATTGATTTTCTCATATATACGCGTTACAAAATTAAGACAAGATATTTGTGTAAATATTTATATTTATATGGAGGCAAATATATTCACTTTTTTTTAATTTAATAGACATAAATACACACACACATATACATGTATATTGTCATCAATAGACAGACATTTTCATTGAATCAGAACTCTTCAGTGAGGTAATATATATATATATATATATATATATATATATATATATAGAATTACCTTAAATCGCGAGTCGAAAATCTTCTACTAAAGTTTCACCTTAACGGATCATCAGGAAGCCTAATTTCGACTAAATTTTAAGGAGAAATCGCCTTCTTTTATTCACCAAAAACCCCACCTAGACTAGAATTTGCATAATTAAAAAAAAAAAAAATTATAAATAACTAAATTACAGATACCATATTTTTATTTGAAAAAAAAAAAAAATTCTCTATAATCTATTCCTAATTATATAGTAACCACGCCCTTTTGTATCGACAACTATTTAACACCTCTGATCTTTTATTTAACATATTCTTACTTTTAAAATTTGCTATTACCAATTTTTCCTCCATGCAAAGATTACAAGCTCTATTACCTGCCCTATATTTGCGGCATTTCTTTATTACTTCCCATTTCATTATAGGATCTACTCCTTGTTTTTCCTTAAGTTCCCACACATGACTAGATAAAGCAGTGCTATACCTATACTTCTCGTGCGAGAAACTTGTTCTATGGTTATAGTACCTAGTTTTTATTTTTGTTAGAGTCCATGTAGTGCATAGAGTATGAGGATAGGTACATATATATATATATATATAGATAGATAGATAGATAGATATGAATAGAATTATATAGATTGAATGAGTGGGGGGATATCAAAAAATAGGAATTAATAGATATGACCGGACTGATATATATATATATATATATATATATATATATATATATATATATACATATATGGCCTGATAACATCTGATTTGATTTTACAATGTTACCCTTGAAAGCATTAATTCCTGAAGAGGAATTGAAACTTTTTTTGTAAAATATTGCTAGTAGTGTAAGTTTTCATGATAAATACTGTATATATTAGTTAGATTTCAGATTTTTGATCAAAATATTATATATATATATATATATATATATATACTCTCAAGTGTGTATGGAAATTTACTATGCTTTTTGCTTAGATGTGGCACAGGGCCATATGAAAGGGGCACCCAATGAGACTGGAACTCACTCGTGTAGGTTTGCTAGTCGAGCTTGCTAACCATTACACCACCAGAGGCGCGTACTCTCAAGTGTGTATGTGTGTGTATGTGTGTGCGCTAGATTAGATTTTGCTTTTTATAAAAGTAGCATTTTAAAAAAATACGTTATATATATATCATCATCATCATCATCATCATCATGTTGTGCTGGTAGCACGCATATCCCTGACCCTCTCCCGCCACTTTTCCCTATCGTTCATCGCCTCAGGCAGGTCTTCTGGACAACATCCCGTATCCTCACATAGTTGCTGAATGTATGTTCGTGCTGGTCGTCCCGCTTTTGTACGGCCATGTGTGGGGGTCCATAAGAGTACATAACTTATGAGTTCGTCCCTGATTCTCCAGCAGTATCCTGCATGTCTGGTTCGTCTAACTTGAATAGTTTTCGTGATAGGAGGCAGGTGGCCGTACAGTTGGTGTCTTGTGGGGTGTTGCCGCCAGGACTTGTTCAAGATTGCTCGCAGCATTCTTGTGTAATTGCCGTCTAGCTTCTTCTCCAGCCGTTTTGTTAGAGTCCATGTAGTGCATCCATATAGCAGTATCGATGCGACCGCTGCATAGGAATCAGACCAAACCGATAAAATGAAACGCAGTTTCTTCCATATATACGTATATATATAGATATGGAAGAAACTACGTTTATATATATATATATATATATATATATATATATATATATATATATATATATATATATATATATATGGAAGAAACTACGTTTATATATAGACACACACACAGACACACACACACATATATATATATATATATATATATACATTGAAGAAACTACGTTTCATTTTATCGTTTAGGTCTGATTTCCATGCAGGGGTCGCATCGATACTGCTATATGGATTCACTACATGGACCTTAACAAAACGGCTTTTCAATATAATTTTGCTTTTCGTTTACATTTATATTTTTTTCTATTATTCTGCTTAATTTATTTTATTTTGAAAGCCTGAAAGAAAAAAAAAGAATTCGTTATATATATATATATATATATATATATATTGGGGTACGTTTAACGTATGTTGTCAAGTAACCTACTTTTTAAATAGATTGACAAAGTGTGCACTGAACAGATAGTCACAATAGGTCAGCAAATTATAATAAAGCTGTCATATACCACACCATCAGAATCGAGATACAATCGTATATAAATTTTTCCTTGGAACAATAAAAATAAGTACCAATCATAATACCATTCACATAAAATAAAATACATCGCCTATAATTTAATGGTGGCTTGTGTTCGCACGATTGTGCAAACTATGAAACCAGTTTATTTGTTAAAATAAAAAAATAATTTCATTTGCGTTGAAAATATGAAAATCTCAAAGAAAGAAAAAAAAAAGAGAAAAAAAAGAAAAAAGAATAAGGAAAGAAATTTCCTATTTTTTGCAGACATTTGTAAAATAATTTTTATTATATAAAAGTATCAATTGTATTCCTCTGAGGTGCAGAATACTAAACGTGGACAATGATCGGACATGGAATTGTTCTTATTAAAAGTTATGTGTTGTTCCCAACGAGAATTTCTATTATTACTACATCATCTCTATCGTTTCTCCTTTTCAATATAATTTTACTTTTCGTTTATATTTATATTTTAGCTATTATTCAGCTTAATTTATTTTATTTTGAAAGCCTGAAAGAAAAAAAAAGAATTCGTTGTTGTAAATTGTAATTTGAAAATATGAAGAATTCCAAGAAAAGCAAAAATAAAAAGCGTGCACACCAGTATAGTCACGTGATTTTTGCTGATTGTTACAAACGATGGCGACCATTCGAGGGCCTTATTGTAATGGCACCCATCCACTTTGGATAAACGCTCACTTTTCTCTTTTCTAACAAGTTCTTCTCTTTCTTTCCTTTTTATTGTGTTTGTCTCACACCTTCTCGTCGCTTCTCCTCCCTTCACTATTAAAACTCGCGTTGAATAATACAATTCCGCGGGCTTTTGTGCCACGGGAGGAAATTGGTGTCGTTTCTCGAACGAGAAAAACCACAATCACAAAAGTCGAAAGATTTGTATCTGCTTGAGAAGACTATTTTGCATTCTCCTTGGACACAGCGTTCGCCAACGTTGCTTTAATAAGCAAATGTCATTTCTTTCACTACCGAAATAATAACTGCGAGAAAACGTGTGACAATGGAAGGAATCTGGAGGAAAATTCAACGCTCCTTTTCTTCTCGATATTTATTGAGTTTTAACTTAGCATTTATTCAAGATACAACTTTATCCATTTGGGCGAACATTTTGGGCTTTTGCATATTTTGGACTAACAAGTTTTGAATTCAAATCTACGTACATTATATATATATATATATATATATATATATATATATATATATATATATATGTGTGTGTGTGTGTGTGTGTGTGTTAAGAGGAAGATGGGAGCCTGGATAGACGAGATATGCATATTACATATATATTATTCATATATATATATATATATATATATATATATATATATATATATATATATACAAATTATTTATTCATGCAGTGCACGCTATTATATATATATATATATATATATATATATATATATATATATATATATATCTAATAGCGTGCACTGCATGAATAAATAATTTGTATATATATATATATATATATATATATATATATATATATATATATATATATATATATATCTTTAAACCGTTTTATCTTTGGATTAGAACTATTAAATCCTATAAAATAGGAAATAAAATACGGAGAATCCCAAATTTGGAATATATGCATTCGTTACGATTTTTTGTATTAATTCCAGATATCTACTTGAGGTATTTTCTAGCAAATATTGTAAATGTCAGTATCACAACATATTGTATCCATTAAAATACTCATGATTGTCACCATGTATTCGTATGTGTGTGTGTGTGTGTGTGTGTGTGCGCGCGCATGTAAATTGGAGTCTACGTGAGCACAAACATTGAATGTTTATCGGGTCTTTTTGGCATAACGCTTAGTGTGTTCACCAGTGGTCCGAAAGACCAAAGTTCAGTCCTTGGTCAAGTCATGCCAAAGACTCAAAAAATGGTACTTAAGGCCTCCATGCTTAGCACTGAGGTTTATAAGGTACGGTTTCTTGGTTTCTTTGTTTAATGGCATATCAACTCTTTTTAGGTTATTTAATGCCAAAGCCATTCTCCTAGAAGAACAGTAGTGGTACTATTTAAACCATAGCTGGGAGGATAAGGAGGTTCATACCTTTCCCAAGGGTATTTGCTCGAAAGTGAACGTAATAGCGCGACTGGAGTACGAACTCGCATACTACGATTCCGCAGTCCATCGCTTTAACCATTACACCACGAGGACACCACGGGTAAGGTACAGATCAATGGCTAGAAGAGCAATCCAGGGAAAGTAGTAGTCCCCTTCCCTACCACTCTGTGTAGTCGCTATTGAAAAGAAAGCCTTCGGGTCACATTCGACAACCGTCTGCCATCTTATGCAACTTATATATATATATATATATATATATATATATATATATATATATAATATCGCTTAGTTAAAGTCTGTTTCATAACTAATTTCCATGTATAATGACTGCTCCGGATTCCCAAGTATTTTTCTCGAATAATACTTAACAAATTGAGTAACCTTTGTTCTGTATTTTGGATCATCTCCCGGAATATATTAATTCATCGATGAACATATTTGCTACCGAGACAAATCTACTGAGAATTTGTCGGTGGGACATAGAATTGACTAAATGTATCTCAAACAGAAAAGTATCACCCCCCTAAAAGGGTATCCTTAGAATGACACATGCATCTGATAGTAAGCGTCCAATTTTGGAGATATTTGGAGAGTGGAATACCTCTTCAGTGCTATTACTACCAGGTTGGTTGGTTGTTTGGGTTTTACAGCATATCAACTCGGTTATTTAACGCCAGATTCATTTTATACAAATAGTCAGTTCTATTTTGAACAATTCAGTTTAGCATCAGTACACAGTCTAATTGTCAAAACATTTCTATTTCAAGCTTTTTGTTTCGTCAAACAATTCTAATTCAGCTAATTCAGTTTAGTATAAATATAGATTTTTTACACACAGTTAAATGTCAAAACAGTTATATATTAAACAGTTCAGTTTAGAGCAAGTACAGTTCCATGTCAAACAATTGAGTTTAGCATAAGTACGCAGTTTAGATGTAAGTTCACAGTTTAATTGTCAAAAACATTTCTATTTCAAACTATTCAATCGAGTCAAACATTTGTTATTGAAACAATTCAGTTTAGTATAAGTATGCAGTTTAGTTTGATTTAACTCATAGATAGGTCCCAATCGGGTGATACCATTCTGGGCCAGTGTTGATAGGGGAGCAATGGTACTCATGGGGTGCTTCGCATTCTCCAAAGCCCCAGCATCACTTGAATCTTGCCATCTGATTGTTTAGTGTCATATCCAGGACACTTGTTGTGGGGGGTCTTATCCCTCTGCAGATGTGCAGTCGGAGTATTTTATGGAATACACAGAGTTAATGTCAAAAGAGTTTTATTTCAGATAATTCAGCTTAGCATAAGTAAGCAGTTTAAATGGCAAAACAGTTCTATTTTAAACAATCCAATTTAGTATAAATACGCAGTTTAAATGCCAAAAATAGTAAACTCAAACTGTGGTTCAATTCAATTTAATCCATAGATAGGACCCTTATCAGGTACTACCACTCTGGAGCAGAAGGAACCCGGGAGCCATGGCAACGAAGGGGTTCTCTGCATTCCCTAAACTCCAGCATTACTGGAGCCTCACCATCAGATTGTTTAGTGTCATACTAGACACTCGTTGCGGTAAGGGGTCTTACCCCTCTGCGGAGGTACAGTCGGTGTTTTCTACAACCCCAACTGACTGGGCAAATTACTACCAGGTCCAGTCTGACTTTTTATGGTAGTATCTGTTTAGTAGCCATGAGTGGGTCAAATAGGTCAGCACAAAAATTATTCGTATTCGACACAACCGTGTGCAAAAAAAAAAAAAATCCTCTGGATAAACAATTAAACAAAAGTATAAGGATAAACGTACCTAAAATGAGATGGTTTAATATCCATCAATTCATCAGTCAATCAAGAAAAATGCACCTTCATTACTATTATTCGTATGTTTGTCAAATATTTTTGTAATTACGGGCAATGTACACCCACACACACACAGACACACACACACACAGACATATATATATATATATATATATAGTTAATTTCTAATGTTCTGACTGTGTGAAAAAAACACAAAAGATACATTTGGCAAATAAAGATTATACAAACTGATATCTGGGGAAAAAATCAATAAAAAAAGAAATGAATTACGGCACCCGTACTATTTGAAAATGATCAAATAGTGATGCAACGCCAAGCGAAAAGAAAAAAAGAAAACACTGGCCGAATCAATTAAACTAAACGTTGAAAGGTTTCGATACACTAAGTTGAGCGAATTAAAAGTAGTTAGACAAATCTACATGGGTAGATTGGTCTGAATCCATATATATACATATATATATATGTGTGCGTGTGTGTGTGTGTGAGTGAGAGAGAGAGAGAAAGAGAGAGAGATAGTGGGTGCGTGTGTATGTATGGGTATGTGTATGTGTGTTTGGGTGTATATATGTGTTCGTATATGTGTGTGCAAATGGTAAGGAAAACTGCATCACCTACATATACAGCAATAAAACTGCAAAATAGAAAAAAAAATACAGATCTTTTACACATAACACATCTGCAAAAATATATACATTATCACATTTGTGATTGTTGTGCTTTTTCTAGAAAATCGGTTTCAAATGCCCATTTTCAAGTAAAGGTGATACTCTTCAATTATAAATATGTCATCAAGAAAATATTTGTATTCTTTCCTTAACATCTAGCCTCGTTCTTCATTTAAATGTGTATTGTTGATTAACTTAAGCCTTCATCTCCATCTTGTCATTTTTGGAAGTTTTCAGAAAACACGTAGTTTTGTGGAAACTTCATTTTGATTAAACTAATATTATCATTTTTCAGTTATAGTTTCAGCGGGTGATGTAGACTACCAAGATGATCCATTGCTTCACGGAAATATATCCGCTAGAGCCTGGAAGGAGCTGCCAGAGGCAATGCTCTATACGTGAATTCAGATTAAACTAGGTTCATGTATTTTGATCATTCTAGTGCCATATCATCATTAAAAGGTAAATTTCTAAATTAATAGACAAGCTTATATATCTCAGTAGCAATATCTCCTTTACAGGATGCAGAAGCAAAATTAAAAATATTCTTGTATAATTATAAACGACTAACGGCTGGTGAAAAAGCTAGACGGCAATTACACAGGAATGTTGCAAGCAATATTGAACAAGTCCTGGCGGCAACACCCTACAAGCCACGAACTATACGGCCACCTGCCTTCCATCACAAAAAATATCCAAAATAGACGAACCAGACATGCAGGACATTGCTGGAGATGCAGAGACGAGCTCATAAGAGATTTACTCCTATGGACCCCCACATATGGCCGGGCAAAAGCAGGACGACCAGCTTGAA
>OY757928.1:17733616-17813616 GCA_963585895.1 Sepioteuthis lessoniana | reverse complement strand
AAAGGTTAAGATAAGTATTTCTGCTAGTGTTAACTGTGTGTCATTTTAATAATAATTTGAAGTAAAAGTAAAATCACGGGCTCCCTTTTTATTATTAGATGCTACACCGAGCACTGGGTGAGGGTCTAACTCATTTCCCTGGATTGCTCCACTTTACCCGTGACCAGTACCTTATAAACTGTAGATCCCAAGATCTGGTACGCATGTGTAGAATTGGCGGAAGCGGACGTTCCTCCTACCGATACTTGTCAGAAGGAAGGGGACGACTCGTTCTTTGAAGTGAGTCTTTGGGAGGAATTGACCTGGGATTAAACCCCAGTCTCCTGGGCCATTGGTGAACACTTTAACTACTAGGCAAGTTCCTTGAATATTAAATCTTTATGCTGACACTTATCTACTAGAAGTGATGTCAACATACATTTGGTGAAGCTGGGATTGCTATCGACTGATTAACAACCATATGTATATCTGATATTTAATAAAATAAAACGGGAATGTTTTCAAGCAGTAGTCGTATCGGTGAAACCCCATGTCACCTGATGGGAAGCGTATCGCACTTCAGGACCAAGTAGACTAGTATAATGTAGCCTCAACGACCCAGCATCCTGATTTATAATTGACATTACACTTCCTTTGCTTCAAAGTATAGAAGAGTTATTCCTGGCTGTAACATTTTGTACAGCAGTTATTATCCGCAACTAGAGAGAAACAGAGAGAAAGTTATTTGTTCTGTGTCATAAAATCGCTATGAATCTCGTGCGTGCCAGACGAACGACCAAAACCATTCCTTCGCTCCTCTAGTATCCCGCCCCTAAAAGCTCCCAACCGACCGTCTCTGCCTCTGAGCTCTGAACTATAAATTGCCAAAACTGACACCAAATCAATTAAAATAAGTTTGCTTATATAATATATCTTGATTATTTCATATACTAACGATATCAGGACACGTGTCCTTAACTTTCACACGTGACGTCCATATTTCTTTACTTTTCAATATCGGGCCTTCAACCTGTTACTTCAGAACAACCTGTCAACTTAATAATCTGCTGCCATAGGCGACAAGTGTACACTATTAGCTTCGCGACTTCCACTGCAAATCGAAGTTTCTAGCAACTTATAATCTATCAATACAAATGAAATAATAACTTCAGATAATCAATAAGCATACTTAATTATATTACAATAGTACAAATATATGGTTATCCTTAGACCGTAATGAAGCCCTTTGATAAAATGCTTTATAGGAACTACTCAAGGATGTTATATGTTGTTTTGAACTATTCAAGTAAGAAGAAACCAACAAAACAGCAGATGTATAGCCACTAACCTCCCATCTTACAAACCATCCAAACAAGACGAGAAAAACATGCTGGCTACTAGTTGGGAATTAAGATCGAACTCATTAACGCCATTTTCCAGGGGAATCTTACATATGTACACAAAGGGTTGTTGAGAGCAATAACTTATTATATTTACCAATCTCTCCGCTCGGGCAGGATATGACACAAGGTCATTTTTTAAGCAGAGTTTAACAGGTTTTGAATTCAGAGTTTTCCTTTTCCTTGCCTAGTTGCCTCACCAAGGCCGAAGAAATCAGTCTGCCCTACTATTTACCAATAGCTGGAGGGAGAATAATTGGATTCATACTTTTCCAAGGGTATTAGTGCTATGTGAAATTTAATCCGTCTTGTCCAGGATTTGAACTCGTGTCGCCGTGTCCATTTCCTACGAAGATAACCATTACACCACGGGCACCTCCAAGAGAGCAATAACTTATGTTCATCATGGTTATCGTTTAGAAAACTTTCAAAGAGCGATGAATGATAATGACGGATGACAAGAAATCATTGCAGGAATCTATGTTGTAACGTTGGTGGTTTGATAAGTTGTAAAACGCTATTTGCACGACTTGATGATGATGAAAAAAATAGATATTGCTTTTCATATAATTTTTATTAATTTAGGCCCCACAAGATCTTTTTCTTCATAGAATACCTTGAATATTCACGGTTAATTGGAAACATTAAATATTTTGCTGAAAATTGCTCTTCTTTTAACATATTCTGATTTTTTCTATGTTGATTTAATTTCCCTATTTTGGCGTATTCCTCTTTATCAATCTTCTACTTTTAATTTCAGTTCAGAAAAGGTTTTATTCTCTCCTTTTTTGACACTATTTCGTACCTTACTTTTTTTCATATGAATAATACTTCCTATTTCGAGACTTCAAATAATTTCTCTTTCTTGGCTTAGAGTAAATGGCATCGTCGTTAAATGAAAAGATAAGTCAATTTTTTATATTAGTATATTTCATCATTTGCACAGCCGATTTAAGTACTTTGTGTCTGGTTCATTTGAATTACCCAAACAAAAAACTCGCTCTATCTTGAAGAAGGTAAAGGCTGTCCAAGAAAAACTTAAAAAAACAAACAATTATCGTATTGATTGAAACACCGGAATAGATTACTTTCAGGCTCAAAAAAGGTTACTCGTCCCATATAAAGTCATTTTAATCTAGTCACCTAATCAAAAATGATTCAGTTCTTTTTGATTAGAAATTTTTTGGAAGGTGAAGACTCGGCTTATGGAAATAAGAGGGAATGCTAATAATTATATTCTTATAAGAAGATGACTTATGTTTTGCAAACTCAACGTACTTGGTTAAAATAGTTTCATTCTCTTGAAAAGAAACACGTACAATACGAGATTATATGATCTGGTATACATTGTATCGCTAAGAAACAGACATATTCACAGAGAGAGAGAGAGAGAGAGAGAGAGAGAGAGAGAGAGAGAGTTAATAAAAGGGTTGATAGCGATAGTTCTGTTTCATTTTTTAAATCATTGCATCCTTCTGGTTGATAATAACAATAATAATATAGGACCTAAAGGTGGTGGTGATATCACTTGTAATTGGTGTTCTTGGAACGAACTCCGAAGCTTAGTAAAAGGAGTTGAGGAGTAGGGAATAAGAAAACGAGCTGGGACCATCTAAACCAAAGCATTGATGAGGTTGGCTAGAAATACTGTGAAGAGTCCTGGAGACGTGAGGAGACTTGTTTTCACTCAGACTCCAGTGAAAGACAATTAGCTAGCGCTGTTGGGAAAAGTCGCTTGGAGGAATAATTCCTAATGTTGACTTGGGCAGACTGTATATTGCGAGAAAAGAAAGAGGAAGAGGACTTGCCAGCATTCAAGATAGCTTCGATACAGAGATAAGAATACTACACAGAAAAGAGCGTGTAAACCTGGTTACAGTCTGATTACAATACTGTCAACACAAGCATGAAGCGAGCAAAAATAAACAGAAAACAAAAAGGGGATGAAAATCAACTGTATAGACATTTCAAGCGACAAAAAACAAAATCTCACACGAGAAAACTTGGATTTGGTTAAGGAAAGCAACATTTAAGAAATAAACTGTATTTCTTCTGTGAGCAGTACAAAAAAACGGCATGAGGACTATGCGAAAGCAACAATAGACAAGGGCGATGCGAAAGCAACAATAGAAAAGACGTAACAAAATAGTATATGATAGAGACGAAACGATCAATAACATAAAACGTGAATGCAGTAAGTTGGTGCAAAAAGAGTATAAAACTTGACAGGAATGGGTTAGCAAGGTGATCCACTGGGAATTGTGCCAGAAGGTTAAATTTGACATACGAACATACACTATAAGCACAATTTAAAATCCGTCCTAGAAAATTAGACGCACAAACTTCTTTGGAATTTTCAGTCACGAACGGATTCCGTAATATCGGTCAGACGACCAGACCTAGTAATAAACAAAAAAAGAGAACAAGCCGAATTGTAGACTTTGCTGTTCTGGATGACCGTATGGTTAAACATTAGGGAAACGAAAAGAGATAATAATACCTAGACTTTCCTGGAGAAGTGAAAAACCTATGGGACAGGAAAGTGACTGTGATACCAGTTGTTATTGGCACAATCGGTACAATCACTAAAATATTGGTTCACAGGCTTGGAAATAAGAGGACGAGTGGATGCCAACCAAACTACAGTATTATTAAGATCGGCCAGAATACTGAGAAGATTCCTGGAGACTTGAGAAGACTTGCTGTCAATCAAACTCCAGTGGAAAACTATCAGCTAACGTTGGTGTGAAAAATTCTCAAATGAGTAGAATATTGATAATAATCCAATAAATCGGAGAAAAGGTTTCTTACAAATATTTGAAAATACTGGAAGTGGACACCATCAAGTATTCGGAGATGAAAGAAAAAGTTAAAAAGAATTTTTCAAGAGAACTAGAAAACTACTCGAAACCAAATTACATAGCAGAAATCTCATCATAGGGATAAACATCTGGGGTGTCCCGATACTAAGTCACAGGAGAAAATTCTTGAAGAGGAAGAGGGAAGAACAAGAAAAAGAAGGTCGATGCATAAGCACTTATATTCCACTTATATATGGTATAGACAGACTGTATCAAGAAAAGATGGAGGAGGACTTACCAACATTCAAGATACCGGCTATAAGACAACGCAAAAACTACATGAAAAGAGTCAAAAAAGACTCATCACAACGACCAGAAACAACACAAAGAACACAATGAGCAAAAAAAAAAAAAAAAAAAATAACAAGGAAAAATGCAAACGTAGGATTATTTCAAGTGACAAATAAACGAAATCACAGGCGAGAAATCTTGAACTTGGCTAAGAAAAGGAACCTTTAAGATTAAAAGTGAATCTCTTCTAGTAGCAGCCAAAAACAGCACCATAGGGACCAACTACATTAAAGGAAAAATAGATAAGAAGAAACAAATAGCAAATGTAGAATATGTGGAGATAGAGACGAAACAATTATTCACATAATAAGCGAATGCATCAAACTAACGCAAAAAGAGTATAAGACTAGACACGAAAGGGTAGGGTAAGGAATCCACGGGGAATTGTGCAGGAAATTTAAATTTGACCATGTGAAAAAAGGAATATGCACAACCTAGAACCCGTCATGCATTTTATACGCATAAATTCCTTTGCTTTTAGTGCAAATAAATCATTCATGATGGTTCGAGTCAGGATGTTGGAGACCAACCAAAGTCAACAATAAATGACTTGTTTTGGAGAGAATCTTTATTGCTTTCATTTTTATAAGTGCGTGCATTAAATATCTTTAACTATTGGAATACTTGGCTATTTTTCTGTCTGCAAACTTAATTCAAAAAGTTGATTGCATTTGTCACGTTCACTCACTTGTTATTTTATATTGGAGATCGCATGTTTGTTCTTCATTTCAAATCCCTTGACATAGAAGAAAATCCTCGGAGACTATAGAAATAGAAATTATCAGGATAAAATATTTTATTTTCATTTGACTGTGTGTACTTGTGATGCTCCAAAAGTAATGCTTCCTTTATATTTCCAATTAAACTGCAAGTGTAAAAAAGAGCGCTGCAAGACTCTTGAATAGAGCAAGTTTTCTGTTAAAATTTTATTTCTGGGTATAATCTCCATCAGGCGTCTACGCATTTTCGTTATCAATGAATAATAGCTTACACCCCCCCACATATATATATATATATATATATATATATATCGGCCTTAAATTCTGCACCACCGGAGCAAGCCTACATTTATTGGGATAAAGGTATGAAGTATATGTATATATATATATATATATATATATATATATATATATATATATATATATAAAGAAGAAAACTCAACTTCAACACACCGTCATTCTGCGATTATAAAGTTA
The DNA here is from genome assembly GCA_963585895.1 of Sepioteuthis lessoniana. Lineage (NCBI taxonomy): Eukaryota > Metazoa > Mollusca > Cephalopoda > Myopsida > Loliginidae > Sepioteuthis > Sepioteuthis lessoniana. The sequence goes on along the minus strand of OY757928.1, from coordinate 17,807,889 downwards.
TTTCTGCTGGCTACGAATAAAAGTCGGCCAGCCTCTTCAGATAGCAATCACTTAATTAGACTTCTGCTGAAGTTTATTTTAGCAAAATGAATGTCTGTTGAGTTTTTCTTCCAATTATATTATAGATATATTCCCTCAGGATGATATTTATGTATTTATATATTAAGGATCATACAATGAACACTCCTGGAGATTTATATGGATCATCTTACATATTCTCAACATGAATGATTCCAAGCTCATCATCTCTGGATATTTTCTTATATATACTTATTATTCAGAATATTTGATTCCTTAAAAAATATTGTGTCTATTTATACGACCCCGTTTAACTTGAGCAATTGAATTGATCTCTCATTGATCTCAGTTGGTTGAGACTGATAACTAGAAAAAAGCGACTTTCGTACAGCTCGTTACAAAATATAAAATATAACAAGGTTATGTTCTTCTATACTTTGCAGGCTTTTTTATAATTATGTTTTTAATAGTTTAACGTATAATATTTACAAAAATATATATTCAGCTTCTCATAGTAACGGTTTAAAAAATGCCCTACAAGAATGAACCTTCCGATGGTTGGGTGCAAAAATTATGTTATGGTCCTTCAGTATTTCTGTCCAGCGGTGCCTCAAACATCAGGCAATGAATTCAATTATTACCTTTTTTATGGGAAAAAGCAGATGATGCGTAAAATGAAGGCCTCCCCTTTGTGTTCAAGAAAGTGGCCCGAAATTGATGTTCTTTGTAATACATAAGTAACATACTTAATAAAGTTGCAATAATAAGATGGAATAAAACACATTAAAATAATAATAGGAAAGACGTTCATCAAATACAGCCAATAAAAATATGGACGTAACATTTATTTTAAAATAATAATAATAATAATAATAATAATCATAATAATAATTGGGTATTTAGCGACAATCTAAATTGGTTATTTGGTTAATTTTTTCGGTAGTTGTACGGTGTGCAGTTTTGGGGATTTTCATAGCAAATTTCTTTTTCTTTTTTGAAAGAGATTATTTGGTTTCAAGTATGTCTATTCAATAATCCCTTGTAAACAATTATAGATTCAAAAACTATTCTTATAAAAGCTACTGCGGGGAATCACGTGATATTTGTACTTCTTCCGATTGGGGCATGTCGTAGGACGTCACGTGTCTTTGGTGATCACTCGAAAATTGAGAACTTTTTCTTTTTCTCTTTTTATTCCTGATCTTTGAACAGATCAAGCATCATTCTGACAACACTTTTTGTTTTGTTCTGGTCAATTGCTTTGCCATTCGTCTTTCTAATGAAATGAAAACGAGTAAATAACTCCTATTCTTTTCACGTTTTCCTTGTTTATTGTTTTTACGGAACACAGTGCAGGTTTCATTTTTTGTGTATTTTGCGAGCAATATTGAACAAGTCCTGGCGGCAACACCCCACAGGGCACCAACTATACGGCAACCTGCCTCCCATCACGAAAACTATCCAAGTTAGACGAACAAGACATGCAGGTCACTGCTGGAGAAGCAGAGACGAGCTCATAAGTGATGCACTCCTATACACCCCCACATACGGCAGGGCAAAAGCAGGACGACCAGCACGAACATACATACAGCAGCTATATGAGGATACGGGATGTATCCCTGAAGACCTGCTAGAGGCGATGAACGATAGGGATAAGTGGTGAGAGAGGGTCAGGGATATCCGTGTTAGCGGCACGACATGATAATGATGATGATGATGATGATGATGATGATGGCTTATTTTATGTTTTATTAGTATACGCATAAAATGTCTTTTATGTTTATTTGAATTCTTTGAATGGACAAACGATTGGAAATTGGTGAGACTGGTCAAACACTACGATTATTGACCTTAGAAAGGGCAACATGTAAAGGTATAAGTCAAGAACCTAGTCAGGGAAATTTTATTTAACAGAAAATAAAAACAAAAAAGTTTTGCTTTAAGAGAAATTAATAAAACATTTCAATTGTATAGGTTGGCGGAATGGATTTTAGAAATGAAGTGGTAATGGAGGTTTTAGTTCTATTTTTCTAAGGAAAAGTGGGAAAATATATTTTTATTGTTCAAGCTGGAAGCCGTCAGAAAGATAGAGAATTGATTTAACTAATTGGTCTTAACAAAATAGCCGAAAAACGGGATCAACAGTAGATTTGAACAGAAAGCTCGGAAATAGTCAGCATATTCTAAGCTCTATTGACAGAGCAATGTGTCTGCGTATATATATATATATATATATATATATACACACACACACACACACACACACACACACACATATATATATATATATATATATATATATATAGTCAATAACTATTAATTTGTAATAAAAAATTAATTTTCTTGTAAGCATTCACACATTGATATATAATACTTACATTCATACACACACGCTCACACACATATATATGAGGATAAGTATATAATGAGGATATGTATATATATGAGGATATGTATATAATACTTATATTCACAAACATTCGCACACACACATTATTATCATTAGTAAAGGCGTCCGAGTAGCAAAAAACACTAGATTTGAAATAACATATTTTTTCAAATTTGAAGGAGGAAAATTTTCTTTAAAAAACACGTCAGCATGAACTTGATAGTTATTCCAATTAAGGGAAAACTGTCCCTTTCGGTTGAGCATAATGGTGAATCGAATATCGAAGTGATGGAATAAATTGTTGAAATCCAAAGTAGGATAAAATTGATGTAGTTAATAGCTTCGTCAGACCCTCTCCCGTGAGAAAAAATGCATATATATGATACTTAGATAATCCAGACGGAGGAGAACGCGAGTCGGCCGAAAGCTTCCGCAAAACTCTGAGTTTTTGACCTTGTACCATACTACCCTTTGTATAAAAAGCGAAGGAAGCCTATCCTAATACGGCAGTTAGTAAATAATATTAAGACAAAAGAATAGCAGACATAATCACTTCATGAAATTACCTTGCGCCAGAGTATTGAAAGGGAGAATAGAAAAGCTTAAAGGTTAAACAAGGTATTGACTAACTCTTAATTCGTGAACTGTGTCTCTGACTAAAATTTCCCACCTCTGGGATGGGTAAATACACGTACCGTTTTTTAAACATTTTTTTTTTTTACTAAATATTGTTACTTTTGCTAGTAATGCTTTATTCTTTGTTGGCTTCAACCTTTTTTTTACTTTTGTTTTACTTGTCTGGTAGGTTTCACTTTATCTTTCGCGATACTCTTCATTCAGCTCACTTTGTTTAACATCAACCGAGTCTCCAATCTTATTGATATGATTTTGTATATATACTCTTTGTTCTTTTAGGTATATATTGTCTACTTCTATGTTATTTAATTGATATAAAAATCAATATATATTTATCAAATATACATATATATATATATATATATATATATACTGTCATCCACAGACAAACTATTTCGTTCATACAGAACTCTTTAGTGTGGCTAGTCACGTAGGGCGCTCGAAGCCGGGATCGAAACCCGTCCAACTTTACGTTAGATTAAGTCTCAGACCGCTCGGCCACCAAGCGTCTCAAGTTTGGCTAAGGGAATTTTGAAGGTATTATATTGTAACAGCAGCAGCCGTTTGTTTACATTTCTATACCCTATCGGCTACTAGAGTGCTCAATTCTTTCGAAGAGCTTTGCATTATGCGCCCGGCAGCCGAAAATTTCTTTACTAGACTGCTCAAACCCCATGGGGGAACGTATATATTGTCATCCACACAACTCAGAAAAATAATAGATTATGAAAACTGGAGGTTTGATCTTTAAGTTCCCTGTGGTGTGCACAATCATTAGACGCTGATTTTCACAACACATAAAACTAAAGTTAACTTAGATACGAAATAATCCATCAACGATCAAACTTACAGTTTTTATAATTCTCTTTTTTCAGGGTTGTAAACCTGGTATATCTTAGTTGGGAAATGTTTCTTGTGAAATTTTCTGTTTCTATCCATCTATCTATCTATCTATCTATATGTGTGTGTGTGTGTGTGTGTGTGTGTGTGTGTATATGTGTGTGTGTGTGTATGTGAGCGTGTGTGTGTAGACAACCCTATTATGAGTCATTTAATCACGTAGATTTGTAATATCAAAAGCTGTTTTATGCGAAACCCGGCAGGCAGTGAGAAATAAATATTTTGACGCTTAATGAATTTACTATGAAGAGTAATTTGTGTCCATCGTTTCAGTTTATTTTCATCTCCAATTTATATGAATAAAAAAATCATTTAGCGAATTTAATACGTATTCAAATTACTAACGAAATGTAGAATATGTTCAGAAATTAATACACTCATATGATCTCAACTGATTAAATGTCGCCTTATTTTCATTCCTTCAACACCAAAACCCTGCAAAACACAATTTATCGCTTGACTAGCCCCTCTGTCACGTTTCTGCATCAAAGACTAGGATTCTTAATTCAAAATCGGTATTTTTATTTTTATTTTTGGAGAAACGCCTCTTTACGCAAACCAGCAGCATTTGACAATTAAAAAAATATTTTGCTGTATTTATACGTTTTCTTAATTGTTATTTCTAAGATTTTTCTTTTCCCAGCCTCCAGTTCGCCTTGTTTTAAGAATAAGCTCTAAGTAATTATACTGATTACTTTGAAAAATTGGAGATTTTTTTTTGCATGATTTGTTAAGAAACGCGAAAGAGAAAACCATTAAGGCGAAAAATAATTTAGAATTAAAAAAAAAAAGTAGAAGTAAAAGCTTGGAAATAAAATCAGCAAAAATAATTTGATTCTAAATGTAAACTTTATCTTGTGCGGCTATTTCTAAGAGTTTAAACGAAAGAACCCAAAAGCAAAAAGAAACATTTTACATTTTGATGGCGCAGTGGTTAGAAGATCGGAACACATGTTCTGAGATACAGAAAAATATGAACCGTCTCTGTTAAACAATTTTGAATGACACACCAACTAGAAAGTCTCATTAACCTTCACCAATTCTGTTGGATATTTGACTCTTTTAAAACGTAGATTCGGTATTTTGGTTTGGTATCTTTGTTTTTATGGAATATCAACTTCCATGATCTGTTTAATGTAAAACAGTTGTGGTAATAGTTAACACATAATTAGTGGGAACTTATCTTTTCCAACACTGTTCGAAATTTAATGTTATAGTGCAAATAGAGTTCAAATTTCTTACTATGACACTGCAGTCCACACACAAAAACCACTATGCCACGAGAGTGTAACAGCTCGATGTATTAGGCTGAGTGCTAATTTACTGTTGACGGTAATCCTGATATTTCGAGACACTGTTTATTATACCATATTTCATAAAGTGTTATTTAGAGATTTTACTTATAGCACTATTGGTCATAAGGTGATAATAGGAGGCGATGTGCATTTTATTATACTCCGTAAGTTCAATATTTCGAGGTGATATCTATTTTAAAGTACTCTCCAAGAACGATATTTCCAGGATGCCGTCTTATAACAACAATTTTCAGGATGAGAAAGAAAGATTTTGGAAAAATCAAAAAAATCGAAAAATACCGGAGAAAGAACGTTAGGATTGTGTACAACTTTTTATGCATGTTTTGTGTAGATTATATTTGCATATTATTATGTGGTCGCATCAGTGATATTTAGTATGTGTTTGTATGAAGATACATGCGCTGTGCCGTCAATTTCAGATTGTCTCCGGCATATATGAATAGCGAGAGTCACAACAGTTTGATCGAGTAAAAAAGAATGTTTTTGTATTCGTGTGTGTGTGTGTGTGTGTGTGTGTGTGTGTGTGTGTGTGTGTGTGTTGATGATGACATTAAATAAGGAACAAAATATCATAATCATTGTATGACGAAGAAAATAATTTTTTTATTTGTAAGCATAATCGGCGAAGGAGTATGGTGGATCAGAACGCAATAATATCGTAATGATGAGACATTTTATTTTATAATATACAATGGAGTATGTAACGTATATATATACATGATCAATTGGTTCATAACTAAATCTAATTGTGGTATTTAGGTTTTTATAATTTCATATACTTGTACTCCACTTATGATTTAGAGTTTACGACTTTTTCGGAAAACTGATAATGACTAGAGATGTCATGGATCCAGCTTTTTTAGGGAAGATTGTTTTGATAGCAGAGTTTTTTTTAAATTTTTATTTCAGGACTTGTGTCTGTGACTTATATATATATATATATATATATATATATATATATATATATATATATATATATTATAACAGTGTTGGTTGTCTCTAAATCCCTTTCTGGGTCTGTGTCGAACCAAGTGCAATATAATATGGATAGTGCTCAATATCTAGTATAGAGCTATTATATAATAATAATAAATAAGTATATATATATATATATATATATATATATATATATATATATATATATAATTCATGGAATTTAGTCTGCAACCCCTGGATTTCATGGAGTTTTTTTGCAAAACAACAATCATCAGGAAGTTAAGAAATTGAAATGAATCGAAAATTTTCGATTCATTTCATATTCGTAACTGCCTGATGATTGTTGTTTTGCAAAAAAAAAAAAAAATCCATGAAACCCAGGGGTTACAGTCTAAATTCCTTAAATCAAATATATATATATATCTAATATATACACACACACACACACACACACACACACACACACACATATATATATATATATATATATATATATATATATATATATATCAGTGTGGATAGTGAAGCCTTAGATTTGAAGGCGCTTGATAACTCAGTTTCTCGATCTCTGAACCTAGTGAACTCAGGTGGGGAACGTCTATTGTGTGGTGCATGAAGGAAATGCTTGTTATTTTTGTGAAACATTCTGGGACGAACGTTATTGTCTATACGGTATGGTTATTTAGGCAGCTAATTGTATTAATCTTGTGATTTCTGAATGTATTTGCCCTTTTATATCTAACTGATTACTTTCCAGCGTTTAAAAATTTTTTTTTACTTATTTCGAAGATAATTTTTATCCATTATAATATCAAGACTATTATCTTCAACTATATTCAAAACGCTTCGACTGATACGCTCTTTAGCCTTCTTCAGATGTATTACGTGGAACTCAGGTTACTACACAGAACTTCGAACTAAACCTTTTTTTAATTCACAGGGGTGGATTGATTTAATTCCGTTACCATTACCAGGTACAAGTGTCAAACTATAGTAAATATTCTTTATTATCTTACATGTAGAGAGGGATTGAACCTGAAAGCTCCAGGTGATTTCACTCAGAAGCTTTTTCCGACCAACATTTTATCCACCTCACCATGTGTCCTCCTAGTCTTTTGCAGTAATCTGAGTGACAGCGAGTGTCGTCAGGTTTCCAGAATTCTTGCCGATCTCAACAATGCTCAAGTTTTCATAGTTTTGAATCGGTCTTCAATTTATAACTCTTCCAGTCCCCATTTGCAAGTCTTTGGTAACCGTTTCATGTGTGTGTTTCGGACTTTGTACTTCTTTTGATGAGACTGATATGTTTTTTAGTCTACTGATGAGGAATACCAAGTCCTAAATACGTGTGGAGCATTCTTGTATAAAATAAGACCTTAAAGTACCACGTGCAAATTATTTTGCAGAGCAATTCCTTTTTACTATTCTCTCATTGGAACAACAGTACATATATATATATATATATATATAATGGGATGGCAATCTTACGTTGGCAGGAAAGAAAAACTTCATATTACAATATTAAAGCCATAAAGAATTTTTGAAAGAATTAAACATCTTTGGCATCTAAGGACATACCTACTTCAGTATTGAAAACATTCAAAAGTCAATCTATATCCGTAAATTTAAAGATAAAAAACAATTAATTAATTCAGGTAAAATGTCCGTGCACAAAATTAAATATGTATTTTTCTAGTAAATTTGGAATGAAACAGCCTATAAGAAAAGTTCACTAATATTTAATAATATTTGAAAATTTTATTATTTTTTTCATTTTATCAATTAATTTTTATGTGATGTGTTTTACACGTAAAAATTTAACGGTACGATATTTGTATTGATTATAGAATTAAAAAAAATATATTTCCGATTCTCTGTTGTTTTCCAATAAAAGAAATAAAACTAATTCAAATCATGAAGGTACCTTTTCGAGCAATTGTAGCAGTAATGATTAACGAGCCTGTCGAACAAATTATTGTTTTTTTTGTTTAATTTTTGTTTAATGACATTTTCTTTTATGTCAAACCAATCCTTGGAGAAAAACAGCAAGTGTACTATCTAACCTGTTACTGGATGGGTTTGGAGGTTTAAAAGTTTCCCAAGGTTATTAATCCAAAATAAATGTAATACTCCGAGTGGGGTTCGAACTCACATATTTTCGGCTGCAATCTAGCACATTAGCCATTATATTACGGGGATTTTCCTAATATATCCTTATTAGTGATATCGACCTGACCGATAAAATGAAATACAGTTTTTTGCAAGCAGCGGTCGTATCTATACAGCTGTATGGATGCACCACATGGACGTTAACTAAAGGTATTGAGAAAAAGCTTGACAGCAATTACACAAGATAGTACTGAACAAGGCCTGAAGGCAGCACCCCACGAAGCAGCAGGTGTACAGCCACTTACCACTCATCGCGAAATCTATCCAAGTTAGACGAACCAGAAATGTGGTACACTGCAGGAGAAGTAGGGACGAACTCATGAGTGACATACTCCTGTAGACCCCTTCACATGGACAAACAAAGGCAAGACGACCAGCTAGAACCTACATACAACACCTCTGTGACTATTCAGGATGTAGCCCAGAAGACCTACCGGAAACGATGGACGCTAGAGAAGGGTGGCGGGCGAGGGTCAGGGAGATGCACGCTGGTATCGGGACATAATGATGATGAGGAGGAATATCGATCCATAGTAAGGGCCCCATACTTCTGACATCGTGTCAAACTAAGTTAATCGAAGAAAATCGACGACTACTTCATCTCAAACAATTGATATACATATTAATTTCATTCATTGCTTTAAATATTCATGAAGAGAACAATTTGCAGGAGCAGTTATATGTACTAGAGGGAATCAATTTTTGGCAATATTTTGATACATGTTATTTTCTAGCGCATATATAGCGTAGCCGACATAATACCTGCTGCTGTTGGTAGTATTGTGATATTTGGTACGCTGACGTGTTGCGCACAGTTGAACATGTAAAATAGTAAAACTGGAGAACTTATGCTTTATGGGGTCAAAGTTGTCCATAATGCAACGGAAGGGATAAAGCACGGTCGATCACAATAGCATAACCAGATGGTTTTTGAAATATTGCTCGTATTGCTCTACTCATACAGGGCCATCGGTCTAATGCGTAAAGTGATTGCCAATGGTCAGGGAGACTGGGGTTCGTTCCCAGTTCGAGTCATACCAAAGACTCAAAAATGGTGCTTGATGCCGCATTGCTTAACATTTAGCATTATAAGGTAACGATCAAAAGTAAAGTGGAGCAATCCAAGGAATGGATTAGCGCCCTCCCCTACTTCTCGGTGTAGTAGCTATTGAAAAGAGAGCCTTCGGGTAATTTTCAACAAAGGTCGCCAGCCTTACTTTTACTGCTCATGTTGCAAGAATCTTGACAATAGGGCAAAATCAATTCAGCTTAAAATCGTGGGATCCTAAGCCGTGCTCCAAACCATAAAGACAAATCCAATGATTAGCGCTCGGAGAGTATCAGGTGAGCTCAGCATCTTGGTGTCCAGTGTGGTCCGTCACCTTCACCAACATCGTAAAGGTATCTGGAACGATGTAGTTGTGCTGCACGTAACAAAGTTTTCCAAAATGATGAACTTATACTATTAAATTAACAGAAAAATAAGATTTTTTTTCTTTTGCTTTTTTTCTTGAATTGGTAACGTTTTTATCTATTCTTAAACTTATATTGTTGTAAGTCTAGTCAGTTTCTTCATTTACTACTATTGATGAGGACCTTTATTTAACTCTTATTAACCCCAATGTTGTTTTAATTACTGTTATTGAAATCTCATAATAGAAATCACATAATAAAAATCACGTACCCTCTTCACTTGAGACCCGGGCGGGCCTTAATGAACGCACATACACATAAAAAATTCAAAACATTGTTGACCTCAACGACTCCCTCCTAGATCATTGTATTACAGCCTTCTGATACGGCAGCAATGTCAGATAATATAAATCAAACTTCTTTCTTTCTTCCTTTCTTTCTTTCTTCTTTCTTTCTCTCTTACTTTATATATTTCTTTTTCATTAACTTTCTGTTTTTCCTTCTTTCTTCCTTTCTTTCTTTCTTTCTTTCTAATCCATTTCCTCCGCTCCTAACGTTTTCCAATTTTTTTTTACCTCATTCATTTTTAATTGGGTTCACATCTGTTTAACTTCTCTCTCTCTCTCTCTCTCTCTCTCTTTTCTCTTTTCTCTTTCTAATGTCAAACTACCACAGTCAAATACTTTTCGACATAAGTTTTCCTTTACATTTCGTCCAATATTTATTCTGTCCCAAGTACTTCAGTTTATTTTTCTTATCTAACTTACGTTTAGGACACAATGATATTCCCAAATATCCAAAGATACTAAAAAGAAATGCGTACACAACTTCAGAACAATTATATATATATATATATATATATATATATATATATATATATATATATATATATATATATAATCTCATGCAACATTGTCTAAATAACATAAATAATTGCCTAGTAAAAGCCTCATAAATGACAAATTATCCAATTCATATTCAACATAGCCATACAAATTCTCTTATATGATAGAATCTATTTCATGTTATGCCGATGCAAAACTGAAACCCTTTAGATCAGAAAGAAGCTCATAAATTCTTGAAAATACTCTTGATCGGTTAGAATAGCAATTTTAACTTTTGATCCCTGTGCTTAACACTACATATGAGTAAAGCAAGTTAAGATATGTGCATTAAATTTTAGAATAGATTCATCATGAAATTACAACTCGAACTTCTGTATGTTTTTGCATGGGTGAGTGCAAGCATATATCTTCAACACCATCATATCATGACTCTAGCATGGATTTCCCTGACTCTCCCTTGCCACTTGTCTTTATCGTCCATCGCTTTTCGTAGGTCTTCTAGACTACATCCTGCGTCCACGCAGAGCTGTAGTAGATAAGTTCTAGCTGGTCGTCCAACAATTGCTTGTCTGGGTGATGGGGGTCCAGTGGAGTACGTCGCTTATGAGTTCGTTCTTACTTCTCCAGCTGTGTTCAGCATGTCCTGTTCGTCATATTTGGATGGTTTATAAGATGTGCGGTAGGTGGCCGTATAACGGCTGCTTTGTGGGATGTTGCATCCTGAATTTGTTTATTACAGCTCGTAGCATTTTTGTGCAGTTACCGTCAAGCTTTCTGTCTATACGTTTTGTCAGCGTCTATCAATATAGTAGTATGGACACGACTGCTGCATGGAAAAAATTAAGTTTTACTTTATCAGATAGGTCTGACCTTTTATGAACGATAGCCTATCGATAGCAATCCATGCCTTCTCTAGACGTGTATTGATGTCGTTTTCGGTTGATCAGACCCTGCTTCCGAGGTAGCGTGAACTTGTCACCTAGTTTCAAAAGCCTGCCTTTTAGTCTGGAGATGCCTCCTTTGTGGTTTTGATTAAAGCACATGTATTTTGTTTAGTCTACATTGACATGGAGGCCTATGTCACCTGCTGCCTTCTCCAGACTATATACCAGGGATTCAGCTTGGGCGTGTGTATATGCCAGAAGTGCTATGTCATCAGCTTAGTCCTTGTCTATAATTGTTTGTGCGGGGTATCGCCTTCTTGCCTTTGTCATTTTCTTTCATTAAATCTATAGACGTTCGAAGTACGTAACCTTGGCAGATTATGAAAAAGTATAGAGCTAACGTATCTCCTAGCAATACAGCTGCGACAATGTCAAAGAAGTCTGTGTCTCCATCAGATGAGCAAAGATTTACTTTCGTGTTCTTTGAGAGTATCATTATGGTTGCGACGGGTTTTGGGGGGAGATCATAGGTTAGAAGTATTTGTTCCATCTTCCTTCTGTGTATAGAATCAAATGCTTTAGAGAAATCTACAAATAATAGTGTTACCCAGAGGTTTTTTGCTCTGACTCTTTCAATGATTCAAAGATCGTCAAAATTTGTGATGTAGTGGACTGGTTTCTTCGGAAAACATTTTGATTCTTCCTGAGAATTTCTCATTTTCGGGTTCGATGTGTTTGAGTAGCAGAGCATTGTGAAGAGCCACTCTGGAAGTAAGAGTTATACCTCGGTAGTTCTTGACAGTCCTGAAGTTACGTTTCTTTAGAAATTCGAGGAGGCAGTCCTTTGTCTATTGTTTTCTGTTTATACACGATGTAACAGTGTGGAAACAATAAGTCATAGAATTTTCCTATTTCCCATACGTCTGATGGTATTTCATCAAGACCGGCAGTTTTCTTAATCTTATTTTTCGTTAGTACTTCGTAGAGTTTCGCCCTGCGTAAACTGTCCAAGTTTGATATCTAGGGGATTATTCATAATTTTTGTGATTGGTTTATCTGTTACTTTAGGAGGTTTTCCAAGTAAATTCTTGAAATGTTCATTTCACATATTTATTAGTTCTTCTTGGATGGTAGATTTTAGTTTAACTCTGAACGTGCTCTTCCTTTTACGCGCTTCATTTACTGTCAGCCCCTTTTACGCGCTTCATTTACTGTCTGCCATGTTATTCAAGATTATCTATCTTCTTTTGAGTTTCTAATCTTTTTTATCCAGTTTTGAATGTATTCCATTTGTTCTTTTAGGTATGTGCTTGTTAGTTCCTTTTGTGCTTTCTGAAGTTTCTGAGCTTGGGATTTTTTGAAAAAAGAAATTCTGTCATAAAATTTGTCCAGTGTGACTTTGAATAGATAACTTATTGTAAACTTCCAATATCTTCCAGATGACCACAATCTGCAAATAAGGGTATATAGTGTCTGGAACTGGATATAAAATAGGAACCTGAAGACATAAATCATTCCAGTGGGATTAATCTCAGCAATAGGTAGTTCCTGTTGTTTTTACCCTCAAGCCAAAAATCAGAAGCCATGGAAAGCAGCACGGTGGATGTAAAGCAAGGCTGATGAACCAAGCGACAGGTAAACAGTGTGCTTCATGACAAGTCAACAGCCGGGATCATTTAGTTCATTCAGGGAACTACTGCTAATCATCTCTAAGAGTGGCTTCTATTAATGAGGTAAAAATAATTCAGCCATCGAAATATTACTTTGACTCTAACTAAAAAAATAAAAGCAAAAACGAAAAAAACGCTGTCATATATATATATATATATGTGTGTGTGTGTGTGTGTGTGTGTGTGTGTTTGATTAACAAATAAAGACACATATTGTCAATATAATTTTATCAAGATCCTTGATAAAATTTCTATATATGTATCTGCTACATATGAACCTTTACAGAAATACTCGTACAACCATAACTGTCTTCTCCTGCTGATCGAATATTCTAACTGCATCCACATACACTTTACTGTATAAATATACGTTCTCTCCTAAGGAGTGAAATACTCACACAGAGATCTTTAACACACACAAAATACATTTACTAGATTTAGACAACGCAAACAACCACCTTTCCTGCATGAACTTTACTTACTTGTAACGTAAATACTGGAAATATTTTTTACAGTCGGGTTTAAATTATCTTTTCTTACAAGAACATATTTTGTCACTTTTATTTTTCAAGAAATTTTCACCCAATTAAAAGAAATAAAATTTATGAAATGTGTAAATCGGTGTTTCATTCAGTTATGTACACATTTTTTTTGCGATTCGTTTTTGTCTTATATTTTTGACATCATAGGTAATATATATATAGATGTAGTTGGGCGGCAAAGTTTTGTTTGAGCATGTCAATTTAATGATAGAGACATTTTGTCTATATAATTTTATTAAGATCCGTTCAAGTTTCCGAATAAGTGTCTAGGTTTTAGATTAGAATTGGTAGATGAAATTACCAAAATAGCCCCGAGCCCTTTCGAACATTTCACAACAGAAATCAGCATCAACTATAAAATCCCATTGCTCCGGAACCTAATAGACCTAAGAACTATTGAAGATTTACTACCTCCACTTATAAAAAATCTACCAACATTAATCCCTGTGCCATTAATGTCTATTGTGAATGCCCATTCCATTGTAGAAGAACCATCTCAAAAATACTTATTTCCAGAGATAAACAACTATCTTCCACTTGAACTATCTTCCTAAATAAACTTTTAATTATAAAACAAACACTTATTATTAATGTGATTCCAAACTACATTGTCGATGCAGAAATTAAACATTTCATTAATGAAACCGAACAACATAACATAGACAATATCCTAAACCATAAACAATCAATAAAACTTTCCTACAAAAATAACTTCATAATAATTCTTAGATAGATGAACATATACTGAAAAATCTTATCCAAAAAATGCTCTTCCTACTGATCCTACCAAAAGGATTGGACTTATCATTTGCTACAACAAATTTACAACTTCCTATCTAATTATTTCCAATAACTCTTACCCCTTCTTTGAATTTCTTGATTGGACGAAAATCATACATATGTCCAAATGTCCTTTGGGAGACTGTCTCCAACGAAAATGATACGTACGTTAGTCTCACCACTACGACTCTTTCAAGATCACTTACTATTCATCTAAATGATTCTAGCTCCATAGCCTTGCATCTTAAAACCCACTATTCCCGAATCCAAATTTCGATAAATTTCTAGATGAAAACGCAACTATAAGAGCACAAAAAATAAATAAGCTAAGACAACAAATCCTAGAAGCCGTACATATAAAAACTCCTAGAATCAAAAGAAGTAACATTGAAAATAGCGACAATGTTTTTAAATGTCTTTAGACTTTTTAAAAATATTCTTTTTCCTTGATAATGTTCAATTTCCGTTGATAGCGTTCAGTTTCAAATTCGTTCGATGTCATCGGTATCTTAGTTTTATCCAACTTTGTGATTATGTAATTTTAAAATGATATAAAAAACATTTTTAAAATCTCTGTTAAGAAAACACTCTTTATATATGCAAACGGGCTCTGGTGATCGGCTATTAATGGTTTATAAGAGCTCGGGAGAATTTTCGTAAATTCATCTACCAATGCCAAATAAAAACCAAGATACTTACCGGGAAACTTGAAACGATCCTAACAAAATTGTATCGACAGAATGTGTATGTATTATTTAATCATACATGCTTCAATGAAAGACATTTGCCTAACCACATACACACACACACACTCACACGCACACACACACACACACATATATATATATATATATATACCAACCCTTCCGCATGAGAAGGATGTTGCATAAGGTAAATTTAAAGCTTCCCTTCTCAGAGACTGATTGCCAAAGCCAGGCTAAAGTAAGCAGTCTGCCCTAATATTTCCCATTGATAGGGGAACAGTAATAGGATTCATGCCATTCCCAAGGTGGAATATAATTAAGGATGATACTAATTATATTAGGTAATTATTCTATTTATAAAGGCAAATTGTTATTTGGCTAGAAAACTCTGAATGTAATTAAGGTCGTATCCAGATGCAAAAGTATCAAGGGTTGCCATTATTCGGTTTTCTTTAAACTTAACGTAGCTGACTGGATGTTTAAAGTAGGCCAAATTTGAATTTATTGACAGTTGATTTAGCTTTCAGATTTATGGAAACCTTTTAAAGAGAAGTGTTATTATCCTGATTAGCTGATGAAATAGCTAAGATATATTATATGAGAAAATATATTTTGTAAGTCACCCTGGGAGTTAGAAGTTTGTAGTTTGGTCATTCCAGAGCTCCGCGGCAGAAGGTCGAAACTACGATAGCTATCTTTAACGAGAACCTAACTAGTTTTGAGTAAGAACAGTATTCTTTTACTCTGTCCATTTCATGTTTCGATGTTTGCAGTATGAAATGTATACAGTCAGAAGTAAACACCTTAGTATTTTGAAGCAGCGAGTTTGTTTTGTATTCAAAGAGTATAACATATTTTAATATTCGAGATGGTGCCGGGTCGATAAGGCAACGTTACACTAGCCCATCTGGTCACTCTAGAGTTACACGCTTCCCGCAATGTGTCATGTAGACACACTGATATTTGGTCCAGTCACGATCTTACTGGTTTCCTCTACGTTACAAAGGGTATTATTGGTATGTGAAATGCAATCAGCCTCGACAAGGTTTGATCTCGTGTAACTTGTCCATTTCCCACACTACAGGGTTCTCAGATAAATATATCAAGGGGTTATATATATATATATATATATAAGCAGTACCCCATGATATATTTATTTGGTAGGGATTTATTTTTAATATTTAGATTACCAGTTGTAAGCACTTTGGTACTTTCTTAAAATTCCAAAATATCGTGTTATGAGATATTTCATATAAGGAAAAAAGAAAAAAGGGTTTTGACATTAATATTGTTGTCTAACACACACACACACACACACACACACACACACACACACACACACACACACACACATATATATATATATTATTTTTAAACCCCTCCCCAAAATTGTGATAGAAAAGGGTGTTTTTTTTACATACGTACCGATATATATAAATTCCTTGTCCCTTTGTGTGCGTCAGTGAGTGTGTGTGCGTGAGTAAAAATTCTTCTCAGATCACCGTGAAGTTATTTTTGGTATCGTTGCAAGCGTTAATACAGGAGGGAAGAGTATTTATCCAAATATTTACCCTCTCTCTAGGGGCAAATATTAGATACGACAGGGCTCTCTAACCTTGGTATAACAACCAGCCGAGAAGAGGAAAACTCTAAATTTGAATCTGTTAAATTACATTGCCAAAAAAAAAACTTTCTTATATCATGGTCGTGTTGAGATGTTGGCGTATATATATATATATATATATATATATATATATATGTATGTATATAAAATATTGGATTATGAATCCTATTATGTAAGACACGCTGTAATCCTATTTATACAAAAATCTAATGACGTTTTAAGCGTGGATAAATATATATATATATATATATATATATATATATATATACGTTCACACACTAAACCATATTTTATTTTTTTATATATAGGATTACATTAATAACAATGTAATGGGGATTTGTGCGTCTGCAAATATATATTTACACCAACAAAACATTCTCATCATGATTTTAAAATATGAATAGGATTATTGGGTATGTCCTGTTGTCTCATATGCGTAACCGAACTTTTTGGTTTATGAAATATTAATGAAAAAAAGACTTGCGCTGATTATCTTAGCGGAGAATATTCTGCTTAAACACACACATACATATAAACACGCAGTCATCACTCAGATCCAGATAAACACGATCGCATATATATATATATATATATATATATATATATATATATATATATATATATATATATATATATATAATCATCCACAGACAATATATATATATATATATATATATATATATATATAAGCTATAGCCCATTATATACTAGGGATTTAATTTTAATATATATATATAATTTATATATATATATATATATATATATATATATATATATATATATATTCACGCACGTTTTGTGAAAGATGATGGAATACTGTTTGTTAATTATTTTTAATTTTATTTTTTCAAGACTCTTTGTTATTTTTCTAGTTTTGGGATCTAGATGGTAAAGAAATTATCCCATACCTTCTGTTCAAGCGCTTTCGATGAAATGTTTGGTTATCATCAGGGGTACTGTTGTGTTCACTGTAGAGTTTTTACTGTTTTAATAATTTGTAGCGTTTTGTTTTGAAGTTGTAGTTTGAAACGTTATCAGTGTTTTGTTTTAAAACGTTTGGTCGGAAAAAGTTTTACGAAGAGATTTTGTGATTATTTGTTTATAGAATTATTGAATATGTTGGTACCTGTGTTAAATCCTATTGTATTTACGTTTGTTTTTTTACATTTTTCATTCATATTGCCTCTAGGATTAGTAATTTTTTTTTATTATTGTTTTTATATAGAATTATTGTGTTATCTCTGGGAATCTTCCTTACATCAGAAGAAGTAAGTTACTTATTGCTATTGTTGCGTTTTATAATTAATTGTTGTTTTATGATGCTATTTTCAGAAAGATGATAAATAAGATGACGAGATAACGTTGTGGTTGTATAGCCAATGAAAGAATTATTTTTATTTTTCGGGAGACGCCTCATAAACTGGATTGGTTTGGTTTAGGTGTCTTTTATCGGAGTTAGTATTATTCTGAACCATAAGGCAAGATGTATCAAATTTTGTGTTGGAGAGGAAAAGTTTTATTTCTTTTTGTTTTTCGATTGGTTTAACGTGTTTTTATTTTATTTTTGGTTATTGCTTGTTCGTCTAATTTGTATTATAGAACATTTGATTTCTGTAATATAGATTAATTCTGTAAGTGTTGTTATTGTTGGTTGTGTTATTATTTTTGTGAATATGTTGTTGACATAGTTTTATTTTTTGATCAACTTGTTTATTAGGAAAATTGTAATTATCAAGTGTCTGTTTTATGTTGTAAGTTCTTTGTAAAATAATCGTCTTAGATGAAGTGATGTAAAATGCTCTATGAATTAAGTTTATTCATTAATTGCTATTTTATATTTTTGGAGCCATTCACCGTCGATGTTAAGTAGGGAGGAAATGTCGTTGGTAGGCTTATCTGGAGATATAGTGAATTTGTTATTATTTGTGGAGTCTGTAAGTACAGCAAGGAAAGATATTTTTTATTAATGTTAAGTTCAGTGGTTAAGTTTTGTACGGAGTTTTTTTTTCTAGGGTTTGTTTAAGTTTGTTATTTTTGTCAAAGGAGTGTGATGCGATGAAAATGTCGTCTACATAGTGGACGTACACACACACACACACACACACACACACACACACACACACACACATGTATATTTATACACACACACACATGCATATACATATATATATATATATTTATATATATATATATATATATATATCATAAAATGTACTAGATGCAGAACCGAGGAAAAAATCAAAATATAATTATAAACAATAAAATCCATTCTTTGAAGTTCTGAGTGATGTGCACAATCGTAATTGTTTTATCAACAGAACTAATTATATATATATATGTATATATATATATATATATATATATATATATATATATAATTAGTTCTGTTAAAGAAACTAATTACACTCAGTATATATATATATATATATATATATATATATATATATTTATATATATATAGGGAATGGAGTAGAAACCTCCCCTACACCTCGATATTGTAGCTATTGAAAAGGGAGTCTTCGGGTCTCCCTCGACTTTACTTACTTTACAGTCCAACATCGTGCTAATATGAAGGAATCAAAATGTCACAGTAAGAAGAAAAAAAAAAAGAAGAAAAATCATTTCCAAATAAAAAAAGAAATATATATATATATATATATATATATATATATATATATTTGTGTGTGTGTGCGCGCATGTGTGTGTATGTGTGTGTGTGTGTCTGCGTGTGTGTATGCATGTATGTATGTATGTATGTATGTATGGCGTTAGGTGTGTGTTTTGTGGGTCTGTAAAAAAGTCTTATTAGCTTACCGTCCGTCACAGCGAACTCTTTTACAGTCATTTGAGAAAGATATAATCAAAGACTTGACCTCTTACACGGATTAGACGGGGTTGATCAGCCAGTTATTTAGACAATCTCAGTAATCTGGGTGGAATCTTAGCAAAAGTAATCAGAAATATAGAAAAGGAGAAAATATTCTATATTGAATAGAATCGGGAGAAAGGGCAGGGAATTTATTGTAAAAAATTGAAAAGAAAAGAGAAAAAAGTAAAAAAGCGGTGGTAATTTACTAAGCTTTTTGCTTAGATGTGGCACAAGGCCATATGAAAGGGGCACCCAATGAGACTCGAACTCACTCGTGTATGTTTGCTAGTCGAGCTTACTAACCATTACACGTCAACATAAAAAAATGACAAGGGGTAAACGTAAGAAAATATTAAAGCTAAATGAATGAGTAAAAAAAAATTGGTGATGTAATGTGAGAAAATGAATTCAGGTACTGGAAAAATAGACCCGGGTGACATAGAAGTGTAACAATTTAATGGACTAATAACAATGTAATAGGGGTGTCCTCGTGGAGTAATGGTTAAGAACCGTAGAAAGCGAGTTCGAACTCCAGTTGCGCAATTACGTTCACTTTCGGACAATATCCTCAGGAAAGGTATGAACCCCTTTATTATCTCAGCAATGGGTTAAATAGTACCACCACTGTTCTTCTAAAAAGGATGGATTTGGCATTAAATAACCTAAAAAGGTTGATATGCCATTTACTAAAACCAAAGCAACCAATAGCTGTTGAGAGACATTAGTCAGCGAAGGAGGTGTATAGAATTAAAAAGGAAGCCAACTTAAAGCAACAAAGTGAAGGACGATGTTAATCTTTGGAGAAAAGTTTGGGAAATCAGCTGTCGAAATGATTAACAAATAAACAAAGAGAAAACAGCATATTCAAAATATATCTTTTTTGATAAGAGATGAAAATCTTTGTAAGACTAAATGAGAAATCAAGCATTTCAAAGGAAACAAGAAGCCTACTGGTTTCAAGAAAGACAAAATTGTTTAATTGTAGAAAAAACAAATATAAACGAAGAATTTATGCATATCTACATTCATATGCCTATCTATCAATTTAACTGAGGTAATGCTTTTCTATTGACCACACGGTGAGCTCATTTATGAACAATGTTTTTGAAGCCACACACACACACACACACACACACACACACACACACATATATATATATATATATATATATATATATATATATTGGTACATGCTTTTTATGTGGCAGAAACTTTGCAAATTTTTGACATATGTTGAAAGTGGAGAATGTCAAACCATATTAAAAAATAACGAGAATCAGTAAATAAGTTTCCTGACTTTTTCGTATGGGCACCTTTATTGATAGTACACACGTGAAACTCTAGTCCCCTTCGAAGTAATCTCCTCCGCCTGCAATGCACTTGTTGTACCGTTACAGCAACATCTGGAAGGCCCCATCGAAGTCCTCTTGTGTGAGGGTGTCAATGACCTTCGTCACAGCCTCTTTCATTTCCTCAATTGTCTCATAACGACAGCCCCTGAGCTTAGGGAATAACCAAAAGTCACAGTGAGCAAGGTCTGGACTATAGGGAGGTTGAGCAACTGTATTGATGCCCATTTTGGTCAAATAGTCTGTGACAAGGATGGAGTTGTGGACTGGTGCATTGTCCAGATGGAAATGCCACTGACCCAATTTGAAGAGTGCTGGCCTCATCCGACGGAATCTCTTTCTGAACTCCCTTAAAACCTCAACATAGTAACCCTAAACCTAACCCTTTGGCCAATAAAATCTGGAGTATTGACTTCCTTACTCCTCTCACACCTCTCATATTCCCTCACAAACTCCCTGGCTTCCTTGAATCTCTTATGCCACATAAAAACCAATGCCTGAGTCATGCAAGAGGGTCTAAAAGCAGTCTGAAGTATTCTATACGTTTCTGTAGCATCATTTCTACGTTTAAAACAGAATATTATTTCATATCGTTCTTCTAAAGTGTCCTCACATCCAGAATTCATTTCTGAAATTCACCAGCTGTGACAATCAGGCTTTAGTAGAGTATATTCCAATTCCTGTTGTAGCGGTTCATTTGAACCTGAAATCATAAAAATTAGTCAGTCATCTCATAAGATGTATAGCAGTAACATAGTGAATTGTCTACGACAATTTAAATGCCCGTACAAAAAAAAGTATGTAAACTTATTGAATGCACCACGAATATACTGCTTTCAATTCTGAAACACTCAAAGAAACAGACAGACACACACACACACATAGGTAGATAGATAGATAGATAGATAGTTCATCATCATCATCATGTTTCGCTGGTATCACGGATATCCCTGGCCTTCTCTCGCCAGATTTCCCTATCGTTCATCGCCTCTGGCAGGTCTTCTGGTCTACATCCCGTAGATAGATAGATAGATAGATAGATAAGTAAATTATGTAAGAAAATGTTTAGAAAACTTCGATTTCCAATCGAATTTATGTGTACAAAAATTTCTTGACGTTATATTCAACCGAGGAAATCAAACATATCAGCCATAGAGAAAAGCGCGTAATAATACAAAATCTATTCAAAATTAGATCTCCTACCAAGTGTAACAAACCATATAAGTTCATCTATCGTTAACTGGTGAGTCAAAAACTTCAGCAACGCTAAAACCTCTCTATAAAGAAGAATTCAAAGAAGCTCTAGCAAATGACGTCCACAATGATAAATTAGGTTTTGTTTGTATCAATCGCCAAAACAAGAAACGATACACAAAGAGACCAATTGCAGAGTGCGACAGATATACCTCCCATGTTTTAAACTGTCCACTGTTGGATTCAAGTTATCTTAGGTAAGTGAAAATGGTATCTTAATCTAACTAATTTCTTACCATTATTGATTCAACTATGATTAAAATCATCTACTAGCCTAGTCGGCGAGAGCTGTAGAAAACAACGACAGCTTCTCTGCAGAGCGTTAAGCCTCCTTCAGACAAGTCCTGGAGCTCTGGTGAGTACCCCTTCATTGCCTTTGCTTCCAGGTCAATGTGGTAGCACATGATAGGTTCCCATCTACGAATCAAATATAACTGTTTGTCATTTCAACTGTACGCAAAAAAGTGACTTATGTTAGATAGAATTGTTTGCCAAGTCGGCTGGGACTGTAGAATACCCACACCATACTTCTTCAGAGGGTTGAGACCTCTCTAACTAGTGTCCTGCATATGACACTAAAAAATCTGACGGTGAGGCTCCTGAAGTGCTAGAGCTTGAGGGAATGCGGAGTACCCCATAATTGGCTGCTCTTGTCTGGAGTGGTGGCACCTGATAGGGTCATATCTATGGATAAAATAGAACTAAACTGTGTACTTGGGCTAAATTAAATTGTTTGAAATAGAACTGTTTTGACATTTAACAGTTTGTAAACCAAAACTATACTTATGTGTACGTATGCTAAACTGAGTTGCTTGAAACTGAAGTGTTTTGTATGCTAAGTTGAATTGATTGAAATTGAACTGGTTTTGACATTGTACCTGTACTTAAGCTAAACTAAATTGTTTGAAATAAAACTATTTGACTAAACTAAATAACTTGAAATAGAAATGTTTTTGACTATTAAACTGTGTACGCTGAATTGAATTGTTTGAAATAGATCTGTTTATCTATATAAAAATAGAATTGGCATTAAATGACCTACAAAAGTTGATATGTCATAACAAACAAACTAAACTATTATATCGTCGAGTAACTATTCTTAACAGTAATATTTTACAGTTATGGACGTACTAGAAACAATACATTATTTACATCGGCTCGGTGAGGACTGAGGATGTATTTTTGAACATCTGCCGGGAGTGATGGAGGATATGGACGGATTGAGAGAGAGAGAGAGAGAGAGAGAGAGAGAGAGAGAGAGAGAGAGAGAGAGAGAGAGAAACTCTGTGTGTGTGTGTGTGTGTGTGTGTGTATGTGTGTCGGGGAAATCCGAGCTGTCAGGTTGACTCGATGATGAAGATGATGGTGATGATGTGACATCATTCTAATATCAATACTTTTGAAAAGACCTATAGGACCCTAAAAGGTTCAAACATTCTGTGTCAGAGTGGACCTGATCAAATGACAATAACGGGGTACTTCACATTTTCTCGAGAAACGGAGACTCACCATGAGATGCAGCCTGGATAATTTTTTGGGGTAAGGCAAGTTTGGGCGCAGCCGTTTGGGCTCGACTTATTCGCCTCGGTAGTTATGGAACAAAGCCTATTTAGCGACGGACCTTTGATTTAATGGCATATTAAACTTTGATGGTTATTTAATGTCAAAACAATTTACATATCTTTTATATATTTCATAATCTAATTTTGCTTAGAATTGAATCAAATTCAAGTTATGTACAGATCTTTTTGACCCGAACAAAATAATATTAGGAAAAATGATTGTTTTTAGAAAGTGTTCGCACTGAATATGATAATGTTTCTCCAACAAAAATAGGAGGAATAGTGTATTAATACAAGGCGATGAAATAGCAATTCGCACTGGAAGAACCAAAATTGTTTTATAAAATAAGAATGATAATATTATAAATATACAATGCCTGGTCGAAAATGACGTAAGGAATTTGTTCTTTGGTTAGTTAAAAACAGATCTAATTTTAAAAAGGCTGTACGAGAAAAATATATTTTGCCTGGATCAATTATCATATCATCCATCTTATCTCATGTCTTTCAGCAATCTTAACTTTATGGTTTATGTCGTGAATCACTCTGAGGAATTCGTAAATGACGATATTACTAAGTTTGATTTATTTTTTCTTCGTCCTAAAATATTTACTTACCAACTCCGAATGATACAAAATTTTGAAAGATATTTTCCGTAAAATGTCCAGTGGCGTCAAAGTGACCGGTTCCAAAATGGTCGCGCCCAATTGTCCATTCGGGACGATTTTTTGTAGGAGTTACTCTTCAGCAGGGAATACAGTCAGTGTACTAACAGCAACAATGTCAGCAGAGATTTTTTATTTTTATCCGTGTCTATAATCTATTAGTACCTTAATTTTTACTCAAGAATCTATACTTGATTTTTTGAAAGAGAGGGATTCTTTCCTATCCCAAGGGCATTACCGGAAAGTGATAAGCAAACAGGTGTTGTTTAGAATGTAAACAATAGGCGCCAATTACCGTTATATCACATTTTCTGCTCTCTCTCTCTGTCTCTCTCTCTCTCTCTCTCTATATATATATATATATATATATATATGTATATATATAAATATAATAAAGTTGGTGACTGTAGTCGAGAGCGACCCGAAGGCTCCTTTTTCAGTAGCTATTACACCGAGGTTTTGGAGAGGGTGCAACTCCCTTCCCTATATTCCTCCACTTTACCCTTGATATGTACCTTATAATGCTGACTGTTAAGCAAGGAGGTATCAAGTACCATTTTTTAAGTCTTGAGGACTGAACCCCGATCTATCTATCTATCTATCTATCTATCTATCTATCTATCTATCTAAATATGTACATATATATATATATATATATATATATATATATATATATATATATATATATATATATATATATATAAGCATCTTTGGTTAAACATTAAAGACACATTTTGTCTATATAACTTTATTAAAATCCTTTCAAGTTTTCTGGTAAGTGTCTTGGTTTCAGGTTTAAATAGGTAGAGGAATTTACTAAAACTGTCCCGAGTGTTTTAGGACCTTTAATCAGTAATCACCAGAGTCATGCATATATAAGGAGTGTTTTAAACAGTTTTTTGAAAGAGTTTTTTTTTTCAGGTTTTTATAATATTACAAATAATGTAAATGCTGTGTTGAATAAAACGAAGATGCTGATGAATTAAATAAAAACAGATCGCTATCAACAAAAATAGAATATTAACTAGAAATATAGAATATTTCTAAAATATAAGAAAATAAAGACATTTCAAAACATCGTTGTTATTTTCAAAATTAATTCTATTGATTAATTTTTTTTGTTTTGTTTGTAGGTTTTCTAGGTTTTGTAGCCGTAGCTTATTAATTTCGTGTGATACTATAGTAGTGTTTTCAACCAGATATTTTTGAAATTTGGATTTGGGTTTTAAATCACCATTCCTCCACCAATTCCTACCTGTAACCAAGATACTTATCAGGAAATTTCAAAAAGATTTTAATGATATTACCTAGATAAAACGTGTCTTTATTATTAAGTCAAACATGCTAAAACGAAAGAATCCCGTCCAACCACACACACACACACACACACACATACATACACTTATATATATATATATATATATATATATATATATATATATATATATATATATATATATTAACTATGATTTCAAAAATATATGACAAAAAAGAATTGCAAAAAAGTGTGTACATGACTGAGTAACGAACCAATTTAGACATTTTATAAATTTTATTTCTTTAAATTGAGTGAAACTTTGCCGAAAAACAAAAGTTACAAAATCTTTTCTTGTAAGAAAAGATAATATAATCAGATTGTAAGAAATATTTCCAGTATTTACGTTACGACTAAGTAAAATCCATGCAGAAAATGTAGCTGTTTGCGTTGTCTAAATCTAGTTAATGTATCTTGTGTATGTTAAATATCTCTGTGTGTGTATTTCACTCCTAAGGAAAGAAAGTATATTTATGCATTAAAATGTATGTGCATGCAGTTAGAATATTCCATCAGCAAAAGACAGTTATGGTAGTACGAGTATTACTGTAAAGCTTCATAGGTTGTAGATACATATATAGACCTTTTTATCAAGGACGGATTTGACCAACGCTCACTCCCAATTTAAAAGCCTTCTAGTGTCGACGTACTGGACAAATCAAAGATCGTTGGCGCCGAATTAACCACTTGAAACGCAAAACCAGCTAGCGAAGAACAACATACACCGACTCACTTCCTGGCCTTTATCGGTTGGAAGAAGTGAATATATAAATTTGTTCTAACCTACCGACTTCCTTTTTTAGATTTTGAAACGGGGGCGAGTTAACGGTCGGGGAGAAAAAGTTGAGCGTAGTAGAGAAGCAGGCGTTAGGAACACATGGTCTAAAAGCCTTCTGTCTTAATAGACTTATCACGTCTTTATAGCCTGTATAAATTGTATAACAATAATAATATACATGAAAGACACTTTTGATGCACTTAAAATTATTGTTGTTTGCTTTGCTGTTTTGTTTACTTTTGATTATTTTTCGTTTTTATTAAAAAAATTTCGTTCACACCAGCCAATATATATGTATATGTGTATGTGTTGGTTTGTTGGTTGGTTGGGTTTTATGGCATATCAACCTTCGTAGGTTTTCAACGCCAGATCTATTTTAGGTAAATAATCAGTTCTACTTCAAACAATTCAGTTTAGCATAAGTAAGTACCGATTTCGTTTACACAGTATAATGTCAAAACAGTTCTATATATAACAATTCAGTTTAATGTAAGTACAGTTTCAATGTCAAAAAACAGTTCCATTTCAAATAATTCAGTTTAGATTTAGCACGCAATTTAAATGTAAGTACGGTTTAATTGTCAAAAATATTTCTATTTCAAGCTATTTCCTTTAGTCAAACAATTCATTTTAGCACAACTATGTAGTTAGTTCTATTTGACCAATACATAGGACCTGTATCAGGGGTTAACTCTCCGGGTCAGAGTGGACCTGGGAGCGATGGCAATAAAGGGGTACCCCGCATTCCCCAAAGCTCAAGCATTACTGGAACCTCACCATCAGATTGTTTAGTGTCATATCCAGGACACTCGTTGGGGGTGTCTTACCCCTCTGCAGAGGTGCAGTCAGTGTATTCTACAGCCCCAGCTGACTGGGCAATATGTGTGTGTGTGTGTGTGTGTGTGTGTGTGTGTGTGTGTGTGTGTGTGTGTGTCTGTCTGTCTGTCTTATTCCAGAAATAATAGAGGATTTTGCTCCGGAGCAAATTATTGGCCATCAACCTTTGTAAATTCCAGCAATTGGAACACTGATTCTTATAACATTTTCAGCCTCCGAACCTAGAAAAATTACCACAGCATTAGTTTTCAGTCTCTTTTTTTCCGAAATCATTTACTCCAGTCACCTGTGTTTGATGAATATACCGACGACGTACATACTGACACACACAAGACTAGCCCAACCACATTTCTGTCAACAAAACATTTTTGTTCAATTTCAAATAAGTAAGCGATGTTGAAATTAATTAATTTTATTGCTGCTTGATAATATTTTGTTAAACTTGAAACTAGATTTCAAAAGTTGATGATTCATCAGTTATTCTAATGTTTAAAAAATGTATTTTCAGAAATCGAGCGGGAAAAAATTTCTTTGATTAAGTCGGGTTTTGATTCTTGAAACATTTCGTGGCAAGTCAAATATTAT
Organism: Sepioteuthis lessoniana; assembly: GCA_963585895.1. Taxonomy (NCBI): domain Eukaryota; kingdom Metazoa; phylum Mollusca; class Cephalopoda; order Myopsida; family Loliginidae; genus Sepioteuthis; species Sepioteuthis lessoniana. The sequence continues at coordinate 17,779,849 of OY757928.1, read as the reverse complement.
CGTGTGCAAATCTCAAAGATATTTCCAAACGTCTGTATACGCGCCTATTGGTCAATAAATGCTAAAATACCGACACAAAAATTGCAGCTTCTAGTGCCTATATATGCACAATATTAAACTTTTTTTCATAGTGAAATCAGTTGATATTCTATATATATATATATATATATATTAAGTTCAACTACCAAGAAAGCAGTGTCCCATCAACCGGGACAGAAATCGACACGCCTCTAGCAAAGGCAAGGACAGCTTTCTATCGGTCTATCGGTCATGTGGAAGTCAGACCGAACCGATAAAATGTAACGCAGTTTCTTCCAAGCAGCGGTCGTGTCGATACTGCTATACGGATGCATTACATGGCCTCTAACTAAACGGATGGAGAAAAAACTTGACGGCAACTACTCAAGAATACTGCGAGCAATACTGAAAAGTTCTGGAAGCAAAACCCACAATGCAGCAGCTATACGGCCACCAACCACCCCCCACGAAAACTATCAAAATTAGACGAACCAGACATGCAGGACACTGCTGGAGAAGTAGGGACGAGCTCATAAGTGATGTACTTCTGTGGATCCCTTCACATGGCCGAGCAAAGGCAGTGCGACTAGCTCGAACCTACATAGAGTTCAGTGTAGATACGCGGTGTAGCTCTGAAGACCTGCCGGAAGATGAACGATAGGGAGGGAAGGCGAGAGAAGGTTAGGGATATCCGTGCTGATGGTACGACAAGAAGATGAAGATGATGATATATATATATATATATATATATATATATATATATATATATATATATAGTAAGTTAACCGACTGTAGTCGAAGGCAACTGGAAGGCTCTCTTTTCCATAGCTACTTTATATATATTATACGACATTTTTAGCTAATGCAGGTTTATTTACAGAAGCACTAGATCATCTTTGTAGTTTGCATAGGATATAGTTTTTGAGGGATTTTTACAGCTTCTTATCTTTTTTTATTGTAAATTGTTTCTTCATTAGATCTATATATGAATGTATGCGTGTTGTGACGGTTTTAGTTGCAAGAAATCGAATCCATATATCGAGTTTAGACACTGGATGAGGTTGGTTATTTCTTGTAAAAGCCCTTTTAAATAGCATAAATGCACATGTATTTTCTGAGCAAAGGTAAATTAATAGGATCGCTTCGGTTCTGTAACCATCGTTGGGCAACTGGTCTCTTTGGGTATAGGATTATCCAGAAAATTGTTGCTGCTTTTGTATCTAATATAGATAGGGCAAACGATTCATATATTTAACAGACGTTTTTGTCCTTCAGGTGTTACCACTCCCGGTCAGAGTGGACCTCGGAGCAATGGAAATGATGGGGTACTCCACGTTCCTCAAATTTCCAAGGCTGGAGCCTCGCTACCGGATTGTTTAATATCATACTCACGACAATCGTTAGGGGTCTAAACCCTCTGCAGAGATTTAGTTTGTGTATTCTATAACCCCCAGCCGATAGGACTCGAAGAAAGAAAAGGAAGAAGACAGGGTGGAGGATAATCCAATATATGTGGAAATGAATAAATACCATGTGGTCGCCAAAGGATGGAAAGTTTTCATTCACCAAATTTTCACATCTGTAAAAGAAGTAAATTCAGCGACCTTTGTCAAGTAAGACCCAAAGGCTCCCTTTTTTAATAGCTACTACGATCTGTAGGAGAAGGCGCGACTCCATTCCTTTTATTGCTCTAATTTTCCCTTGATATGTACTTTATAATGCTGATTGTTAAGCAAGGCGGCATCAAGAACCAGTTTTGAGTCTTTGGTGTGACTAGGCCTGGGATTGAACCCTTGTCTCCCGGACCATTGGTTAACGCTCTACTCATTAGGCCAGTAAACACTTTTTACTTATACATCTTTTTACTTTACCTGTGTAAGGAAAGAAAAAAATGCTATCCTGATGGAATGTGTGCAAATAGTTATGATGAAATAAAACACATTGTTGTATATTCACCTACTTTTAATTACAGCAAGTTACGTTTTTATAAGTATGCTTGAACATATAGTTTTGCATATCATTATTCATATGTGTGTATGCGAAACTGTGTGTATGCCGAACTTACACTGTATTTCTCTGTGCGTGTGTATGTGTGTGTACGCTCCGATAAATACAATTCACTATCAGGCTGTTCATATATGTCAATCAGTTTATTCATTGTTCTATCTTAGACTGTCCATATATCTGTCTTGTTGTTGCGCATAGTTTAAAAAATTGGCAGAGACAAATACGATATGAAGATACAATGCAGAGTTTACATTAGGAAAAGAAAAAAATCAGACACGAGGTTACAGGAAAAATACCATTTACTTTATTATCAATGATGCAACTGGTGAAGTTCTATTCTCAAGAGTTTTTTTTTTTTTTTTTTTGGTTTGTTGGTTGGTTGAGTTTTATGAGATACCAATTATTGTAGGTTATTTACTTTATTTAGTTTTATAGCATATCAATCTTTGTAGGTTAGTTATATAATGCCAATCCTTTTTTATACATATTTTCAGTTCTTTTCCGAACAATTGAGTTTAACAAAAGTATACTGTTTAAATGTGAAAACAGTTATATTTCAAACGACTGAGTTTAGTATAAGTATACAGTTTAGTTCTATTTGTGTTGCATATTGACCTCCGACCGTGCCAAGCTGTCAAAAAAAAAAAAAAAAAAAAGAAATGCACCAGCGTAAATAACATGTGCATCCGGTCGAAGATATCAGATCAGGGGCAACCTTGACCGTCGAGGCATTGAATTGTGTGCGAAATAGTGACACTTGCAGGAAGTAGGTGGATGTCCAATTATTATATAACCCCGGCGACAGGAAGTTCAGATCATTGGAGAGAAGATGCTGGATTGCGAACCATGTCCCAGCAGAGGACTCCTGTTGAGCCGTCCAGGAGAACAGGAAAGAAAGTTTGTGATAGCCAGAAGTGTTTGGGGGTCAATATGTTGCTGTCTTTGTTCGGTCTCCAATTCCCTCTCACACACAACCCTTTAAATAAAGTAAGAGGTATATTTTTCTAAAGAACTGTGTCCACTCGTCTTTACTGCGTCGTTATGTTTCTGCATGTATATGTGTATGTATAGTTGGCTGTGACCCACGAATAGGACCCTATCAAGTGCTACTACTTCGGAATAGAGTGGAACTGGGAGCGATGGAAATAAAAGGGTACTCCGCATTCCCCAAAGCTTCAGCGTTACTGGAGCCTCACCATCAGATTGTTTAGTATCATAACAAGGACACTTGCTGGGGAAGACTTTACCTTCTGCAGGGATGTAGTCAGATTATTCTACTGCCCAAAGCCAAATGGTCCAGAATGTATTTGTATTATATCTATATATCATATAGAAATATATTGTATATGCTATATCTATATATTAAAATTCGGCCATTTCCTCGATTGTAAATTTATTACCATTTTTTTATCACTCCAGATATTGTTCAATATGACAATATGGAGAGAACTTTTACTTTGTTAAAATCCATCATGGATGATTTAATTTAAACTGAAGTGAAAAGATTTGATCGAACATTTTTGGTCAAAAATATCAAAAGAGGAAGTGTAAAATATACGAAAGAGAAAAAGGAAAAAAAGCTTTAAAAAACGAGGTAATGAAGATAGATGTACAAATAAATAAGTTAGTCAAAATTCATCAATGTTTTAGGTGTTTTATAGAAAAGTATACGTTCATAAATAAAATCTGTAGTGAAGTCACCATCAACGTAAGGCATTTAACATGATAAAGATTACCAGCAAATAAAAATCCTTAGCCACACAATTGGCGAAGCTTAAAATACACTGACTGTAACCCCTCAGAGGAGTAATATCCCCACAAAAGTGTTACATGCTCATCTACAGCATCACAACGACACAATAATTAAGACGCAGTGACAAAGACAGACGCAGGAAGACTTCTTAAAAAAATATTTACCTCTCACTTTATTGCAAGGGTTCGAAAAGGTTGTGTTGGGTTTTACTGTGAGGGGGAGCTGGAGACCGAACATAACTGAAATATTTTGACCCCAAAGTTATGGCCGTCAGCGTTGTGTCTTTTTCGTTCTCTAGGGTTGCTCAACCGAAGCCCTGGGGTCCACTCTGCTCGGTGCTGGCTTTCCTTACTGCATCTTATCAGCAACTTCTCTGGTCCCCAAACTCCATCGGGGCTCCCAAGGGCCCCCTCGGCCGGGTGTGGCTTTCCCTACCACAACTTGTCTATCTCAGTCTCCAACTCTACTGCTTGACTTCTGTCTTGACTGAGCTATATAATAGTTCAACGCCCACTTGATCGCCCTCGCGATCTTTGAAATCGAATGTTTAATCGTCAGCAAGCGGAAATAACAGTCACGCAGTTCAAAGGTCACTCTCTCTAGGTGCGTCAGTCTATGAGAGTATAATGGGATTTTTTTTTACCTCGTCCCATTTCATCAGCCAATTTCCGCCCATGCGATTTCCTCTCATAACTGCCATTAGAATGTGTCACTTCCTTCCGGCGCATCACCTTGAATGGCAACTTTGGCCGGGTCAAAAGGTCAAAACATAACAAAAGGAGGGATCTCTAGTATCATTAAAATGCATCTGGATCTGAAACCCCAGTTCCGGAGATGTGTAGAGTGAACCTTTATTGCTGTTCTGACCCGCATTGGTTGTATCTGTTAGGATCTTTGACGGTTTCTTTGTTTAATGGCATACCAAGCTTCACGGGTTATCTAATGCCAAAGCCATCCTCGGAGAAAAATATTTGCAGTACTATCTAAGCATTGCCTAGGTATTAAAGGCGTTATGCCTTTGTAAAATAAATTATTCCAAAAGTGAAGGCAATCGCATGGACTCGCTTACAACAAAGTCAAAGTCCAACACATTAGCTTCTGCGCCAAAAAAAAAAAAAAAAAATCCCCGAAACTTTTAGGGGTTCATCTATTGGTCAAATATATCAGTTTATAAATTATTTGTATTAGATTGGAATACTGTATATCATATAACTATGTGAAAATACTTTAAGAATCTTTGCAAAAATATGCAAACGTAAATGTATCATGTACGCAATTTCCTAACATCTTGGCATAAAATTATCCCAGACGATTTGGTATGCCGTTAAAAATAAGTTTACCAAAATCACAATTACATACTTGTAGAGAACTATATGAAAACAATAGAGAGCGTATCCGACTATCACTAAACCAGGGGCTCGGCTGAGTGATATGGAGTCAATCACCTGAATTCTCACGGTGGATGCTAGATACTATCATTCATAAGAGTTTATGAAAAATATGGGTTTTCCCTCCTGATACAATGTTGCTACAAGAGTGAGTATCGGAAGTTGCAGGCAGTCATAAACAGGCAGGCAAAAATATGAGCAGAAAGCACTCATTCGCAGACGAGACAAAATATCAGACAGACACAGCCCAGCAGCCGTGCAGGTCGGCTTGCTGACTTTCGCAAAGCAGGAAGTCAACACATGGACGGACATTTGAATCCTACTGAAAGGAACCGACAGCTGCCCTTTAAAGTCAATAACCCTTAAAGAGGCAGAAACGTATAGAAAAAAGACTAACAAGACATTCACACCAACACATGTACATAAGTGTTTATTAGTGAATCTAACTTTGTCCCCGCATTGACTATTGACTACTAAATGAATGTTTTAGCAACCCTTTCGCACCTCATATGTACATGTTTGAACATTTGCTTGCGTTGTCTATTCTTTCTTAAGAACTATATGCGAGAATCGTTAAATGTCCTAATTTTTGCTCTTCTGAGTATACATTGTTGGGATGCTAGGGGAGATGACTCATATATACCATAAGTTAAGATTTTTAAGTCTCATTCTGTTAATCGGCTACAGTCAGGGTGACCTGGAACGATCGAGCGAAACTATACCGACCCAATGGGGCTGGGCTACAATATGTAAAACAAAATATATTTTTTCATCGTTTCGAAAATTTATCACTTCACATGTCCCTGTGTTTGAGACGGAGTCGATGGGAGTTTGCTTCACCGATAATTTAATGAGTGTTTTTTTTTTTTTTTTCTGAACTTGAGTTTGACATTATTTCATTTCTGATAAGAAATCATAGTCATCCATCCGTCTCATCTTTGTCTTCGCCAACTTTCTCCGAGAACTCGCAACGGAATAAGATATCATCATCATCATGTTGTGTCGCCAGCACGGATATCCCTGACCCTCTCTCGCCACTTCTCCCTATCGTTCATCGCTTTTGGCAGGTCTTCAAGGTTACATCCCGTATCCTCACATAGCTGCTGTATGTATGTTCATGCTGGTCGTCCTGCTTTTTCTTGGCCATATGCGGGGTCCATAAGAGTACATCACTGATGAGTTCGTCCTTGCTTCTCCAGCAGTGTCCTGTGTGTCTGGTTCGTCTAACTTGTATAATTTTCGTGATGGGAGGCAGGTGGCCGTATAGTTGGTGTCTTGTGGGGTGTTGCCGCCAGGACTTGTTCAGTATTGCTCGCAACATTCTTGTGTAATTGCCGTCTCTTTTCGTCTTCAGCCGTTTTGTTAGCGTCCAAGTAGTGCATCTATACAGCAGTATCGATACAACCGTTATCTGGAAGAAACTGCGTTTCATTTTATCGGTCAGGTCTGATTGCCATATGATTGAGAGCCTATCGATTGCTGTCCATGCTTTCGTTAGTCGTGTGTCGATGTCTTTTTCGGTTGATGAGACGCTACTTCCTAGGTAGGTGAATTTGTCAACTAGTTTCAGAGAGGCTCCGTCTAGTGTGGTAATGTCGCCTGTTTGGTTGCAACACATATATTCAGTTTTGTGTGCATTAACATAGAGGCCAATGCCTGCGGCGGCTCGTTCCGAACTATGCAGTAGTGTCTCTGCTTGATTAGGCGTATTTGTCAGTAACGCTATGTCATCGGCGTAGTCGGCGTCGGTAATGAACAATATATATATATATATATATATATATATATATATATATATATATATATATATTCTGCCTGAGAAAGAAAAAAATGACTGATATTGATTAATATGTATATATATGCGCGCGCGCGCACACACACACACACACACACACAGGTGCACACACGCACACACACGGACCAGATTGTGTATATAAATTGTTAGATAGAGTATTGCTTATAAATAAGTAACCCCAAATAATTTTCTACTTAATCATAGCTGCTTGGACTTTATCTGAACCCAAACGTATTCCTAAAATAGATATTATTGATTAACAAAATTAGCATTGTATCTCTGATCAAAAAACATAGCAATGCCTCTATGAACGAAAGTAAATTTTCATAAATATTTATAAGAGGCGTACGTATTGTTGACTCGCTACATATAATATATGACGTATTTTAGGTCATAATTTCAGGGCGTTCGAGTTTGATCATAGCTAATGCTTGATAATATCTGCTGTGACTATATAGTCTTCAAGAAGAAATAACATTATCTTAGAACCTTTAACGAGCAAGAAAATCAACTTTTTATTAAAAAAAAATGATCGTCAGTAACTACTTATGGGATGGGAAGGACCTGTGCAGTAGTGGCTGAAGTACTCGACTGCAATATCGTAGTAAAAGATTTCAAACTGAAGTCGCGTTAATAGGTAAACTATCATTTACCTTTTAGAAAAGTTTGAAGCCTCTTATCTCCGACAGCCATGAGTTAAATAGGACCACTTCTGATCTTCCTCAATGACGGCTGTCATTAAATAACCTACAAAGGTTTTTTTGTTATTCAACAAAGGAAACTGTCTATGAACGATTGAATAGACCAATATGAAACACATATAGATCTATTTGCATAATTGCTGTAGAATTTCTCCTGGGTACCACACATAGTTTAAGGGTTAGTCATCTAGTTTAGCAGACTACTCGATTTCCCTAGGTGCCCCAAACATCTGAACTTGGGTTACAACTAAGCTAAGCTTGGTAAATAACTACAGCATATATCATTAACAACATATATCGTTATTCCGTAGTTATAATTTTCAAGATGGAATAAGATTTTCCCTAATTTGTTGCGCTAAAGAATAATCACGATGTAATATATACCTGAATAATTAAAAAAAAGCATTCTGATTAATCGTACATATTGATCTATTTATTTTTTAAGATAACTGTTCTGAATCACCTATCCAACATCTGAGCTTGTAGCTGAAATATCAATGTAAATTTAAAATGATGTAAACTATAATCTAACAGTATGATTTTTTTTCGTTGCTACCTATTGGAAATGTCGAAATCTAAATTGACCAGTTGGAATTCAGGTTGACCATATATATGAACTCCTCGGTAGTGACACAAATATCTGTCAGTTGGATGTTAAGGGTTAATCAATATTCCTATTAGGTGTATATTAAAAAAAAGTACAGAAACCTTATATATATATATATATATATATATATATATATATATATATATATATATAAGGCTTCATATCAGTATTGTTCATATGTATCTACCTTTTATACTCACAGATATTCTCTGAGCCTGATTTTTTTTTATTCAGAGAGGCAATGTACACACGAATATGTCTCCATTTATTCATAACCATCTGAATAAATTTAGTGAGCGAGTGAAATAAAAGCAAAAAGAAAAACATGTAAATCCCTATTAACTGTATTAAATACATCTGTTACGTCTACTTCCCTGTAAGGAAACGCAGCGTGTCTCTGCGAATACGCATATCTGAGCTGATTCAAGTCCCAGTGCCAACAAGGTGCTTATTGAACATCGACTCAGTAATCCATCACCATGGCGCCGAAAACGTATTTAATTTTGATAAGCAGCTCTGGAATTGGCCAAGTGATCGTCAGTTTGGCGCGAACTGCACAAGACAAAAGCAGAGAGACAACGATTATTGGCAGAGAGAAAGATCACTAATTGAAGAAAATATAACAATCATTGAATAATTACAGATCTACACGGTGTGTTTAACTGATAAAATGAGTCAGGTTTAATTAGTAGGAAGTTGAATACGTTGCTCTATAAGAATGGACATCAATTTGCTTCAAAATTGATTGGGGTGTGTGATGAGATGGGGAACTGGACATTGTGGCGAAAAATGTGTATGGGAAAAGAAGAGAAGACTGAAAAGATTTTTTTATGTGTGAAAATGTCGACATTTTGCTTCCTCGAAGATATATATATATATATATATATATATATATATATATGTGTGTGTGTGTGTGTGTGCGAAAGAGCTAAAATCGGAGGAAAGGAAAGAGAAGAGGAGGAGGAAATATTGACGTAACGAGGACGTTTACTGTGATCACTCTTACCTCTGATTGTCAGTATGAGAAACGTGGGAAAAAAAACTAACCGGGATATCCAGCAATGCCCGGGAAAAAATTAAAAGTTAATATTACGAAAAAATATACCAATGTTCTACTGACACAAAGTATCAACGGACTTAACAGGAGTCGCGCTTCGTAAAACGGATATCATCGTAGGATATCGAATTGGTGACCATAGTTCAAATTCTCCACGAAACTATGAGCGTTTCCCTTCGTGCTACTGCCATTTAACAGTCAAATTGAGAATGGGATTATTTTGTTAGATCCCATGGTGTCATTATCTTTACTAGGTTATACAAAAGAATTCATCAGAATATATGTTTGCTTCACAGTGTAAGTTGCCGATATCGTTTTAGTGATAATGAAAACGCTTAGTATATTTTGGCTTGCCAATTGTGTATTCATTAACATGTTCTTACACGAAGAATAAACAGGATCTTAGATATTTTGATCCATAACAACTAGAAATATGATAGGGATAATATCATTTAAAATAAAGTTACATTTCATTAAATATTGAATGTTAAAAAAACACTTTTGGATGCGTGCTAATTGTAATGGTTATAGTCTAAGGAAATGAAATCGAAAACCCTGGTTCAAATCATCCACGAGGCAGCTTACTTTTTACTTCAGGGATAAGCAGTTGGTAAAGGCGTTTATCAATCTTCACCCCCTCCCTGCAACTATGGGTAAATTGTAAAGCAGACTGGATTATTTTGCCTTGCGAAGGCAACCATTCTAGAAGAAGGAAAACTGATTGCAAACAAGATTTATTTTCAAAAAAATTGACTATATATCAGATTCTGCTGGTGGTAAAATTTGTAGTAAATACACACACTCAGTATATATATATATATATATATAAGCCGATCAATTACGTTACACGTCATGATAATTTATCAAAATATTGCGGTTTATTTTGTTTATGAATCTCGTTATGCATCCAGATGGATTAATCCCCTACAAAATATTTTGCGTTTAAAAAAAGTGAAGTCCATATTTCTACTTTTCAGAATATTGTTAGTATAATATGAATAAACATGGAAATACTAACAAAATCACACTTTTTATATATTAATGAACAGCAATAATGAAGTTCCATTACTCAGATACACGAGCAAACACGTATACATATTTACCAACACCTCCGCTCGAGCAGGATATGACACAAGATCAATTTTTAAGCGGAGTTTAACAGGTTTGAAGTCAGAGTTTTCCTTCTCCTAGACTAGTTACCTCACCAAGGCTGAAAAACTTAGTCTTCCCTACTATTTACCCATTGCTGGAGGGAGAATAATTGGATTCATACCTTTCCCAAGAGTATTAGTGCTATGTGAAATGCAATCAGTCTCATCCAGGATTTGAACTCGTGTCGCCGTGTTCATTTCCTTCGACGATAACCATTACACCACGGTCACCTCACATATAACTATTTCAAATTACCACATGAGCACACATGTATAACTATTTCAAATATTGACCTTAAGATCACAGTTTTATATGTTTGATTGATAAATTCTAATGGCATGTCAACCCAACGAGAGTTATTTTATATCTTGATGTAAGGAAATCGCATAGATTGTTCGTTCATATTTATGGTATTGTGTCGTTGTTTCCTGAGATATTTTTCGTTTGTCCATTATCCTACTGAATACTTAATCAATTTTTAAACAAATCTACTGGACACATAAATTATAAGACAGTAGAAACTACCACATTGATGGTCAGAGTAGACCTCTGATTAATGGCAATGAACTTGAACTCCACATTCTCCAGATTTACAAGAGCTTCGGCATTAGAAGCAGTTTAATTTCATACAACACTACAAGCTGAGGCGTAGTTTTAATATTCACAACGATTCGAATGTTGTACCTTCCATTTTTTTCCTTATCCCTTTGTGTTATTCTTGAATCTACAGTGAATTTCTTACAAATGTTTTGGTCAAATATTTAAAAAACGCAAGTAGATTCATAGTTACCGTGTATACACGAGTAATGAACAAGTTTCTGAATCGAACAACTTAACATTTTTAGCTACAAACAAAAGTTTTGTTTTTTTTTATCTGCAAGTGTACCATAACGGCACCAACGAGACAGTATGTACCAAAACGGTACTGTTTGGACATTCGTACCTTCAGGACCCTGTTGTAACCTTGCCGATGTAAAAGTTGAACGCACGAAATTCTGTCTAACTCCCCAAATGTTTATTTACTATTACAATTTGTAGGTATTTGCCAGAAGAAAGAAAGAGAGTATGGGTGCTGAGTTTATCACGTTACCTAAGGAAAGAGAAGCTACATATAATAGTTAGAAAGAGAGAGAAGACAAAGAATTTTAATCTTCTTACTGGTTTTCCGTTGTATTTTTAACATGCTGGGTCGCTTTCAGTGTGTAAATCATTTTTTGGACTCGTAAACTTTTGTTTCATTTCATTTTCGTGGATGGTGTTCAGCTCAATGTCTCTACCTCATTACGTTTCGCCGCCAACTCTTCGAAAGACGAGTAGTTCCTCTACCTTCCGTCTGACGTTAACAGGAGGAATATCCGCTTTGACTCTCTCGTCATCCTCAAATAACGCAGTCATTCACCTGTGACCGGCTCACCCACAATTGCCTTAGCCTATGTCACTAAGAGGTCAACTAACTGCTCCTTTGTCTGCTTTTTCCTTCTTATTTTTTTCTTTTCTCTCGCCTTCCCTAGAATTTAGCTTTTCGTTTTCTTTATAACTTACCAAATCACGTTTCACAAGAAACAAAGGAACTTTGCTTTTTCAAAAACTTGTTGGGTGTAAAGAACGACTCATTATTTAGGTTAAAATTGGTCTAAAAATGTTTTTCATGACTCGTATATACAGTAAATAAGAGAAAAGCGTTATTTAGAAATAAAGGACACTGCTGTAATCAAGCAAATCGAATTGTAAGCTGTGAGACAGTTGGTTGAGAAGCATTATTGTTGTAGGACTGAAATCCATATATCATAGAAGTCTCACCTTTGCAATTGAAAGACGGGAAAATCCGTTGTAAAACGGAACAATAAAAATCGGTTGAAAATATTATAATAAACTATAAGAAGAAAAATGTATGATAGATTAAAAGTAGGGAAACATGAAAAAAAAAAAATTGCCCAAATCGAAATTCTTAGTGAAAGACAGATTTTGAATGCTTGAAAAAAAAAACCTTCGAATATAGAAATATTTTTTTTGATTTTCATGTATCGTGTCGAGTGGTTGAGATTCGACATACGGTCTCATTCAGATTCGGAAAACGTCTATTCTAAATACAATAACAATACAAAGAGAATTATTGACTTGATTTAAAGCATATTTTAAAGGTCATGACAGCTTAATGATAAATTCCCAGAGAATACTGTCATGGGTTTGTGTATCATCATCATCATCATGACATACTGTTTGTACGAATCTCTCTGAACCTCTCTCGCCACCCGTCTCTATTGTCCATCGCTCCCAGGAGGTCTTCCAGGCTAAATCCTGCATCGTCACAGAGCGGTTTATATCGGTTTTAGCTGGTTGTCCTACCTTAGCTCGTCTAAATGAAGGGGTCCGTAAAAGTATATCACTTATGAGTTCGTCCTTACTTCTCCAGCAGTATCCCTTATGTCTGGTTCGTCTAACTTTGAGTTTTCATGATGGGTGGAAGGTGGTCGTACAGTTGCTGTTTCGTTGGTTGTTGCTTCCAGAACTTGTTCAATACATCTCGCAACATTCTTGGTTAATTGCCGTCAAGCTTTTTCTCCATCCTTTTAGTTAGTGCACACGTGGTGCATCCATATAGCAGTATCGACAGGGCCACTGATTGGAAAAAAAACTGCGTTTTATATTATCGATCAGATCTGACTTCCATATGACCGATAATTTATCTATAGCTGTCCATGCCTTTGGTAGTTACGTGTTGGTGCCATTGTCGGTTGATGAGACGCTGCTTCCGAGGTTGATGAACTTGACCACAAGTTTCAAAAGACCACTTTTTAGCGTGAAGAGGTCGCCACTTTGATTAAAGCACATGTATTCTGTCTTGTCTGCGTTGGCATGATGGCATATGACAGCATCTGCTCGTTCCAGACTATGTAACAGGGTTTCAGCTTAGGTGGGTGTATTTGCTAAAAATGCTATGACATCGGCATAGTCTGCGTCCGTAATAGTTTGTGCAGGGTATCTCCTGCTTCTTGCCTTTGCCAGCTTAAAGACGTTTTCTTTTACTAGATTTATAGACGTTCTAAGCACGTAATCTAGGCAGATAATAAACATGTATGGGGCTAATGTGTCTCCTTGCAGCACACCTGCCATAATATCGAAGTAGTCTGTGTCTCCATTGTTTAAGCCGACTTTTACTTTCGTGATTTATATAGCATAATTATGGCTTCGGTGTTTCTTTTGGTGGGTGGTAGACGAGAAGTATTTGTTCCAACTTCCCTCTGTGTATGGAGTCAAATGCCTTAGACAAGTCAACGAATGATGTTGTTTCCTCAAGGTTTTTACACGTACGCATTCTAAAATTCGATGGATAATCAAATCTGTCATATCATGGATCGATTTCTCCGAAAGCCATTTTGGTTATTCCTAAGTATTTTCGCAGTTTTGGGTTCTATGTGGTTGCGTAGTAGAACATTGTATATCTTGGCCGCTATGGATGTAAGTTTTATACCTTGGGAGTTCTTGGCTATTCCAAGGTCACCCTTCTTAGGGAAAGGGTGGATGCATCCATTTGTCTATCTGTCTATTGTGTTTTGATTATATACGGCATTACACTGTAGGAGCAGTATGTCATCGAATTCCCTGGTCTTGCATAAGTTTGGGGGTATTTCATCAAGTCCTGCTGCTTTCCTATTTTTTAAAATTTTGCTCAGTACTGAGTCGAGTTCTTCTTGGTTTGTCCGTAATCGGTTAAAACTATGGTTATTGCATTTATAAGCACACACACACACGCGGGTGTGCATACACACACACGTGCACGTACGTACACGCATGCACACACACACGCGCGCACACGCATACACACAAATACACACACATATATATATATATATATATAGAGAGAGAGAGAGAGAGAGAGAGTTTGATTGATGGCCAATTGTCTTGAATAATACATAGAAGAAATTAACAATTCAATAATAGAAAATGGGATAAAAATAATCGAATTATTAATTTCCAGCATACGTGTTTAATTTTAGTTACACACACACAAACACACACACACACACACACACACACACACACACACACACACACACACACACATATATATATATATATATATATATATAGCATTATCAAATTTTGCTGATTACAGGGAGTTCTTTGACTCTTTCCTCTCTCGATATCCGTCCAATTATCTGTCACTTCTAGCATATGTTCTGATTTGAATCCAGTGTCTGCCCAGAGATGATACTTGTAAGTTCCTACTGGTTGGGGAATCTTTGTGTGTCTTTGCCTTGGAGTCCATATAGGAACCTCACTTGTGAGCCCCTCCTTACTTCCCCAACAGTACCAGCATATCAAACGTGTCGTAACTGAATGTTTAGTGAGGTCGAAGGTAGTGATCTTCGTTGGATGTTTCTTCAAAACAGCACGAAGCGTTCTTGTGTAGTTCCCATCTAGTTTTTCTTCACATGTTTTGTTAGCTTTCTTATAGTGTATCTATACAGTATTTCTGACACAAGCACAGCTTGGAAGAAAGTGCGTTTAATTTTATCTGATTGATCAGATTTCTATATCATCGATAAACTATCGATTGCAGTCCATGCCTTTTCTAAATGTATTTTGCCATCACTTTCAGTAGATGAGATATTTCCGCTGAAGCATAGGAACTAGTCTGCTAATTACAAGGGCTAGTCACTTCAGTTGAAGACGACTTCTCTCTCCCTCTCTCTCTCTCTCTCTCTCTCTCTCTCTCTCACACACACACACACACACACACACACACATATATATATATATATATATATATATATATATATATATATCCACGACTTTTTCACCTCATTCATATATATATATACAATCCATGTTACTCACATGGATTGTAACCAAATGAAACCGATCTTCAAAAATAGATATCATTGAGGTTCACTCAATTTTTCAATCTGTGTTGCAGTGCTTGGTCTCTATAGATAAAGAATTCCTCAACAGCAGAACTCACGTCACCCCATAAAATTTTAAACCGAACCTTGCATATATATATATATATATATATATATATATATATATATATATATATATATATATATATACTTTTCTATTACCTATCATCGGTCTTATCAGCCTCGAACTAGCCTTCAGCCGGCTCGACCACCTTCTTCTTGATGTTCTTTTCAGGATGCCGAATCATGATATATATATATATAATATATATATATATATATATATATATATATATATATATATATATATATATATATATATTAGGGTAGGTCGATTTTGGAACTGTAAAAAAATGCACTCGAAGAAAGTTGCAAAATAATGTCAACAGTTACCACAAGATATATCTTTTTTTAAAAATTCATATTTATTTGAGCAATCAAACATTAAGACCAAATAAATTGGGATTTTTATCGCGGTATAGGTGTCACCGGCAACAAGCGTCGCTTAAATAAAACGCGAGTTTTAACAAAAATAAAATTATACAATACACTTAAGAATGAATATTTTTATGTTTGGTATTCCTTTTCCTTAGAAATTAAATGAAAATATGAAAATTTAAAAGCAATAAAATCACTTTAATATTTAATCTAATATACGAATAACTATTTACATATGCCGTTTTATTTATAGTATATTTGTTATGGTATTCACCTATTGAAATTACCTTCCTCTAAACGATTGTTTACTATTTGCAATTTTTAATTTTCTCTTGTATTTATCATTAAAATAGACTTAACTATTAAAAAAATACAACTTATATTATTATTCTGATTTGTTTATATTTTTAAAGTTAGTGTTTATTCATTAAAAAATCTGTTTACGAGCTATATACGGTTGATGAAAGTGCTAAAAGAAAAATAAAAGGAAAGAGATGGGTTAAATTCAACACCAACATCTTTTACATCAAATCCCCAGGGTAATGTTTCTTCCCCCTCCTACACATCTTCTCCGAGTGAAGAACCAGAAAAAGATTATTTGCAACCACAGAGTCATCCAAAAGGGTCTTATAGCCTTATCAAATTGCTAAGATATACCCGCCAGTTAGTCAGGTAAGACATATCTTCTAATCTTGGAGCTAGCTTTGCCAATGCCTTGCTCTTGGATTTGAAGGCTATGGGCCTTCTTATACCCAGTATTAATATAACGATTTTATTATTGATAAATGTAAAGTTGACAGGGCAAAGACTAAAGTGAAAACAACTGCCCAACAAAAACATGATTAAAGTATGGAAAATCTTATATGTATTTCAGTTGATGGGAGAATGGATAAGGCCAAATTGCTGCATAAGGAAATTTGTGGGTAGAAAATGAAAAAAACTAATGGACCAGAATGCCATTTAACTTTTACAAAGGAGACACCATATGAAAGTAAATATCTGACACACAGAGTCCTTCCTAAAATTGGTGCAACAAGTGCTGTTTATGCAGAGCAAGTGGTGGATATTTTGCATGAATTTAACAGTGAGAACACTATCAAGGCTATCCTTGTTGACAACACTAATGCCAACACAGGTTGTGAAAGTGGAATGGTTGCAATTTTAGAAAAAGTTTTTTTTTAATCTTCACACAATTGGTTCCTCACTGCACCTTAATAATTTCAGAGCCCTTTTTAAAAATATAGATGGTTGCGCAAAAGGCCTTACAGCATTCAGTGCCACCCACTGGGGAAATTATGCTTAAAGGATTGCCATAATTTACCCCAAATATCATTTTCCACTATTAGCAGACCTCTGGATTCAATTTTGAAAATTGATGAAATACATGATCTCAGTTGTGACCAAAGACTCCTGTATGAATACGCAGTAGGTATTTCTAGAGGTAAGGTTGACTCTAGATATGCTTCCTGGAAAATTGGTCCATTAAACCAGGCAAGAGGGTTAACTTGGCCATCAGGCTCACGTGTTTATGGACTCGTGGTGCATACCCACAAAGGCTCACGACAAAACTCCACAGTTTAATAAATTTTATCGTAAATGTGTTCGCAATTTGTTGGTTTGAAATTAAAAGAAATAATAAATTCCACATTAAGCTACTGCACATTTTCGATATGATCCAGAGGATTAAGGATCAGCCTCATGAAATTCAACTGATAACATTAAGAAATATACAAAGTAACACATTTTGTTTACTGCCAGAAAACCTATATTCCATGGTCAAATCTGAGGAAGTTGAAGTAAGAGAAGAAGCTTTAAAAAGAATTTTGGCCATTAGGTTAGTAAATACTTATTCATATATCACTGACTCAGTTATTCCAATTTATAGAATTATTTTTAAAGATTTTATCTAATTTCACCATAAAGCAGGAAAGATTGGAATTTTTTTAATGATTCAATTAATTAATTTTTATATTCTTTCAGGAGTTGGGAGTCTACCAGGAAAAAGTTAAAAAGAATATCAACTGTTAATTCTAATGCCACACATTGGACACAATTAATAGATTTAACATTATGTGGCAATTTTGAACCACCAATGATGAAAGGTTTTTTGAATTTGAACTTTGAGAATCATTGTTAAATAGAACCAAGCTTGACTTGCCTGATTTGCCCTCACATTCTCAGGCCATGGAATGGGCAGTCAAGTTAACAATGGAAGCTTCAAAAACTGTATATGGTTTTGAACAAGGCATCAACACATAACAGGCCAATTTTTGCGTCAGAAATTGAGGACGGCATTTATGTCTAAGGGCTCTTATCATATTTACCCAACTCCTCCGCTCGGGCAGGATGTGATACAAGGTCAATTTTTAAGCGGAGTTTAACAGGTTTGAATTCAGAGTTTTCCTTCTCCTAGACTAGTTGCCTCACCAAGGCTGAAGAACCTAGTTTTCCCTACTATTTACCCATAGCTGGAGGGAGAATAATTGGATTCATACCTTTCCCAAGGGTATTAGTGCTATGTGAAATGCAATCAGTCTCGTCCAGGATTTGAACTCGTGTCACCGGATCCATTTCCTTCGAGGATAACCATTACACCACGGTTCTTATCGGGAGCAATTTGACTCAATATATTAAGCTCTATTAAAATAGTGTTTGTTTTTCCTTATTTTTTGTTTGTTATATTTTCACTTAAAACAGAAAAAAAATTACTTTTTAAGGTATTCAAATATTATTGCTTAATTGATAACGTTAAAAAGCAGTTTATAGAAGCAGTTTATATTGTAAATGAGGTGGGGACTTTTACTTACTTTATAGAGCCATGATGTTCAACTATTTAAAATAAGCGTTGTCTTATCTGTCATTAGTTAATCTACTTCTAAATAAAAATACGAAACAAGATGAACACCCTGTGAGCATGCCTATTCTATAATCATGGCCATGGGTAACATACCAAAGCTTTAAAAGGAAATTTTGTTCATTAATTTATTTCTTTTTAATTGTGAATACTTAATCTATATTTTCTTTTTTTCCTTTTTTTCTTTTAATTGTGCATAATTGTTCTGTATTTTCTCTTTTGTTGTTTTTCTTTTTTAATTGTGAATTCTAATTCTCTGTTTTCTTCTTTATTGTTTTTTCTTTGATTAATTGTATATAAGTAAAGTTGGCGATTGTAGTCGAGGATGACCCGAAAGCTCCCTTTTCAATAGCTACTACACCCAGGTGTAGGGGAGGGCGCTACTCCTTTTCCTGGATTGCTCCACTTTACCCTTGATCTGTATCTTATAATGCTGAGTGTTCAGCAAGGCGGAATCAAGAACCATTTTTTGAGTCTTTGGTATGACTTGACCTGGTATTGAACCCTGGTCTACCGGATCATTGGTTAACATTCTACTCATTAGGCCAGTAAACAATTTTCATTTATATATCTTTTTACTTTACCTGTGTAAGGAAATAAATTAAAACTGGCATCACTCTAACCATTATGCTAATGTCCAGACATTGGCATGATGGTTAGAGTGTTCACCAATGGCCCGGGAGATCTGGGTTCAATTTGATGTCGAGTCATACCAAAGACTCTAAAAATGGTACTTGATACTACGTTGCTTAACACTCAGCATTATAAGATACAGATCAAGGGTAAAGTGGAGCAATTCAGGGAAAGGAGTAGCACCCCCGTACACCTTGGCGTAGTATCTATCGAAAAGGGTGCCTTCGGGTCACCCTCGACTACGGTCGCCAACTTTACTTTACTAATTGTGTATATATATTACCTACTTTCTTCTTTTTCGTTTTTCAATTTTCTTCTTTATTGTTTTTTCTTCATTTAATTGTAAATATTTGTTCTCTATTTTCTCGTTTGTTGATTTGGAAGGACTTTCAAATATGGTAACCATCAAGATGAAGATGCCAATGAAATGTTCCGTCTTTCAAGTTGGATATTATGGCAAGATTAAATAATCCTTCGGGACTTTGCCAAGGTTTTATGTTCATATTTACAAATTTTGTTGTTTCCTAAGATTTTTGTTTGTATATGTTCCCATTGAATGTAATTAATTTTCAATCAAATCTATTTGTTGCATAGATAAGATCTTAACAAGTACGAAAATCTTTGAGTCAGGGCAAAATTGGGAGTAATCGCAATGAAGGAGTACTCTATACAGAGACCCACCATCAAAAGCAGTTTAGTGTCATACCATGGACGTTCCTTTTAGAGGCAAGTCTTACCCATGTACATTGGACACAATCAACGTTTTTTGAGCTCCACTGACAGGTACGTATTTACCCTTTGCTGGAGGAAGTAGAAGTTGATTTATGCCGTTTTCTATGACAGTAGCTCAAAGAGAAAAGCAAATATTCTTGCTCAGGATTTGAAATTAACTCGCCCAGTCTATTTCTTAACACAATAGCCGTTAAAATGTGCGCTATCTTATTTTTCTCACAGATATCCATTAAATATGAATTCCCGTTCGACTTTGGGTGCAATGAAATTATTTACAAAGTCTTTCTCTGAGTAAAACAAATGATTTCGTTATCAGTGGATCTTCACCGGGAGTTGAGAGAAATGATGCAGCCTGGATGGTACACAAGTGTTCGTTGTCTGTCAGAGAAATTGATTTCTATCTCGATTACTGTCCACCATTTTCAAATGATCGCAGCCAGCTTCAATCGGAGTTCACAAATCGATACCAAAGATAATTCTTTTGCTTAAAGTCACTCGCGTCACAGACGAATATTAAGAGCGAAAAAGAGAATCCGAAGAAACTGAGAGGAGAAATATCGAAAAGCTCAAAGACAACGGTGCGCTCATGATTATATCGACAGATAAAATATGCCATTCTCTAAACTGCCCACACACCCTAGCACACATAGGCTTATATACGTATATGCGCTGATATCTAAATACAAGCACATATGGTCTGAATTTGCACAGCCATGCATACGCACAACACATTGTAAACATATATATATATATATATATATATATATATATATAGGCTGAAATGTCCATATGGTTTAGTTTGGTTTGGTTAAATGGCAGATCAACCTTCATAGTTTATGTAATGCTAAAGTGATCTTTGTAGAATTGCAGCGATAAGCCTCATAATCATCATCAACTTGAAGTGCTATTAGCATGGATATCCTTGACCCTCTCTCACCACCCCTCTCTATCGTTCATCGCTAACGGCAGGTCCTCAGGGCTACACTCAGTAAGCTCATAGAGCTGGTGTATGTAGGTGCGAGGTGGTCGACCTGACCTTGCTTGGCCATGTGAAGGGGTTCACTAGAGTACATCACTAATTAGCTCTGCAATGTAACCCATAACAGGGAGATAAGAGTGGTTATAGCTAGTCAAAAGGTAGATATATAGCAAAATTTAGATCTCTCCTGATTTACAATTCCACTCAAAAAACATACACGTGGCTGGAAAAGGTAGCATTGAACTAGATGATAAGCAGACGGCTGCCGCCGAGACAATGAATAAAATTTGTCTTTGCGTAAGAGGCTCCGCGCAGAATTTCCCAGCGAGAATGCAAAAGAATTAATTCACATTAACAAAATACCCCTTTTCAGCCAATCATAAATCTTCCCCCTAAAAACATTCCCAGAACCGACTTGCTCCAAAGGGTAACTATTTAAGCAGCGAAAATCCTCAAAGGCAGCAGACTAGCCTACCAATGGACGAAGGGAAGAAAACGCTCCGCTATAAGAATTCATCTCGAACTCATCTCGTACCACCCACTGCGAACAACTGCTGACTTAGCCACAACGCCGCCCTGTCCACGAATCCTACCACCTACCAAGATCATCTGCTGCTCTTACCACCCTTATACCACCATAACCACCCAGTGATTTCCTTAACTTATAACATTCATGACCATCCACAAACTCTGGCTTAACACACATCACGATTCACTCCTTCACTTGATAGTCGTACGCTACCAATTTGTACAGTTTGATTCTTTGCTTTATCGCCTTGTTTTTTTTCTTTTTTGTTCAATATATTTGTTTAAAAACTTTTAACCTGGGTTTGTCTTTTCCTTGCTACCATACACTAAATATAACAAGGTGAACGCTATTGCGAAACCGAAGTTCCAACTCGCGTACTTCGAGGCCACAGTTTGGTACTATAGATATTACGCCACATAGAACCCCCTCCTGTGCTTATATGTCTACGTCATATTTGCTGATCATGACTTGGTTTACTGATGATATATAAAAGATACAACACGGTTATAAAAAAATGTGTTTACCATAAAGGGACAAGGTTGAAAAAGAAACCCAATCAGGTCTTATTCCTTGTGAGTATCTAGGTTAGCATATGAGATTTCCAACCCAAAAACACAGACCCACACCCCACACACACCACTCCCACACACAGAAACACACACACACACACACACACACACACACACACGCACACACACACACATATATATATATATATATATATATATATATAAATGATATAGTTTGGCATTATGATAAATTAAGAAATAAGAATACTCAATAGCGTTGATAAAGCATATGAAAATTTGTTAGGATTGGGTTGATAAAGTGTAAACGGCGTTTTGGTGACTGTCAGTTTTTCACCAATGCAATCATTTGACCAAAAATGGAATGACGTTCCAATATGATAGGTAATAAACCTAAAAACTTACTAAAACTAATATTATCGATGCAATATTGCTTCATTTAGGCTGACTATCAAGGCAGCATAATAACCAAATAAGACTTTGAATACATCAAATCATTTCAACCTCTTATTTGTTTAAACATTCCAGATTCATGTCTTTATGCATTATGAATTCATACATTAAGTATTTACGCGTAGCATGAGAAACAGATTCAGTTTTTAAAAGGAGTACAGCTGGCTGAATTCCGTGTCTCATCGGTTACTGTACAAAGGTTACAATCCATTTGGGTTTACTATTGACTCATTGCTAGACAGAGAAGAAATGGATATTTGTTTCCCCGGATATAATTAAATAACCGCTACATCACACGTTGTTTTCATTCTATTCTTGGAGTGATAACAACATAGAAGAGAATCTGACAGTCAATCAGTGCTGTTGATTCCGTGAATACATTTTCTTGACTAATATATACATACATATATATATATTTACTAATCAATTATCTACCAGTATTCACGGTACCAGAAAAAAACCAAAAAACACCTGGCCAGGAACAAGAGAAAAAAATATCTCGAATCACGGTCCAGAGGAAAAAGAAAAAAGTTTTTTGGGTAAAAAAGAAAGAAAAGACCAACCTCGTCCTACTCCTTGAAAAAAATCAAGGGGTACTTAGTCAGTGGCCAAAAGAAAACCAAAAAACCCTCCGCGAATACTGCAATGCTATAATTACTAAAGTGCTCAACATTAAACAATGGAGCCAATTATAGAATTAACTTAAATCGCTAGTCGAAAATCTTCTACTAAAGTTTCACCTTAACGGATCATCAGGAAGTTTCGCCTAAACCATTCTAAGGAGAAATTGCTTTGCCTTTATTCACCAAAAACCTCCACCTATCCTAAAATTAAGGAAGGATTAAATGTATATATATTGATAAGTGATGTGCTCCTATGGACCCTAACATATGGCCGGGCAAAAGCAGGACGACCAGCACGAACATACATTCAGCAGCTGTGTGAGGATATGGGAGGTAGCCCTGAAGACCAACAAGAGGCAATGAACGATAGGGAGAAGTGGCGAGAGAGTGTCAAGGATATGCGTGCTAGCGGCACGACATGATGACATATATATATATATATATATATATATATATATATACGAATATCATTTAATAGGTTTACAGACTTTTTTCGTATGGGTACTTTTATTGAGAGTACACACATGAAACTCTAGTCCCCTTGGAAGTAATCTCTTCCAGCTGCAATGTACTTGCTGCACCGTTCCAACAAATTCTAGAAGGCCCTATTGAAGTCCTCTTGTGTGAGCGTGTCAATGACCTTCGTCACAGCCTCTTTCATCTCCTCAATTGTCTCATAACGACAGCCTGTGAACTTAGGGAATAAGCAAAAGTCACAGGGAGCAAGGTCTGGACTATAGGGAGAGTGAGCAACTATCTTGATGCCCATCTTGGTGAAATAGTCTGTGACAAGAATTCAGTTGTTGACCGGTGCATTGCCCTGGTGGAAATGCCACTAACCTAATTCGGGGAGTGCTGGCCTCTTCCCCAGGAATATCTTCCTGAACTCATTTAAAGCATCAACATAGTAACCTTAACCCTAAGCCTTTGGCCCATCACGTCTGGTGTATTGACTTCCTTACTCCTCCCACACCTCTCCTCATCCCTCACCGATTCCCTGGCTTCCTTGAATCTCTTATACCTCTCAAAAGCCGATGATCGATTCATGCAAGATGGTCCAAAAGCAGTCTGAAGCATTCCATATGTTTCTGTGGCATTTTTTCCAAGTTTAAAACATAATTTTATTGCATATCGTTCTTCTAAAGTATTCTCACGTCCGGGTTGTATTTTTGAAATTCACCAGCTGTGACAATAAGGCTTTAGTATAGCGTATTCCACTTCCTGTAGTAGCTGTTCATTTGAACCTGAAATCCTAAAAATTGGTCAGTCATCTCATAAGATGTATAGCAATAACATACTGAATTTTCAAGAATCTACGACAATTTTAAATGTCTGTACTAAAAAGTCTGGAAACTTATTGAATTCATCACGTATATAGTTTTAAGAATATTTAGGAATCTAATAACTTGACCAATTTTCGTTAAACCATCTCAAATTTAAACAGCATGTATAGAAAAAACACATATACTTAGGCTTACTGTTTTATGTCCGTTCTTTTTTGCGTATAGAAATGACATTTAATAGAAAAAAAGAAGGCATTTAAGGACCAAGAACATATATTTTAGTAGTTTCAACACTTCGAAATTTCAGAACATTTGAACGAGAACAAGTCAAATTATTAGATTACGAAAATATATAATTTTCATTGCTCCTGGTATATCTTCAATTATCTTAAATATTCTGTGATACTATATATATATATATATATATATATATATATATATATATATATAGACTAATTACTTTGCATTTTAATTTTACAAAAGATGTTGAACGTGATTTCCTTTAACACGACTGTAACAATTCTATCCATTTCTTCGAGTTCAAGTCTGAGATTTTTTGATCCGAAACGTTTCCTCTATCTTAACGTTCATTAGATGAACGTCATTGTATTATATTGAAAGTGTAGATTCAGGAAATTCAACTTTAAATTCACATTGCAATACTTCTAAGATTTCTACCTGAAAAAAAAGTGTTTCTTGTTGAAAATCGACATTGCTTACAGCAAAACAAATGAATGAGGCTACAGAAATGATGCTATTATGACACAATCATTTAAACAGTTAAACATCTTTGTTTTTTTGGTTTTGTTTCGTGTGAGCATAGATAGTTTATAACTGTGTAATATTTTAGCATAACAATTCTGCAGGATGAAATTCTATTTTCATGGCCATAGGCTAATTGTATGAATAATTTTAACTCTGTCTGTCTGTCTGTCTGTCTCTCTCTCTGTCTCTCTCTCTCTCTCTCTATATATATATATACTAATAGAAGAACCCAGTCATACAAAGGATTGAATGATATTGTAAAGCAAGGTCTCTTTCGATGACTTTTAATATTGAGCATGGTTAAAAAATTGATATTATCATTATTTATTCATTAGTGTTTTTCACATCAGTTTAAGCTGATGGTCTTTCACTGTGTGATATATTCACATCCAAAAATATACGACCAAGATACGAACACGTGAAATACACATATTCATACGGATACGGAAAATGTTCCCAAATGTTCATAAACATAGGAATCCGAAAAACATGAAATTAGTTGTCACATCCTCTCCGCGTGCGCGTGAACACGTGCACTCAGTGTGTGCAGCTAACTAACCTATGCACTAAGCCGAAAGGTTCTCAGCCTAACTAAACCGAAAGGTAAGATATATACAACGAAAAATGATAATATTAAAAAAAATCATAGGCCCTAAATCGATTGATGGACCTATGAGTCAGGTTTACCCCCAAAGTATTCACAAGCCCATTGCTGACCATCAGCGTCCTGGAGACATTTTTTGCAAGCCAAGAATTTAGTGGCCCAAGGGCAATCAGATAGCTACCTGGACTAACTTAGACCAGGAGCTTTCTTTTTACTCACCACCCATCTTGAGGGCCCATTGATCAACAAATGAAATCTTTTAGCGGAATTATATATAACGTTGTGCTTTTGGGCAGTAACGCATAAATGAAAGAAAACGAATCGAAAAGATAACGGATATAGAAAGGATTTCAACACGAATGTTATACACGTGTAACCACCATTCTCGTGTAATTACGCAAAATCAAGAAACGGTTGCTATGACATCTAACGGCCGTAAGTAAACGCTTTTTAAATCACAAACTGCACCAAAATGAAGATGAACGAACGTCTAATGTAATGTCCGCTTTTAGTTGATCTTATGTATACATAGATATTTTTTTAAATACCCTATCCGGTGGCAAAAGCTGCTCGGTAGCGCCAGGAGTGGCAGTACCGCCTTGAGCTACCGAAACTGTGTTATCACCCTGGATGGCGGCTGGTGAGGCTAGGGTATCGCACGTGCTTCCACACGTTGTATGATGAAAAAAAATATTTTTAAAAAATCCCTCCGCAATTATATAACAACTGGAGATTGAGTGACAGTAAGTCTCCTCAAGTCCTCACACTTTTGTTGATTAGTACAAGGTCTGGTCGTTTGTATCTCAAAATTTTAAAGAAGTTTGTGCATCTCATTCTGGGTTCTGCATATACCATTAGTTCGTATGGTTACACTTCAATTTCTTGCACAATTTCCAGTGGATCACCCTGTCCAGCCAGGCGTATCTAGTCTTATACTTTTATGTGATAATCGGCTGTATTTGCTTCTTACTTGATTGATCGTTTCGTCTCTGTCACAACATAACCAACATCTATTGTTTTGTTGTGTCTTATCTAATCTTACTTTGATATGATTGGTCGTTATGGCGTTTGTTTTGAACTGCTATTATTATTATTATTATTATTATAGAGTATTTTGCATGAAGTTTAGCTGATGGTATTTAACTGGAATTTGAGTGACAGCAAGTCTCCTCAATTTGCCTGGACTCTTGTCAATATTCTTGCTGTTCTCAATAAAGTAGTAGTTTGGATTGTTTCCACTTTTCTGCCAACTTCCAAGTCCTCCAGTCCTTTTAGTAATCATTTAGTCATTGTTCCAAACGCACCAATTACAGCTGGTATAATTGTCACGTTCATGTTCTATAGTTTTTTCAATTCCCTAACAAGGTCGAGGTACTTATCCTTCTTTTCATATTCTTTCAGTTTTATTCTGTGGTCATCCGGGACAGCAAAGTCGACAAATTTGCAAGTTCTCTTCTTTTTGTTGATTATTATTAGGTCTGATCTTCTGGCCGAGATTAGGTGATCCATGTGTATGTCAAAGTCCTATAGGAGTTTATGTGCGTTATTTTCTAAGACAGGTGCTGGTTTGTACTTATACCATTTGTTCGTATGGTCAAATTTCGATTTCTTGCACATCTCCCAGTGGATAACCTTGTCGACCCAGTCCTGACTAGTGTTATATTCCTTCAGCGCTAATTTGCTACAGTCGCTTATTATATGATTGACGGTTTCATCTCTGTCACCGCATAGCCTAAATTAGCTATTTTGTTGATTCTTATCTATTCTCGCTTTGATATGATTGGTTCTTATGGCGTTGTTTTGTGCTGCTATTAAGAGAGATTCTGTTTCTCCTAATAGCAGCACAAAACAACGTTCGTCTAATGAATGTTTAGACACATGAAGCGTTTCGGATCAAAAAAGCTTAGACTTGAACTCGAAGAAATGGATGGAATTGTAAGAGTCTTGTTAAAAGAAAATCACGTTCAACATCGGTTTTAAAGTTAAAATCCAAAGTAATTAGTCTCTGTCTCTGTCTCTGTCTCTCCGTGTCCATATATATATATATATATATATAGTGTCAGAAAATATTTAATATAATTGAAGATATACGGGGAGCAATGAAAAATAATATATTTTTGTAATCTAATAATTTGACTTGTTCTAGTTCAAACGTTCAGAAATGTTGAGGTGTTGAAACTACTAAAATATCTGTTCTTGGTCTTTAAATGCCTTCTTTTTTTCTATTAAATGTCATTTCTATACGCAAAAAAGAACGGACATAAAACAGTAAGCCTAAATATATGTGTTTTTCTATACATGCTGTTTAAATTTGAGATGGTTTAACGAAAATTGGTCAAGTTATTAGATTCCCAAATATTCTTAAAACTATATCCGTGATGAATTCGATAAGGTTCCAGACTTTTTCGTAAAGATATTTTAAATTGTCGTAGATTCTTGAAAATTCAGTATGTTATTGCTATACACCTTATGAGATGACACACCCATTTCTATGATTTCTCTCTTAGTTTCCTTTTCTTAGCCAGGTCCAGGTTTTCTGGTGTGAGATGGTGTTTATTAGTCGTTTAAAGCGACCGTAGAGTTGTTTTTCTTCCCGTTTTTGCTTCCTAGTTATTGACATTCTGTCGTCTATCGTGTTGTCAGCATCGTTTCTGATGGCTGTAATCATTCCTCGTTCGTGCTCTTCAATGAAGTCTTCGAGTCATTGCATCAATGCGTCAACGCTGTCTTCGATGTTGGCAAATTCTCTTCCTCCTTCTCTGATAATTATTCTTTGCAAGTTTTTCACACCAGCATAAGTTGATGCGTTTTCAGCAAGTCTCCTCTAGTAAATAAAGCTCTTCTCAGTAATCTGTTCGATATAAATAATGCTAAAGTTTTTATTGTCTCCATATGTCTTCTGATTTTTACATCTGCCAAATCCCTTACCAAATCTTTAAGATTGTTCCAGGAGCATTAATTACAAATGGTATCATGGTCAAATTTGTTTCATAGATTTTTAGTTTTCTGGCAAAGTCTTAGTTCTTATCTCTCTTTTCGTTTTCTTTGATTCACTTTGTGGTCCGTTGGAAGAGCAATTTCTAGAATTCAGCAGATTATTTTTTATTTATAAGCTATCACTGAGTCTGCTCTTCTAGCCGGTATTAGGTTATCTGTTTTCATTTTAAAATCTCAGAGAAGTTTTGAGCGTCTTATTCTTAAAGACGGATTCTGGGTCATGCATGTATAATCTGGTCCAATGGTGAAATTATAATATATTGTACAATTCACAGGGGGTGATGTCCCCACTTAGTAGTGTCTTGTTTTATACTCTTTTTGAGCTAATTCAACGATTTCATTTATGATATGAGTAATCGTTTCGTCTCAATCACCACAAAATCTACATTTACTATTTCGTTGGGTCTTAACAAATTTTGTTTTTGCCAAGTTGGTCCGTATGACATTGTTTTGTGCTGCTATTAGAAGAGAGTGAGTTTCTTTTTTTAAAGGTTTCCCTTTCTTAGTCATCTCCAAGCCTAATCGTGTGAGATTTCGCCAGTTTGTCACTTGAAGTCTCTATACATTTTTCTTCCCATTCCTGCTTATTTGTTATTGTAGTTCTATTGATCATTATGTTGACTCTATTGTTTCTGGTAAGTGTTAATAGTCTTTCCTTGCTCTTTTTATGCAGTCTTCGAGTTCATATATCAATGAATTCAGGCAATCTTCAATATTTGTGTGTCATCTTCCTCCTCCTTTATTTGAAACATGTAGTCTGTCTAAGTCATCGTTCGGATGTGAGCCAATATGTATATCAACTTTCTTGCCACTTGGTCCATTTGTTTGAGTTCTATCCTTGTCAATTTTAAGAATTGTTCAGACTATCTTAAAAGGTGAACTATTAATGTGATTACTCCTTTTATGACATTTACGCTATAGAACATGGATTTGGGAAGTTTTCTCGTTCGTTTAAGGTACATTTTTCTTACATTTTTCTTTCATCTCACCTTGTTTGATGAGGCCAGTTTCTAATATTCCCTGATACTTTTAAATATCCTATTATCCAAGGGTTATAATTCTTTATAGATTTGATTGTTCTATTCCTTCCGTTGAATCTTCTTTTGCGTTTTTCTTTATAAGCATGAAATATTTTTCAATGCCAAATACTGGTCCTATATCCTGTATGTATATTCTTATTGTTTGTATCAAAGTCTCTACTTCTGTTTCCTTTGTTTCAAATAGCTTTATGCCGTCTGTGTTCATTATGGATATAATCTTGTGATATTTTAAATTTCTAATCCTTTCTCCGTTAACTTATAATGTTTATAAATGAATGGCTTCATTGATATTTCAGATAGCGTGGCGAGACTGAGTCTTATTGTGAAAAATCTCTCTAGATTTTGGCCTCCGATTGTGTTTTTCCTCCTACTGATAATTAATCTTTCCAGCTTTTCATGGCTTTCATGATAACTTTATGACGTTGTTTGGCATGATCGTTAGAGTGTTCACCAATGGTCCGGGGGACCTGGGTTCAATCCCAGGTTGACTCATACCAAAGACTCAAAAAATGGTACTCAGCAATATCAGGTACGACTCAAGGGTAAAGTGGAGCAATCCAGGGAAAAGATTAGCGCCCTTCCCGACACCTTGGTGTAGTAGCTGTTGAAAAGGGAGCCTTCGGGTCACCTACGACTACGGAAGCCAACTTTCCTTCAACTGGTACATTGGCCAAGTGGGTAGAGTGTTTGCCAATGGTCCAGGAGACCTGGATTCAAACCTAGGTCGCGTCATACCAAAGATTTTTAAAATGGTACTTGATACCTCATTGCTTAACACTCAACAATATAAGGTACGTAACAAGGGTAAAGTGGAGCAATTCAGGGAAAGAAGTAGCGCCCTCCCCTACATCACGATGTAGTAGCTATTGAAAAGGGAGCCCTCTGGTCGTCCCCTGGTCGCCCTTGACTAAGGTCACCAATTTTACGTTTTGTTATCCAATTTTGCCAGATCTATCAGTCTTTTCGTTGTTATTCCATGCTATGGCTGCACTTTTTGCAACGTTTTGATTTCCTTGTGGATATGCTCATGTATGTATAGCTGGTCGCCTACTTATTTTGATCGCTTACAGGATACTTTCTGTTCTTCTGGAAATACAGACGAGAAATATATCTCTTTTTTTCTGTGCGGTGAGGGTTTTTCATATCATTGGTAGACACGTTATCTTTTTTCTGAGGATACTCATTTTATGAGAATCTTTCTGGACCAAAGTAGTTTTCCTTTAGTCATCCATGCTGGTATATTTGATATATCTCGGTGTTTACTCAGTTAAAGAATCAATCTGTCACGTATGGACGTGGATTTTAAAACCAGAATCGATGTGTGCCATCATGGCCTGGTGTTTTCCATTACAGTACTTCACTTGAGTGTTGCTCTTAGCGAGTCTAAGTATATGCCCTCCTGAAAGACGCCTTTGAGTCTTTGTAAGTGCTTTGGTGCTGGATTTTCTAATTCTTTTAAATTCAGTATTTTGTACTTTAATTTGGGTACGAGAGCTCTTGATTTCAGTATTTTATGCATCGATTTGTGTTTGGGGCTCTTGTTGATATTATTGACGAATTACATATCCATAAAATCCTTGCCTCTTCAGATCAGAAAACAAAGATTTCTTCAATATCATTTCAAACTTACCAGCTTGTTTTAAATTTAGAGAATTCTGCTCAAATTTCAATCATTGTTTTTCTGTACACTCTTCTTTCAGGATTGCTTTTAGAATAACGATGAAGTACATTTCTGTTGTCATCTTAAGTCCACTTTGTCCATCGTTGTCTTTCAGTTTATTTGTTACTTTCGTCATTGTTAGTGTACTTAAAATTAGAACTGCCAATAGTAGCAGGATGCCGAACGGATCCCCTATGTTAGCTATCAAAAGAGCATCTGCCGAGCATGACTCTCAGATATGATATCTGAGTTCCATGTTGATTTTGATTTTAATTAAACGTTCCTACTATTTAGTATGCTGTGGCTATACCAGACCTAGATATCGGTTATTGACTGTGCTTCTGTCAGAGATGTCCCGTGTATTTATCGAAGGATGAAGACACTTCAGAAGGTCACAAAAATATTGTTATTTTCATTATTATTTTAAAAAGTCACAGATCCCCCACATAAATAATGGGGCGGAAAGCTCATAGAGTTTATATTTCATTTATACACAAACGAAAAACATTTCTTATGAATTATAAGCTTAACTATTCTGGGCACCTCAATTAAATTTCCCAGTCGAAAGTTGCCTATAATATATTTCAAGGGTTAAAGTGTTAGATATTCGTTGATTAACGATTCGCTTTGGTTCCGTGAAAGAAGAGACTCAACGTTTTTTCTTAGAAAAATAATCTCTTATTTTCTATGTCATGTGTTTTATCCTCCGAAAATCAACTTCGTATGAAAACACTGATAATAGAATATAAATACGTCTATCCATTAGTCTTGCTGGAAAGAAGAGTCCCAATTTCGAATTACCTATGACATCATCTTCCGAGACCTTTTCAGTCTTCTCATGGGCTTCTTTCGAGTGCTAGTATATCATTTTGTGCTATTGCGTAGGCCATACTTGACAACCTGTCGAGTAAGGGAATGTTACCTTTTAACTTGCACATTTCAAGCTTCCACTCTTTAACCTTGCTTCCATTGAACGAGGGTAGGGCCATCGGTACCGAGTTTGACACAAGTTATTTCGACTTGATTGCATTTCTCATCCTATTCATTAAATACCAAAAGGAGTTTATATTGAATACTTTATTAAGATCCGTTCATTACCCTTCTTAATGTCTTGCTTAAGGCGTAAAAATGCATCAGTGTCTCTTGACATCTCAAACATATCACCTTACTTTTAAAAAATAGCTTAGTTCTCCATGTGACTGTCTATAACCACTGTAATAATTTCGTAAGTCTTTCTCACCGTCCGAACAGCCGGAGATTGAACTCCAGCCGGTCATCCGTCAATAACGATCACAAATGTTTATTTCATACAAGATGTTGACAGAGGAAGCCATCTCATACGAACTCACATAAACAAACACACTCACATCCGTCTCTACCATTTATCACTTCCGGCAGGTCTTCTAGGCTTCATGCAGATATTGTAGATAATTTCTAGCTGGTCAGGCAACACTTTCACGTTCTTGCGAATGGGTCCATAGGAGAACGGTGGCTTATGAGTTCGTCTTTGCTCATCTAACAGTGCTCCGCATATATTGTTCGTCTATTTTGGATTGTCTTCGAGATAGGTGGTAGGTAGCCATACAGTGGCTGTTTTCTGGGATGTTGCTTCCAGGATTTGTTTAATATAGCTCACAGCATGCTCTTGGACGCTGACTTGATGCATAGAGGAAAAGCTTGACAGTTATTGTACCAAGATCTTACGTGCAATATGTATATATATATATCTATATATATGTCAAAGTCCCATTGGAATTTACATGTGTTATTTTCTAGGACAAGTGTTGGGTTGTGCTCATACCATTTGTTCGTATGGTCAAATTTCGATTTCTTGCACATCTCCCAGTGGATTACCTTGCCGAACCAGTCGTGTCTAGTCTTATATTCCTTCTGTGCTAATTTGCTGCATACGCTTATTATGTGATAGTTCGTTTCGTCTCTGTCATCACGTAGTCTACATTTGCTATTTTGTTGAGTCTTATCTATTCTCGCTTTGATTTGATTGGTTCTTATAATGTTGTTTTGTGCTGCTATTAGGAGAGATTCTGTTTCTCACTTAAGGTTTCCTTTTCTTCGCCAGGTTCAGGTTTTCTGGTTTGAGATGGTATTTTATTATATATATATATGTATATATACTGATACACAGACTAAGTATGATACATATACGAAGGGTATAATTATCAAGAAAACAATTAATTTTAGCAGTGAAAAACTCAATTAGAAATGTACATATAAAGGCCTTCGTAACCCTGTCTCTTTCTTAAAATATGTATATATATATATATATATATATATATACCATCATCATCATCGTTACGTGCTACAGGCACGATAACACTGACCCTTTCTCGCCACTTCTCCCTATTGTTCATCGCCTCTGGCAAGTTTTCTGGGCTACATCCCGTATCCTCACATAGTTGCTGTATGTATGTTCGAGCTGGTCGTACTGCTTTTGCCCGGCCATATGTGGGGATCCATAGGAGTACATCACATATGAGCTCGTCTCTGCTTCTCCAGCAGTGTCCTACATGTCTGGTTCGTCTGACTTGGATAGTTTTCGTGATGGGAGGCAGGTGGCCGTATAGTTGGTACCTCGTGAGGTGTTGCTGTCAGTACTTCCAAGTTGTGCATCCATACAGCAGTATCGATACGACCGCTGCCTGGAAGAAACTTTTATTGGTCAGGTCTGATTTCCATATGATCGATAGCCTATCGATAGCTGTCCATGCATATATTAACCGTATCGAAATTACATTAGTGACTAATGTATCGATGGATCGGATATTTGCATGTTTTTCTTTCCGTGTGGCTGTGTATATGTGTGATATGCATGAGTGCGTTTGTTTAGCTGTTTTTTTTTGGGGGGGGTCCTGGGTATCACCCACCTTTTTCCACACAATGAACTAATCCATCTGCCATATATAGCAGTAGCTACTAATACCAGGGCTGATGAGAAGGTGAAGAGCAGCTTCTTATAGAAATAGTATTAGAGCGTTGGAGACTGGAAATTGCACTAGATCACCTTACTTGCTACCGTAATAACGAAAGCCAATACTATCGTTGGACTATATCTTTATTCTGTATTCACTAATCCTATTTTCTTGTCTACTAATAGTCTCTCTATTGTATAAACTTTTTCCTGGGAATCTATCTCTATTTCCTCTCATGTCGTGGTTTGTCCTTTATTTAATATTACAAGCGTTCACTAACCAAAAGGCAACAGATTTGTACGCACACACGCGCGTATGTGTGTATATGTATGCAAGCAAACATGTCAAAATTCAATTTATTATATGTAATGATATGCTTTTTATTCTTCTAGTATATTTTCAATTCTGCTTCTCGTTTGATTTAAACCTGATTAAAAATAGTTTGATCGTCGAAAACTCTAATCTTTGTTTTTGTATTTTTGATTTTTTAAATTTTATTGTCTGAAAAAAATATACAGCCATATTGAAATATTTTTAAATATTTTCATGTCCGGATTATATGAAAGTAGGCTGTGAGCCAAATGATCAGTTAATTACCATAAAGAGAGAGCATAACCTTAATTAATTTGTTCTCTTAGCGTCATTATATAAGGTGCTAATGGCAATGTTAATATATATATATATATATATATATATATATATATATATATATATACTTTTCTTATTGCAGTATTGAATAATATACATCGTATTTAATTCAGGTGACTCTTATATGACTAATTTAATTAGTTCGAATCTGGCACTAAATAACAAAGCAGATGTTTACCTTCGTAGCTTCATTAAACCACTTTTTACGATATTTCAGTTATATTTACATTCTCCGTCAATTTTAAACATTTTAAATTATAATTGGAGGAAAATAACACATTATAATTTTTTTGTATTCCAGTTATCTCTTTCTGTTTCCCTCTCCCACACTCCTCCCTTCCTCTTTCTTACTTCACATATATGCTTGTGTGGGGGAGGTTTGTGTGTGTGTGTGTTCAGGAAGAGAATTTAATAAATCTGTACCTTAACCGATTCGCAGTCTATCCCTTTCTCTCTCGCATTCCCTCGTAACATGGATATAGGCGTGTGTGTGTATGGAATAAAAAAAAGAGAATGTGTGTATATTACCCCCACACACTCTAAATCTCGCACACACTCTCATCTTCCATATAAGTATGAGTGCATGTATGAAAAACGACAGACATTTTCCTCCTCTCTCTCTCTCTCTCTCTCTCTCTCTCTCTCTCTCTCTCAGAGAGACCGGAACATTTCACTCTTTTGTTTTCCTCTGTGTGTGTGTGTGTGTGTTTTAATCAAATATAGATTTTGCATTTTCTTATAACTTTTTTTGTCTTGGATCTTATACTAAGTGTAGGATAGAATCATATACTTTTGGAATCATATCGCTTTTTTTGTTGCTGTTCATAAAATTTTTCTACCATGTGACCTATTAAATTTACTTCTACAAATAACATAAGTTATTATTCATTTAATATAATGTTACAAAGAAAAGAAAAGAATTATACGGAGTTTTGTTGAGAAAATTCATAATTTTGACGCCTCAGTAATTTATCGATTGCATATTTTTGTTTTTTATTTGTATTGTTTGTCCTAACTATGCAACAACGTTTTTTTATAAGTATAATTAGTATAAATTAAAAAGAACTGAATATATAACTAGATTAAAAAAAACATCTTAATCAATAAATGTTAAAAAATGTTAATCAATAAATATTTGTTCTTCCTTTTGAAGTTTAGCGATGTGAAGAATTACTTATAAAATCCACTTAGTTTACAAAATCAAATACCTGGCCATGGCTGCAAGTGTTTCTGTTTGCACTAATGCTTCCTTTAATATGATCAAGCTATGAAAAAAATAGAACGGCAAGTTTTGGTCTTCAGTAACCAGCATAGGAGAAGGCAACCTCTGAATTTAAATCAGCTGAATTCTGTTTGAAAAATTGTATTTGTATTACATCGTGTCCAGTATAGAGGGATTTGGTACATACATATATAGCATCCCTGTTATTTTTATCTATTGATGATTGACAATATATTGGCAACTAAACATTTCTTTTGGTTACTTCACTATCCTTGACAAAGATGTGAAGTCGGCTTGCTATCTAGAATACGCCGACTGCTTCTCTGCAGAGGGGTAAGACCCACCACCAACGAGTGCCCTGAATATGACACTAAACAATCTGATAGTAAGGTTCCAGTAATGCTGGAGCTTGGGGAAGGCGATGTACCTCTTCATAGCCAGCACTCCCTGGTCCACTCGGGCCTGGAGTGGGACCTCCTGATAGGGTCCTATCCATGAGTTAAAAAGAACTAAACTGTGTACTTATACTAAAATGAATTGCTTGAAATGGAACTGTTTTGTTTGCTAAAAGGAATTGTTTTATATAGAACTGTTTTTGACGTTGAAACAGTACTCACGCTAAACTGATTGAAATAGTAATGTTTTGAGATTTAGATGTGTGTAAACAAAAATTATGTGTATACTAACCTGAATTGTTTGAATTAGAACTGTTTGACTAAACTGAATAACTAGAAATAGAAATATTTTTGACAATTAAACTGGGTACTTATACTAAACCGAATTGTTTGTAATAGAATGGTTTATTTGTATAAAAATAGATTTGGCATTAAGTAACCTACAAAGGTTGATATGCCTTGAAACCCAAAAAACAAATAAGCAAACAAGAATAATAAAGATTGCATCAGAATATTTGATCTTCTGTAGAGAAGGTGCTAAACACGAACACACACACACACACACACACACACACACACACACACACACACACACATATGCACACACTTGTATGTGTGTGTGACTGTGTATTTGTTTGGATTAATTTTATATATGTATAGTTTTTTTGCATGAGATATTAACGAACTGAAAACAACTGAAAGTTTTTCAAATATTCTCTTTTTCTTGATAAAATATTCTATTTCACGTGGTAGCGTTTGGTTTTTTAAAATCTGTTTGATGTTATTAGAATCTCAGTTTAATCCAACTATACGTTTATATACTGTTATTTTTTAAAGAAAAAAAAACTTAAAAAAGCATTTTTTACATTTTCAAAACCCTGATGAGGTCCTGTGAAGCGTTCAAAAGCACTCGGTACAATTTCAAGGAATTCATCTTCCAACTCCGACCAAAAATCAAAGCACTCGTCAGGAAATTTGAAAAGATCCTAATAAAATCATATAGACATGTGTCTTTATTATTTAATCAATACTGTTTAAATGAATGGCTGTAACTCAACCACACACACACACACACACACACACACACACACACACACACACACACATATATATATATATATATATACATGGTTAATTCAATAAGTTTCCAGACTTTTTAGTACAGGAATTTAAAATTGTCGTAGACTCTTAAAAATTCAGTATGTTATTGCTATACATCTTATGAGATGACTGACCAATTGTTATGATTTCAGCTTCAAATGAACAACTACAGCAGGAATTGGAATACACCCTAATAAAGCTTGATTGTCACAGTTGGTGAATTTCAAAAGTGCAATCTGGATGTGAGGACATTATAGAAGAACGATATACGATAAAATTCTGTTTTAAACTTGGAAAAAAATGCCACAGAAACTTATGGAATGCTTCAGACAGTTTTGACCATCTTGCATGAAACGAGCATCAGTTTTTGAGTGGCATAAGAGATTCAAGGAAAACAGGGAATCTGTGAGGGATGATGAGAGGTCTGGGAGGAGTAAGGAAGTCAATACACCAAATGTGATTGGCCAAAGGGTTAGGGTTAAGGTTACTATGTTGAGGTTTTAAGGGAGTTCAGGAAGAGATTCCGTACGGATGAGGTCAGCACTCTTCAAATCGGGTCAGTGGCATTTCCACCAGGGCAATGCACCGGTTCACAACTTCAATCTTGTCACAGGCAATTTGACCAAGATGGGCATCAAGACAGTTGCTCACCCTCTTTATAGTCCAGACCTAGCTCCCTGTGACTTTTGGTTATTCCCTAAGCTCAGAGGCTGTCGTTATGAGACAATTGAGGAGATGAAAGAGGCTGTAACGAAGGTCATTGACACGCTTACACAAGAGCACTTCCATGGGGCCTTCCAGAAGTTGTTGGAACAGTGCAGCAAGTACATTGCAGCTAGTGGAGATTACTTCGCAGGTGACTAGACTATCAATAAAAGTGCCCATACGAAAAAAAGTCTGGAAGCTTATTTAATGATTCTCGTATGTAGAGAGAGAGAGAGAGAGAGAGAGAGAGAGAGAGAGAGAGAGAGAGAGAGAGAGATAAATTTGCATTCCCAGAAATTTGTATCTCAAGCAATTATCTACGTTTGCATATTAGCATATTCGAGATTTTTTGATTGCGAGTAATTTTCGAGGATATTCGCGTTC
Source organism: Sepioteuthis lessoniana (assembly GCA_963585895.1). Classification (NCBI taxonomy): domain Eukaryota; kingdom Metazoa; phylum Mollusca; class Cephalopoda; order Myopsida; family Loliginidae; genus Sepioteuthis; species Sepioteuthis lessoniana. Next base: position 17,740,962 of record OY757928.1, on the reverse strand, counting down.
AAATACTGCTTGCTTTTCCTTTCACGCTAATCCGCGTGAAAAAAGGTATGAATCAATTACTTGTATCCCGCCTTCCAACTAAGATCGTCAGGTTTCTTTAACAATTAGTCTATGGGAAGTAAAACTGAATTAAAGCTAGCTTGACTAGTTTAAAAATTGATCTTATGTTACATCCAGTTTGTAGCACAGAGATTGGATATATACAGAGGACTTTGATTTTTTTTTACAATCTTTTTTAGATTCTCGTTGAGTGCTAATTACTTCTGTGATTATGCCAAACTGTCAAGCTTGTTATCTTGATATATACACGTATATGTGCATTACTAAAAGCACACAGCCTACAAAACAACAACCTACAATATATATATATATATATATATATGTGTGTGTGTGTGTGTGTGTATGTGTGTGTGTGTGTGTGTGTGTGTGTGATTTTGATATCATAACGCAGTCTATTTTTACGCACCTCAGCAAAGAATTTGTTTACTTTTCTCCTTCGGCTCGTTTGACAAAATTAACAGTTGAAAGTCACGCCTGAATGTCTCCCAGAAAATTCTCTTGCATGGAAAGTCACGCTATCTTCCATACATAGCAAACACTCAACAATTTCTTACCATAAATTAATGGGGGAAAAAACACTGCAAACCTGAAAGCCCATATTTGGATGGAGAAAACGAAATGTGAACAAAATAAATAAAATTCCAAATATTTATCGTGCTGAATGTTTCCATTTCTCTCTCTCTCTCTCTCTCTCTCTCTCTCTCTCTCTCTCTCTCTCTCACACACGCATAAAAAAACTCTTTCTCAATGTCAGTTTTTGGGTCTCTCTTTTCTGTATCTCACTCTCATCAAATATGAAGGACTGGAATAGTAATCTAACTTTTTTACTGGGTAATCTGTTTTTTTTATTAGTTTTTGTCCTTCTTAGTGTTATGCTTTATAACTTCATCATTGCGTGTGACACGTGAGTTAAAGTTCATGCAATATTTTTGAAGTCTGGATCTTTAATTATATTAGTTTTCCTGTTCTTTTTTTTGCATTTGGATATTTAACTATTCCTATGTTTATATCCGTTTGTAGCATGAGCATTTGTTTCAAATGCAAGAATATTTTTTCAAAAATAATACCTGAGCCAGGTCATTAACGGAAAGTTACCCCTTTGGTCCTCCCCCCAAATCCGGCTGAGATTAAAGTGTGGCATCTGTTCATCTCTCTTGATCATGTTCTTGTCTTCAGGAAAGGGGTAGCAAATAAAGACGATGTGATTGGATCCCGTGAGTCAAACACTGCTACAGTATTTCCTCCATTACATGAAACGAATATTTTGCAGGGCAAGAATTTGTCGAAGTCAGGAGGCATTTTTGATTGACATTAAAACACTTCTTCCCGTCTACCTTTTTTTTTTTTGAGACTTTGTAATACCGGCAATAAATTGCGTGGGATTTTACTTTGAACCCTGATTACTATGACTTTCATTTTGTAAAAATCTCTTCATCGCAGCCATTTTTGTTTAAGGCAACAGCAACGCAATAATATCCTTGATATGAAATGTATTGCCAGCAGATGAAGTGAATATCGCAAACTGGCTAGGTGCCAGTGGCGATCGTTTTTATACAAAGCTTTTTTCTGTAATATAATGGCCGAGGGATTTCGTTTTATATATCTTGCCTTTGGGTTTAGTTAGGCTGAGAACCTTTCGGCTCAGCACATGGGTTAGTTAGGTGCAAACTTGAACGCAGGTGTTAGCACACGCGTGAGGAGGATATGTCGTTCACACATGTCAAAATAAAAATCCCAGGACCAGGGGATGTGAATGACGTCATGCCCCGGAAGCGTGAGCAGGGGATTTGCGGGGATTTGAAAAAAGTCAATTAGTTGAGTCTTGCCTCGGAAGAAGACGGCTGACTTTTGCTTGCTCGGCGAGGCCTTGTGGCGGGAACGCACGTGATGGCGGGGCAGAAGGAAAAGTCGTCGTAGAAAGATTGTGCATCTCTCTTCTTTATGTCGAAACCTTTAACTCAAAGGTAATAAAAGGTTTCGTAATATAAAGCGAGAGAGATTTATATTTTTGTAAAGAAGTGTATTCATTCGTTATTGGAGTTGTTCATCACCGGTTAATGATGTTTCTGCATATAAGTGTACATTTGTATTTGTATACGTGTTGTTGTATTATGGGTATACAACAACACTATTATATTTGCTTCTGGACAAATATCGTTGTGAACGGTATGAATTCCTTATCCTTTCAGGATTAAGTTAATTTGTACCACTACTGTACTTCTCTTGGGTTTAATTTGACATCAAATAACCCAGAAAGGTTTTTATGCCATTATACGAAGTAACCAAACTGTATGTTTTGGGATCAAAACGTCCAGTGTCATAGAACGGTCTCACAATTTCACCACATTAAAATTGCTGACCTTCAGAAAAATATCTGAGGAGATTCTTTTGGCCAAGATTTTTGAGCAGAAATAATTTTCCCCGGGCCTCTTTCGTTAGTATGAGAGATAACTCCATTCCTTTTGTAAATAGAAATATTTCTTTTAAAAAGCTTATTGGACCTTCAAACAAAATATTTCTCGTCTGACTTTGAACAAAAATATGATCCGAACTTCTTACACCCAATCTTGAATTAAAGTTCTGAAATACCTATGATGGTTAATTATTTTATTCCCTGATTTGGTTAGACCGCGAGCTTTTCAGGTATCTGTTAAGTTAGCTAAAATCTTTGAGCGGAAATGTAAGTCAATTAGAAAGTTTAAGCGAGTACATAACGTTCAACAGAGGAAGGCCAAAATGTAAACAAAATGGAATCATATCTTTTCTGTGACAGGTTTGATTGGAGAAATAAAAAACAGTGAATTTTGGACACGTGAGCGATGACGCAATAATTTAGCCAGATAACATCAACCCCACCGATATCCTGAATTTGAATGTATGAAATTTTGTAAATTTTGAAGAAGTTAGCTAGTTGATCACTTGTCAGTTGGAAGTTTGCATTCAGAGAGTTCTGTCAGACATGGGGACGTGTCTCTTTGTGTCAGTTCATAGACCCTTTGAGATTCTCTCTCTCTCTCTCTCTCTCTCTCTCTCTCTCTCTCTCTCTCTCTCTCAGTCTCTGTCTAGTGCTACTGTATGCAATCTCATCATCAAACTATAAATGATTGTTAATTGTTGACGTAGAATTCTTCTTGTTTTTGAGTTGCCAACACCCAGGCAACTTTGTTCCAACGGATCACCCCGACCGTCTGAAGAAATTCCGAGTGGATTGTGTCATTCCTTGTTCGTGGCACAGACAGGATAAATTAACGAACTATCCGAAAACGTGATACGTACTATAGTATCACACCTATGATAAAAGTGACTAAAATTAAAATAGAATTAATACGAATCAAAAATTGACAGTTTTACCATGTGTCATTTAATAAAGAGAAAAACAATATTTCTGCTTAAAATAAACACAAATATGTTGCAGAGTTATCGAAGGAGATTGAGGATTGAAATAAGGATTTCTATTTATCCAACACATCCACCTCAAGCAGGATGCAGCATAAGGTCAATTTTTAAACGAAGTCCTGCTTGTTTAAATTATGGGTCTTTTTCCAATATCAAAGAACTCAATAGGGCCTGTTATTAACTCAGATTTGGAGGGAGAACAGAGTGATTCATAACTTTTGAAAGAGCATTATCTGAAATTGAAACGCTAACAGCTCAGTCAAAGATTTAAACTCAAGGCAACGATTTAATTTTCAACGGAGGTGACCGTTTTGCTAAGCACGCCTCAATGAAATAAGAGTTTGATTTAATATTCTTCCAATCGTAAATCATGACTGTCTCGATCGATGAAGTTGTCTTAGATAGGCAGGTTTTACATGATAAAAGGGGGGCGAAAAATAGAATATTGCTCGAAGTTGATTCTTTATTTATTTACTTTCAGAGCTGTTTAATTATTGCTTGAAACTGACTGTCTGCGTAGCTTCGAAGAAATAAGTGAAATTAACATGAAAGGAATACTAACGAAATACTGATTATGATCAACGATTAATCAACTAATTAAATTTGAATATATTATTCGTAATGACTGCAGAAAGTCTGTGTAGTTGTGATGAAACCCCCACCACCACCAAAAGAAAAAAAAAAACAAAAGGAAAAAAGACAAAATAAAAAAAGAATTAAAATGTAAGAAATACTAGTAAAGATTAATGATGATTTGGAATGAATCATCTTATAAATAATCAAGATAATATCATTTCTAACGGGCGTAGACAGACGACCTGAGAAAGTGTAATGAAAAGGAAATAAAATAAAGATGAAATAGACAGAAAAAAGAATTAATAATTGTTGACATTGCTTCATTATATAAAAATGAAGTATATATATATATATATATATATATATATATATATATATATATTATTCATTTTTATACAATGAAACATTGTCAATAATTATTAATTATTTATATATATATATATATATATATATCAACAATTATCAATTCTTATATATATATATATATATATATATATATATATATATATATATATATATATATAAATATTATAACAGTGTATAGCTGTCATTAACTCACTTGGTGAGTTTATCGTAGACCAAATGCGGTATAATCTGGAGAGTGCTCGATATCTTTAATAGAGCTATTATATTTTATAATAATTAATTAGTATATATAAGTTTTTAAATGTATCAAATGGCACGAAATCTTATCAGCGACCGCCGATTTCATGCCGTCTTTATGCGAGAATCATCAGGCACATAATGACAGTCACATAAAGACGGCATGAAAGCAGTGCTTCCCGATAAGTAACCATGCTTTTAAATATAAATAACATTCAATGTATATATATATATATATATATATATATATATATATATATACATATTCCATGTAGTACTAAATCTTTTTCAAACTAAAAAAAAGGAAACATATCCTTGTAGATAGATCTAATAATGAAGGCATTTTTTTAAATTCTAGATATTTATGAATTGCAGGACCGTGATCAGGAAAGAAAATTGTGTAATTTAATTTTCCAAATAACAAAGACCCAAATAAAAAGAAAAAGAAATGTTATAACCCTCTCAAAGTCTGGACTTTGTCTAAGTACTTTGAGAAAAAGCTACAAGGGAACTACACGAAGATGCTGTAGGTTCTTTTGTTCAAGCAACAACCTACAAAGCAGCTGTAGTATAGCCACCTGCCTCCCATCTCACAAACATGACACAGAAACCATGCATGCCATGGTTAGAGAAGCAGGAGTTTATAAGCAACGTATCTCCCGTAGGCTTTATAGCTTGACACAAGTTTTAGACGACCACCAAACCCTCTATTCATCAGCTTTGTGCGTAGACAAGGTCAAATCTATAGTACCTGGAAAAACGATAAAAAATGATGATAGATGGGGAGAAAGACCAAAGGAATCTTTTCTCTGAGTTCTTGATGATATATATATATATATATATATATATATATTCTTAAGATGTTTGTTAGACAGAAGTTAAATCCTAATTAAAGGACTTAAATGAAGACATCTCTGCCGCTGAGAAACTTTTTTAAAAATGTGATGAAGGTTACGCCTATATGAAAAAAAATATCAGTTTAATTTCGATAGGGCTTGATCAGGAATTATTTATTCATTTATTTATCTATTTGTTTATTAGCAAAACACGGGTTTGTGCAAAAGTAGCATTCTATACATATAAATTGTCCTGCTCCATGAGATGTTTTCGGATGTTTAAAACAAAAAAATCATCTCAAAGATAAGATTTGTGAATGTGAAAGTTAATAAAAGCAATATTATGGAACAAGATTATTCCAAATCAAAATAATTATTTCCACTCCCTTGAAATTAATTAGAATATGACAATTATAGACTTTAATTTTGAGAGAGCTGATTGTTCTTTTCAAAATGACTAATGAGATGATTGATTGCAAACCCACGAAAATATTTGCTAAAACGCTGTTAACATCTGAAATAATGATGTGGCGCTCTTTCAAAATCCTAACATAAATCCCGACACACATTTTTGAAAAAGAACTGAAATTAACATGTTAAACGCTTTTTCATTATTTAGTTTTACTTTTAAAAAATAAAACTGAATATAGTTCGGTAGATGCATCATCACACATAAACTAACTTGGTGATGGTTTAATGTAAAAACCAAAATATTTACGTTGACACATAATTCAACCATTATTTCCATCACCCTCCGAATTCCTCATGTTTTCAGATGCATATATATATATATATCATCATCATCATATCGCGCCGGTAGCACGGATATCCCTGACCCTCTCTCGCCACTCCTCCCTATCGTTCATCGCCCTTGGTAGGTCTTCAGGACAACATCCCGTATCCTCACATAGCTGCTGAATGTACGTTCGTACTGGTTGTCCTGCTTTTGCACGGCCATGTGTGGGGATCCATAAGAGTACATCTCTTATGAGTTCATCTCTGCTTCTCCAGCAGTGTCCTGCATGTCTGGTTCGTCTAACTTGAATAGTTTTCGTGATAGGGGGCAGGTGGCCGTACAGTTGGTGTCTTGTGGGGTGTTGCCGCCAGGACTTGTTCAGGATTGCACGCAGCATTCTTGTGTAATTGTGTAATCTAGCTTCTTCTCCAGCCGTTTTGTTAGCGTCCATGTAGTGCATCCATATAGCAGTATCGATGTGACCGCTGCCTGGAAGAAACTGCGTTTCATTTTATCGGTTAGGTCTGATTTCCATGTAATCGATAGCCTATTGATAGCTGTCCATGCTTTCGTTAACCTCGTTTCGATGTCCTTTTCGGTTGATTCGACGCTGCTTCCTAGGTACGTGAATGTGTCTACTAGTTTAAGAGGGGTTCCTTCTAGAGTGGAGATGTCCCCCGTTTGGTTATAGCACATATATTCCGTTTTGTGTGCATTAACATAGAGACCTATGCTTGCTGCTGCTCGTTCCAAACTATGCAGAAGTGTTTCGGCTTGGTCAGGTGTATTTGCCAGTATCGCTATGTCATCGGCGTAGTCGGCGTCGGTAATTGTTGTTGCGGGGTACCTTCTGCTACTTTTCTTCGTCAGTTCGAAGAAATTCTCTTTGATTTTGTCAATCGATGTTCTAAGTACGTAGTCTAGACAAATGATAAAGAGGTACGGGGCCAGCGTGTCCCCTTGTAGTACTCCTGCTATTTTTCATTTTTGTTTTGTTTGTCCAGAAAAGGAAACAATTAATATATATTAAAAGGAATTGGTCAACAAAGACATTTATATTCTTTTAAAAATTGTTTGTTTAGTTTTTACACATATTTCAAGCTACAGGTTTCATCAGAGTACATTAATTCTTTTTCGGT
>OY757928.1:17726536-17733416 GCA_963585895.1 Sepioteuthis lessoniana | reverse complement strand
AACGCCTATAACCGTTACGCTATGTGTCCTGCTGGACAATTCAGAGTGAATTTAGGGAACATATAAACTTGATTTTCTTACTTGACTAAGATTACTACTATTATGTATGATTTTTTACATGTGTTCATATTCAGATTTTTTTTCATCTAGCCTTCTTAATTATGGGTTTCCATGTTGTTTTAAACTCTAAGCTTGGTCTACTCAGCAGGTCATTGTACCTCAACATATGTGCTGCTTCCTTTAGGCATCTTACAAGGCGAGTAAGAATACAGGAATACTTAACACTAGCTTATGGCTAACGAAATCAGATCAGGTGACCCCAGTCGATTCAATAAAGGGTCTAGAATGAAAGAGATGCTTCTTTGGCAGTCTTGAGTTTCTTCTTGGTCCCTTTTCTTATCCTATCAGAGAATTTGTTGAACTATCCCATTATTTATAGATCAATATCTGGACTAAAAATGTTTTCTGATTGGTTGTCCAATAAGAGACAATTAAGAGTCATATTCCCATTGGTCAGCCAATCCTAGTTCAGGATTATAATATACGCTTATACTCACACATGCAAAAACACATATTTGCACATGAGTATACAAGAATTGTAGTCTTGAATATATACAATAATTATAATCTTGACTAAGTTTATGGAGTGTTGAAACACCCACCATATCGTTATTGATACAATTCCGTAATCTGATACCTTGGCTAATTCTCAGTCGATGGACTACAATTTTTAAGTGTATGTAGAAAAACCCACAGAATTCTAGTTTTAATGGTTTATGTTTTTCTATGAATAGATATATAATTTACTGAAAGGAAAAGGCGTTTATACATTACAGATAAAAAATTGAAATGGTTTCACTGAACAAGTCCTGGCAGCAACACCCCACAAGACACCAACTGTACGGCCACCTGCCCCCTATCACGAAAACTATTCAAGTTAGGCAAACCAGACATGCAGGATATTGCTGGAGAAGCAGAGATGAACTCATAAGAGATGTACTCTTATGGATCCCCACACACGGCCGCGCAAAAGCAGGACGACCAGCACGAACGTACATTCAGCAGCTATGTGAGGATACAGGTTGTTGTCCTGAAGACCTACCTAGGGCGATGAACGATAGGGAGGAGTGGCGAGAGAGGGTCAGGGATATCCGTGCTGCCAGCACGATATGATGATGATGAATCCTGTTACAATTTGAGATAATTTGAATGAGAATTTAACAAGTTATTAGATTATGAAATTATATCTATTTTTTTCTGAAACACCTTGTAAATCATAAATGACATCCTTTTCTATTTACTCATCCCGTATTGAGTGTTATATAACATATGCCATGGATTTTCTATTCGTTTCAAGTGAAGTTCACAAATTACGTTTGATTATGTTTCCGCTTATATTTGTATAACGGCTATAAAAAATTGAGAATACCACATCAGTGACTTCAAGTGATCATCACATTAAACCAAATTTTGTTTAAATCCTTCGACTAATGGCTGCGTGTGAATCACATCCACAGAGATCATAATAGACCATTTTATCAGCGTACAAGCATATTTTTAAAAATCTGTCTACTAAAATATTCGGAGAATAAAATTGGGAAAGAACGGGACAAAACTAAAATGATAGAAGAACAAAAAATCAAGAACAGTGATAGAAGAAAAAAAATAAAGATCAAACAATGAAAGAATGAGAAAAAACTAAAACTTTGAAAAAACAAGAAATAACCCTAATGATGTGAGAATAAATAAAATCTCAAAAGTTGAAAGAACGAGAAAAACTGAAAAGATGAAGGAAGAAAAATACTCAGCCGATGAAGGAATGAGAAAAAAATCAATCAACAAAATATACTCAAATAGTAAAAAAAGAAAGAAAATATTAAATGATATAATGACTATCATAAACTAAAAGGTTTAAAATAATGAGAAAAACTCAAAGGAGTAATAAACGAAAAAAAAAAAAAACTCAACCGATGAAAATGACAAAAAATTTCAAACGGTGAAAACAAAAGAAAAAAACAAACTAAAATTGAGACAGAACAAAGAAAAAAAAGTTGAACCAGGAATGAACGGAAAAAATCTATTGCTAAAAGGCCGAGAAAAACACTCTAATGATATGAGAAAGAGAAAAAAAAACAAAAACGTTTATAGGACCAGAAACAATTGAATTGGTTAAAGAACGAGAAAAAACTAAAAAGATTGAAAAAATGAAAAAAAGAAATTGATTGATGACAAAACGATAAAAACCGTGAAAACAACAAAAACCTGAAATGTGAAAGAACGAGGAAAAATCAAATAATGAGCGAACAAAATCAAAGAAACTTAAATGAGTGAAGAGAAGAACGGAATAACATTTCAAAAGTTTAAGGAATGAGAAAATATCTACTGATAAAAGAATGAACAAAAAAGTATCAAACAGTGAAAGAAGGAGAAAACATTTATTAATAAAAGAACCAACAAAAAAGCATCAAACAGTGAAAGAATTAGAAAATATCTACTGATAAAAGAATGAACAAAAAAGTATGAAACATTGAAAGAAGGAGGAAATATACATTAACAGAAGAACGAACAAAAGGCATCAAAAAGTGAAAGGAATGAGAAAATATCTACTGATAAAAGAATGAACAAAAAGGTATCAAACAGTGAAAGAAGGAGAAAACATTTATTAATAAAAGAACCAACAAAAAGGCATCAAACAGTGAAAGAATTAGAAAATATCTACTGATAAAAGAATGAACAAAAAAGTATCAAACAGTGAAAGAAGGACAAAACATTTATTAATAAAAGAACCAACAAAAAAGCATCAAACAGTGAAAGAATTAGAAAATATCTACTGATAAAAGAATGAACAAAAAGTATGAAACATTGAGAGAAGGAGGAAATATTCATTAACAGAAGAACGAACAAAAGGCATCAAAAAGTGAAAGAATTAGAAAATATCTACTGATAAAAGAATGAACAAAAAAGTATGAAACATTGAAAGAAGGAGGAAATATACATTAACAGAAGAACGAACAAAAGGCATCAAAAAGTGAAAGGAATGAGAAAATATCTACTGATAAAAGAATGAACAAAAAGGTATCAAACAGTGAAAGAAGGAGAAAACATTTATTAATAAAAGAACCAACAAAAAGGCATCAAACAGTGAAAGAATTAGAAAATATCTACTGATAAAAGAATGAACAGAGAAGTATGAAACATTGAGAGAAGGAGGAAATATTCATTAACAGAACAACGAACAAAAGGCATCAAAAAGTGAAAGAAGTAGAAAATATCTACTGATAAAAGAATGAACAAAAAGGTATCAAACAGTGAAAGAAGGAGAAAACATTTATTAATAAAAGAACGAACAAAAAAGCATCAAAAGTGGAAGAAGGAGAAACATCTATTGATAAAAGAACGAACAAAAAGTTCTTGTCCAGTCGGTTGTGACTGGAGAATAGACCTCTGCAGAGGGGTAAGAAACTCCCACCTATGAGTGTCCTGGATATGTGATCGTAAACAGTCTGATGGTGAGGTTCCAGTAAAACTTGAGATTTGGGGAATGTGGAGTACCCCTTTATTGCAATTGCTCCCAGGTTCACTCTGGCCCGGCGTAGTAGCACCTGATAGGGCCCTATCTATGGGTTAAATAGAACTAACGGCATAATTATACCAAACTGATTGTTTTACTAAACGGAATAGCTTGAAATAGATGTTTTTGACAATTAAACCGTACTTACATTTAAAATGCGTGCTTATAGTAATCTGAACTATTTTAAATAGAACTGTTTTTAGACATTGAAAGTGTACTTACACTAAACTTAATAGTTTAATATAGGACTGTTTTGACATTTAATTGCGTGTGAACAAAATCTACACTCATACTAAGCTGAATTAGAACTGTTTGAATAAACTGAATAGTTTGAAATAGAAATGTTTTGACAATCAAACAATGTGCTCATGCTAAATTAATTGTTTTCAATAGAACTGACTATTTGAATAAAATTTGACTTGGCGTTAAATAACCTACAAAAGTTGATAGGGCATAAAAACCAACAAGCCAACTAACCAACCAACTAGCAACAACAAAAAGTACTAAACTGTGAAAGAAGGTAAAAAAACTGAAAGAATAGAAAAACAGAAAAAAAAAACCTAAAATGGATTTGATTGATCAATAAACAAATGAATGAAGACTAGAAAAAAACTCAGATGATGAAAGAATTCTTAAAAAGTTTCAAATGATGAAAGATCAAGAAAAACTCAAATGATAAGAAAACCAGAAAAAAAAACTCGATAAGAACGAGAAAAAATTAGATGATGAGATACAATAAAACTTGGAAGAAAAAGAAAACCCCCAAATAATGAAAGAACGAGAAAAATCACACAATAGAAAACAAGTAAAAATACAAAAGAGTTGAGAAAAAGTAAAACTTCAAATAAAGAAAGAAAGATCAAAACTTGAATAGTGAATGAACAAGAAAAATCGTGAATTGGATCAAACCAAGAAAAAACTAAAAAGTTGAAAGAATATCAAATAATGAAATGACAAAAGAAAACCATAAACAAGAAAATCCCTGACATAAATAAGAAAAACAAATTGTGAAATATCGAGAAAAAAACAATTTTTAGAAGTCCAGAACTATCTAAGGCGATGAAAGAATGTAAAAAAAATCCAAATGGCGAAAGAACAAGAAAAAACTCAGATTATGTGAGATGACGAAAAAACCAAACATTCAAAAAAGAAAAAAAATCAAACCATGAAAGAACGAAAGCAACTCAAGTTATGACAAACCGAGAAAAAACTTAAACAATGAGAGAATGATAAAAAAATTCACATGCTTAAAAAATGAAAAAAAAAAATGAATGAACTTAGAACGAGAAAAACGCAAAGAATGATAAAAAAATTCAAACCGTGAACGATTAAAGAAAAATGAAAACTGAAAGAAATAGAAACAACTCAAATGATGAGAATATGAAGAAAATCTTTTAAAGACAACACGAGAAAAAATGGTGAGAGAGCGAGTAAAAAGAAAAAATGATCTGAGAATGAGAACAAAACTCATTTCGTGGAAGAAAAGAAAAAAAAACTAAAATGATGAAAGTTGGAAAAAAAATCAAAGAGAGAAAAATTTAGAGAAAACTCAAATGATATGGAATCAAGAAAATTCAAATTGTGAAAAAACGAAAAAAAAAAATAAATAAATAAAAAAATAAATAAATAGAATAAAATAAATCGTAAAAATAATAAAAATATCCCAGGTAAAAAAAAAAAGCAGAATCAAGTTTTGTCAAAACGAGAAAAAAACTCAGATGCTGAAAAATCAGAAAAAGTCAACCTGTGAATCAATTGAAAAAAGAGAAAAAGAGAAAAAAAAACAAAAGAATGAGGAAAATAGCCTCAAAATTAACGAACGAGAAAATAGCTAAAATAAGAAAAAAAAAAAAAGAAAGGAAAAACCAAATCCTGAAGAAACGAGAAAAACACTCGAACGATGACGGGATGTGAAAAGCCAGATACAATAACAGATCAAAAAAATAAATCGATGAAAGAATGATAAAAAAATCAAATGATCAGAGAATGATTAAAAAAACGTGAAAAGACATAAACAATGAAAGAAAGAGGAAGAATTTCTAATGATTAAAAAAACGTGAAAAGACACGAGCAATGAAAGAAATAGAGAAAGAATCTCGAATTATAAAAAATGGGGAAACGACACAACCGATGAAAGAAAAAGAAAAATCTCGAATGATTAAAGACCGAGAAACGATGAAAGAAAGAGAAAAATTCTTAAATTATTAAAGACAGTGAAACGAAGCAAAGACCGAGAAATTAGGCAAACGAAGAAAGAAAGAAAAAAAGCTCAAATTATAACAGACAGAAAAAAGTCGCAAACGATGAACAAAACGGAAAAATCTCAGAAGATTAAAGACAGAAAAACGTAAATGATGACAAAAGAGAGAAAATTCTTCAATGCTTAAATACCAAGAAAAGATGCAAACAATGAAAGAGAGAGAAAAATCTCCAAAAAATAAAGACAAATAAAATAGGCAACCAATAAAAGAAAAAAAAATTCAAATAATTATAAACCGAAAAAAGACGCAAACGATGAAAGAAAAAGAAAAATCTCAAATGACGATTGAACGAAAAGATTCTGAAATGATTAAAGACAGATAAAAGACGCAAACGATGAAAGAAAGAGAACAATCTTAAATGATTAAAGACAAAGAAAAGACGCAAAAAATGAAAGAAAGACACAAATCTCAAAAGGTTTAAAACGGCGAAAAGACGAAAACGATGAAAGAAAAAAAAATATCACTGAAGACCTAGAAAAGACGCAAACAATGAAAGAAAGCGAAAAATCTTAAATTCTAAATGACCGATAAAATGAAACGCAGGTTTTTTCAGGCTGCGGTCGTGTCGATACTGCAGTATGGATGCACTACTTGGACACTGACTAAACGGTTGGAGAAGAAGCTCGACGGCAATTATAAAAAAATGTTGCGAGCAATATTGAACAGGTCCTGGCAGCAACACCCCACAATGCGCCAACTGTACGACCACCTACCACCTATCACGAAAACTATACAAGCTAGACGAACCAGACATGCCGGACACTGCTGGAGAAGCAAAGACGAGATCGTAAGTGATGTGCTCTTGAGGACATTCGCATATGGCCAATAAAAAGCAGGACGACCAGCTCGAACATTCATACGGTAGCTATGTGATGATACGGGATGTAACCCTGAAGACCTGCCGGAGGTGATGAATGATAGGGAGACGTGGAGAGAGAGGGTCAGGGATATCCGTGCTAGCCGTACGTCATGATGATGATGATGAAATGAACAACAAAAATATACAAAAAAGCACAAACAATGATATAACAAAACGAAGACAATGATA
>OY757928.1:17701536-17724036 GCA_963585895.1 Sepioteuthis lessoniana | reverse complement strand
CCCAAATGGGTCCTGGACGTGAGTTTGACGACTTTTCGCTCAGGATCGACAGTTCGATCGGGGAACTACTGCTGCTCCTCTATAAGAGTGGCTTCTATAGAAGAGAATAAAACAGCCATCGAAAGATAACCATGACCCACACTCAAACCACTTACACAAACCGCATCGCTCTTCGCGCGGGTAAAAAAGGGGCGCGTCCTGCTGAGGTTGGAGCCCTGGCCTCGGTGTTCGAAAAATCAGCTACAGAGCTCAAACAATCAAAACTACTAAAATGCAAGCAAACACTACAAATAGCCACATTTAACGTAAGAACCTTAAATAGAATAGGACAACTCCCAGAGCTAATCGCATCGGCCGAAGAACATAAAATAGACATAATATGCATACAAGAACACAGATACACACACACAGAAGATATCAAATATCACGAAACTAGCAATGGATGGTCGCTCGCCACTGTATCCGCATGGAAAAACTCTGTCAACGCCGCAGTGGGAGGGGTAGGATTGCTTATAGGACCTAGAGCACTAAAAACGCTTAATAGCATAGAGAAAATACAACCTAGAATGATGGTAGCTACATGTAACGGAAACCCCAGAGCAACAATCATCTCATGCTACAGCCCCACCAATGTTAGTGAAGAAAATGAAATAGTCACCTTCTACGATGAGTTATCCTCATTAGTGCGTAGCATCCCGAAACACAACATGTTAGTCATTGGCGGAGACATGAATGCACAAATCGGGAAAAACGGAAACAACAAATACAGCCTCCACAACACGTCAAATAGAAATGGACAACATCTAACAGATTTCATGATAGAAAATAGATTAGCATGCCTCAATACAAACTACCAAAAAAGAGAGGGCAAACTATGGACATACACGTACGCAAACAATACTAAAGCTCAGATAGACTACGTCCTTATAAACAAGAAATGGAAGAATAGTGCATTGAATTGCGAGGCATACTCCTCTTTTGAGGGTGTGTCCACCGATCACCGAATAGTCACAGCGAAAATACGGTTAAGCCTACGAAAAAACGACAAACGAACAGCGACCACCAAACACTATGACTGGGCCCTATTAAACAACAAAGATGTCAGAGATAAATACGTATTAGAATTAAGAAACAGATTCGAAACACTACAAGAAAAGACGGAAAAAAGTACACCAAACGACGAATACGAAAATTTCGTCAATGCACACCTTGAGGCAGCAGCAAAATACATTCCAACAAAAATTAGAACTAAATATAGAGTCCCATGGGAAACCTTAGCGGTGAGAGAAAAACGTGCACTAGTGAAAACAGCCTCCAAAAACTATCGAAAAAACCCAACAAACACAAATGCCTTAAAACTAAAAACGGCACAATATCAATTAGCAGGCATATATATAAAGGAACAGACAGAATACATTCAAAATCAGATAGATAAGATCAGAGACTCGGTAGAAGATAAACAATCTAGAATTGCCTGGCAAACAATAAACGAAGTGAGCAGAAGAAAGAACACAGCCAAAGCAAAACTTAAAGCAGCAAACCAACAAGAAAGAATAAAACTGTGGAAACAGCACTTCGAAAACTTACTTGGAAACCCACCAAAAATAACGCATGAACCAATCACCAGAATAATTAGCAAACAATTAGACATTAAACTTGGACCGTTCACACAAGGAGAACTCGACTCGGTTCTCAGAAAAATTAAAAATAGGAAAGCTGCAGGACTGGACGAAATTCCCCCGGAAGTATGGAAGACCAGACAATTCGACGACATACTGCTCCGCCACTGCAACGCAGTATACAATCAAAATCCGATAGATAGATGGACGAAGGGATGCATACTCCCCTTCCCTAAAAAGGGGGACCTCGGATAGGCCAAAAACTACCGAGGCATAACACTTACACCCATAGCTGCCAAAATCTACATACCCTACTACGAAACCGCATAGAACCCAAAATCGACAACATACTTAGAAAAAACCAAAATGGCTTCCGAAGAAATAGATCTACGACCTCACAAATACTAACCATCCGCAGAATCCTTGAGGGTGTACGGGCAAAGAACCTACAAGCGACATTAATATTTGTCGACTTTACCAAGGCTTTCGACTCCATTCACAGAGGAAAGATGGAACAAATCCTACTAGCGTACGGCATACCTAAAGAAACCGTAGCGGCAATAACGATTCTCTATAGAAACACTAAAGTAAAAGTACGATCACCAGATGGAGACACAGAATACTTCGACATTGTAGCAAGAGTACTACAAGGGGACACGCTGGCTCCGTATCTCTTTATCATTTGTCTAGACTACGTACTTAGAACATCGATTGACAAAATCAAAGAGAATGGCTTCGAACTGACGAAGAAAAGAAGCAGAAGATATCCCGCAACAACAATTACCGACGCCGACTACGCCGATGACATAGCGATACTGGCAAATACACCTGACCAAGCCGAAACACTTCTGCATAGCCTGGAACGAGCAGCAGCAATCATAGGCCTCCATGTTAATGCACACAAAACGGAATATATGTGCTATAACCAAACGGGGGACATCTCCACTCTAGAAGGAACCCCTCTTAAACTAGTAGACAAATTCACGTACCTAGGAAGCAGCGTCGAATCAACCGAAAAGGACATCGAAACGAGGTTAACGAAAGCATGGACAACTATCAATAGGCTATCGACTATATGGAAACCAGACCTAACCGATAAAATGAAACGCAGTTTCTTCCAGGCAGCGGTCACATCGATACTGCTATATGGATGCACTACATGGACGCTAACAAAACGGCTGGAGAAGAAACTAGATGGCAATTACACAAGAATGCTGCGTGCAATCCTCAACAAGTCCTGGCAGCAACACCCCACAAGACACCAACTGTACGGCCACCTGCCCCCTATCACGAAAACTATTCAAGTTAGGCGAACCAGACATGCAGGACATTGCTGGAGAAGCAGAGATGAACTCATAAGAGATGTACTCTTATGGATCCCCACACACGGCCGCGCAAAAGCAGGACGACCAGCACGAACGTACATTCAGCAGCTATGTGAGGATACAGGTTGTTGTCCTGAAGACCTACCTAGGGCGATGAACGATAGGGAGGAGTGGCGAGAGAGGGTCAGGGATATCCGTGCTGCCAGCACGATATGATGATGATGATGATGATTGATGCGTACGCAGGTGGACGAAGGTGTCAATCAGAGATGTCACAATAGTCCAAGACGAAACGGGTGACAGAGTGCGAGTGACGTCATGCACCGGAAGCGCGCAGAGGTTTGTGGAGAATTGAAAGAAAGTTAAGAGAGTTGAAAGCTAGACACCGAACCAGGAGGTTCGACTTTTTGGGCTCGCTGAGGCGAGACGAATTGGCGCGCCGTAGGTGCCGCACGATATAGGGGCCAGATGAAGAAGCCAGCATAAAAAGATTGTGTCTCTCTCCTTGTGTCGAAACCTTTAACTCAAAAGTAATGAAAAGGTTTCGTACCTGAACAAACAAGTCGTTACGTGTTTTCGAATTTCGAGATTCCTATTTTCTTTATATGTTCGATGTATATGTGTTACGAACATGCCATGTCTATTTCGCATATGGCGTTAATTGTGGCTATAGTACATATGGATCAAAATCCCACAGTATAAAGATAGAATAAAAACATAATATTTGGATTATGCTTTTTCTGCTATCTTCATAATGTCGGATTTTGATCCATTTTTACTTTCATATATATATATATATATATATATATATACAGAGCAATAAATTATTTAAGAAAAACAACGAAACCGGTCACATAGGATTATAAATTTATTTCAATCCTGTTATGCATTTTTGAAATTTCCAAAAACACGAAAAAAGAAACAGGACTTCTTCAGATCTTTTTGATAAAAAAACTAGAATAGACACATAGGAGTGGGAGGGGATAGTGGGAGGGGATAGAAGACGGGTGAAGAGTTACCTCTTCATTAAGACCACTTCTGCTTTTAGATTTAAATTTCGGTTAGCAATGTAGTAAAATTGTTTTTTTTTAAAAACTTTTCTTTAATTAATAATTTTTTAAATTATATTTAGACCTAAATTACAGATTTTTTTATTGAATTAGATTTAAACTTTAAATAATAACTTCACGTAAAAATACAGTAATAGATATATTAAAACTAAAAACAAAACAAATATTTAATTTATTTACTATATTTTAACATTTCAAAACTATTTAGAAAGCATTAATCAGTTCCACTTTCTATGCGTAGTACGTATGTATTATATGCTTTTTCACAATTTTCTATCTAACAATTTATTTTATTTATTCTCAAAATTAACTCTATGTTTTTATAAAAAAAATTCGGTTAAATATTTATAGTTTAAATTTAGCCCAATGTCTACACCTAGCTATTAGTTCATTTCTCTTATTTAATAATTTGTGGATTTTTTCTTCGAGACACAGGGGCAACCTGTGTGTGGAAGAAAAAATCCACATTTTGCTTTTTCCTGAGCCAAAAAAATTATTAAATAAGAGAAATGAACTAATAGCTACTATCGAAAGATTTTGGGGTACTAGATCTTTTCAATATGGACCATTGTATGTCAGGGGTTAATCCGTTATCTTTTAATCCCCGATAATAATAGCTTGATATACTACATTACCTAAATTACACAACCCATTCATTGGACAATCAGTTCGAGATTTACAATTACATTCTATTCTTTTACTGTTAATATTATCATTATTTACCCGGTTATGAAATTTATTAATTAATTCATTATTATGACTATTCATTATTGTTAATATTTCTGTTTATTCAAATTCATATCTTTTAATAGTCTTCATTTAACGTACTGAACTTCAGCTTTCTTTAGATTTAAGAAATACTGCATTTAATAGGATAAAAGTCAATCTTGTATACATTTATTCACCAACCCCTCTGCTAAGGCAGGATATGACACAAGGTCAATTTTTAAGCAGAGTTTGACAGGTTTGAATTAAGAATTTTCCTGCTCCTAGACTAGTTGCTTCACCAAGCCTGAAGAACCTAGTCTGTCCTACTATCTACCCATAGCTGGAGGAAGGATAACTGGATTCATACCTTTCCCAAGGGTATTAGTGCTATGTGAAATGCAATCAGTCTCGTCCAGGATTTGAAATAGTGTCGTCGTGTCCATTTCCTACGACGATAACCATTACACCGTAGGCACAATCATGTATATAGGTTGGTGTTTAGTTTATTGTTCTGAAAACTTTAACAATTGAATTGAGTTTTGGAGCTAAGGTTACTATTAAAATAAAATGTACAATACGTACGATTATTTCTCAATCATTCATACACACAAAATTTTACTGTTAAAAGAATATTTAGAATTTTGCCTACATCTGAGTATATCTAATAAACCAATCTCTTAACAACCATACAAAAGACTTCACCGTTTAGTTCTGGATATAAAGCAATGGTTTTTGCTGCATAATATCTAATATGTATCGCTTTAAAAGAGAAATATAAGTGGGGAAAAATTAGACGAAAGGTTTTCCTCAGAGCATCGCAACGTTATTATTGTTGCATATGTTAATAATTAATTATTTTTGTCGGTTTCGCTTGGCGTAAATCCGTCACCGGATAATTTCATCTTAGCTTCATTACATTCTAAAAATGGAAATATATTCATTTTTCACAGTTTCTTTCAATTTGAACTTGTGAGTGCTTTTTTTATTTATTAACATTTTTTTCGACAAATACTCAGATTTAATAAAAATCAATAAAATCCAAGATTATTCGTGGCAAAAAGATAATTGAGAAAACAAAATTTTAAATTATCTATTTATTTTTGTTCCTTAAGTCTCCCTTGTTTCTGTGAAGAAAGATTTCAGACTAATTATGTATAAGACAACCACCTGTCTCGTGAAGAACAGTTTTTAAAAGAGAATTGATATATTAAAAGCTATGCTGTCATATTAGAATTTAGTTTGGTTTCTTGTCTAATGGCATGTCAACCTTCGTGGGTGATTTCATGGCAAAGCTTGCCTGGTAAGAAACCAAGAGGTGGTACTATTTAACTCAAATCTTAGAGGATGATAAAGGGTTTCATATATTTCCTAAGTGTATTGATCTGAAAATAAATGTTATTGCGCGACTTAAGTTCGAGCCTGCTTACTAAGATGAACACAGTCCATCATGTAAGCAAATATGCCCAGGAGACTTCTTTATATGGAAATTTATCAGTTGAGTTCTAATAGCGGCAACAACATTTAATTTCAACAGGAATAAATTACTAGCTGTACTCGTTAACTAAACATAGTTTAGTTTGAGAAAAGATCAGAAATATGGGGCACCCAGTAAGAATCCAACTTACGAGCAATGATCAACCAGTCCATCTTTTAATTACTCCAGGTGAAGAGCTCCTATAAAACACCATTCTATTAATGGGACTTACAATACGCTGAGTGTACCGCTTGCAAACGAGTAAGAACTCACAAAAGATGGATCCTGGAAGTGACAGCGAGCTGCCTCTGATGGTGTGGCTTCAGTTCTGGAGACTCAAAGCACGTGAAGTAGCGGTTCATTGCAGTTAATTCCTGGTCCACTCTGACCTGATATAAAATTACATTTTATGGTTCAATCTATGGAACAAACAGATCTGATTTCTAATCATTCTTATTCGATAGTACCATGTGCCAATAAACCCTTAAGAAAAAAATAATTAAAAATGTAAATATGAATGTAGATTGAACTTGATTACCTAACCTCAATTAATAAAATAATATTAGACGGAGTAAAATACTAATAAAATCAATCAATTAATTAATCAATCAATCGTTATAAACAGTCTAATTTCACTTATCACAAGGCAGAAAATGTACTACGAAGCAATTTAAATTGATATTTTATAAACCGCTTGTAATGCAACGGCTATCTCCGTAGGAAATTGATTCTGTGTCTTGATTTCAACTCCTGAAAGAGGCTGTTAGTATAGTAAGTTCAATTTATATCAGTTAAAAATTATATATATATATATATATATATATATATATATATATATATATATATATATATATATATATATATATATATATATATATTACAATTATTTAATGCTATATAGTATAGTTGTATAAAGAATCATTAGATTTAAAGAGTACAGTTAATATACTCTGATCCTTTATAGAAATTGTAGCCAGTAGTGCTATCATTCTCTCCACTGGTTTGAAATAGATATAACAATTCATTGATGCGTTTGACATAACGGTTATCGTTGCAGGAGATAGAATCAGTGAAACGGGTTCAAATCCTTGGTGAGACTGTTAGCGTTTTACTTCGCAATAATGTCATTCGAAAAGACATGAATTAATTTTCTTTTCCAGCTCTGGGTAAAATAGTAGGGTAGACAAGATTCTTTAGCTGGAGTAAGGCAACCATTGACGTGGTGTTTCATTCTACAATTGGCGGAAAAGTTGGGTAAATATATACTTAATCGATTCTTCCTTTTCCTCTGTGAAACTTTCATAATAACAAAATTTCCGCATATTCTTTTCTTGCTCAGGCAGATTTTAGAAATAACCAAAAGATGTTCAAAAATCTTTTACTGGAGTTCATTAATACATATAAAAACGGATATTTATACCTTGCACTGTATTTAATAAATAACAAGTTTATTTATAATTCAGAAAATTAAACTTAATAGACTGCTTGATTGATTGCTTCATTTATTCATTTTAATGGCATTCAAATAGTCTCGGGTTACTTTATATCAAGGGGTTAGAGAATCACATACATCAAAGGTTTATATTCAGATTTGGAGAGTTGTTTTTAAAGAGCTTTTTGTACACAGCTATAGGATATCTAATTAAATATACCAATGTAATATGAATGATTTTTAAATAGCGGTTAAGGATACATGTTCATTGTATATTTAGATTTCCATTTTTTTTTTTTTTGCATAACAGTTTCGAAGTTCCATTGATAGGGCTATAAGTTCAACAGAGTATAAACAGCGGCTCATTATCAGTTGCAATGATTTATTTATGTATTACGTAATGTTGTTCAGGAAATAAAAATGGTTCTTGATATCTTTTTTTACAAATATTGGAATTTAACAACGAATCACACACCTGTGTTTCGTGCAGAAAATTTAAAACAGATAAAAAAAATATTTAAAAAAAACTAACTTTCTAGCTCATTAATAATCAATTTTAGAAAAGATCAAACGGAATGAAGACATATGATGTCTGGTATTTTCCCCAGTTGTGAAGAATTATCAGCTAATTCGTAAACTTAGTCAAACTGTAACAAGAAAAATAAATTTCTAATTTATTCCCTTTCGCTAAAGAACTGATAATGTTGTATTATCAAATATTCATATCATATTCTCGGCATCGAAAACGAGGCTACTTAGCTTACTTGCTACGCAAATCGTTAAAAATGTGTGAAAGTAATAAATACAAAACAGAGTATTTTGACCACACACATACATACATTCACACTCAAATACACGTACACACAGTTGCACATACAACCATACTCAAACATATGCAAACACTCACAAAGAGATGTCAGTGATGTAATACTATTTACCAACCCCTCCGCTCGGGCAGGATATGACACAAGGTCAATTTTTAAGCAGAGTTTAACAGGTTTGAATTCAGAGTATTCCTTCTCCTAGACTAGTTGCCTAACCAAGGCTGAAGAACCTAGTCTGTCCTGCTATTTACCCATAGCTGGCGGGAGAATAATTTGATTCATACCTTCCCCAAGGGTATTAGTGCTATGTTAAATGCAATCAGTCTCGTCCAGGATTTGAACTCGAGTCGCCGTGTCCATTTCCTACGAGGATGATGACTACACCATGTGATGGCTAGCATCTAAGGGAAAACAATACGGCGTGTCGTGTTCAATTTCTGGACAAGTCTATTTGCGTTTGACGTAGCGCTAATACACTTGGAGAAAGTGTTTATCCAACTATTGTCTCTATAGCTGTTGGCAAATTGTTACGTAGACTGGACTCTTTATCCTTGCTATGGTTACCGGTCTAGGAGGAAGCAAATTCTGAATTTAAAACTGTAAAAATCCACTTTAAAATGACCTTCTGTGGCATCCTGGTCGTGCAAGTGGGTTTGCGTTAATACATACACACACTCACATATATACTCACAAACTCAGCCATATATATATATATATATATATGTATATATATATATATGATGTTGCGCTGCTATCACAGATTTCTCTGAATCTCTTTAGCCATACATTCCTATTATCCATTGCTTGTGCCAAGTCTTCTAGACTACATTCTGTGTCCATACAGAGCTATTGCAGGTAAGTTCTTGTTGATCGTCCAGGAGGTGTCAGGTGAACATCACTTATAAATTCATCCCTGTTTCTCCAGCCGTGTCCGCATGTCTTGTTCATCTGATTTGGAAGATTTTAGAGATGGTAGCCGTACAGCTACTTCTTCGTGGTTCAATCCCAGGTTGAGTCATTATATATATAAGATTCTGCCGTAAGAAATGAATAAAGTTATTCGAGTTCAAATCTTGATTGAGGCTTTCCCAAAGCACTAATACTGTTTTGGAAAAATGTACCTCCAACTATTCTCTCTACCCCTATGTGTAAATAATACCGTAGACCTGGCTTGGTATTGCCACCAATTTAGGTGAAGTAAAACTCTGAATTTGAACAAATTAAACTCCATTTAAAAATTAATCTTAATGCAAGTACAATTACTTATATATATATATATATATATATATATATATATATATATATTGGGGTTGAGCACTCTAGCGAACGAATTTTCGGCTGCCGCAGGCATTCTGCAAAGCTCTTTGAACGAATTGAGCACTGTGGTCTTCGGTAAGGTAAAAAATATAAAAAACGAACGCTGCTGCCGCTGTTGCTATATAATACCTGATAATTGATTAGCCAACGTGGTACGCTTGTTGGCCAAGTTGTCTGATTCTAAGTCTAACGTGAAGTTGAGCGGGTTTCGATCCCAGCTTCAAGCGTCATACGTGTCTAGCCATACTGAAAAGTTGTGATACAACGGAAGAGTCTGTCTGTGGATGACAATATATATATATATATATATATATATATACCATCATCATCTTGTCATGCCACCAGCACGGATTTCCCGGAGTCTCTCTTACCACTCCTCCCTATCGTTCATCGCTTCTGGCAGATCCTCGAGGCTTTATCCCGTGTTCTCCAAGAGCTGCTGTATATAGGTTCGAGCTGGTCACCCTGCTTTTGCTCAGCCATATTAAGGGGTCCACAGGGGAACATCACTTATGAGCTCGTCCCTGTTTCTTATATATATATATATATATATATATATACATATATATATATATGTGTGTGTGTGTGTGTGTGTGTGTGTGTGTGTGAGTTTCTAGTGAATATATACACAAAATGTTTCAGAAAAAAATTATATCGTATTGTCATCTGATAACTTAACCTCATTGAAATGATATAAGATTTTAACAATATGAACAGAAAGATCT
Organism: Sepioteuthis lessoniana; assembly: GCA_963585895.1. Lineage (NCBI taxonomy): Eukaryota > Metazoa > Mollusca > Cephalopoda > Myopsida > Loliginidae > Sepioteuthis > Sepioteuthis lessoniana. The sequence goes on along the minus strand of OY757928.1, from coordinate 17,713,542 downwards.
CAAAATTCTACATTTGATATTTTATGTTATTTTCTTATATTTTCCTACGTAGAATTTCCATTTACAGGAAACGAAAAGCACTTTCTTTGTTATCAGTATGCTTAAAACAATCAAACAAGAGAGGGAATTTTATTGGAAATTTCGTAAAAAAATGCAATACATGGAACAAACTGTTTCATTAGAAAGGCGAACTTACAAAGCAAAAGGCGTTGAACTACCGACTTGATGTGTATCGTCTCACAAGTCATGTACATATTAAAAACTTGTGGAATAGTTCTTAAATTCTTCGTATATTTGAATTTCTCGTACACATTTTCATGAATATATCTTATTTTGCAGAACATTAAGCCGTTAATAAAAGATTGTTATATTTCTTTTTAAATAGAAAATTTCTCTAATACTGTTCAAAAGAAAAAAAATTCTTTCCTCATGACAGTCTTATGATCTGAGGTTTCATTTAGATAAAGAAAAATACAATCTCCGGAAGAAATATATCTGTAAAATCGATAAAGTAGGACTAACTAATACTCAATATTTTTCATACAATACAAAATATGGCTTTAAGGTAGCTGCAAAAAAGTAATGAAGGAATTGAGGGATAAAAGTACGTACTGTTACACCCCGAATGTACGGATGTATTATCACACGGCAGTGGTGTAATGGGTATCGTCCTAGGAATTGGACTCAGTGACGCGAGTTCAAATCCTGGACGAGAATTATTGCATTTCACATAGCACTAATACCCTTGGGAAAGGTATGAATCCAATTATTCTCCCTCCAGCTATGGGTATATAGTAGGACAGACTGGGTTCTTTAGCTTTGGTGAAGCAACTAGTCTAGGAGAAGGAAAATTCTTAATTGAAACCTGTTAAACTCCGTTTAAAAATTGACCTTGTGTCATATCCTGCCCGAGCAGAGGGGTTGGGTAAATAGGATTATCACACGGCATAAATAGACGCTTGCATCACTACAGTGTTCAAATAGAAGTTCGTGCTGGTGCGGTCTCAATATACAATTTTACTACTTCAACGACTTAGGTGTCTACCGTATTCTGTGATAACCTAACAGTGAGAAAAAGTTACGAACACGCAAAAATCTTGTCTTGATTAGTTAATTACAAAGTTTATTCGCTGCTATACTTTTTAAGAAGACATTGGGAAGAGCAAAACAGATTAGGAAAACTGGGTCATTAACTCAACAAAGAGAAACTTGTTCTGAGGAGAGAAAGAGAGAGAGACGGACAAAGATACATAGAGGGAGAGAGGGGGGTTCAGATACAGACCTTGAATTATTTTTCACCTTTTCTCTTGTTCGAACCCGTGCTCTCTAGCTGGGTCTGGTTTCACTAATGCTCATCTGGGCTCCAACTGCTGTCTTTACATCATCATGTCCCGCAGTCAACTCCGACTTTCCGTCTCCTATCCCGCATCCACTGCCTTCTGACGTTTTCATTTGAGTTCCTTTCAGCCAATCAGAACTCATTGTCGATTTGCTGCTGATAGGTTTCTGTTTTTAACCCAGCGTCCCTAATTATTTTACTCATAAAAGGGCACATTTCACTTTTACAAAGTAGATAAAAAAAGTTATAAATTGGTTCCATTTCCCGTGGGGACACTGTTAACAGTACTAAATTGATACGCTGGAGTTTAAGAATTGCATTCCCACAAGAAGACAAGCCTTCCAATAATACTGAGAGGAAATATCAAAATCAGGAATTTGTTAAAGACACATTTTAAAGTAAAATGAAGTGAAAAAAAACTTTCAGTATTACCATATGTATTATCAAAACTAATCATAATTACGTCCCAAGATGTGCTCTGGGACATTCGAAATCAGATTGTTGCGCGAAAAGAGAGGATGAATTTTCGATTAAGAACGAATTAATGAGGAGAAAATCTTCCAATAACATTTAACAAAAATAGTGCAAGGAAAAAACTGAAAAAAATATTTTAAAGATTTATTATTAAATTTGTTGTATTTTGGTTCTTTGCGATTCATGGAATATCATCCTTTGTAGGTTATTAAATAACAAAACATGTTGATACTGATGTGTAAACCAATAGTTTGTAAGATTTTAAACAGGCTAGAGCTTATTTGTTTGCGCATAGTTAAATGGTTTCGAATAAAAAATATTGATTTTTAATACTTATAATTATATCTAATATTAATTATGTGTTAACTCACTTTTAAATGGTTTAAAGAATTAATATATAACATTGACAATTTAATTTAATACCACTCGTTTATTTGATTATTTCTAAATGATTAAAATATTCTATTTAACACATAGAAAGGACCTAAACATGTGCTACCACTCCGTGGCCTTGTCGGCTGGGACTGCTGAATACACCGACTGCATCTCTGCAGAGGTGTAAGACTTTCCAACTGTTGTCCTGAACAATCTGATGGTGAGGCTCCAGTATTGTTGCAGCTCTGGAAAATGCGGAGTACTCCTTTATTGCCATTGCACACAGGTCCACTCTGGCAAGGAGTGGTTCACCCTGATGTGATCCCATCTATAGGTTAAATAGAACTAAACAGTGTACTTATGCTAAATTGAATTTTTTGAAATAGAAATGTTTATATGTTTAAATGTGGATTTGGAATTAAACAACCGACAATAGTTGATATGCAATAAAACCAAATCAAACCAAACCAAATTACGACTCTACGACAGAGTAGACCTAGAAGTCATGGATATAAAGAGAGACTCCTCATTCCTCAATTGTCAATGGCTGGTGTCTTAACATCAGATGATTTCGTATCATATCGAGGTCACCCGTCGGGGTCGGTCTTACTCCTCTGCGAAGATGTAATCGGCGTAATCTACTGCCCCAACCGACTGGGCTAAACTAATTTGTTCAGCAGTCTAAAAATAAAAAAAAATAAAAATTATACAAATCTGCATAAAACAATTTCACTCCATATGGAAGATAAATGATAAATATAATGTATGTGTCAAGAAAAGAAAGAGGAAAAGGACTCGCCAGCATTTAAGATAGTGTAGATACAACGAATCAAAGACAAAATAAAATAAGTGTACATGACGACTGATAACAGTGACCATAAAACATTCAGTCAACTCGAACATCAACAGAACAAAAATAACGAAAAAAACACCGGATGAAAAACAACTGTATGAACATTTCAAATTACAAAGAAACGAAATCTCACATGAGAAGTACTTGAAGATGAATAAGTAAAGGAAACCCCATGGGAGAAAGTAAATCTCATCAGATAGCAGCACAAAACAACGCCATAAGGACTAAATACGTGAAAGCAAGAATAGACAAGACGCAACAAAACGTAGTGGAAGATAATCAACAGATCAATCACATAAGAGACTGCTATAAATTAATGCAAAAAGAATATAAGACTAGACACGACTAGGTGGGGACGGGGATCTGTTGGAAATTGTGAAAGAAGGTTAGATTTTACCCTTCGGCGAAAAGGTATAAAGAAAACAAGAATCCACTAAAAATTACTCGCTGAATGTTCTCTGGGATTTTGATCTAAAAACGGGTCAACTAATCTCGGCCAAACAACCAGACCTTGTAATGTTTAAAAAAAAGAGAACCTGCCAAATAGTGGACTTAGCTGTTCCGGCTGACATGGGGTAAATTTTAAAGAAAGCGAAAAAGGGAGATAAGTACCAAGACCTTGCTAGGGAACTAAAAAGCTATGGAACATGAAAGTGAAGGTTATACCAATAGTAACTGGTGCGTTCGATGCAATCACTGGAGGATTAGGAAATATAATAAAACTACCCCATTGATAAGATCGGCCAGAATACTGTGAAAAATCATGGAAACTTGAGGAGATTTGCTGTCACTCAGAATTCAGTGAAAAACCATCAACTATCACTGGTGTGAAAACCTTCAAAAGAGTAGATGTGTCACGGCAAAAATACGACTGAGCTAACGAAAGAATGCGACCCAAACAACGACCACCGTACGTACCGTACGTAATGCGTTAGCATTAGGAAACAAATACGAAACCCTGCTGAAACCCAGCTACATAGTCTAGAAAGACCTGCTGCAGGCATCGGCCTCCATGTCAATGCACATAAGACGGAATATATGTGCTTTCATCAAACAGGTGACATCTCCACACTAAACGGTAGCTTTCTGAAACTAGTTGACAAGTTCACTTATTTAGGGACAGTGTCTCGTCAATCGAGACAGACATCAACACGCGACTAGCAAAGGCATAGACATCTATCGATAGACTATCGATCATACGGAAGTCAGACCTGACCAATAAAATGAAGAGCAGTTTCTTCCAAGCAGCGGTCGTGTCGATACTCCTCTATGGATGCACTACATGGACGCTAACTAAACCTATGGAGAAAAAGCTTGACGGCAATTACACAAGTATGCTGCGAGCAATATTGAAAAGTAGACGGCACCCCACAAAGCAGGAGCTGTACGACCACCTATCAGCCATCACGAAAACTATCAAAATTAGACGAACCAGACATGTGGGACACTACTGGAGAATTAAGGATGAGCTCATAAGTGATGTACTCCTGTGGACCCCTTCACATGGATGAGCAAAGGCAGGACGACCAGCTCCAACCAACCTACTGATAACCCCTGAAGACCCACTGGAAGCAATGGACGATAGAGAGTGGTGGTTAGATAGGGTCAGGGATAACCGTGCTGATAGCGCGACATGATGATGATGATATATCAGAAATATCCAGTCAGCTTCCGAAGACAGTAAGAGTGGATTATTCGCGTATATAATATATGAGAAATATTATATAAGTCTATGAGATCTCAAGTTAAACATGTACAGTCATCTGATGAGACAGAGACCTCAAGTTAAACATGTATTGTCATCTAAAGAGATTGGGATTATAACATTCTCCCGCGAAATAAATTTATAATGACAATGTATTCAGGTTTGAGTTTCTTTCCTAGCACTATATATATATATATATACATAGAGCCACTTGCAATAATTTCCCTGACCCTCACACGAAATTCGTCTCTATTCTCTATTTCCTCTGGCAAGTCTTCTAGGCTCCATCCTGTCTCCATACAGAGCCGATGTACATAAGTTCTAACTGGTCGCCAAACACTTACTCGTTGGTTTGAAGGGGTCCGTAGAAGAACATCGCTTACGAGTTCGTCCTTACTTCTTCGATCAGTTTCCCGCATATCTGGTTCGTCTAATTTCGATATTTTCGAGAAGGATGGAGGTGTTCTTTTTTTGTTTTTTGTGAGTGTTGCTACTAGGATTTGTTTTATATATATTAATACCAGGTCCAATTTAAGCCAGAATCGCAGTACTTTTTGTGGTCCCATGTAATGGTCGAATAGATATTTTCGAAAATGATTGATATTGAATTGGAATAAGTAAAACCATATATATATATATATATATATATCATATTTACCAACCCCTCCGCTCGGGCAGGATATGACACAAGGTCAATTTTTAAGCGGAGTTTAACAGGTTTGAATTCAGAGCTTTACTTTCTTAGAATGATTGCCATGTTAAGTTTAAATATCCCAGCCCGTTTTACAACTCATCCATAGCTGGAGGGAGAATAATTGGATTCTTACGTTCCCCGAGGCTATTAGCTTAATGTGAAACGTAAACAACCTAATCCATTATTTGATCTCTCATCGCCATGTCAATTTCTTTCGACTATATTCATTACGCCACTAATACCCCTGTAAAACCATATAATTGTCTGCAAATAAAATATTATCATTAAATAATGAATTGAAAGAATATAATTATTCAGAAAATAAAATAAAAGGAAATAAAACATTCTCTAAGGAAAATATTATTCAAAATGATTAATTTTAAAATGATGACTACATTGTTTTTACCCTTTGTTTAATTTTTTTTGAGTATATCAAACTTAGTGGGTCATTTAATTCCAAAGCAATACTTGAAGAGTATTAGTCGTACTATTAACCAAGAAGAGGACAAAAGACATTTCCGTGAGTATTATCCATAAAGTAATCACAATGGCACCACGGGGGTTCGAACTCCTTTATTATGACGTCACAGCCCAGGGCTTTAGACACGACTTTATCAGGACTGCAACTATTTTTAAATATTACTTCATCAGCCTCGTAACAGTTATTACATTTTTTAGAATTAGAATTAGATTTGGAACTAATATAGGGTATCTGAGTATACATGGGGCCCATGTGACCGCTAATAACTTTACTGATAATAATGTTGTTCTTTTTGTTTCAGATTTGAAAATAGTAGATTATAACAATTATTGATCACAATGCCTTGGAGAAGAGAGGAAGACATTTTCCGTCACTTCTTACTTGGAGACAAAATCATTCAAAACTGTCTCTAAATAGATATACATCATTAATAAGGTAACTTATTTATACTGAGACAAGAAACTCAAAAAAGATTGCATGTCATAGAAGCTGATATAATAACAATAAAAAAAAACATAGATTTGATATCTTTAGCTCAAAAGACGCATTTTTTATACGACGTGTTCCAAATGACCGCCATTGCGATTCGCTCAATAATAAATCATGACCATATTAATGGGTTGCGTCTATTTTGAGATACCCAGTATAAAACGGAAGCGGTCATACATTTTGGATTTGGTACAGGTTCAAGATTTTTCTTTCTTAAAATGCCACATCGATTCCAGAAAGTTCATACATGATGAATGATTCTCTAAAACAGTACTTAAACCTTAAATGATAAAACGAGTTGCATCTAAGAAATTCTCTATATCTTAATTAACTAGAATTCAAAATTGCCCTGTCGGCTGGGGCTGTAGAATACACCGACTGCTTCTCTGCAGAGGGGTAAGAACCCCCCAAGGAGTGTCCTGGATATGACACTAAACAATCTGATGGTGAGGTTCCAGCAATGCTGGAGCTTTGGGGAATGTGGAGTACCCTTTATTGCCATTGCTCCCAGGTCCACTCTGGCCAAGAGTGGTAGCACCTGATAGGGCCCTATGGGTTAAATAGAACTAACTGCATACTTATACTAAAATGAATTGAGTAATCTGAATAGCTTGAAATAGAAATGTTTTTGACAATTAAACTGTACTTACATTTAAACTGCGTGCTTATACTTAACTGAATTATTTGAAATAGAACTGTTTTTCGACATTAAAACTGGATTTACACTTAACTGAATTGTTACATATAACTGCTTGACTAGTTTGAAATGGAAATGTTTTTGACAAACTGTGTACCTATGCTAAACTGAATTATTTTAAATAGAACAGATTATTTACTTAAAAATGGATTTGGTGTTAAATAATCTAACAAAGGTTGATATGCCATAAAACCCAACAAACCAAACCAAACATAGAATTCGAAAGTTATCAAACAAGACATAAGAAGAAAATAGCAAACATTATGGGACATGTTCCCAAATAACAAACTATATGGACATCAACCCAGTATCAAATTAGAAACAAGAGAACCATTACCTGACCGAAGAGAAGATATAATATTAAGCAGAATCAGAATCGGACACACATACTTAAAACATGCCTATCTGCTCAAAAGGGAAACTGCACCCCCAGTGTACGTGCTGCAATCAGCTACTCACAGTCAATAATATATGGGTTAACAGCAAAAAATGTGAGAAAATTCGCAAGAATTCTTTCCATGCAACAAACCCCACACTGCTATTCAAAGATGTACCTGCTCCTCAAATAATAGAGTACCTAGAAAAAATAAACTGCTTCTAGCTCCTATAGAGCAAGCACTGAATGCTCAAAATTATTGTATTTGTTTTCAAATTATACATATCTATAAACAGTGTTTGGCATTGAATGACCCACAGAGGTTGATATGCCATAAAACCAAAACACCACCACCATTCAACGAACGTGTGCTCCTGCTAATTTAATCTTTCCCTTTATCAACACTACAAGTAAATTTTAAATAGTCATAACAAGCTTTTATCTTTTATAACTCAGTATTTCCTGGTTGTCATTAAAACTGGAAATGTACGAATGCGCAGCTCTTTATATGCATACAAAACTTTGCATGTGCGCATGCGTTTTTAAGTGTATGTATAAATGTCAACCACTTTTTAAAGGAGATAAATGACCTTTTCGTAATTATGCGCCTCAATTTTTTAAAATGATATTCATTTCTAGTGATTAATAATGGTTTTCGAATATTAAAAAAATGTTGTTGTTTCTTTCCTTTTCTTGAGTAAATAACTTCCGTAAATGTCACTTCCGGTTAAGATCATTTATTTGGATCGAGGCAATTAAGGGAGTAAACAGAGCCCTTAAGATATGACGATGTTTTATCTAAGAAGAAAAAAGGCATTTAAATATGATGCCCGTGATCTTTGATTTTAATACTTTGCCGGTGTAAATTTTTCTTTATTAAGTTACTGGTGAGATCTTTGATTTCAAATTGATCAAAATACACGATATAATACTATAATCAGAGAATAAATGTACGGACTTTGTATAGTGACCACTTTAAATATATACCCTTTGAAGATGTCAGTGGGCTCAGTCAGAAGAGAGTTTAGAAAAAAACGACTGCAAATCTACTGAGGGGTGAAACTTAGCCCGGCAATGAGTGTCTTGGGTATTACTATAACGTTCTAATGCTCAGGCTCTTATCTCAAAGAGTTGGGAAATGAGAAATAAGCCTCCTCAGACATTGCGAACAGTTTCACACTGACCAGGAGTGATTATACTTGTTAGTCGTATTTATGGGTCTAGTAAAGTAAAGTTGTTGACAGTAGTCGAGGGTGACCCGAAGGCTCCTTTTTTGATAGCTACTACACAAAGGTGTTGGGGAGGGCACTACTCCTTTCACTGATCCATACCTTTTAATGCTGAATTTTAAGCAAGGGTGCATTAAGTATCATTTTTTGAGTTTTTGGTATGATTTGACCTGGGATTGAACCCAAGTGTCCCTGGCGAACATTCTAACCATCATGTCAATATTTGACACTTTTTAACTTTTAGCAAACAAATTTACTCTGGATCGTTAGAAATAAGGTTACCAACAAACAATTCTGTTAGAGATCTTGTACATAGAGAATTTAGCATAAAATATCCTACAGTTGTTGATATACCATAAAACACAACGATTCATCCAAGCAAGCAAGTAGCCTAATATGTCTGTTTTATCGGAGTGCATATCAAACCAGAAGCTATCCTCTGTGTCACATATGTTTTCCAATATATATATATATAGAAAAATGCCCTCAGGGTGTCTGTAGCGGGGAGGGAGAATATATCTCCCATCTTACTTGCTCCTACGGTAACGATCTGGATATGTACCCGGCTACAACGTGTGATTGCGGTAGAAAATTCAACAGCTTGCGAGGAACACGAATCCACAAGGCGCGCTGGTGTGAAGAACGTAATTCTCCTGCCGGAGAATGTAAATCGATTGATAGGCCTATGAGTCAGGTTTACCCCCACAATATTTACAAGCCCATTGCTGACCATCAGCGTCCTGGAGACATTTTTTGCAAGCCAAGAATTTAGTGGCCCAAGGGTAATCAGATAGCTACCTGGACTAACTTAGACCAGGAGCTTTCTTTTACTCACCACCCATCTTGAGGGCCCATTGATCAACAAATAAAATCTTTTAGCGGAATTATATATAACGTTTGTCTCGAGTGCTTTTGGGCAGTAACGCATAAATGAAAGAAAACGAATCGAAAAGATAACGGATATAGAAAGGATTTCAACACGAATGTTATACACGTGTAACCACCATTCTCGTGTAATTACGCAAAATCAAGAAACGGTTGCTATGACATCTAACGGCCGTAAGTAAACGCTTTTTTAAATCACAAGCTGCACCAAAATGAAGATGAACGAACGTCTAATGTAATGTCCGCTTTTAGTTGATCTTATGTATACATAGATTTTTTTTTTAAAATACCCTAGCCGGTGGCAAAAGCTGCTCGGTAGCGCCAGGAGTGGCAGTACCGCCTTGAGCTACCGAAACTGTGTTATCACCCTGGATGGCGGCTGATGAGGCTAGGGTATCGCACGTGCTTCCACACGTTGTATGATGAAAAAAAAAATTATATATATATATATATATATTATATATATGTATGTATGTATGTATATAGTACAATTACCGTATCCGTAGGAATTTTTTTTCTTTAGTCAGAAAAAGTGTTAAAATAACGGCAAGTAGAGCAAGACAAAATAATACACAGGTTTTATCGCTTCATTGTGTAGGTCTCATGACGATAGATTTCTTGTATTTGCAATATATATATATATATATATATATATATATATATATACTTTTCAGAAGAAACGTGGGAGGAAAATGGACCATCGTAGAATAATATATAGTCACTTTTCCTATGATGAATGTTTTTCAGGTCTTTATTTTTGTGTCGTGTCAACAAGTTTTGTGATTTTTAAAGATAATACAATCTCTAGAGGATGAGTATGACTAGAATAGTCGAAAGACAAGTAAATATGTAATGCTCTCCCTCTCTCTCATTCATTCTCTCTCTCTCTCTCTATATATATATATATATACTGAGAGAGAGAGAGTGAGAGAGAGAAAGGAGAGAGAGAGGACCACTATTGCATATCTATTTGTCCTTCGTCTTTTCTAGTCGTCCGTATCACCCTAAATACCTCCAACACACGTATATATATATATATATATATATATATATATATATATATATATATATATATATGTATATATATATATATATATATATATATATATATATATTAAAAGGATTTGAAAGCATAAAATGTGCAATATATGTGAGAGACACTAGAGCTAAATTTAGTATTTAACTGGGCAATGTTTTTTGAGGGCTTCAGTATTCCATATTAAACGGTAATTTCAAATGGTAAGTTTAAACAGTAAGTTACTCAGATTTCTCGTTTGGATACTGTTTCGAAAAGATAATACATACAATAAAGTTGTTAAAAGAGAATTTTATACAAAAGAAACGAGAAAGAAAATGATAAAAAACAAAGTGATGCAAATTTTTAGTACAATTTGCAGGAATTCATCCGAGAGAGTGTCCGAGAAACAAAGTTCTTTGAATTTGTGAATTTTTCTTTTCTTTTTTTGTTTTGTAGACACGTTTAGGGGTTCATTAAATTTCGAATCTTCTTTAAAGTTCTTTTCAGCAAAATTCTCGGTTGAATTGTCTTTTGTTTGTTTAACTTGGTAGAATTTGAGTAGTCGACTTTCGTTTATTTTACTTTCATTTCTTGGGTAGCTTCATTCAAGAAGTGAGAGACGAAACTTTTCTGCTAGCTTATGTTTTTCATACCTTTACAATTCGGTCCCCGAATTCATACTGAGGGTCTGAATAGTAGTTCTTGACAAAAAGGAGGAAGTAACTTTTTGGTGCCACTGTCTGGGATTACTTCTTCCTTTTCCACTCAGGCCAAATCATAGTGTTCGACTTGATTTTTTTCTTAGAAATAATTTTTTATAATATGTATCTTTCCTGAAGGGGATTCTTAAAGGAGAATACATTTTTTTCAGAAATGTTTCCTAATATATATATATATATATATATATATATATATATATATATATATATATATATATATAAACAAAGAAAATGTATTCTTACCTTTTTTCATAAATACCGTCATTTGTAATTTTGTTTTGAAATGAAGTTGCAAATGATAATCCCGAGAAATATTTTTCTCTCGTTGTACTTTTTATTAATGTCTGGCTTACGTATCAAACTTATCCACTGTTTTTAACAATTGTTTTTCTCATCTATCTATATATATATATATATATATATATATATATATATATATATATATAACATTAAATAATAAAGACGAAATTTGTCTGTATAATTTATTTAAGATCCTTTCAAGCTTTCAGATAAGTGCCTTAGTTTCAGGTTGAAATTGGTAGATGTATCTCCCAAAATTGTCCCTAGTGCTTTCAGACCCTTCATAGGCCATCATCACGGGTTGCTTGCTTGTATAAAGTGTGTTTGTATTTTTTAAAATATGTTTTGAATGTTTTTTGAAAGTTTTTTGAA
>OY757928.1:17561536-17696536 GCA_963585895.1 Sepioteuthis lessoniana | reverse complement strand
GCCGTACAGTTGGTGTCTTGTGGGGTGCTGCTGCCAGGACTTGTTCAGGATTGCACGCAGCATTCTTGTGTAATTGCCATCCAGTTTCTTCTCCAGCCGTTTTGTTAGCGTCCATGTAGTGCATCCATATAGCAGTATCGATGTGACCGCTACCTGGAAGAAGCTGCGTTTCATTTTATCGGTTAGGTCTGATTTCCATATAATCGATAGCCTATTGATAGCTGTCCATGCTTTCGTTAGCCTCGTTTCGATGTCCTTTTCGGTTGATTCGACGCTGCTTCCTTGGTACGTGAATTTGTCTACTAGTTTAAGTGGGGTTCCTTCTAGAGTGGAGATGTCCCCCGTTTGGTTATAGCACATATATTCCGTTTTGTGTGCATTAACATAGAGGCCTATGCTTGTTGCTGCTCGTTCCAAACTATGCAGAAGAGTTTCGGCTTGGTCAGGTGTATTTGCCAGTATCGCTATGTCATCGGCGTAGTCGGCGTCGGTAATTGTTGTTGCGGGGTATCTTCTGCTTCTTTTCTTCGTCAGTTCGAAGCCATTCTCTTTGATTTTGTCAATCGATGTTCTAAGTACGTAGTCTAGACAAATGATAAAGAGGTACGGGGCCAGCGTGTCCCCTTGTAGTACTCCTGCTACAATGTCAAAATATTCTGTGTCTCCATCCAGTGATCGTACTTTTACTTTAGTGTTTCTATAGAGAATCGTTATTGCCGCTACGGTTTCTTTAGGTATGCCGAACGCTAGTAGGATTTGTTCCATCTTTCCTCTGTGAATGGAGTCGAAAGCCTTGGTAAAGTCGACAAATATTAATGTCACTTGTAGGTTCTTTGCCCGTACTCCTTCAAGGATTCTGCGGATGGTTAATATTTGTGAGGTCGTGGATCTATTTCTTCGGAAGCCATTTTGGTTTTTTCTAAGTATGATGTCGATTTTGGGTTCTATTCGGTTTCGTAGTAGGGCATTGTAGATTTTGGCAGCTATGGATGTAAGTGTTATGCCTCGGTAGTTTTTTGCTAATCCGAGGTCCCCCTTTTTAGGGAAGGAGAGTATGCATCCCTTCATCCATCTATCGGATTTTGATTGTATACTGCGTTGCAGTGGCGGAGCAGTATGTCGTCGAATTGTCTGGTCTTCCATACTTCCGGTGGAATTTCGTCCAGCCGTGCAGCTTTCCTATTTCTAATTTTTCTGAGAACCGAGTCGAGTTCTTCTTGTGTGAACGGTCCTAGTTTAATGTCTAATTGTTTGCTAATTATTCTGGTGATTGGTTCATGCGTTATTTTTGGTGGGTTTCCAAGTAAGTTTTCGAAGTGCTGTTTCCACAGTTTTATTCTTTCTTGTTGGTTTGCTGCTTTAAGTTTTGCTTTGGCTGTGTTCTTTCTTCTGCTCACTTCGTTTATTGTTTGCCATGCTATCCTAGATTGCCTATCTTCCACCGAGTCTCTGATCTTATCTATCTGATTTTGAATGTATTCTGTCTGTTCCTTTATATATATGCCTGCTAATTGATATTGTGCCGTTTTTAGTTTTAAGGCATTTGTGTTTGTTGGGTTTTTTCGATAGTTTTTGGAGGCTGTTTTCACTAGTGCACGTTTTTCTCTCACAGCTAAAGTTTCCCATGGGACTCTATATTTAGTTTTAATTTTTGTTGGAATGTATTTTGCTGCTGCCTCGAGGTGTGCATTGACGAAGTTTTCATATTCGTCGTTTGGTGTACTTGTTTCCGTCTTTTCTTGTAATGTTTCGAATCTGTTTCTTAATTCTAATACGTATTTATCTCTTATATCTTTGTTGTTTAATAGGGCCCAGTCATAGTGTTTGGTGGTCGCTGTTCGTTTGGCGTTCTTTCGTAGGCTTAACCGTATTTTCGCCGTGACTATTCGGTGGTCGGTGGACACACCCTCAAAAGAGGAGTATGCCTCGCAATTCAATGCACTATTTTTCCATTTCTTGTTTATAAGGACGTAGTCTATCTAAGCTTTAGTATTGTTTGCGTACGTGTATGTCCATAGTTTGCCCTCTCTTTTTTGGTAGTTTGTATTGAGGCATGCTAATCTATTTTCTATCATGAAATCTGTTAGATGTTGCCCATTTCTATTTGACGTGTTGTGGAGGCTGTATTTGTTGTTTCCGTTTTTCCTGATTTGGGCATTCATGTCTCCACCAATGACTAACATGTTGTGTTTCGGGATGCTACGCACTAATGAGGATAACTCATCGTAGAAGGCGACTAGTTCATTTTCTTCACTAACATTGGTGGGGCTGTAGCATGAGATGATTGTTGCTCTGGGGTTTCCGTTGAATGTAGCTGCCATCATTCTAGGCTGTATTTTCTCAACGCTATTAAGCGTTTTTAATGCTCTAGGTCCTATAAGTAATCCTACCCCTCCTACTGCGGCGTTGACAGAGTTTTTCCATGCGGATACAGTGGCGAGCGACCAGCCATTGCCAGTTTCGTGATATTTGATATCTTCGGAGTGCGTGTATCTGTGTTCTTGTATGCATATTATGTCTATCTTATGTTCTTCGGCCGATGCGATTAGCTCTTGGAGTTGTCCTATTCTATTTAGGGTTCTAACGTTAAATGTGGCTATTTGTAGTGTTTGCTTGCACTAACAGTAGTTTAAAAGATAAAGCTTAAAACATCATTATTTACTTGAACCAATATAAGCGCTTGCATAAACTATTGATTTAAAATAACCCAAGAAGGGCTAACATACCTGATAACTAGTCACCTAATTTAGTTTCTTTTCATCTACCTACATTTTAGGCAAAATATACTTTTCTATCGCTTCTTACATCTAACCGTATTACTAATTCCACTTCATCTTTGAGTATATTATCATCAGAAGCATCACTTCCTACTGACAGCGTGGATTGCTCAACTATCTCTTACTATCCACCCCGATCGGCCTTCGCTCTTGATAAGTCCTATAAACGGCATCCAGTGTCTGAACACAGCATATAAATATAATTTTCCTTGCTTGGACAACACTACTATGTTCATGTGTATAATTTCATAGGAGAACACCAACTTTAAGCATTGTCTTTACTTCCTGTATGTCTTACTCAACTTACTTGGATTGTTAGTGCGATGGGAGGTAAGTTGCCAGTCAAATGCTGTTTTTTATCGTGTTGATTTCATGACTTTTTCAAAATAGTACGCAGCATCTTTTGTAGTTCCCGTTTAGCCTTTTTCACAAAGTATTTCGAGAAAATCTTATTAGTTCAACACTACAATAATATTGAAACGCCAACAAGATTGAAGAATTCCGCTTAGGTATGATCTCTGATAAAGGACATCAAGAATTTGTGTATATAATATTCAGGATTTAGGCTTTCCTTTAAAAGGAATGGCCTCAACTGTTGTTATTCAAAATCTGATAAAATCTCCGAATGTTTAATTCCGATTTGAAATGTTGTCAAATTCTATTCACTCGTCAGATTTGAAAGATTTGCTTATGTTATAGTTTGCGCTTAACGCAATGCGCCTCTGTAAATAGCTATGTATGTTATAAACTCTAAGCTTATTTACATTATTTTTAGCTCAGCTACTTCGTAAACACAATGTTGATTAGAACATTAGAAAGCTGAAATAATTCTGTAAATCCGGGCGTTAAAAAATAATGTGATAAAAAAGAAAAACAAAAAGAAATGCCACAACCTTGCCTAAATGTCATTTATATCACTATACTCATTTTGCCGTCAAGAAGAGAGATTTGAAAATTGTTGAAAAGTATTTGTTTGTTATGGTCTCGAAATGCTTTTTTTATTCAAAAAAGAAGTGGGAAATTATTGCCTTGATTGGAAAACTTTAAATCGAAATATTATTTTGTCGTATGAATTAGGTTATATTTAATTTTGAAAATACATGTAAAAAAACCTCTTTTTAAGAACATTTGAAGAAGTTAGATTATTTACATTGTTTTAAAAATTCAATTTATTAGTTGTGGCTAATTGAAGACGTGGATAGATTTCAACTTAAAACATTAAAGGATTAAGACTGTCATTAAATTGTTTGCCTGCGAAGGTACTCAGTCTAGGAGCTGGTTAGTGGTACGAAGTTTTAAACTTAAAACTGCTTTTTATCACTGGTCACACACACACACACACACACACACACACACACACATATATATATATATACATATATATATATATATATATATATATATATATATATATATATGTATATTATACATGGGTCCGCTGAAAAATCCAAAGGCTGACCAAAATACTCTCACGGAACGTGACAAAAAAAGATTTATTTTTCAAAAACTTACCCCTTTACTCCATCTTCTGAAGTTGCATTGTATGAATACCATATGTCGAAGAGGTTATTAACAGCAGATATTTCGTCATCACGGGAAAATGCAGGCTACCATCGAATATATATATATATATATATATATATGAGTGTGTGTGTAAAGAGATGCAATCAAATAAATAAATAAAGAAAGAAAGAGAGAGAGAGAGAGAGAGAGAGAGAGAGAGGGAGAGAGAGAGTAGAGGTGGGGAGCATTGTTGACCAACTCTACTAACAGGGTTTAAAATGGTTAAAATAATGTCTTTAGCAGTTTCATAAATTTGTTTATTTTTCTACTTTAGTAAATTTCATTTTATTTGTATAAATATAATATATGCATTATTTATACTTTATAAGTGTAATTATACAGTATAATCTATTTTTACGGTCTAGATGTAAATATTGTATTATATATGTTATTGAGAAATAATAAAGAAAATATGGTGTATACAATTCACGGCCAACTGCCTTCCGTCACGAAAACTATACAAGTTAGACGAACCAGACACGCAGGACACTGCTGGAAAAGCAAGGACGAACTCTTCAGTGATGTACTCCTATAGACTCCCGCATATGGCCAAGCAAAAGCATACGACCAGATCGAACATACATACTGCAGCTATGTGAGGATACGGGATGTAGCCCTGAAGACCAGCCAGAAGAGATGAATGGTAGGGAGAGGTGGCGAGAGAGGGTCAGGGATATTCTTGCTAACGGCGCGACATGATGATGATGATATATATATATATATACACACACACATATATATATATATATATATATATATATATATATATATATATATATATATATATATATATATATATATATGACATATGAATAAAGCATTAAATGCCAATCGTTACAATAGGTTGGTGGCTGTAATTACATCTTGGAATTTTTATATATTTAGCTAGTACTGAATTGTTAAAAAAATTAATTGAAAGAATGAATTTAGTTATTCTTATCAATTTTTTGAAATGTCTTTTCTTGTTTACGGATGTTTTGCGATTACGATAGAAGGATGCTTGGTTTAGAGTCTCCGGATAATAGAATATCAATATTCCTGGATATTTAATTCAAAAGATATCTTTCTAGAAGAACAGCAATTATACTATTTAATCTAAATCTCGGAGGATTAAGGGTTTCATAGCTTTCCCAAGAGTATTAGTCCAAAAATGAACGTAATAGCTCGACCAGAGGTAAAACTCTCTGACTTCGAGGAAGAAGTCCAGTATTTTTGCCAATACTCTACAGTGACTACCCCAAAGGGATATTTGTTTATACTCTTAGCAAATTATAACCCTATTGATATAAAGTAATAAGTAAATTAAAAACAATTCAAAATTAGATGTTTTTATTCGTTAAAACAATTTCCCGATTCAGTAGGTCAAGAATTAAAAAAGAATATGAATTTTTTTTTTCTTTTTGTGATTCCCGAACCCAAAATATGGAGAGTTTTAATATTTTTTATTGTTAAAAAAGAAATCGGTATTTATGCATCTATGTTACCGCGATAAAGGCGAACTTTCACGAGCTTTTCTGGGCCGATAACGGAAAGAATCGGGCTATGCCGAAACGCCTAGCCAATCAAATTTAAGCAAGCAGGCGATAAGATAATTCAATCAATTCGTTGACAAAGTTAAGAGAACAGTTTTATTCCAGCAATTTTAAACAATATGAATTTATCGCAGGTAAACAACAAACTACAATCTGAAAAAGGTGTTACAATTCTGCCAAGAAAAAAATAGTGCTTATGCACTTATTCTATTGGGCTATTCTAAATAGTATTTTTAAGTTAAATTCAAATGTTACGATATCTTTTTTTATTAAATTGTTAGGTGAAAGTACTGAATAGTTACAAAACAGCCTCTCCTCCACATGTTAAGAATGGGTTTCTAAATAATCAAGTTATTATTTCCACACTCTACAATAAGTTCATAAGTACCAAAAATCTTATTGACGAAATTAAAAGTTGCTGGACATGCTAGCATCTTTGCCATTTAAAAAAATGAGAAAAAGCTCTACCTGGAGATGGTCTTCATGCGTTTTGTCTGCATATTCCGATTCTTTCTGTGATCGGTCCGTGAATGTTTGGCTTTATCACGGTAACATAGATGCATAAATACCAAGAAAACTTTATTAGATTTTTATGGAACACTTAAAAGTAAGATTTTTTAGAGATAAAGCAAAACAATATATAGAATGATGTGTTAATTAGTTGGTTGGGTTTTATGGGATATCAACCCATGTAGGTTATTTAACGCCAAATTCATTTTTATCCAAATAGTCAGCTCTATTTTTAAAAATTCAGTTTCGCAGGAGTACGCAGTTTTATTGTCAAAACAGTTCTAATTCTGCTAATTCAGTTTAGTATAAGTAGAGGTTTTGTTTACACACAGTTAAATGTCAAAACAGTTCTATATTAAACAATTCAATTTAGTGTAAGTACAGTTTAAACGTCAAAAACAGTTTCATTTCAAACAATTCGGTTTAGCATAAGAACGCGTTTTAAATGTAAATACAGTTTAATTGTCAAAAAGATTTCTATTTAAGCTGTTCCATTTAGTCAAATAGTTCTTATTAAAACGATTCAGTTAAGCATAAGTATGCAGTTAGTTCTATTTAAGGCGTAGATAGGGCCTTATCAGGTTCTACCATTCCGGGCCAGAATGGACCTGGGAGCAATGGCAGTGAAAGGGTGCACCGCATCCCCCAAAGCTCCAGCATCACTGGAACCTCATCATCCGATCATTTACTGTCATATCAAGGAAACTCGTTGGGGAGGTCTTACCTCTCTGCAGAGAAGCAGTCGGTGTATTCTACAGCCCCAACCTATATAAGATAAGATTAATTTATGTCTCGTTTACCAACTATATAACAGAATCACTGAAAAAAGTAGCAAATCTTTTGTGTATAACACTTTTTCATGTATAACACTCACCTCTAAATTGGAACAACGACATTCTGCAAAACAATTTCTCATATGTAATACGCAGTGATTTGTAATATTTTGTAGCAGGTAAATTTATTGTTAAAACCTACAAAGGTTGCTATGCTCAACTTTTATTACTTTGGATTGACTTAAAATATGAATTTATATTGTTTACCTTATGTCTTAAAACACAAAATCAATGCAGTTTTTAGAGCAAATAGACAGCCATATTCTCACAGACATGCATAAAGCTGACTGTGCGAATGAACCCACATTAGGAAGACAAAATCATTTTATAAGCACACAATCCTGTGAATATTTCTCTGTCAAGGTGTAAAACACATAAGTTTGACGAAAGATTTGACTTACATATTACGAATATGTTCGGAAACATTATTACATAGTTTTCATATTTAAAACGCAACTCTTATTTTGAGACAAAAAATAACGCGTCTTATACACTCGTAACCATGGTAACATACAATTTCGCAGCAAATTCACATTTGGGACTAACGTATTCAGATATGGTACACACAAACCCCGTTTTCATTTTTAACCGTACTTTTAGACAAAGAAAGTCATGTACATTTTTTTATCAAAGTAGAGGAATCATATTGTGAATTGAATTACCATGACTAGAAAATCCGTCAAACACTTGCACGTGACGTATGGAAAATCTGGACAGCCGTTTCGACCTTATGAGGTCTCAACCACAGTGTATACTGCAATCTCTCCTGCTGGAGATTGAACCAGTGGCCACAGAATATGTAATTACTCTAATTAAAAAATGTACATCTATATCCTTGCCCATGAGGTTATAATAATTACGTGGATGCGTATATCCAATCCTCCTGCGAAGACTTGGACCCAGAGGTGACCCGTATCATCTGTAAAAAGTACGGATGTAACTTGCCAGACTCATTTAGGTTAATTAGCTGTGCAATTACCATAACTAGTTGATTTGGCGTTACTTGTTTGCAATGTGGATTGTATGCTCAGTAGTAGGGTTACGACTCTGTAGTCGCTTGTTCGATCTCCAATTGGAGCGATCGCGGTTTACACTGCTGATGAGACCTAATAAGGTGGAAACACCTGTCCAGTGTTTCCATGTGTCACACGCAAGTGTTCACCCGATTTTCTGGTCATGGTAATTCAATTCACCAAGAAAATCATTTTATTATTAAGTGAAGCAATAATTAGACACATTGATTTCCATTGAATCCAATTTTTACGGGAGATATCTTATAGTTCGAACATTACAAAAAGAAAAAAAAAAGTTTTTTAAGTTATTAATAAAAACAAAAAAAAAGTATTTCGTGAGAGATTTAAACATAGATTTAAAATAGTTTAAGTCTGCTTTACTAATTCATCATGGCGTATTTGCCCAGTCGGCTTGGTTAGTAGAATACACTGACTGCAACTCTGCAGAGGGATAAGTCCCCACCCATGTGTCCTGGATATGACACTAAGTAATCTGATGGCGACGTCGCAGTAATGCATGGTTCTTGAGGAATACGGAGCACCCCTTCATTGCCATTGCTCCCAGGTCCAGTCTGGCCCTCAATGGTAGCACCTGATAGGGCCCTATGTAATATAATGGCCGAGGGATTTCGTTTTTTTGCCTTTAGGTTTAGTTAGGCTGAGAACCTTTCTGCTCAGTGCATGGGTTACGTAGGTGCAACATTAACGCACGTGTTCACGCGCGTGTGGGTGGAGCGGACGTGTCACTCAGAGATGTCACAATTGCCCAGAGGGGAAATGGGGCTTGCCTGCGCGAATGACGTCACGCACCGGAAGCGCGCGGAGGATTTTGGGAACTTTGAAGAAAGTTAGTTGAGTTGAGAACTGGACACCGAACGAGAAGGGTTGACTTTCGCTTGCTCACGGAGGCCTTGGGCAGGTGTCGCACGAGATGAAAAAGCCAAAATAGAAAGAATGTGTCTCTCCCTCCTTATGTCGAAGAACCTTTAAACTCAAAGGTAATAAAAAGTTTCGTATCTGAACTGAGAAGTCGTTACGTGTTTTTCGTGTTTCGAGATTCCTATGTTCTACGTTCTATCTTTATGGACATTCGATGTACGTTTCACATATAGCCATATAATGGCTATGGTACACCTATCTATGGGTTAAATAGAACTTACCGCATACTTATGCTAAACTGAATTGTTTGATTAAACTGAATTGCTTGAAATAGAAATGTTTTTGACAATTAAACTGTACTTATATTTAAACTGCGTGTTTATGCTAAATTGAATTATTTGAAATAGAACTGTTTTTTTTTATATTGAAACTGTACTTACACTAAACTGAATTGTTATATATAACTGCTTGAATAGTTTGAAATAGAAATGTTTTTGAGAATTAAAATGTGTACTCGTGCTAAACTGAATTGTTTTAAATTAAACTGATTATTTATATAAAAATGGATTTGGCGTGGAATAACCTACAAAGATTGCTATGCCATAAAAGCCAACAAACCAAATCAAACCAAAACTTATATAAAATTTACGAAGCCAAAATATTCAGTTACTCAAAAAAAGGTTTTGTGCTTGATCACAAATTAATTTATTTACTCCTAAATAATAGTAATAAAAAAAAAATGAAAATCTTCTAAGTGCGATGATACTATTATTTTTTCTCAAGAAAAATAGTAAACAGTGAAGTGTAGCGCACATAGTATCCGATTCATTGATAATAATTTACTTGTCTAGCTATCTTACTTAAACACCGCACGAGACATAAATATTTAATAAGCTTACCTTAGTTGCGACACACTTCTAAAAAAACATTCGCACCCACTGAGAAGGAATCTCACTAGTAACACTCTGCTAAATTAAACCAGAGGGAGGTGACCGGTCTCAAAAAAACTAATTTAAAAAAAAATTGACCTTACACTAAATGAGAGGTGAGCATCTGAGTCATCACTAAGTAGAGTCAAGTATGATATATTTGCTTGGTTAGCATTTCAATGGGAAAAAAATCATAGTTTTATTGGACCATATATAAGAAGAAGAGATCTCTTGTGAGAATAGAAACCGTAGCTAATTACGTGAGGCCTTCAATAAGTTTCCAGACTTTTTTTTTTGTACGAACATTTAAAATTGTCGTAGACTCTTGAAAATTCAGTATGTTATTGATATACATCTTATGAAATGACTGATTAATTTCTATGATTTCAGGTTCAAATGAACTGCTCCAACAGGAATTGAAATACACCCTACTAAAGCCTGATTGTCACAGCTGCGGAATTTCAAATATGCAATCTGGACATGATGACACATTAGAAGAACTATATGCAATGAAAATTCTGTTTTAAACTCGGAAAAAATGCTATACAAACGTATGGAATACTTCAGACTGCTTTTGGACCATCTTGCATGAATCGGGCCTCGTTTTTCGAGTGACATAAGAGATTCAAGGAAGCCAGGGAGTCTGTGAAGGATGGTGAGAGGTGTGGGAGATGTAAGGAAGTCAATACACCAGAGTTGATTGGCCGAAGGTTTAGGGTTAGGGTTACTATGTTGAGGTTTTAAGGGAGTTCAGGAAGAGATTCCTAGGGAAGAGGCCAGCACTCTTCAAATCGGGTCAATGGCATTTCCACCAGGACAATGCACCAGTCCACAACTCCATCCTTGCACAGACTATTTGACCAAGATGGGCATCAAGACAGTTTCTCACTCTCCTTATAGTCCAGACCTTGCTCCCTGTGACTTTTGGTTACTCCCCAAGCTCAGAGGCTGTCGTTATGAGATAATTGAGGAGATGAAAGAGGCTGTAACGAAGCTCATTGACACGCTCACACACGAGGACTTCCATGGGGCTTTCCAGATGGTTTTGAAACGGTAAAACAAGTGCATTGCAGCTGGGGTAGATTACTTCGAAGGGGGCCAGAGTTTCATGTGTGTACTCTCAATAAAAGTGCCCATGCGAAAAAAGTCTGGAAACTTATTTAATGATCCTCGTAACATTCTGACCTAGATTACTTACAGCTACAACGACCGAATCGGATCATTCGATAGGACTTAGAATAATACGAATGCACTATCTACAACGGTTTAAGATCCCCCCAAAAGACTATATTGTGTGTGGCACGAAACTACATCTGATCTTGAAGATCTATCTCTGGATTGCCCAGTCGGCTGGAGCTGTAGAATACACCGACTGATTCTCTGCAGAGAGGTAAGACTCTCCTAACGTGTGTCCTTGTTATGACACTAAACAATCCGATGGTGAGGTTCCAATACTGCTGGAACCTTGGGGAATGCAGATTACCCCTTCATTGCCATCGCTCCTGGGTTCACTCTGGCCCGGAGTAGTAGCAACTGATAGGGTCCTATGTATGGGTAAAATAGAATTGCTTAAAATAAGACTCTTTTGTCATTTAAACAGTTTATTCTAAACGGAACAGTGTGGAATAGAACTGCTTAAAATAGAACTAAACTCTGTACTTATGCTAAACAGAATTGTTTGAAAAATATATTTTTGAGATTTATCTGAACTGTTTTGACATTTGACTGTTTGTTTACCAAAACTATGTTTACACTTAACTGAAATGTTTGACATTTAATTCGGCATTAAATGACCCGAAAAGGCTTGAAACGCCGTAAAACAAAATAACTAGCCAACCAATCTTTTTCTTGAGCTCTATATAATCTAAAGTGTCCTCTCTTTTGCTGTTACACCCAGATCAGCTCTGACCCAGTGTACTATTAAGATCCATTCTATGGGTCAAATAGGTCTGTTTGCAAATTAATTACATTAACAATAGTTACTTCAAATTATTGTTAATTACTTAGAATTGAATTACTTATTTTGAATCGGCTCATAGGCCTAGTGGGTAGAGTGTTCGCTAATGGTCTGGGAGACCTAGGTTCAATCCCAGGTCGCGTCATACCAAAGACCTTAAAAATAGAATTTGAAACTTCCTTGCTTAACAATCAGCATTATAAGGTATGTATCAAGGTTAAAGTGGAGCAATGCAGAGAAAGGAGTACCGCTCTCCCCTACACATCAGTGTAGTAGCTATTGAAAAGGAAGCCTTCTGGCCACCCTCGACTACGGTAGCCATCTTTACTTAGAATCACTATTTTTGGCTACGTGAAAATATATATTAGCCATCAAATTATTGGTACTAAAGATCAATACTTGAAACCATAAAGATGTGTGCAAATAAATAAATATTATTAAACAGGAATAACGATTATAAACCATATAATTATCTATCACTTTTATTGCACCGGACCTTGACGTAATTGTTTGAGTGTTCGCCAATAGTCTGGGAGACCTGTGTTCAATCTCAGGTCGAATTATACCAAAGATTCAAAAAATGGTACAGGATGCTACCTTGCTTAACACTCAGCATTATAAGGTAAGGATTAAGGATAAAATGGAGCAATCTCGAGAAAGGAGTAATGCCCTTCTTTATGCCTCGGTCTAGTAGCTATCCAAAAGAGAACCTTCTGGTAACCCTTGACTACGGTTCCAAACTTTACATTACTGTTAGCCATGGATACTAGATGTCATAGACGTGTGTGCAAACAAACGATTTAGGACAAATACTAAAATGCAACAAAAATCCTAAGAACTTCGCAAAAAATTGTTATGCTTTGAATCAAAAATTTACAAATAAATAAAATTTGGGCTGTAAATAACCCATAAGTGTTTAGTATGTTATCAAACACTTAAAACTGTATATTTACTCAAACAGGTTTGTTCGCGGAGTACAGATAGTTTCAAATCAGAGTTTTCTTCGTCCTTGACTGCTACACCAACAATAAAGAGCTCAACCGTCCTACTATTTCCCACAAACAGGAGTGAAAATAGTCGGATTAATAACCTTCCCAAAAGTATGAGCACTCAGTGAAATAGCAGTCAACCTCATCCAGTATTTAAACGCAATTTCCAGGATACATATCGTGCGATGATCCTATTTACCCAACCCCTCCGCTCGAGCAGGATATGACACAAGGCCAATTTTTAAAGCGGAGTTTAACAGGTTTGAATTTTCCTTCTCCTAGACTAGTTGCCTCACCAAGGCTGAAGAACCTAGTCTGCCCTACTATTTACCCATAGCTGGAGGGAGAATAATTGGATGCATACCTTTCCCAAGGGTATTAGTGCTATGTGAATTCAATCAGTCAGGATTTGAACTCGTGTCGCCGTGTCCATATCCTGCAACGATAACCATTACACTACGGGCACCTCCTACATATCGCACGATGATCGTCATTACGCCATAAGCGTATGGATTGATTCGGTTTTATAGCATATCAATGATTATAGGTTATTTAAAGCCAAATCCAGTTTATGAATCTATTTGAGAAATATACAGTTTGTAAACATAATTCAACAAAATTATATAGTTCCAAGTATTACAATGTATCTTTAACAATTCAATTATACATCAGTCATTTCTTTTAACACAGTTAAATGATCAAACAGTTCTTTTACTAACAATTTAGTTTAGCATGTCAAAGTGAATAGTTCCAACTATAACTATCAATCACTGATAATACAGTTAAACATCAGTCCTTTGTTTATGCACAGTTAAATGATCAAACAGTTCTTTTACTAACAATTTAGTTTAGCATGTCAAAGTGAATAGTTCCAGCTATAACTATCAATCACTGATAATACAGTTAAACATCAGTCCTTTGTTTATGCACAGTTAAATGATCAAACAGTTCTTTTACTAACAATTTAGTTTAGCATGTCAAAGTGAATAGTTCCAACTATAACTATCAATCACTGATAATACAGTTAAACATCAGTCCTTTGTTTATGCACAGTTAAATGATCAAACAGTTCTATTTTTAACAATTCAATTTAGCGTCATTTGTTTGCACTTAGTTTAAATGTTAAACAGATCAATCACTGACAATATAGTTAAACATCAGTCATTTGTTTATGCACTATTAAATGATCAAACAGTTCTATTTTTAACAATTCAATTTAGCGTCATTTGTTTGCACTTAGTTTAAATGTCAAACAGATCTCTTTGACCTATACATAGGCCCCTATCACGTGTTCCTTCTCCGCTTCAGTGTGGACCTACGAGCAATGGCAATGAAGGAGAGCTATGCATTCCCCAAATGTCATATCAGGACACTCGTTGTGGGAGGTCTTAACCTTCTGCAGAGATACGGTCGGTGAATTTTACAGCCTCAGACCACTGGTCTCGAGCGTATGGAGTACCAGTAAGAATCGAACGTATTATTAATTGTCCGCTTTTTTAGCTCGCTACCAATTACAAAACGCGAGCCAGTTTGCTGCTCTTATAGATGCCATGCAGGGTTGCTGTGATAGAAAAAGAAAAGTATAGCATCTATTCAAATATTTGAATATGCATTTGTGCTTTTATTTATTTTTTGTTTAATATTTTGCCGGGTTTTATCTTAACTTTTTTTTAGCCGCATCTATCAGCAAGGGATTGAGTTTTTCGGTGATGATTTTGATCTTTGTGTTTATTTATTTCTGTTTAGTGTCCTGGTGCGTCGCTTGCTCCTGGCCTTTCGCAGCGAACTCTATCCCGTCCCACGGGGAAGGTTGCAATAAACAGAACGAATGAATCACAGAATGCGGGGTATCGGTTAGGGAGAGATTGGGTAATGGTGGGAAGAGTAAAAGAGCAATAAAATGACAGCGAGGAGGAATATAGTGGGAAAAGATTTGTCCATGGGATAATTCGGAGAAAATGATGTGATGGGGATAAGAGCAGTATGTATATGGGAAGGAGAGGGAGTGATTTCCTACGAACCAAATTTCGAGTAGTGCTGATATTGGAAAATATATACTTGCAAATCATCATACAAAAAGATACATTTCTACGGATATGTCTGCAAGGATAGAGGAGTTTTTAGCATATTCTCTCTCTCTCTCTGTATATATATATATATATATAGTCTGATGATAGTATAAGCAAAAACATTGACTCCAACAGACGTTAATTCATTTCAAACTTGGACCTATATATGCTCTATCCACGATACTGGACATTTTTACCAATATATATATATATATATATATATATATATATATATATATATATATGACACGTTACTGATGTTTTGACTTCTGAATAAGTTTCAAAATTAGGTCCTTGCCAGGAGAAATACATTTTTGATGAACTGTTTTTTTTTATTTCGAGAATTTAAAATGTATTTTCGTATATGCGTGAATGTGCGTCTGTAAGAGAGAGAGAGACAGAGACAGACAGAGAGAAACAGAGACAGAGAGAGAGATAAAGAGAGAGAGAGATAGAGAGAGAGAGAGAGATGGGAAAAGAGAGAGAGAGGGTCGAGGAAAAGGCGTAGATAGATGGATAGATAGATAGATAAGAAAGAAAGACTAAAAGATAGATAGATAGATAGATAGATAGATAAGAAAGAGAGACTGATAGATAGATAGATAGATAGATAGATAAGAAAGAAAGACTAAAAGATAGATAGATAGATAGATAGATAAGAGAGACAGACTAATAGATAGATAGATAGATAGATAAGAAAGAAAGACTAATAGATAGATAAGATAGATAGATAGATAGATAGATAGATAGATAAGAAAGAGAGACTAATAGATAGATAGATAGATAGATAGATCAGAAAGAAAGACTAAATGATAGATAGATAGATAGATAGATAGATAGATAGATAAGAAAAATAAGAAAGTTAGATAGATTAAAATGAGTCAGAAGAAAATTAGAAATAGTTATTAATTTTTTGTTGTTTGAAACTAGTTTCCTCTTGAGGTCAACAGAAGAAGAAGAATTTCGTACAGAAAGTTTTTGTATACATTTCAAAGTGCTTTTAAAAGAGTTGCAATGAAAGGAGTTTAGAGAAAACAAAACCAATATCGTAGCATATCTATTTGTCTAATTTTACTTCTTTTTTTAATGTTTTATGCATATCGTTTTATGATTTTGGTATTGTGTCCACCTGATGGTTAGGGTGACCTGTGGGAAACAATCCCAGCCTGAACACACATCGTTAGCAATCTTTACCTGGTCACCCTTGAGAAGCAATCTCTGCCTTGTCACCCGTTGGTTGCAGTCCATCACTGGTCACCCGGGGAAAACAATCCCTGCAGGTGTGATTAGGAATAGTTTCAAATTAACTGAAATTGCTTCAATTAGAAATTTATTTATTGGGGTGATGTTTAAGGAGAAACCATAGTAGCGGCTGCCTTCAACTACCAATGACCCCAGATTATCAATTACGATAATATTCCCTGTAGGTGCGTAAGGGTTACTCATAAAAGTTAAGGAATTCTGAAAAGGAACAGTCAGTTACTTAGCTGCTGTCAGAGCAAAATATAATGACTGTTGGGTATCACCCACCTTTTTCCATACAATGAACTAGTCCCTCTGCCATATATAGCAATAGCTACTAAAACCAGGGCAGACTAGGAGGTGAAGAGCAGCTTCTTATAGGAATAGTATTAGAGCGTTGGAGACTGGAGATCGCACTAGAGCACCTTACTTGCTACCGTAATAATGGAAGCCAATACTATCATTGGACTATATCTTTATTATGTATTTACTAATCCAATGTTCTTGTCTACTAATAGTCTCTCTATTGTATATACTTTTTCCTGAGAATATATCTCTATTTTCCTCTCATATCGTGGTTTGTCCTTTATTCAATATTACATGCGTTCCCTAACCAGAACGCAACAATGACATAAATAGAACGTCTTGCAACTCCGTTATTGTGGGTTGCCGACGATTTATCAAACAATAGATCTGTTTTTTATCGACTCAAGAAAATTCACTTCACGTATTCGTATACAGTAGACCTGTCCAGAGTAAACCTGTAACACCCATGATAAACAGACTGGGAGTTTTTTGCATTTATCATTTTCTTGGCATGAACTCGCCATCATCTCTTTAACTTGTCTTTGCTTCTGCCGACGTTCTTCATGATTTAGCAGCGCCACATACCATAAATTCTGGTATAAAAGTCAATTTGGTAGATGAGTCATCATCAAGTTTTTATTCTTTAGCTCAAAATTATGCTTTTGACCAAAACCTGCAGTATATGTGTTGGGCATCACCCACCTTTTCCACACAATGAACTAGTCCATCTGTCACATATAGCAATAGCTACTAAAACCAGGGCAGACTAGAAGGGGAAGAGCAGCTTCTTATAGGAATAGTATTAAAGTGTTGGAGGCTGGAGATCGTACTAGATCACCTTACTTGTTACCGTAATAACGGAAGCCAATACTATCGTTGGACTAAATCTTTATTCTGTATTCACTAATCCTATGTTCTTGTCTATTAATAGTCTCTCTATTGTATATACTTTTTCCTGAGAATATATCTCTATTTCCTCTCATATCGAGGTTTGTCCTTTATTGGATATTACAAGCGTTCACTAACCAGAACGCAACAACATGTTAAGCCCCAAATATAAAGTAGTAATTTACTAAATTCTTTGTTTAGATGTGGCACAAGGCCATATGAATGGGGCAACTAATGAGACTCGAACTCACTCGTGAAGATTTGCTTGTCAAGCTAGTTAACCATTGCACGACCTTAGGTGCCCTCTAAATATACAGTAGTTATTTACTAAGCTTTTGGCTTAGATTTAGCACAAGACCTTATGAATGGGGCACAGAAAAAGACTCGCTAGTCTAGTTTGCAAACCATCACACCACCCGAGGCGCCTGCTCAAACCATACAGTAGACTACGAGTAGAATCAAAATTTTTAATCATCAATGAAATAACTTTCAAGTGCAATTTATTTAGAATGCTGAGCCATATAAGTTTAGTAATAATGTCTATGCGTATATAGTCAATAATCTACCATCTTGTTTCATTTAACTTTCATTACTCCAGTCGTGAATGTGTACGTAATTTTTCTTTGAAATCAGAATTAATTTAACCATATATGAGACATGCTAATCTTACAAATTAAAATTTATATTCTTATGAATCGACAATCTACTACGCTATCATGAAATTGCGTCGATAAACAATGTACCATATTAGTTTTCGTTACCGCCTGTCTACTGTGACGTTCCAATTAGCCTTTAAAGTCAATGTACTGTTCCAGACAGAGATGTTGAACTCGCCTGATACTCATCGCGTGCTACTCTCCGGATTTGTCTTCTTAATGACTTGAAGCATGGCTTCGGAATCTACGCTGACCATGCCTGATCGTCTAAGATCTTATAATTTGAGTTAAATTTCTTGAACCTTACTGTACAGGGATCAACTGATGCTTCCCCTTTCGAACATGTTTTTTTGGTTGCTTCCGTGGTATTATTGCCGAGTTAGAACACGTAAGGATTTGGTTTCTGAACTGCAGTACGTTGAGTAGCTTTCAAATCACACACCGAGTGAAGCAATGTACTACGTGTCAGCACACCATCTACCAAGATACTACCAACTACAGCAAGAGCCTACCACAACATAAATTGCTTTGGTCACGTGATATACAAAAACAAGCACGTAGGAAAATAATGCCAAAGCTTTGACACACCCTAGTCTGTTTCCTTCTGATTTTCGCGGTAACTGTATTTCCCCAGCTCATTGGTCTAGTGGTTAGAGTGTTCGCCAATGTTTCAATCCCAGGTCGGGTCATAAATACAAAATGGAAACAATTTATAATTTATCTAAAATAAATTTTAACAATATTTGTTTGGTCTGGTTTCTTCTTAAATAGCATATCAAAAAATATACATATATATGTATACATATATATTTATATATATATATATATATATATATATATGTATATATATATATATCATTAAGAAAAACAACAAACCGGTCACATTAGGATTATAAATTTATTTCCATCCTCTTACGCGCTTTTGAAAAATCCAAAAACACGAAAAAAGATTAACAGGACTTCTTCAGATCTTATGGATGAAATAAATCAGAATAGACACAGGAAAGAAGGTGGGAGGGTATAGAAGAGGGGTGAAGAGTTATCTCCTTATTTAGCCCACTTACTTTTTGTTTTATTTTATTGTCGGTTAGAATTATTGTAAATTAATTAAAAAAATTTTTTTTTCAAAATTTAAAATAATTTTCAACTTGAAACTACAGATTTTATACTAGATTAGAAAAATATCTTTATTCAATAACTTTACGTAACGATACAGTAACATTCATATTAAATTAATTTCAGGATTTATTTAGATTTAACTTTTTTAAAAATTTATTTAGAACCTATTTATCAATTACACTTTTAATGATTAGTACGTATATATGATACGTTTTTTTTTCACCTTTTCTATCTATTACTTTATTTTATTTATTCATTTACATTAATTCTCAATTTAATCCTATGTTGTTTTTTAAAAAATATTTATGCTAATTATCTATAGTTTAAATTTAGCCCTATGTCTACACCTAGCTATTAATTCACATCTCATAATTTATAATTTTTCCGGCTCTGGATAAAGCAAAATTTGCATCTTTTCTTCTAAACACAGATTACCTCTACTATAGAAACATTTTGGAGTATTTGATCTTTTTAATATGGACCATTGAATCTTAGGGGTTAAACCTTTATTTTTCAAACCCCAAAAATGCTTAGATAGAGCAGTTTGATGTTTCAGATGTTCATGGGAGAAATATAAATATAAATATAAATGATAGGAAAACTTATATTGGAATCTCCTCCATGAAATGGAAAATTAGATACGCTAATCACAAATATTCTTTCTCCCATGTATATATATATATATATATATATATATATATATATATATATATTACTGGACTAAAAATGAAATCATCGTCCGAACTCCTCCTGTATTTTCATATTTGCACAGTTAAGTACCGTCATATATACTTCAATTTTGCTCTCTCTCTCTCTCTCTCTTTCACTCCCTCTCTCTCTCTCTATATATATATATATATATATATACACATATATCTATATAATTTGACATGCTATTTAAGAAAAAAACAAACCAAACAAATATTACTAAATTTTTTTTTAGATAAATCATAAATTGGTTCCATTTTGTATATATGAAGATAATCGTTTAATTTACAAACTTGCCTTATTCATAGAATTCCACCTGCAACAAAAAATCTTACAGATGTTTAAATTAGGATGGGTTAATTTACACAAACACCATTTTCCTGTTTTTTTTATTTAAATCTTTCTCCTATACTTTATTGTTTTAACCTCCTTTGCTTTCACCCGAGAGTTTAAATTTATGCAGTTTTTTCTTTCTTCTTCTTGTTTTCATATATATATATATATATATATATATATATTCTGTAATCAATATTTGCTGTTTTTCACCCTCAAATTAAACGTGTGAAGTCATCTGATGAGAAGAAGAATCTAATGATATTTATAATGACCATTTAACCAGGTTTGAGTTTTTTGCCAATAGTCCGGTAGACCTAGGTCCGATCCCAGGTCACGCCATAACAAAGACTTTAAAAATGGTACTTGATGCCACCTTGCTTAACAGTCAGCAATAAAAGGTACGTATCAAGAGTAAAGTGGAGAAATCCAGGGAAATGAGTAGCGCCCTCCCCTACACGTCAGTGTAGTAGCTATTGAAAAGGGAGCGTTCTGGTCACCCTCGACTACTGTCGGTAACATTACTTAATCTCTCTCTCTCTCTGTCTCTCTCAATATATATATATATAT
Source organism: Sepioteuthis lessoniana (assembly GCA_963585895.1). Lineage (NCBI taxonomy): Eukaryota > Metazoa > Mollusca > Cephalopoda > Myopsida > Loliginidae > Sepioteuthis > Sepioteuthis lessoniana. The sequence goes on along the minus strand of OY757928.1, from coordinate 17,675,663 downwards.
ATATATATATATATATATATATATATATATATATATATATATATATAGTGAAATGATAAGTTGTTATAAAATAAATATTTTCTTAAATCAGTAATGTTCTCGACAATAGGCGAATAGAACATGATAAAACCTAAAATAAATTGTTTTTTTACTTTCTCATGTTATTTTCATGACGATAAGTTTCATATATTTGTATAAAAAATAATACATTCTTCATTTGAAATATGCTAGTAGATTGGACTATGTCAAACTAATAAATACTGACATGACTCGTAACAAGGCAAAAAAAAAAATGACTGCGTGGCTTTTGAGCAGAGGTATGCAAAAGCAGAAGTAGGAAGTGAAAAACAAAAAGAAGACAAACAAAACTTCTATTATAAAAGGGGAGTCTCCTTCACTTATGGACTAATATGCTGGACTTTGACATTTAAGTAAGCATGTTCGATTTCCAGCCAACGTTCACTTTCGAACACGTACCGTTGGAAAAGGCATGAAATTACATTACACTTCCAGGGTTAAATACTACTACTTCTGTTCTTCTACAAGGATAGTTTTTGCATTTAACCCACGAAGTTTGATATGCCGTTTAAGAAGGAAACCAAAGCAAACCAAACCAAACCAAATATGTTTTACTAAAATATATTCCAAAATACTTATAAATTGGTTCCATTATATACAGTTGGACCTTTTAAATATGTGGCGATGGAAGCGAAGAATGGCATCATTTATATTTAGTATTATAGATATAATTTATTATCTCTAAATAAATCTAAATAACATCTCCATTTGTTAAATACTGTGACGAATATATGTGTGTCTTATTTTTTTTTTATATTACACCTTCGGCTATATTCATTGCCATTAAATGAAAGATATGGCGTGATTTCATTCAAATAAAATGATCAATAAATTTGTGCATATTAACCGAAATTATAGCCGTCGAGTCAATTTGCTTATGGGTTATGATAATGGTGGCATATTCAATGCAGTTACGTTCATATTAATAAATGTAAATGTATAAAACAACATTTTCTTAATAGGAAAGTTTCGATATTCAAGCAAACCTAATTAAAATTATAACAATTGTAAATGAGGGAATGAAAAGAGAAAGTCTCAAGCAGAGAAACAAGAGGAAAGGCTGTGGATTTTATGAACATTTCCATGGCAACAAAATATTTAAGATGCTACGAAAAAATAGACCAGAATTTGATCTTGTAAGCTAAAAAGGAGAAATATTCTTAGCTATTTCTTCTTTTAAGCAACATACTTTTAGTTATTAAGTATAATTACAGTAAATTGCTATGTCACGTAATTCAATGACTTCCATATATCATTCTCAGGAATTTAATAATAATAATAATAATAATAATAATAATAATAATAAATATATTTAGAATGTGATAATTTATGGAAGAATAGCAAATGTATGTTAGATGGAAAATTACTCATATAATGAACGAATGCTATAAATTGGCACAAGAAATATAAAAGGAGTCATAACTGGTTGGATTCAGATTATCTGTTAAAATGCTCGATGATCTTATATTAATTGACAAGAAATAAAAACTTAACATTTATCATATTTTGGGGATCCAACGGTTCACATATAGAAAATAAAAGAAAGCGAAAATAGAGACATCCAAATCTTTCTAGAGAGCTAAAACGGCTATGGAATGTGGAAGGTGACGGTTAGTGGTTAGTATGGCTGGAACTGTCCTTTGGAGAAGAATAACATCGGTTAACACCGGCGTAGGAAGCTCTCAAAGGAGAAAAAATTAATAGTGAATTTGATAAGATTCCTCAATTTTGAATAATAAAATGTCAGAAAATGATTAAAATGTCCAAGTAAGTCATTAGTTTCAGCACGAAAACTAAGAAGAATCCCAGATTGTAATTAGTAGCCGGAAAAAAAAGCTTGGTCGAAGATGAAATTCAAAGAGGCTTCTTCCAGAGAGGGTCACTCGTGACATTACTATTTCTGAATACAAGGATGCATGCAAATTATTTAGAAAGAACATACCAAGTTGGCAGTAAATTTTTAAAAAATATCGAGAAAAAAAAAGAACCACTATATATATATATATATATATATATATATAGAGAGAGAGAGAGAGAGAGAAAGAGGATATTAAAATAATTACCAATAATTAAAATCAACAAAAACCCTTCACTTGAACAATAAAATTCTACTGCTGAGATATAAGAACGAATATTGGGATTAAAATTATACCAGTCTCATAATGGAAAAAAGGTAAAAAAAAACCAAAGGGAAATAACTGCCAAACAAGAGAAGAATCAGAACCCCGCAAGAAGAAAGAAAATAGAAGTATCAAAGAATATTAGAAACAGACTCCCTCAGAGATGAAGAAAAGGTAAGAAAGAATTGCCTTACAAGAACAAGAAACTTTAGGATAACAAACCATACATGAGAAATGAAATCAAAGGTCTAAATACCTAAGCAATCTTCTTTTGTCATATTATCAAACTGGACATGGGAAAAACCTAGATGAAACATAGAACAAGAAAAATGATGACGATGCACCAAGTCTTACACCCGAGAGATGACAAAGTCGTACTCTATATGTATAGAAAAGAGGGAGGAAGAGGATTTTCCGGTATTAAGAATTGAGTGGAAGCAAAATTTCCTGGACTTGTGAAATATACAAAAAAGCTCTGATAAAATCTAATTGCAACTGCCTGTAGAAGGTATATCAACAGATTTTACTTAAGCACAGACATGAGAAAACAATAAGAAAAAAACCCAGAAAGAAAAACAACAGTATATATATACTTCAAACATAAAACAAAGGAAATTGCATATTAGATACCCTGGTCATAGTTAACAAGAGAAAAGCTGGTCATGGTTAGGAAGCAAAAAAACTGGTTAAGAGGAGAAAAACTGGCGAAAGAAATTGAATTTATATTAATGGCAGCGTAAAATACAGCCATATGAACTAAATATATCAAAGAAAATACTGATAAAACACCAAGTGTCAACCCTGTAGAAAGGGAGAGAGAGAGAGAGATGTAGGGAGAGCAAGAGAGATGGTGAGAGACAGAGAGAGGAAACAAGCCACATGATAAGTGAATGAACAAACATTGATAATACACCGAGTGTAGACCATGTAAAGAGAGAGAGAGAGATAGTGTGAGAGAGAGAGTGAGGAGGGAAACAAGCCACATGATATGTGAATGAACAAAATGGTGAAGAAAGAGAACAAGAATAGGCATTTCTGAGTGGGGAAATTGTTCCACTGAGAATAGTGCAAGCGACTAAAATTTGATCATACTGACAAATGGTTCATGCACAAATCAGAAACGTTCCTACAAAATAAAACCAACAAAATCCAAGAGGATTTTGAGATAAACATCGCTGATCCAATCTCGTGTCTACAGGCAGATTTTTAGTTCGAGAAAATCACAGATTTAAAGGAAATGAAAGCGAAAAATCCGAGAAATATCTAGATTTTGCCAGAGAGTTGAAAATATAAGTGTAATATGAAAGTGACTGTAATATCAATCTTAATCAGAGCACTTGGAATCATCCCTTCGAACAGAGCCTAAAAGTTAGAATATGTGAACTGGACACTGAGTTCGTCCTAGCCCCATCACTGCTGCGATCTGTGAGAATACTTAAAAGAATGATAAAGAGCAGAGGATAAATGCTGTGTGATAAAATTGAGGTGATAAGGAATGAATGTTTTTTTGTGCAGAACTGGAGGAAATGAAATTAAACATAATGATAAGTTGAGTAACAAAACACCCATAACCAGAAAGACATGCTGAACACTGATGGAGTGTAAAATAATTAGGGATTTTAGTAGTATTTATTTATAGTTAAACTTGGAGTTTGAAACTTCAGGGTTTTGTTCTGTGGACATGTCAGTTCATATGATAATAAGCAAATAAGAAGGACAAGTTTGTTTTAGAATTAGCTGTTACACAACATTCAAGATAAATAAAGAGATACATATCAGCTGATATTTAGCAATGACTTATTACTAAAAAGACTTAGTGATGACGATTGATTAAGCGATTAGGCAATGAATAATTTTAGGAAGTAAATATAAGAAAGAGATTTGAAGACGCCAGGGCAGATCCCAGACCACAAACGAGAGCAGTTCACAAGTAATAAATTTTTGTATTCAGTGAATAAACAGAGTTGTGCTGTGTTTAAGGGGTAAGGTTGCACCATATTCTGTTTGGTGCTGTAGCCTTACAGATAAAGGAGTTAAGGACTCATAAGCGACATTGTCCTGTGGACTATTACACGTGAACATACCCTGCAAAAACTTACATACATCAGCTCTCAAGGAGCATTGGATGTCCTGTAAAGAATCTAACAAGAACCTCCGAATATGGCAACGTAGAGACAGAGAGAGAGACAGAGACAGAGACAGAGAGAGGGATAGAGAGAGTTAGTTAAAAGAATCTGTAGTATCAACGTGACAATGATGAATTACTACTACGACTGAGTGATTATAATAATTTCTTTTGTTTTTATTGGTTGGTCGTTTGGGTTTTATGTCATATCAATCTTTGTAGGTTATTTAATGCCAAATCCATTTTTATACAAAGAAGCAGTTCTATTTCAAAGAATTCAATTTAGCATTAGTACTCAGTTTAATTATCAAAATCATTTCTATTTCAAGCTATTCAGTTTATTCAAAGTTCTAATTCAGCTAATTCAGTTTAGTATAAGTATATATTTTGTTTCCACACAGTTAAATATCAAACAGTCCTATATTAAACTATTCAGTTTAGCGTAAGTACAGTTTCAATGTCAAAAACAGTTCCATTTCAAACAATTCAGTTTAGCATAAGTACGTAGTTTAAATGTAAGTGCACAGTTTAACTGTCAAAAAGTTTTTTATTTCAAGCTATTCATTTTAGTCAAACAGGTCTTAATCAAAGAATTCAGTTTAGCATAAGTATGCAGTTTAGTTCTACTTAACTCATAGATAGGGTCCTATCAGGTGTTCCTTATCCGGGCCAGAGGGAACGTGGAAGCAATGTCAATGAAGGGGTGCTTCACATTTCTCAAATCCCTCGAATCCCTGGAGCCTCACCATCAGATTGTTAAGTGTCATATCCAGAACCCTCGTTATGGGGGTCTTACTCCATTGCAAAGGTGCAGTCGGTGTATTCTACTGCGCCAGCCGACTGGGCAATTATGTTTTGAAATGGGTCCATTATTTTTACATTGTATTTTATAGAGATTAAATTTGTAAATTATATGATCATTATGCATTTTCCCAACACCTCCACTGGGGCACGATGTGATACAAGGTCGGTTTTTATGTGAAGTTTAACTGGTTTGAGTTCACAGTTTTCCCTCTCCTAATATAGTCAATACCGAGATTAAAAAGCCCACGTTGCCCTACTATTTGTGAATGACTGGAGGGTGAATAGTTGGATTCAAACGTTTTTTCAAATGTATCAGCACTATGTGCATTGCAACCTGCTTCCTCCAAGATTTGAAATCGGGTCGCTGTATCCATTTAAAACGACTAGAACCATTTTTTTTTCACGAACACTTCTGCTATTATGTGAGCATTATTGTATGAAACAGAAAATTATGGACATATAGAACAGTATATGAAAATCTGAGATCTGGCGACTTCACTTCGACTCTTAAAAGTAAGTGATTGATATAATCCAAAATTCTCTGGCAAGCCTGACAAATGCTTATATATATATATAAAAGCATTTGTCAGGCTTGCCAGAGAATATATATTTCATCATACAACGTGTGAGAGCACGTGCGATACCCTGCCCTCATCAACCGCCAACCAGGGTCATATATATATATATATATATATATTACTATTTTAGAGGCGATGCTATTGAAGTCCTCGGTATGCCGGGCAGGAAACGTTTCCTGGGTGAAGAATCATCGTCTACCAAGGATCACACTGTGCAGCGAACCCCACGCCGCTTATTATTGCGACAGAGAGACGCAAAAGAAGCGATACAAGGACTGCTGGAAAAATTCCTTGATCCCTGTCAGTTTGACCATAGACGATGGATCGCCGTATCTGAAAACTGTGTCGTCTGGCGTATCACAATCAACTATGCTGTACATTGGGTCACTCATAACGACAAAAGGGTCGAGGAAGAACTATAAGATAACGCCATCAAACCAAGACCAACCGTACACTTGTGACAAATGTGGGCGTACGAACATTTCCTATAAACAACCCACTTCTTGATCTTTGTTCACGAAGTCAAGCCATGATAGTCAACATGGTTTACAAATGAAACTGGATTGGCCCAAATTACCCTTCTTTCCCGATTTTAATTCCGATTTATACGTCAAGTCATTCTCCTCATACACAAGACATTTATAAATCGGAGAATAATTTTTCTACCCTCAAATTAAATTGTCTCTTTCCAAATACAACAGAAACCCGAGGAAGGCCATTAGGTAGATCAACCTAAAGATTATAATAAAATGACAATAAATAATTAGTAGTAATTTTAAATGGTCCCCTAAATACTAAAAACATTCATCACACACACACACACACACATACACACGGGCTCATCAACACATAAAAATACACTTACATACACATACATTCATGCACACACTGGTCTTGAGTATGGCAGTAAAAGCAATCCGGCGGTGAGACAAAAGTTTCATAATACCAAGTTATGTGAAACATCCTTTCGATGACATGACGCCCAGATACTCTTTGACCCGGAGTGATAGTAGCTATTATGGTTCGAGTTTTGAGTCAAATACATATGTTTCAAAATTCTTAGCAACAGAATTGGACACTTGAATCTATATACCTGTGGGAGAATTATTTCATTGATAATAATTACTTGAAGCCATAGTTGTATAAATATGATTAATATAAATTTCGAGAAATTATTAATTACTTGATTAATACAATGGCTCGAAATACGTTAATATATAAGTATAGTAAGTAAAGTTGGCCACCAGAGGCGAGGGCGACCAGAAGGCTTCCTTTTCAATAGCAGCTACACCAAGGTGTAGGGAACAGCACTACTCATTTCCCAAGATTGCTTCACTTTACCCTAGATAGGTACCTTATATTGCTGAATGTTACTCAAGGAGGTATCAATTACCAATTTAAAGTCTTTGGTATGATGTGACCTGGGATTGGACCCAAGTCGCCCGGGCCATTAGCAAAATATATATATATATATCAAATGGGAATACACGAAACGATATATTTGTATATACACACACACACACACACATATATATATATATATATATATATATATATATATGTATCATTTCGAGTATTCAAATTTGATATTATATATATATATATATGTATATATATATCATCATCATGTCGTGCCGCTAGCTTGGATATCCCTGACCCTCTCTCGCCACTTCTCCCTATCATTCATCGCTTTTGGCAGGTCTTCAGGGCTACATCCCGTATCCTCACATAGCTGCTGTATGTCGTCCTGCTTTTGCTTGGCCATATGCGGGGGTCCATAGGAGTACATCACTGATGCGTTCGTCCTTGCTTATCAAATGGAAATACTCGAAGCGATATATATATATATATATATATATATAGTAAAGTTAGCGACCATAGTCGAGGGTGACCCGAAGATCGTTTCGAGTGTTCCCATATGATATATATATATATATATATATATATATATATATATATATATATATATATATATATATATTCAAATTGCATATTCAAATTATTTTATGTTTGGAAAAGTTACTTTAAGTTAGAATTGTTTAGAAATGTTTTCTATGAAATCGTTGATATGATATAATTGCTTGTCAAAAAATTAGTTTCACAACCGACAAACCAATCAATAAATGCAATAATGTGGCACACACATACATACAGCAATTTATTAAAACATTTTCATTTTCTTCTAAACCTTAGATAATATTTTTTTGAAGTGGAAATTGTATAATCAAATAAATGTTATTTGGCATTATTTATTACCAAACTCTATAGCACTGTATATATGTAACCAAGGATAAAATTGTATCTTTTCTGGAAATATAAATAAAGCTGAATGAATGAATATAAATTTTGTACTTATTCTTCGTCTGAAGTCCAATGCTGTAGGATTCATTTATAAATATTACCTAATAATAATCGTTTTCATTGTTCCACTGGAACTAAAGTTCCGCTGTCTTTCGTTAAGGAGAAAATTAACTTTTCATAATTACAAACAATGTGCGCTTATGTATGGGATATATATATATATATAGAGAGATAGATAGATAGATAGATAGATAGATAGATCGAGAGAGGGTTTCGGCAAGAAGAATAAATCGGGACGACAAATTTTGATAGTAATAATTAGCCATTTATTTTAATTAGTATGCATTTATAACCTTTTAAACAAAATTAAAGTAGATGAAAATAAGATAGAAAATAAAAACGAGCCAATTCGAAAAGTTGCCAATTTGTCCTAAGAAACAATTTGTTCATGTAATATATCATACATTTAACATTAATCCGATATATTTATATATATAAGATGGCAAATGTAGTTGAATGTCACCTGAAGGCTCCCTTTCAACCTACAACACAGATTTGTTAGCGAGAGCACTACTGCTTTCCATGGATTGCTCAAGTTACATTTGATCTGTACCTTATAACGCTGAGTGTTAAGAAAGGCGGCATCAAGTACCATTTTTTGAGTATTTGGCATGACTAAATCAGGAATTGAAACCCGGATCCCTTGACCATTAGCAAACACTCTAACCATCATGACAATTTGATTAAATTGAACAGGCACTTCCTCGTAACCTTTTATTATCTTCATCCATGTAAATCTTCCTATGAGTCATTTGATTTCGGGGTGGAATAAATTCAGGAAGGTACCGAATTTTTTCAAAGTAATTTCGGTCGCAAATTTAGCGATCTTTAAGGGAACTAATAATGAAATGAAAAAATGACTCGTCATATACATTTATATTAAGAGTGGGCGGAAGAACACAATTTTCGGAAGAAAATACTTTTTCTGAAGGTTAGAGGTTGAATTCTCAGTAAAAGTTTTAAAGGTATTTTAAATGTGGATGCTATATTCGAAGTGGATCTAGTTTAAGGAATATCTGTTAATCTTTATATAGAGAGCTTCAAGAATTTCGATTTTTTTAGTATGTATAATATGGAGTTGTCTTTGATTTTTCTATATTTAGAGGAAGGGCACGAATTTGTTCTGCGGTATCGAGAGATAGATCCGGAGTCGGAAATGTGAAGTGTTAAACGTCATGGTAGAGTTGTAGTAGTTAGGTCTATGTAAATACATTTTTTGGAGAAGCGTCTCCAAAAGGTTATTTCTTCTGGTACGTTTTGTTGGTCACAATGTCGTAATTCGTCGAAGGAGCTAAGTAATGACAGATGACGAGGTTAAGTGTGTTAAAATGTGATAAGTTGCGCACAATGTGTCAGCGCACCATCTACCAAGATACTAGCAACAATAGTGGGCACTTACAACGGCTTTCACCACTTCATTCACGTGATATACGAAAGGTAAACAACCAAGTACCGAAATATTGCCAAACATTTGACTCTCACGCATTAGCCGGTGTACCCGCATCTCACGGCAACATTCTTTTCGAGAAAGGGTTTCACTAAGCAGTTAGAAGAAAACCAATAAAAAGTAAACCTGCCAAGAGTGATTTTGGTTTTAGATTTTTTTATACAAATAACTATTTGTGGATAGAACCTGAGTGGTGTTATATACAAAGGAAGACCGTTACCATATGTTTCCTTGTTGGGTTTCTTTGTTTTATGGTATATCAACTTTCGTGGGCAATTTAATATCATAGTCGTCCTTGCAGACGAACCGTACAAGTGACTAACGAATAACAGGGTGAATAAGGGGGTTTCATACCTTTAGCAAGGGTATTACACCAAAAGTGAATGATACAGGAGATCGAACTGGCTTACTAATATGACCCAGTCAGTATATTAGTCTCTTCAACGTGGAACTCTTCCGGGTAACATTTGATCTTTTTTCTTATTCTTTTTCTTCTGTTTACTCCCGTTTCTCCTTACTTCTGCTTTTAAGTCATTTTTCTGTGTGTGTGTGTGTATGTGTGTTTATATTTTGTTTTTATCATATTTACCAACCCCTCCGCTCGGGCAGGATATGACACAAGGTCAATTTTTAAGCGGAGTTTAACAGGTTTGAATTCAGAGTTTTCCTTCTCCTAGACTAGTTAATCAAGCATATCAACGCTGTCGCTTGGCATTTCTGCAAAAAATATCAGCTAATTTCAAGAAGCCTTACACCTGGGCAGCATTTTTCCCTCATCAAAAACCGATTATCACTATTTTGATTGCTTGCTGCTTGAGGGTTCACTGAAGAGGAATGCCGAAAAAACGTGAGCAGTTTTTATAACCGCCTTCTGGAAAACTGGTTACCTTTCGGGTCACTCCACATTATACCAACCTTGTGTCGAATTCTAACCTCGTGGAGAGCTTGACAAACAGAGTCACCTGGAATTTTTCTCTGGGTGGAATATGTGACAATGCTCAACTTCTCATGTTCCCCGAGACCTACGTCCGATACAGCACCTGTCTCATTAACAAAAAATAAAGAAAGAAAGAAAGAAAGAAAAGAAAAGAAAAGAAAAATGTAATGGCCTGCTTGGCATTTACTTGGCATTTAGGCTGGCCTTGATTGTGAACACAGACCAACCTGAGCAATTATTTCGACGGCCAACTAGCAAGTTAGTTTCCTGCGGGGAACCTGACATTAGATCAACCTAGTACAACATTCTTGTCTCGTGGGCTACTTGATTCATCCTGCTTGTGAATTTTATGTAAATCTTCCTGATGTTAACATAGAACGGAAACACAGACAGTGTTCACCTCTCTCACTTTCTCCCTCTCTCTCTCTCTCTCTCTTTATATATATATATATATACACATACACACAAGGGTCATTCAAATGATTATAAAAGTATTACCAAAAGAGTTGGTTTTAGAAGGATTTTTTTACAGTTGTACACATTTCTAATTGATTAATATTAAGGGGTCATGTATCAAAATACAGTCAGGATGACTTTCTGTGTTAACCACTACGATTGGAATTATATACCTACCGCATTATCAGTGTTTTTCTACCCCAGGAATAATCTTTTTCACACAGGCTCATGGTAGCAAAACACTATTTAACCCATTGATTAATTTTCTTTCATTAAAACATTATGTACTATAAACATTACACATTCATTTTGTAAATTTCCGATGGGTTGAACTTCTCAACCCCCGAGAAAATTGATGACTGACCAGTGTTCAAACGGAGAGCATTCTATTTCATTTGCCTTCATTTTGAATTGCTTTAAAACAAATATCTTTTGCAGATTGAAATAATGTTCAATTCAAATAATTCTCAATTCAAAAATTGGAGAGGTTTGGTTTGGTTGGGTTGGGTTTAATAGCATAGCAACCACTGTATGTTATTTAGTGTTAAATCCCCTTTAACATATATATGAAATATATATTTAATTTGTTAACACATTTTATGGATAACAATGTTAAACGAGACTGGATAAGTTTTTGAACAAAGTTAAATGGTTTCAAGTATTGCTTTACTACTTATTTATTGTTACTTCCAGAACGTTTCGGCCGATGTATCCTCCGGCCTTCTTCGGATGTTCGTCGAACTCGGGAACCTTCATGGACACATGGTGTAATGGTTATAGGTGTTGGTTTCCTAAGCTTCTAAGGAGACAATCATCTGGAGGTTGAAAATTCCATGCTGACTGCCGGCGATTAACAATACAGGAATACTTAACACTTGTACCCGGTTATGGCTAACGGAATCAGAACAGGCGACCCCCGTGGATTCAATAAAGGACGTAGTTCGAAGTTCTGTGAAGGTTCCCGAGTAAGGTCGGAGGACAAATCGACCGAAACGTGGTGTAAATAACAATAAAGGTGAAGACAATAGCCCGAAAAACCTTAATGATAAAAAACATCAAGCTTCGTCTCAGAAATTTAAACAACTGCAATATTACAGTCACAGTTTAACTTCAAATGTTTGTATGCATACAGTTTGTTCTATTTGACCCAGGGATGGGTTCTTATCAGGTGCAACCACTTCGGGTCAGAGTGAATATTAGAGCTATGTCAATGAAGGGGTACTGTGCATTCTTCAAAGTTCCAGCATTACTGAAGCCTCGCAATAAGATTGTTTAATGTCATTTAAGGACTCTCGTTAGGGGAATCTGACATATAGGCAGAAACGCAGTCGGTGTATTCAACAGACCTAACTGATTGGAGGGTTTACAGTTATGACAAAAATAAATCTAGAAGAAAATTGTTATGCCTCTTTCAAAAACATTCGGTTATTTTGTGAAAGAAAATCCGATATCTATCTATCTATCTATATATCTATATATATAAACCAAAAACTTTTAGGAAATAAGTGGTATTATATATATATATATATATAGAGAGAGAGAGAGAGAGTCTCCAAAGAGATGCAACCTGTTCAGATGACAATTATTTATTACCGAGACAAGCGCAATGGCAGATATTTAGAACTCCACGTTCTTTAAAAAATGAATCCTTTGAACAAAATAATTTAAATCAACTTTTTAAATTTATCATATAAGCTTCGAGGTCATGCAATTTTTTTTAGTTTCTTTGGTCAAATAGAACAAACTGTGTGTGCAAACAAATGACGGATGTTAAAGTGTTATATAGCAATACTTGAAACCATTTTACTCTGTGCTAAAAAGAGCTCAAGCTCGTTTAAAAAGTTATCTATATGTGTTCACAAATCATATATATAGAGAGAGAGAGATAGAGAGGGGATTTGGTATTAAATGACCTACAATGGTTAATATGCCATAAATCCCAAACTCAACCAAATCATATATATTCAATATATTTATACAAAGAGGATTTGGCTTTAAGTAACCTACAATGGTTAATATGCCATAAAGCCAACCCAATCAAATTACATATATTTGATATATATGTATAAAAAGGGGTATGGGTTTGAATAGCCAGCAATGGTTGATATGCCATAAAACCATGTCTAACCAAATCATATTTATTTGATATATAGGTATAATGGGGGTTTTCCATTAAATAAACTACAATGGTTGATATGCCTTAAAACCCAACCAAACCAAATCTTATATATTCAATATATATGTATAAAGAGGATTTGGCATTAAATAAACTATAATGGTTAATATGCCATAAATGCCAACTAAACCAAATCATATAATTAATATATATGTATAAGGAGGATTTGGCATTAAATAACCTACAATATTTGATATACCATAAAACCCAACTAAAGCAAATCATATATATTTAATATATATGTATAGAGAGGATTTGGCATTAAATAAACTACAATGGTTGATATGACATAAAATCCAACCAAACCACCCATTTTACTTCGGTCATATTTTTCTTAGTTCTTGAGGTGACTATTCAGCCAAAACGAGATTCACATTTCACAGTCTGTCAGCCATCTAGAAAATACAATGTAACACCTAAATTCACTGGGGCCAGGATAGAAGTTGATTTCAATAAGCTGAATTAATTTGTTAAAGGCTTTTGTGCTATTGTACTGAATCTGACACAGAACTTGATCTTGCGTTTCATTTTATAACACATTTAAACAAATACAATTCTTTAATCCGAGTGAACACGGATTCTGAACAGTAAACATATCCTTCTGATTTTCAATCATGGCTTCCAATCTAACAAAAAAAATTACTTTTCTGACCAATTCGTATACATTCACAGTCATCCCATCTATCTATCAATCAATCTCTCTCTCTCTCTCTCTATATATATATATATATATATATATATAATGTATAACAAGATAAAAATGAAATCTGATAAAAATCACGACGGAGATTTTCACGTTGTTGATCCTCAGCTGAACTTATATTAAGACGTGTTAAAACTAGAAAAACTGAATCTATAAGACGTGAGTTTCAATCCTTTTATTTTTATTATCTTATTTTATAATTGAAGTATGCAGACATATTGCTCGAAATTCTTGTGCATAGATCTCAGTAATTATTTAATGGATTAAAAACGGATTTAACCTGGATCTTAAACAGTATCACACACACACACACACACACACACACACACACACACACATATATATATATATATATATATATATACTGCCGTACTCCCTTCTGTGTGATGCAAACATTTCATGATATATCTATATCTTGGTAATGTTATTTTAATTCCCTATATTTAGTTAATCTGCTAAAGGAATAGAATGTAAATTAGAAGGTATTCAATATATTGACAATTAAGAAGATTATTTCTTTCATTAAAGGCGTTCTAAGCAAAAGAAATTCTGCTTATATGTATATATATATATATATATATATATATATATATGAATGAAGCAAGTGAATCAAAATGAATAAAACCGGACAGTTAACTATCAAAACATGATTTTATAAATAAAATTAGATATTCCCTAACTGTGATGAACGCTATTTGTTGTTGCATATAATAAACAGTGCACTTTGATCATCCGCGATAACGATTTGAAATGAGGCAGATTGTTTTGAAGTAAGGATGTGTGGAAAACAATAAAATTCGCATTCATCCCCACACATACAAACACATACACATTATATAAATATATATAGGCATCCACAGACAGACTGTTTCGTTCTATCAGAACTCTTCAGTGTGGCTAGACACGCGGGACGCTCGAAGCCGAGATCGAAACCCGTCCAACTTTACGTTAGACTGTGTTTCAGACCACTCGTCCACCAAGCGTACCACGTTGGCTAAGGGAATTTTAAGGTATGTTTATTTTTAGAAACAGCAGCAGCAGCCTTTGTTTACATTTTTTTATATAATGTGTGTGTGTGCAGTGAGACTTTTGAACAACGGCTGATCATAACATAAAATCAATCCCTCAGGAGAAAAATGAAATTTAAAGAAATGACAAATCAACAGAAAGTTTAATGAAAGTCAAATACATACGTATCACTCTCCTCTCAATTTCTTTCTCTCTCTCTCTCTCTCTCTCTCTCTCTCTCTCTCTCTGTACACACACACACACACACACACACACACGTATATATATATATATATATATATATATATATATATATATATGGGATATTGACAAGAAGATCCATTTGGCATGCCACATAAGTTGCGTGAGTAAATAAGACTCAAGTTGTTCCCCAGTGGAAGTGCCACGTAAACTGGCATGCTAGATGAAGGTGTGTTGAAGTGCAACGCGTAGAGGGTAGACTGGACGTGTGGTCCCGGGAATTTTTGAGGGTGTCCTGAATATTATATTACCAGCAGAGACGGGTGGAGACCGAAGAGATGTCTGGCTGAAGCAACTACTACAGCTCACGTCACTCTGTATTCTGGCCTTGTGCTTGACTGTCCAGGTTTGAGTTGTGGAAAAAAAAGCAGAGATGTATATGACACGTGAAACTAGAGAAGCGAGGAGAAACTTAGATATTTCGATGCCTTGAGGTAGCTCTGAATCAGTCTCGTGAAAGAAGAACCTTAGCATCCCACCTGTGTTTGTGCATCTCAGCCGTCTCCGACTTTCTCTCACTGTTACCCAAGCGTTCATTTTCGGTAATAATAGGAGAATAAATGAAGCCGATTAAATTTTTTTTATACATCACCGTTGTTCTTTTTCTCTATAGATCATTAGATCGGGTGTATCATTATCATATGCAGTTTAATTTTATACCCAAGAACCTCAGATTTTTGGTGACTATTTTCGTAGGTGCAAAAATGTACTTGCATAAAGGTATTTATGTATTTTACTTTATGATAATCCCCCCCCAAAAAGCCATTAATTACTTCTTTATTAAAAAAAATCATATTTGATCTATTGATTGATCGATTAATTGATTAAATCATTTCAACATGTCAAGATGCCTAAAGATCAAGTAATCAAAGATATTGTACGTTTATATTCAAAATTTGTAAATGCTTCATAAGATCTTTTTTTCACAGATAATTTGTGAACATATCCATTTTGCCATAGATTAGATCATGGCAAATACTATCATTATGGTTTAGAGTAGTCTTATGACAATGAAGACGTACTCCATATACAGCAAAGCTCTTGAACAGTAACCTTAGTATTACACGCAATTTTCGTTGCATATACAGGACGGATGATTATGAAAGGAACAATCGTCTTGAAAGGCTCAATCTACCATGCTGCTCGTATATGGGAAAATATGCTGTTATGCCTTGTGATAATAGTATTTCATAGACTATCGTAAAAATTATCAACCTGCTATTAAACATGAAATTCAGGGGAACTTTATGTGAAAAAGAACAAAACAAAAGAAATCTATAGATAAATTAACGCGTCGATCAAGGAGATGGATGGGATGAAAGACACGTGACTGTGAAACGAAAACAACTCCAGTGATGTCAAAAGGTAACAATTCAAAATAGAGATTGTGCTAAAGCTGAGTCGATACGAATTTGTGCAAATGAGATTAGTTGAGGGAAGTCATCAACTGCTTTGTTTGCAGAAACACGGTAAGGAAAGGAACGGGATAGTAAGTGGGAATAGGGTCAGTGATGAATGGTATTAAGGTGGGAGGTGGGTGAAAAAGGACATGCAAAATGGACAACGAAGTAATAAACTACTGGCTTGGTTTCAAGACCTCTACATGTTGAGGACACAGTAAGAGTTATTGCCGTCTATCCCCACTGGTAAGGTGACAAGGCAATAAACCAAGATGAGGAAGACGAAATGGTCAGAGTTCGAGTCTTCGAAAGATTTCTCATTCATTTACAAAGTGTCTTTTTTTATTTTCATTGCTTTTCTCAATCTTTTACTAGACCTTTCACGATGTTTCCTTCAATGGCTATCTTCGAAACTTTCTCAATTTTTTTCTTCACTCATCCCCTTTTGGTTGTCCCTCGTTTCATCCAGTGATAAATTTGTCCCGATGAACGTGTTTGGTTGAAGTAATTTACAAAGCTCTTTGCTTCGATGTGGCACAAGGACGAATGAACGTGTTTGGTTGTAATCTGCCTTGTAAGCTATAGCAAGAAAAATATTTTCTTTATTTGGATTCTTGTTCACTAATGATGAACGCAGGCTCTCACTTTGATAGTCATATCAGTTAAATGAAAATTAACGAAGAAAGAGAATATTCATTTAATCATTGCTTTTAAAGGCATGTCAAATTTTCCATGGTTATTTCATACTTAGAAGTAAAGGAATTGCGTCCATTGTATGTTTGTATTTGCATTTTTGTGTCGTTGTTTCCTCAGAGTCTTATTTAACATATTTATATATGAAGAATTCCTATCAAACACAAATAATTTGCGCACTGTTTGCGTATTGTTTCGAGTATTCCTACTTGATACTAACACTTTTATCGATTCAAGTAATTATTTCTTTTCAATGAGAGTCATTTGTATACACGCGGTTATATATGTAATGTAGCAACACGTGTGATTTGAACACGGATCTCTTGCCAACAAATCCAAGTGTTGAAGTAGATTGTTCTATTGGAGTTCACGTGATGAGGAATGGTGGATATATGAATTTATTAGACAGAGGTCTGAACGTAGAGAGACTAGATGTATGCAAAATAGAAGTGAAATATAACATTGCGAGTTAGTATTGTTTAGCATTCCATACTCAGGATTCGGCAATGTTCGAGAGTGAAGAGATTTTAAATATCGGCCAAAATTACCCACCCCATGGAACATAACAAAAATGGCAACGAAGGAATAATTTCGAACATTAAAAAAATATCATTTCCATTAACTTATAATCATTCTTAGTAAACAACCATAGCTTCAAGTACCAATGTTTAGCAAAAATAGTTTACTGATTGGCCTAGTAGGTAAAATGTTCGCTAATAGCCCGGGTGCCTGGCGTTCAATCCATGGTCGAATCATACCAAAGACTTAAAAACGGTACTTGATACCTCCTGGCATAACACTCAGCATAATAAGGTATGTATCAAGGGTAAAGCTATCCCAGAAAAGGAGTAGCGCACTCCCTTACACCTGTGTGTATTGGCTATTGTAAAGGGAGCCTTCGAGTCGCCCTCGACTATGATCGCCAACTTTACTTATATTATATGAAGTATTCCTATATAATACACATAATTATTTTGTTTCAAGTAATTATTTCTATTTAATGATAGTCATTAGTTAGCATATTTATATGGTTATAAGAAATCTATAATAATCATTTGTAAACTATCATGACTACAAATAACTATTCTTAAAATAAATAATTTACGGGGATATTATATTAAGTATTCCTTTTTATTATGGCAGCGGTCGTGTCGATACTGCTGTATGGATGCACCACTTAGACACTAACAAAACGGCTGGAGAAGAAGCTAGACGGCAATTACACAAGAATGCTGCGAGCAATATTGAACAAGTCCTGGCGGCAACACCTCACAAAGCACTAACTATACGGCCACCTGCCTCCCATCACGAAAGCTATCCACGTTGGATGAACCAGACACGCAGGACACTGCTGGAGAAGCAGAGACGAGCTCATAAGTGATGTACTCCTATGGACCCCCACATATGGCCGAGCAAAACCAGGACGACCAGCTCGAACATACATATAGCAGATATGTGAGGATATGGGATGTAGCCCCGAAGACATACCGGAGGAGATAAACGATAGGGAAAAGTGGCGAGAGAGGGTCAAGGATATCGGTGCAAGCGGCATGACATGATGATGATTCATTAATTCATTTATAGTTGATATGCCGTAAAACAAAACAAAAAAAAAAGCATTAATACAAACATGAAAACAGAAATTCCCGTTCAGTTTTAAAATTCCTACGATTTCTGAATTATGATTTTAAAAAGTTAAAAGACACATTTTGGTGCAATTAGTGTATAAAAAAATAAATTATTTGTAAAAGTAAAACTTAATAAATCGAAAAGACAGTTTCTTAAAAATGATATTCGGGCAATGTGAAATTTACAGGAATGTGTATACATAGGTAAAAGCAGTATCTCATTACTTTCTTTTTTCTCCTCTCCTTTTTAACTCCTCCTTTCTCTTTCCTCTTGTCTCTCTTTTTTCTCTCCTTATTTCTATGTTTTTTCTCACGGCTCTTTTTTCTCTCTTTCTTTATATATTTTTCTCTATATATCTTTCTCTCTTTTTTACTCCTCCTTTCACTGATCTGTATACACTTACTGTACTAATTAATTACAGGGCCATTGGCCTAATGACTAGAATGTTCGCCAATGGTCGGGAAGACCTGTGTATAATCTCAGGTTGAGTCATACCAAAGACTAAAAAAAAAAATGGTACTTGATGCTGCCCTGCTCAACACCCAGCATTATCATATTTACCCATTCCCTCCGCTTCGGCAGGATATGACACAAGGTCAATTTTTAAAGCGGAGTTTAACAGGTTTGAATTCAGAGTTTTCCTTCTCCTAGACTAGTTGCCTCACCAAGGCTGAAGAACCTAGTCTGCCCTACTATTTACCCATAGCTGGAGGAGGAATAATTGGATTCATACCTTTCCCAAGGGTATTAGTGCTATGTGAAATGCAATCAGTCCAGGATTTGAACTCGTGTCGCCGTGTCCAATTCCTGCAACGATAACCATTACACCAGTGGCACCTCAGCATTATAAGGTACAGATCAAGGGTAAAATGGGGTAATCTAGGGATTGGAGTTGCGCCCTCTCCTACACCTAGGTTTAGTAGCAATTGAAAAGGGACCTTCGGGCCACCCTCGACTAAGGTCGCCAACATTATTTTTACTTAATGTACCAACCGTTATGAGACAGAGGCAGTTATGTCTAAATGTAATTTAACAGATACTTTTTAAATTACACTTTTGAATAACATTTTCCTTCTAAAATATTTTTACTATTCGAGCTCAACTAATGTCTCGAATTTTTTAACATTTTTATGAATATAATTGTAGTGAGGTTTACCTAGCTTGAGATTATGGAAAAATAAATTTCAAATAATTGTGGTTGTATGACGATGTGAATCATCATCATCATCATCACGTCGTGCTGGTTGCACGGATATCCCTGAACCTCTCTCACCACTCCTCCCTATCGTTCATCGCCTCAGGAAGGTCTACTGGACAACATCCCGTATCCTCACATAGTTGCTGAATGTATGTTCGTGCTGGTCGTCCTGCTTTTGCACGGCCATGTGTGGGGGTCCATAAGAGTACATCACTTATGTGTTCGTCCCTGCTTCGGCAACTTTTCAAGATGGCGAATATTTAGAAGATTTTTAAATCATCAGAATGCATTATAAGGTTCGATTTATCTATTTTATGGCATATCACCCTTCATAGGTTATTCTCATGCCAAAGTAATCAATGTAGAATAACAGCAGATATATTATTTAATTTATTACTTGAAGGATAATGGAGTTCATACCTTTTCTAAGGGCATTTCCATATTTGACAGCATATAAGACGCATGGGTGTGTAAAACACACTCCACCTTTAGCAGGGCAAGTCACGAAAAAAATAAAGTACTAATGTTAAACGTGATGAAATTAATATAATGAATATTATCAATGATAATAATTTTTATCAGCATTATAACGTTTAAAGTAATGATAATAGATATATAAAAGTTACTCTAAAGTTTAAGTTAATAGGAGTTGCCAGGTAGCTAATTTCAGTTGCGAATTTTAAACGAACATATTCAATATAAGACGCCGGGGAATATTAAAATGTATCTTTAATAAAAAACGTCCACTTTTTATGCTGTCAAATATGGTGGTCTTGAAATTGACGTTATGGCACGACTTACTTTCAACCCGTTTACTTTGAGGCCGCAGTCTAAGTACTTTAGCGATTAGTTAACGGCGAGTCCTCCTGGATATCTTTTAATTACCATGACATTAATATACATTTCCTTGTTACATATATGCTTGAAATAATAGTTTATTTCTAAAAGAGGCCGTCAATTCTGAGTAGACACCGATGACTGGTAAATCAGTGATTGTTAATGGTCGGAAGGGCACATGAAACACAACCCTTCTTAGGACTAGGTTTTTTTTATTCTCACCGTTCAGTCTTTGCGGCTGTAGTAATAGAAACACATGGATAATAGACAACGTGTTAGCAAGCTTCTTGGTTCTTCTAGGAACAGGATTCTTCTCGCATCTTTGATTCGTTCCACTATCTCCGTCCAACCGAAGATTTGTCTCCGGTTATCACAGCAACCAAAAGAGAGAAATTGGCCGAATCCCGAAATCTTATGTCACGGGATTCTCAGAATACCTAACCCTCAATTCCACCTCAGCTAAGTGACCCCGAACAGTCACCTACTTTCACCACTTAGATGACCATCGCAGCCAACCTGACCTAGCTTGCTATATATAATATATCTTGTAACACCATGCCAACTGGAGGATTGTCATACGTTTTTAGATTGACTTTCTTCTGGATGATTATAAATTATCAATCCGTCCCCCGGTACCATTTGCTTTCAATGTTACATCAGTTATTTGAAATGATAGTTATAATAGACAAGAGATCAGCCCCAGTTTAATATTTAGAATTTTGAATATTTTTTTTAATAAGCTGTATAGCTATACATACATAAAGCAAGTCAGTACATTTGATATTTTTGCCCAACTAAGCTAACCTGAATAAATATCAATTAATAGCTTCAGTGTTTATTCATTTGAGAACGTTTTAAAAAAGGTCTCCTCAATATGCAGGACAAATACAGCCCTAAAGCCCCAGCTGTGGGACTCTAAACTCAAAGTTCAAAATGTTTTCTTTACCTTGTCTATTACAAATGCAGGTAGAACTTATTCCCCTTTATTGTGAAAAGATTACAGGCCTAATGATTAGAGTATTCGCCAATGGGCCGGGAGACTGGGGTTCAATCCCAGGTCGAGTCATACCAAAGGCTAAAAAAATGGTACTTGATCCTACCTTGCTTAACACTCAGCATTATAAGGTAAGAATCATAGAAAAAGTGATGTAAAATTCTCCCCTACATTTCAGTGTAGTAGCTATCGAAAAGGGAACCTTCGAGTCACTCTCGACTAAGGTCCTTAACTATATATATATACATATACACACAAAATTCAGTGATGCCACCTTGCTTAACACTCAGCATTATAAAGTAAGGAAAAGGGTAAAGTGGGGTTATCCAAGGAATGAAGTAGCACCCTCCCTACACCTTGGTGTAGTCGCTATTGGAATGGGAGCCTTCGGGTAGCCCTCGACAAAGATCACCAACTTTACTCCTTGCTTGCAATATACTTGATTTCTATAAGAACCACGTGCTTCCCTCTGAATGAATCTCCAACCTTATCATCCATACCCATTGAATATTGAGCACGTTCAGCTATTCATATCGATGTGAATTGTTGTCCTCTAAAATGAAGCATGTAAAGCTTTTGGAACTGTCGCATGATTAAATGTCTGATATGCAAATTTTGTTAACCTCTTCCTTTAACGTTGATGTTACAGATTTTGTTTTTGGGTGTTTTTTACACCTAGAAAAGAAATCTGTAACATAAACGTTTGTGATTTATCTTTTTAAAAATTACTGTTTTTGTTTTCATTTTTGTTTTATTTATTTATTTTTTTTTTTTGATCATGGTGCCGAGATCTCCTTAATTGAGCTTTGCGGTCCTCGGGCCGAAAAGGTTGGGGACCAATGATATAAATCTTTCATCATAGTATTTATCTTTTTGCTGCTGTAATATTAAACATTGTAGGCTGCTGTGAGTATTACGTCTTCCAGTTAAAATTGTAAATTTAAAATGTTTAAATAAACATAAAATGCAGTGAAAGTTAATATAAATGCTATGAACAAATGTTACAAAAAATGAAATTTTCTGAATCAAATTAATACACTTCTTGTCTTTTCTTGTTTTATTCCATTTTTTTTCTTAATCTTAATCAATTATCAGTCTAAATAATGCACACTCTAACAGGTAATTTAGTCCATATGAATTTGCATATATATATTTTTTTCACTTTTAATTCTTTCAATGGAAATTTTCCTTGTCAAAAATACATAAAAAATTGTTAAATTATTATAATTACTAGAAATTTCTATACAGAATATTGCAGTGGATATAAAATACAATCAACTTGAACATTGTATGAATTTCAACTAAATCTGAACACAGCAAGGAATTCGACAATAATCTATACTAATCTTGAAATTCAGCGCACTGTTATGAAATTGGTGATATTCACGCACAGCACTGTACTATGGTTTCTGCTGATTTTACATAGAGTACAGTGCTAGAAATTTGGTAATTGGCAAACACGTCATAATGCTTTCGACTATTTTCACACATGGTATACTGCAAGAGATTCAGTTGCGGTCACACATGGCATTGTTCTTTGAATTCTTCTATTGTTAAAAAGGACACAGTTCCAGCAATTGGTGTATTGTATAGTGATAGAAATTCGGGTATTTGTTACCTATATTACATTGCTCGAAATTTGAATATTTGTCACACAGGGCATAATTCCTGAAATTGGTCTATTTATCATCTACGGCATACTATGAATTAATCTATTGTCCCACATTGAACAGGGTTTGGAATTCGATTAAAGTAACCCAAGGTATATCGTAAGAAATTCAACAATAGTCACACAATGCAGAAAGGTTAAAATAAAGATAGGGAACATCGAGGAAGGATCGGACTAATTAGCAACTACATTTGAACACTTAGGAACGATTACCTCATCAGCTACTCGAATTATTGATGATTCTCAACCTTACAATGAAGTTAAGATGAAATTGAAATGATTCAATATAAAAGAAAGATTAAAACAGGCAGGTTCAACGCTTTATCAAATTTTTATAATTACTTTTATTTTTTCAATGGCGATAATTTTTTTTAATTTAATAGCACAATATGCAGGTTTCCTTACCGTTCTTTCAACTTAATTTCCTCTCACATATTTAGCTTTGCTGTGAATATTTCGCACCCTGAATATATTAAATATTGAATAATTTTCAGGGACCAGGACTGAAAAGGATTCCTACCTCTCCTAGACTGGCATTAACGAAGTTTTTCCACGCTAGAAAATGAGACATGCTCAGGGGTTAGCGGTATTATAGTAGCTTAATTCTAGTTCACTATGTTAATATCTATGTTCTTGCACGCATATAATGTCTATTTTGTTTGAGCGCAGATGCTGTAAGCTTGAGTAGTTGGTTTATTGTGATTGAAGTCATGTCGCTCAAAGTTACAACCTTAACAATATTTTACATCTAAGTAAGTTGACTTTCAGTTTGGGCTCTGTAGCTGAATTTTTAAACACTGCGTCCAGAGTTCCATCCTCAGCAGAATACGCATCTTGTTTACCTGCATGAAGGACGATATTAGATGTACAGTTTGGATTAAAGCCAAGATTTATTTTTGTTGGATTTTTTCTCAAAAAAGACGCTACTCTTTCAGTGGTTGTGGCATTAAAGAAAAAGGACCCACTCGACTTTCTTAAGGTTTAACAAAGTTAAAGATCAACAAACCAACTTTTTAAAAACCTGGCATGTGTGGAACCCTCTGTCCTATAATGTTTGGAGGAAATTATTCTGGAGAAACTAATTTTTTTTATCGAAATTTTTTGTGATTTTGTTTCGAACCCAAAAAGATTTTGTAGCCCACACTCCTTTTATTAGAAACGGCTTTGTGAAGTTGTATAATTTTTGCCTGGCATTTTCACCTGTTGGAAAAAAACTTATATTCAAAAAACAAAAAAAATGATTCGTTCCTTGCCCAAATTCTAAGCGAGTTGAACGCCACTTAATGTATTTGTCATTTTTTAAAAATTTTTACCGTATAGTCCGCAGAAGTTCTTTTCAGATTACAAAAATTCTTGACAAATTTAAAAAACTGATTTTTGAGAGCAAAATATAGACAAGAAAAACTGTTCTGAAGTTGAAAACAACGAGTGTTGCTCTCAACTGTAAAAAATCGACTTAGATCAGCGAGGCTAAAGAAGATCATACACATCAAGAAACCCTTCTTATATATATATGGTCATCCACAGACAGATCTGTTTCGTTCTATCAGAACTCATCAGTGTGGCTAGGCAGTATCTTCCCGTAGCTGGGATCAAAACCCGGTTGACTCAAACGTCAAACCAAAGCTTCAAACCATTCAGCCACGAGGAGATATTAGCTGCGAAGTAAATTTTAAACGGTTATGAATCACAATTACTATTGTTTACATACATCCGTTCAACGGTAGCCGAGACCTCAATTCAAACGAAGAGGCTTGCAATAATCGCTAATGGGAACACGATTATATATATATATATACTAATGAATAGAGTGTTCACCAATCGTCCGGAAGACCGGGTTAATTCCAAGGTCGAGTCATATCAAAGACTCAAAAAATAGTAACTGATGCCGCCTTGCTTAACACTCAGCATTATAAGGTAAGAATCAAAGATAAAGTGGAGTAAAGCTTTCGCCTACCACTCGGTGTAGTAGCTATTACAAAGGGAACCTTCCGGTCACTCTTGACTAAGGTCCTTGACTATATATATATATTTAAACAAATTATTGATGGTTAAAAACTTATGAATGGCCAAGAAGACATCGAGGTTTAGGGAATCTGCGCGCATGTTTATTGTTAAAAAAGGGGGAAACGACCGGTTTCGACTGGCACTTTTCAAGTTTTTACTACCAGTAAATTAAAAGGCAGGTATGTAATGGATAAAAAAGTAGAGGGGAGAAAAAAACAAAGTGGGGGGAGTAGGAGAGAAGATCAGAAAGTTAGAGACCGATTACATTATGCATCCCTCTTTAAAGTTTACCATGGAAAAGGAGTCCAACCATCATCTCGCCTTTTTAGATGTATTTCTGCTTAAAGCTTCTACAGCTTTTCTTACTTCTATATACAGGAAGCCTACCTTTTCTGGCCTGTATACGAGATGGGTTTCATTTTGCCCTCAACAGTGCAAAATCAATTTAATTAAGACTCTTGTCCATCGTGCCGTTATGATTTCGTCCAAGTTTTTTCTTGATTATGAAATTGAATTCTTCGGGTCAACCTTGTCTAAAAATTGATATCCATTTCTGTTTTGCATGGCGTTGTCCATGATGTTGTTAATAAGTTTAATAGGGCTAAAAGGGGCACCGTTTATAAGTGCACTGTTTATTTGCGTTTGTCGTATATAGGTTCGAGGAGTGAGAAATTTGCCTAATGCATAACCACGGCAGTTGGCAAGAGTTATTTTTCTACTGCTGTGCGAGTAATTTTTCTGACTCGCACTGCATTTGTTTCAATGCGTAAAGATGTCCTACCTCTCCACCATATCAATTCGGTTATATATAAATATACATGTGGTTGTGGCAGTGACTACATAAGCAGGACATCTAACCGGTTGGACTTGCGCATAAAGCAGCATTTGCCAGCTCATATTTTGAATCTTGAGCATAAAAGAGGCCAGCTTGTAAACACATCCGGGTCTTCTATAGCAGACCACATGATTAATAGCAGGGAATGCGTGGCAGACTTTAAAATCGACCAAATCAGTGTTCCGAGTAAGTCACATTCGTTGTATCATCTTAAAGTGTTGGAGACTCTTTATGTTCGATCCCTTCAGCCTTCCCTCTGTAAACAGAGGGACTGTTTGTTGGGGTTGAATGTGATCAGTCTTTCTGCTCATCTCTCTTACTTCCCTCACCCTCTGTTTGTTTCTCTTCTCTACTATTTCCCCATTACATTCCCCCTTTTGATTTATTGGTAGTAACAACTAGAAAAGTGCCAGTCGAAACCGGTCGTTTCCCCCGTTTTTTTTAACAATAAACCTGCCCACAGATTCCCTAAACCTCTATGTCTTCTTGGCTATATATATATATATATATACATATATACAAAATTCAATTTCAAATGAGAGAAACTATATTCCTTCTTTATTATCAGGGAAGTCTGAACTATAAATTAACGACTTGCCTATCCTTAATATATTTGTGTATTTGTAGTACAGTGCTTCTTTTTCGTCCCTATATTTGCGAATTAAAACAATAAACACACCGAATAATTGCTTAACTTGGTTTATTTTGGAAAGAATGCACCACTATAAATTCGTTTGAACATCAGTGATTTGTTTCCACATTGTTAAATGATCTAAAAGTTCCATTTTAAACAATTCTTTTTTTTCATAAATCATTTGTTTGCTCTCTATTTAATTGTTAAACACTTCCATAAGACTCATAGATAGGGTCCTATTAGGTGCTGCCACTGTGGGCAACCAGAGAAAACCTAGAAGTCATCATCATCATCATCAGCATGTCGTGCGGCCAGCACGGATATCCCCGACCCTTTCCCTCCATGTCTCCCTATTATTCATCGTCTCTGGCAAGTCTTCAGGGTTACATCTCGTATCATCACATAGCTGCTGTATGTATGTTTGAGCTGGTCGTCCTGATTTTGATTGGTCATATGCGGGGGTCCACAGGGGTACATCACTTACGAGCTCGTCCTTGCTTTCCCAGCAGTGTCCGGCATGTCTGGTTCGTCTAGCTTGGATAGTTTTCGTGATAGGTAGTAAGTGACCGTAGAGTTGGTGCCTTGTGGGGTGTTGCTGCCAGGACTTGTTCAATATTGCTCTCAACATTCTTGTATAATTGCCGTCTAGCTTCTTCTCCAGCCGTTTAGTCAGCGTCCAAGTAGTACATCCCTATAGCAGTATCGACACGACCGCTGCCTGGAAGAAACTGCGTTTCATTTTATCGGACAGGTTTGATTTCTATATGATCGATAGCTTATCGATAGCTGTCCATGCCTTCGTTAGCCGTGTGTCGATGTCTTTTTCGGTTGATGAGACGCTGCTTCCTAGGTAGGTGAATTTGTCAACCATTTTCAGAGAGGTTCCGTCTACTGTAGAGATGTCACCTTTCTGATTAAAGCACATAAATTCAGTTTTGTGTGCATTAACATGGAGTCCAATGCCTGCAGTGGCTCCGAAACACTACTGCATAGCTTGGAACGAGCCGCTGGAAAACTGGAAGTGGTACTCCGCAATCCCCCAAATCCAGTATTACTACAGCTTCACCATCAGATTGTTTAGTGTCATCTCCATTTGAATTGAGTGCAAAAAATGACTCATTGAATTGAATTCATAGGAACAGAACTGTTTAATCATTTAACTGTTTGTAAACATATGAATGATTATTTAGGAGAATTTTTAGTTGTACATAGGAAAACTAGGAACTATTTAACATCATTGACTTACGTTTACAAATCAAATATCTAATATATGGATAAGTCGTTGATATGCCATAAAACCAAATAACCTATCCTTTCTTTCTTTCTTTCTTAATTTAATTTTTCTTTTTCTTTCTTTCGTTATTTTCTTTCTTTCTTTCTTTCCCCATGTATTTTACTTATTTTGTTTAGTTTATTTTAGTCTACTCTCTTTTTTTGGCATATAAGTCATCATTTAAAGCCTGGAAAACTTGCAACATGACCAGGGGTAAAACAATGAACCAGAGCAAAAATCCAATCGATACTCACTGGTTGACCACTGCGCTAAAGATTTGGAATTCTGCCCTACTATATAAGGTGATGCCTAGTTGTCTAGCGATATTTTAGACATGGATTTTTAACAGAACAAGTCATTTTTAGGAGGCTGAGAAACAATATTAGATCAAACATAATTGAAGAAAATTTTAAAAAATCAGGTTCTGATCTCGAAATGAATTTATGAAATATAAACATTTATCAATTGATTTTTATTTGGTGTTGCCTTAGACTCTTTATTTTCCTGATTTGAGTACTTTTGAATAATTTCAGCTCCGTGATATCATTTAAGATCTAGCGAAAACATGAATATGTCGTTTGGTTTGATTTGGTTTCTTTGTTTAATGGCATATCAACTCTTTTTTGGTAATTTAATGCCAAAGCAATTCTCCTAGAAGAACAGTACTATTTAACCCATAGCTGGGAGGATAAGGGGGTTCATACTTTTCCCAAGGTTATTTGCCCGAAAGTGAACATAATGGCACGACTGGAGAACGAACTCGCGTACTACGATTCTGCAGTCCATCGCTGTAACCATTACACCACGAGGACACCCCTCTGAAATATGTCGTGTTCAATTACTTGAATGTAATCGTAATTTACTTGCCTTTTGGCTTATATTTACGTCCCCTCCAAATTTCACAGTTTACTTAAAGCATTGAGGAGATAAGTGTTCCCCATTTTTGCGTCTTACAAACCTGTTACTATCAGATCAAAACAAGTTTAATTTAGATTCATTACTAAAGTGAACTATATTCCATTCTTCTGCTGTCCAAAAGATATGCTCTGTGGCAGGGTCAAGACGAACCTTTTGTTTTTTTTTAAATCAAATCTTTGTGACATGGAATCCGAGCCACTCATTTTCCTTATTTAACCAACGAGAAACATTTTTTCTAGAGATTGACTTTCCTGGCACGATAAGTAGACGTTATTGTATCAAAACGGTCCTTTAAAGACATTTTAACAATCATCCGATCTTGCCGTTTCGTAGTCACATGAAGCCTGTCAGTTTTTGTTCAGCCTTAAATCTTTACACGATAAACAATGCTTTTTTTCCTTCTTTCGACGCCAGGAATTTCAGAATACGATTTGCCTTCTTCATGATTTGTTAAGATGAGTTTTTTTTTCTTTTCGAATTAAACAATTTGGATATTCTATCATTGATTTTAATGACATGTTAAACTTGTAAGGGTTATCTGATGCCGGGAACTTTGGGAATTATATTCATTGTATGTTTATATTCATATTTGTCGAGGTGCCCGTGGTATAATGGTTATCCTTGTAGGAAATGGACACGGCAACGCAAGTTCAAATCCTGGACGAGACTGATATCATTTCACATAGTACTAATACCCTTGGGAAAGGTATGAATTCAATTATTCTCCCCCAGCTATGGGTAAATAGTAGGCCAAACTGGGTTCTTCAGCCTTGGTGAGGAAACTAGTCTAAGAGAAGGAAAACTCTGAATTCAAACTTGTTAAACTCCGCTTAAAAATTGACCTTGTGTCATATCCTGCCCGAGCGGAGGGGTTGGTAAATATTTTATATTTGTGTGCGTTTGTTTTCTGAATATTTTTAAAGCGTCTAATAGAATACCAATAATGTTAAAGCGGATTTATTTAATCCATAGATAGGAGATTAACAGGTTTACAACTCAGGATTAGAAAAGGACCTGGAAGCAAAGACAATGAAAGAGTAACCTACACTTTCCAGGTCCAACGAACTGGAGCCTCACCATCAGATGTTGTTTATTGATATAGCCAATATATCTGTATTGTTGGTTGGTATATATTACTCGCCGACAGGGTTATATATTAAATATGTGAATATTGTTAGTAAAAATGACTTTATCTTTAAACATTGTGATGATCAATAAATATCTGAAGTTGGTTTCATGTGAATAAAGTCAAGTGTAAATGTGTGTCTCTCGGATTATGTGTTTACTGGAGCGCGCGGTTGAGCACGTGTGTATACTTGTTTGTTTGTTTGTGTGTGTGTGTGTGTGTGCGCGCGCGGGCGTGTGTGTGTGTGTGTGGGTGTGTATTGTCAATTACTGTGTTATGTTGTGAGATTTAGTTCCGATGCGGGAATTGAAAGAGCTTCGATAATGTTGTGCGAAAGCAAAACGTTGACTCATGTTACGAATGTGGGGGTCTTTGATTCATGTGTCGTGTTTACTGCGCGCAAACCACGAACAGTCAGGGTCAACCAAAATATGATGCCCGATTGTGAGACCCAGAATCAACCATTTCGTTTTATTACGAATATCACTGCTGCTAAGGACAACCAGCGACGTCCATTGAACGTGTCATTTACAAGGTGTAAACAATTCAAGAGAGAGAGAGAGAGAGAGAGAGAGAGAGAGAGAGAGAGAGAGAGAGAGAGAGAGAGAGAGAGAGAAAATAATGTTTAATTTGATTGTCAACGGACGATACACACGCTATAAAAGATTAAGAATGATGAAAAAATAGCAGAAGAAAGAAAGCGAAATAAATAGTGAAAGAAAAAATGAT
This sequence comes from Sepioteuthis lessoniana, assembly GCA_963585895.1. Classification (NCBI taxonomy): domain Eukaryota; kingdom Metazoa; phylum Mollusca; class Cephalopoda; order Myopsida; family Loliginidae; genus Sepioteuthis; species Sepioteuthis lessoniana. The sequence continues at coordinate 17,644,667 of OY757928.1, read as the reverse complement.
AGAAAAATAAATTACGAATGAAGGAAAACAAAATGAAATACAAAAATAACGAAAGAAAGAAAGGAAGAAAGAAAGAAAGAAAGAAAGAAAGAAAGAAAGAAAGAAAGAATTCTAATTAGGCAAAATAATAACTGAGGAAATAAATAGATTGGAATAAATGGCAAAAGAAAGAAATAAAGACAAAAATAGAAATAAAGAAAATAAAGAAAAAGAAAAGAAAAAACAATGAAAGTAACAAAAAAAGAAAGAAAAGAAAAAGATAAGAAGAAAAATATGAACAATGAGGCAAAGAACGAAGATTACTTATAAAATAAATTAAAATACATAGATAAAAATTTAAATAAATAAAGAATGAATGAATTATGGTTAGAAGAAACAAGATAATAACTGAAGGAATAAATAGATCAAAACAAACAGCAAGCGAAAGAAAGAAAGAAACAAAGAAAGAAACAAACAAACAAACAGAAAATGAAATAGACAGTGAAAGAAAGAAATAATGAAAAAAAGCCAAAGAAAGAAGAAAATGAAGAAAAGGAAAAAAAGAAAAAGTAAGCAATAAATATAGAAAGAAAAAAAAGAAATATGAAATAAAGAAAGAAAGGAAAATAATATCCAAAATGTAGAATAAGTCCAGAAAAAAGGTCTGAAGGAAAACAAAATAGATTCAATCAGCTGTCAATTATTTTCACATTGCATATTTCAAAGACTTTGTGATGAAAATAAATATTTTAGGTTTATCAGATTTGATACTGTAGAGAATAAGATCCCAAATTAATATTATTTGCTTCGAAAATAGTTCTCTATCCTGATGATAAGAAAAAAATATTTTAACGCCTTTATAAAAAATGACAAAAAAATGTAATATCAACCAGGTACAGTCGGTCATATGCGGAAAAAATCTGTACCCACCAAAACCAAAGAAGTGACGTTATATTCGGAGCAATATTGAAGGGGCTTTGAAGGGTTTTTTTTTTCAGAAATATATTGTAGTAAACCGTGAATATTCTTCTGAAAGATAGACTGTCAAAGACCTTTATACAATTTTAATCTTGCACTGTCTCTCTCATAAGTCTATCATAACTAGACATTTTGTTCACGTGTCAAAAGTAGATTGACATTATATTCTCCAAAAATCCATCGATTTTGTCAAAACATTCAATTGTGTAATTGATGCTCTTTCTGTAATCACCAGACATTGTTCTGAGTAAATTTTAATTGTTTCTTTAACTGAATATTAATGTGTGGCCGTGATTAAACAAAATAACACAGCACTGCTTCAGGCTACATGAAAAGTGAAGATTCAGAGATCACTTCTATCTAAATGATTAATAATACGTCTTGAAAATAGTGAAGAAATTACATCGAAAATACATTTTATTTTTCACTGTCCATTTAAGATCAGTATTTACTAGTATTGTAAAATTGTACCATAACAGCACCAAATAGAAAGTTGTACATAACGGTACTAAATAGACATTCGTACATCCAAGACCCTGTTGTGACTCCGCCCTAGTAAAAGTTGACGAACGATCGAAACTGTTTAACTATCCTAAGGTTTATTTACTACTACAAATTGTAAGTAGTCACCTAAAGAAACAAAGATAGCATGGAAGCAGAGTCAATGGCATTAGCTGAGCATAGAGAAACAAAATAGCATGGTGAGAAAGAAAGAGCAGACACCGACCTTGAATTTTCTTCCTGGTTTTCAATTGTAGTTCTAATATGCTATGTTGCTTTCAGTGTGTAAAGTCCTTTCTGGACCTCAGACCCAAAATGCAGATTGTAAATTTTCGTCTCCTTTCAACTTTGTGGCTAATGTTCAACTAGATGGATGCCAAGGAAACAAAACAATTTCGGAGAAAAATATGAGAACGAAAGGAACATAACAGAAAAGGAAGGGGAAAGAGAGATAAGTACCCAGACCGTGCAAGAGAAGTAAAAAAAAAAAAACACATCAAAACAATGGAACATGAAAGTAACAGTGGTACCAATTGTAATTGGTGTGCTTAATGCAGTCACCAAATGTTTGGCACAGGGACTGGAGTACTTGGATATAAGAGGACGAGCGAGAACATCCAAACAACAGCATTGCTGAAACCGGACTTAATATTAAGAAGAATTCTAGAGTCTTGAGGAGACTTGCTGCCAGTCAAACACCAATAGAAAACAAGTAGCTAACGCTGGTGTGAAAAACTCTCAAATGAGTAAAATAATGATAATCCTTTGTATATAATTATAATTTCATGTAATTATTATTGGGATAAATGATTTACCAACAGTCTTATAATGTAGAGTAATCCTATCGAATATTTACAGTTTTTAAGCAGCTCAACAGAACCCATACGTGAGATCTTAACAGGTATCAACACTCTAATTTGAAGGAGATCTGTGTGCAAAAACCATGAATGGATATTCCACACGCTTCTTAGCCTCTGCATGCCAAACACAGTGCAGGGGGTGTCCTCGTGGTGTAATGGTTAAAGCGATGGACTGCGGAATCGTAGTAAGTGAGTTTGTACTCCAGTCGCGCTATTACGCTCACTTTCGAGCAAATACCATTGCGAAAGGTATGAACCCCCTTATCCTCCCATCTATGGGTAAAATAGTACCACTACTGTTCTTCTAGGAGAATGGCTTTGGCATTAAATAACTAACAAAGGTTGATATGCCATTAAACAAAGAAACCAAACTAAACCAAACACAGTGCACTAAATGGATACGTCATATCAAAGTGGGAAAAAAGTTTTCTATTATTTTCTCAGTTTATTTCAGAAAATAAATGAAAGTTTTCTGCGATAATTACAAATAATTTTTTTTCAATTCTAACATTAATAATTTATAAATGATTTGTGCTTTCTAGTAGTTATTTCTATTTAATTCTAATAATCTATTTAGACACAGTTACACGCTTTCAAATTAATGAGAAGATTCTTGCTTCAAATAACTATTCTCATTTCAAATAACTTCTAGACGATCATATATTATTGTTGCATACCACAACTATAATGACATCAATAACAACAGTACATATACATATGCAAATACACTCTGTTGTTCTGGTACAAATGCATTTATTAACTTCTGACTTCGGTTCTTCGATACGAGGAGAGAGACACAATCCTTAAAAGTCTTTCGTAATCATACTATGCTAACAACACCCAAATGCTCGGTATATCTCGTGGTCCAATCTCAATTTCTTAATATCATGGTCGGACCTCAACTGCTCACCATCATGGTCGGACCCCAACTTCAGCTGAGGGCCTCAATGGCAGACAACCCAACTGTCTGCCTACATGGCCCAAAGTCAACTCCCAACTGACTCTTTTTCAAAATCTTAAAATTATCAGGACCATCGCTTCCACGTATGACGTCACTCACACTCCATCCCCACCTCATATCTGGGGTTCATTTTGGCAATTGCGATTGCCCCATCATTTGCGCGTGAGCGCAAACTACACCCGATGTTATTATGCACCTGAACTAAGAGCCGAACCAAACCGAACGACAAAACATAACAAACGAAAAGTGATTAATATAAAAAAAATCATTCCATAACTATTTAACATTATCATGTTTTTCTATCTAACATTGTTGATTCTAACAAATATCATTTTAAAAGATAAGTTAAAATCTAACCGATAGTAACATTCCCCAAAGCTCTAAAAAAGAAGCCTCACCATAAGATAGTTTAGTGTCATTTCTCGGACACTCGTTGTGCCCGGGGGTTAAGCTCTGCAAAGATGCAGTCAGCCCCGGCCTATTAGGCTGTCAAGCTCCTTTAAAAATGAAGTTACATACAGAAAATATACTTAGAAATTATATATATATATATATATATATATATATCAGGCGTGCCACAAGACCAGATTTCTGTGACTCTTTCTCCATTCGTCTCTATCGTCCATTGCTTCCGGCAGGTCTTCTAGACAGCATCCTTTGTCCATACAGAGATGATTTAGGCAGGTTATAGCTGGTCGACCAACTCTTGCTGGTCCATGTGAAGGGACCCACTTGTAAACATCTCATGACTTCGTCCTTACTTCACCAGCAGTGTCCCACATGTCTTATTCGTAAAATGTTGGGTGGGGGGGTTGGAGATAGTTGGTCGGTGGCCGTACAGCTGCTGTTTAGTGAGATGTTGCCTAGCATCACTCTTATGCAATTACCATCAACCTTTTTTTTCCATACGCTTAGTAAGCGTGTATGTGGTGAATCCATACAGCAGTATTTACACGACTGTTGCTTGGAAAAAACTGCACTTCATTTTATCTGATATGTGTGACTTTCATATGACCGAGAACCAACCGAGATCTATTCACGCCTTCACTAGTCGCGTTGTTATGTCATTTTCGGTAGATGAGACGTTGCATCCGAGGTTGATGTAATGAAATGATAGGATACTACATTCTATTCAGAGTTCTAGAACTGGACCCTCAGCACCACGCGAAATTTAGTATCATCCACATCCACTGGAGAATAAGCAGTAACGTCACATTGTTTATAAAAGATTTTTAAGTCCTGGCGGCAACACCCCACAAGACACCAACTGTACGGCCACCTGCTTCCTATCTCGAAAACTATTCAAGTTAGACGAACCAGACATGCAGGACACTGCTGGAGAAGCAGGGACGAACTCATAAGTGATGTACTCTTGTGGACCCCCACACATGGTTGGGCAAAAGCAGGACGGCCAGCACGAACATACATTCAGCAACTATGTGAGGATAAGGGATGTTGTCCGTAAGACCTGCCTGAGACAATGAACGATAGGGAAAAGTGGCGAGAGAGGGTCAGGGATATCCGTGCTACCAGCACGACATGATGATGATAATGATTTGTAGTAACGAATGGAATAGTTATGTGTGAATCGTAAATAGTTACAGTTTTCTTTTTTTCGATGTAATTTTTTTATACTTTAGTGTCTGTAGTTTCTTTGTTTGGATTCTTGTATTCAACAATTGTTTAAATCATTCAAATCAACAAAAAGGACTCTAATTGTTATATTTTAACCCTCGCCCCGGCCCAAAAATGCTATTCCAAGGTGATGCACCGGAAGGAAGTGACACATTCCAATGGTCAGTAATCGAAAGAGATCGCGTAGGCGGATTAAGGCTATGATATGGGACAAGGTGATGGTCCCATTGTGCCACTACAGTGATGCACTGGAAGAGAGTAACCTCTGAACTGCATGACAGTTATTTCCGCTTGATGACGATTAAACATTCGATTTCAAAGATCCAGTGGGCGATCGTGTGGGCGTTGAATTATTATATAATTGAGTTGAGTTGGGTGCCAAAGCAGTTGCCAGCAGACTTCCAGAGAGTTAGAGACGAGATGTGGTGAGGAAAGCCACACCAGGCCGATGGGGCTTGAAGCCCTGATGAACTGGGGTCCAGAGAAGATGCTGATAAGATGCAGTAAAGAAAGCCAGCATCCAGCAGTGGACCCCAAGACCTCTGGTTGAGCTTCTAAGAGAACAAGAAAGACACAACGTGACGGTCATAAGTAGTGGAGGTCAAAATATGAAGTTTATGATCGGTCTCCAGCACCCTCTCACATGCAAACCTTGAACAACCCTTTCGAACCCTTGCAATAATGCGAGAGGTAAATATAATTGTTAAAGAAATATTCTTGCGTCCTTCCTTCCTGCGTCCTTCATTACTGCGTCTGTTATCATTGCGTCGGTATGTATCCAGTATATATATGTATGCAACATAATAATCTGGCAATAAATATCGACTTCATGAAGTGGTGTTGGAAGAAAAATAACTGCTGGAGGAAAATATGGATTATGAAAGGAAACGTTTAATGAAATTAGTTTGTATCTATAAACAGTACGTTCACAAGGCATACCGATATAGTCGAAAACGACAGAAGAAAAGTTAAATGTAGTTTGATAATAATTTATCTTTATGATTTCTCTTTACGGTATGCAAATGATAGTGGGATTATTTTATACATAGAGATTAGATAATCGAGTTCATTGGACGATTATATTTATATTTTTGAGATTTTTATGTACAGTTGTACGATGACAAGTATTCCAATCAAATACAAATAATTTGCACACAATTATATTCAAATTATAGAATGAAATAATAAATTTTGATACAATTACTTGACATCTATATAGTATCAAGTATTCCTATCTAATACAAATAATTTGCAAACTGTTGTATGTAAGCAACAATAAATTAAAAAATCAATTTTGATACAATTATTTACATTTATATAGTATCAAGTATTCCTATCTAATACAAATAATTTGCAAACTGTTGTATGTAAACGACAATAGATTGAAATGATAAATTTTGATACAATTACTTTACATTTATATCGTATCAAGTATTCCTATCTAATACAAATAATTTCCAAACAGTTTTAAATAAACAACAATAGATTCAATAATAAATTTTGATACAATTATTTACATTTATATAGTATCAAGTATTCCTATCTAATACAAATAATTTGCAAACTGTTGTATGTAAACAACAATAGATTTAAATAATAAATTTTGATTACTTGACATTTATATTGTATCAAGTATTCCTTTCTAATACAAATAATTTGCACTCATTTGTATGTAAGCAGCAATAGATTAAAAATAAATTGATACAAATAGTTTTCACTTATACAGTATCATGTATTCTGATCTAAAAAATGTCTTCCCTCGCAGTTGTATGTAAACAAAAATAGTTTCAAATAATGAATTTTGATACAAATATAATTTAAGGGGCCATGTTGAACATTAGAATCCAAAAATAATTAGTAACTCTGTTATTCAGAATACGAAAAGTTTTTATTCAGACCCAATATTTCATAGCAGTAAATGCAAACACGTGAAACAGCGGAAGACCTTGTTAGGGTTCATCAATGTATCTCCTTTGCAACCATCTCGTCTCTCATCAATTTGCACCAACGTCTAACCCAACTTCTCTCTTTGGGTTTCAAGACTCAACTGCATAGATTCCAAATCTACTATATTTCATATTTTCTGAAATACATTGCATCACATCCACACCACCCAGGCGTCTCCTCATTCGGTATATTTATATTTCACCTCAATCACACTCTATCACACGACGCAAATGTATTTTATTTAAATTTGGGTTTCCTGTGCGGAATGCCAGGTGACAGTTTCAAAACTTCGCGCACGTGACGTCAAGTACGATTAAACTAAAAAGCCTCTGAACAGTCCACACCCCACCAAACTAAATATAAAATAATCAACATTATTAAATATCAATAAAATAATCTATCTGAAGAAAAATTGATAACAAGGTAATCCAAGTAGAAGGAGAGATTTATTAAGAAGCAACGTCGACACTTTAGCGTTTCAGTTCTAGTGAACCATCATTAGGTCTATGAGGGATGATATCAGTGATGTTAAATCAACGATGCATGTTTAAAAATGCAAAATACAAAAACCTAGGGGAATTTGTATAACAAGAAAATTAATAAATCGTCACATTAATTATTAACACAGTGTGACGTTACCTCCTTGGCTCCCACGTTACATCAACTTCGAACCATTTCACTTTACAGCCGGTGATCAACTAGTGGTTCCGATAGGGACACCGCACATTTCCTTACGGTTACAAGAAATACAATCGAGGGAGTGGGAGAAAAAGAACAAACGAACAAACGAACAAAATACTTGGGTTAATTCAAGCGCAAGAAGGGAGTTATGCAACATTGCATTTCCTGTGTGCATATGTAGACTAACGCTAGAGTGGATTTCTAGCAAAACTCCTACAAGCTACTAGGAATGCCAACCTATCTTGACCGGTCTTCCTCACTGTGGCTGGACCCTATCTCATCCGACTAGTCTCTCTGCTGTCCGGTGTCGACTGGTCACTCACGTCACCCATCACCAATTGGCTTCCTCGAGCTCCTTTGTCCAACTCTCTGATCGGCGTTCCCTTCCTATTTCCGGTCACCCGAGATCTCGAGTCCAAAACCATTTTTCTGGTTTCGTGCCAAAACAGACAAAGGGATCGTCTGCTTGGCGGACCACCTACATAGTGTTACAACAGTTTACCTTTATATGGTATCAATTATTCACTTCTAATAAAAACAATTTCAACAGAACTGTATAGTTCGACGTATTTAGATCTAATACTAAAATTTATATAGTTTCAAGTAATTGTCTATTTTATAATAGTCTTTTGTTTACGCACATTTATATGCTTTCAAGTCTCTTATAATGATCCTTTTTCTTCAAATAAGTACAGGGTGGGACGGTAAAATTGTCGTCCTAAATAAAACAACACTACAGCTTTATTTTAAAATTTTTATTGAAAAAATCAATTCAGGTAACTTGATTATGTAGTAGAGCTAACATCTACAGGGTGGAACAATAAGATTGTCGTCCTAAAGAAAACTACGCGACAGTTTTTTTAAAAAACTTTTATTGAAAAAAACAATTCAGGTAACTTGTTATATTGTAGAGCTGACATCTATTCAATGTAGCCGCCTTCAGCCTCAATCACCACCTCGATACGGATCCGGAACTGAGAGCATGGTTTTTCCACAAGCGCTTGTGGGAGCTCGGCGAATAAACGGCGGGTGGCGGGGATCAGGCTGGCTTTGGTGCTGTGGGAGGTCATGTTGGTGATGTTCTCGACGTATGACCAAACGAAGTAGTCCAGCGGGTTCAGCTCAAGGGAGGAGGGGGCCATTGGGAAGGGTACAAAGTCGTAGTACTCCTTCTGAAGCCAAGCCTGGGCCTCTGGGTGCCAAGTCCTGCTGCCACACCCAGGCCACCTGATTGCACCAGGGGATCAGCACATCCGGGTACACTTTGGTGTTGACTTTCGAGCCGACTTTGAACATGTGTGGTGGCACGATCTGGCCCTCCCTTGAAACCACACCAAAAACCATAACCGTAGCCGGAAATGTTTTCATCACCGTGGGCACATCATGGCAATCCAGATTTGCATCATGAGGGTGCTAGCAATGGTCCTGTTGTCATAACTTGGATCGGTATAGAGCATGAGTTGTACAGCGGCGCATATCCGATCTCGCTCATTGAACATTGTGTCACTTTCAGACATGATAAACCGCTCCTAACGCTCTTGGAATTTGTACACAACTGGCAAAGTAGTAGATGGTCTGCAACAAAAAAAGAAAACCGGTTTTCATTAAACGGAAATGGAATCATGTCGTCTTTTCTAGGGCGACAATTTTATCGTTCCACGCTGTATAATTATTACTTTCTTTTCGGTAGTTGTTTTTTCAGCGGCAAGGGTCAAATAGTTCTATCGGGGAAATACTGCTGCTCATCTATTTGGGTGGTTTTCAAAGATGAGAATAAAAACATAGCCATTGAAATATTACAATGTACCACACTCACAGTCGTGTCGATACTGCTATATGGATGCACTACATGGACACTAACTAAAGGTATGGAGAAAAAACCTTGACGGCAATTACACAAGAATGCTACCAGCAATAATGAACAATTCCTGGAGGCAGCACCCAACAAACCAGCAGCTGTACAGCCGCCTTCCACCCATCACGAAAACTATCCAAGTTAGACGAACCAGACATGCGTGATACTGCTGGAGAAGTAAGAACGAACTCATTAGCGAATTACTCCTGTAAACTCCTTCACATGGACGAGCAAAGGCGGGAAGACCAGCTCGAACCCATATAAAACAGCTCTGTGCTTATACAGGATATTGCCTTGAAAATCTCCAGGGAACGATGGACGATGGAGACAGGTGATGAGAGAGGGTCAGGGAAATTCATTCTGGCTGCGTGACCTGATGATGATGTTTGTTAGGTATTTCTTTTTATGCACAAGGTCCCATCGAATTCGAAGAACTTTTTTTTCTTTTTTTCTTTTTTTAAGCAGATCTTTTTGAATGATAGATATGACACTAACACGTATTACCTCTCCGGGTCAGAGTGAACCAAGGAGTTATGACAATGAAAGGATACTCCATTCTCCCCAGATTTTCAATATTGGGGCCTCGCCATCAAATTCAGCTTTGAGTTTTGTTTTCGCATTGAGGGGGTGCTCTTACTCTTTTTCAGGGAATATAGTTTGCGTATTTTAAACACAACCGACAGTCCAAAAAAATAATTCAGTGGAATTGATTTGAACTGAAACCTTCACTCTTGCCTATCATTTATTTCTAGGTGCGCAAATAAGTCTACCTTCCTCTCCAACGTTTCCTTTTTGTCTCTTTCTTACCCAACTCCATCTGCCTCTCCTGTTTTGCCTCATTCCTAACATAGCCGATTCCTTTTCTTTGTTCTAATCTGACTAAGCAGCCCACCCTCGTATCGTCTTTTGTCGCTCGTTGATGGCTCCGACCGTGTCTTATCTGGCATTCCAAGTGAATCCATCGTAAGTTTGTATTGTGGCAACTGAAGTTGGTCGGGTTAATCTATTTGCTTTTCTTGGACGCTTCTTCAGCTGTTCGAAAAAGCCCGCCAATGTACGTTCAGGAAACAAGGGAACCCAATGCCAATGGATGAGTCTAATAAAAAGAAAAAAAGTGAAAGGTTAAATATATAAAAAGAAAGAAATAAAGAAAGAAGAAAAAGACATTAAGAAAAATGAATCGTTTAAAAAGAGTGAGAAAAAATGAAAAGAAGAAAAATTCAAAGACGATCAACAAAGAAAAAAGAAAAATAAATTAGAATCATTCACAAGAAGAGGGGGAAAATAAAGGAAATCAAAGAAGGAAAGATAGAAAGTACAAAAGGAAAAAGACAAGAAAGAGAGAGTGAAAGATATGAAGAAAGAGGAAAGAATCATCCACAGAGAGAGAGAGAGACAGAGGCAGAGAGAGAGAGAGAGAGAGAGAGAGAGAGAGAGAGAGAGAGAGAGAGAGAGAAAGAGAATAAAAAAGAATTTAAAGACAAATAAAAAAGAAAGAAAGAAAGAAACAAACAAACAAACAAACAAAGGAAAAAATAAAAGTTTCACATAAGGATAAGAAAGAAAGAAAGAAAGAAAGAAAGAATCATTTACAAAGTGGTCAAGTAAATAAAAATAAATACTTCAAAGACAAAAAGAAAGAAACAAACAAACAAACAAACAAAAGAAGAATCGTTCATAAAAAGAAAAGGCTAATAAAGGAAGAAAAACTTTCAAATGTAAATAAAGATATAAAGGTATAAAGAATTATTCCCACGCGCATATTTATATTTAGAGAGAGAGAGAGAGAGAGAGAGAGAGAGAGAGAGAGAGAGTAAAAGAAAAGGCAGAAAATTAAAAAAAAAAAAACATTTTAGAAAACAGATAGAAAAATAAACAAAAAACATTGCGTCGAAAGATTTGTGAAGTTCCAAGGAAGAAATGTTGGTAATTTCAGTGTCCCGTGCCTACCAAAGTGTTGTGCTACGCCAACAATATAGCCGGCGGCAGTCTCGGACGGAAACATGATTCTGATTAGATGCCTGCCCCCCGGGCTCTGCTCCTAGACAGATGAACCTAAAGACCACTTCGCAAATAAAAGTCACCGGCCGATAGGGTGTCGTTGGTAGAAGAATGGGTCTGGGTGAATTTAGAACAGGATCTTCAACTAGGTACACGGATCTACATGGCTGATCAGATTGGCTGGCCGATTTCCCTGCTGGATGTCGGCTGTGTAGGAGGCCAAATGATTTCAAAGTTATATGACCAAAACTACTATTTCCATTTCTCTCTACCCTGAAGCAAACAGCCTTGATTTGCCTCTCAACTCAAGTATTTCAACTCCCCGTCTCGCCAGCCAAACTAATTCACTTCGTGTTTTTCTATTTATCTTTGGCGAGTGTTGCTAGGATGCCAGCTTCCTTCGTAGCGCTAATAGCTTCAATCAAATTCTTTAAACAGATTTTCTCATACCTTTTTCGGTCGATTCTCATTCAAATATATCTACGTGAATTATGGGTCGAGATGACATTCGAGATTGATTTACTTACGTCTGTGTGTCTCTTAATTCCTTTGATATGACTTTATATGATATCAAGCAAAATATTAGACAGATGGATAGACAACAACAACAACAACAACAACACACACACACACACACATGTATATACACACCCAAACATACACACACACATTTATGTACCTACATACGGATAGATAGATTGAAAGACAGAGAGAGACGGGGGTGACCTCGTGGTGTAATGGTTAAGGCGATGGACTGCGGAATCGTAGTACGCGAGTTCGAACTCCAGTCGCGCTATTACGTTCACTTTCAGGCAAATACCCTTGGGAAAGGTTTGAACCCCCTTATCCTCCCAGCTATGGGTTAAATAGTACCACTACTGTTCTTCTAGGAGAATGGCTTTGGCATTAAATAACCTAAAAAGAGTTGATATGCCATTAAACAAAGAAACCAAACCAAACCACAGAGAGAGTCAAAAAAACAATTAGACAAGAAATATCATAAGATAGAAATAATTACTCGAAACCATAATAAAAATACAGTTTCTTCCAAGCAGCGGTCGTGTAAATATTGCTATACGGATACACTACATGGACGCTAACTAAACGTATGGAGAAAAAGCTTGACACACAAACCACACAAGCATGCTGCCAGCAATATTGAACAAGTCCTGGAGGCAACACTACACAAAGCAGTAGCTGTACGGCCACCCATCACCCATCACGGAAACAATCAAAATTAGTAATGTACTCCTGTGGACCTCTTCACATGGACGAGCAATGTCGAACAATGTCTATATATGTCTACTGTATGTCGAACCGACATACAGTAGCTCTGTATAGATACGTGGTGTAGCCTTGAAGACCGGCCGGAAGCAATGAAGAGGGGTGACGAGACAGGGTCAGGGATATCCGTGCTGATGGCACAACAAGATGTTGATGATGATATGCTTATCAATATTAGAGAGGAATACTTGAAACCATAAAACGATGTGAAAAATATTCGTATCAGAGAATAATACTTATATAACTGTGTAATGAAAATCTTTTGACAGATCAAAGCATATATACATATATATATATATATATATAATACATAAAAAAATTATATATTAAAAATATATAATAAAAATATTTAAAATTAGAATGATAAAGGAACGATTATATATATATATATATATATATATATATATATATATATATATATATAAATAGTTCCTTTATCCTTCTAATTTTAAATATTTTTAACGTATATATATTATTTACTAATAGTTTGTTTGAAAATAAATATTCATGATACTATGACTAGTTCATTTAGCATCAGTTATGTGTGGCAAAATTGGTGGCCCATTAGTAGCGTTTCGGTTTCAACATTCTGGGTTTGCTGGTTCGACATCTCGTAGTGGAGATTAGGGTATGCATTGCTGATGAGACCCAATTAGGGTTAAACAGCTTTTCCGTTTGTCGCATGTGGGTGTTTGCTATTTTTTTTTGGTCGTGGTAATTTAATTAATATAATGTCAATTCCTCTATTATATCATCATCATCATCATCGTGTCCTGCCGCTAGCACGGATATCCTTGACCCTCTCTCGCCACTTCTCCCTGTCTTTCATCGCCTCAGGCAGGTCCTCTGGGCTACATCCCGTATCCTCACGTAGATGCTGTATGTATGTTCAAGCTGGTCGTTCTCACCTTGCTCGACCATATGTGGGGGTCCATAGGAGTACATCACAGATGAGCTCTTCCCTGCTTCTCCAGCAGTGTCCTGCATGTCTGGTTCGTCTAACTTGGATAGATTTCGGGATGGGAGGCAGGTGGCCCTATAGTTGGTGCTTTGTGGGGTGTTGCTGCCAGGACCTATTCAATATTGCTCGCAACATTCTTGTGTAATTACCGTCTAGCATCTTCTCCAGCCGTTTTGTTAGCGTCAAAGTGGTGCATCTATACAGTAGTATCGAAACTACCGCTGCCTGGGAGCAACTGCCTTTCATTTTATCGGTCAGGTCTGATTTCCATATGATCGATAGCTTATCGATAGCTGTCCATGCCTTCGTTAGCCGCGTGTCGATGTCTTTTTCGGTTGATGAGACGCTGCTTCCTTGGTAGGTAAATTTGTCAACCAGTTTCAGAGAGGAAATGTCACCTGTTTGATTAAAGCGCATATATTCAGTTTTGGGTCCATTGACATGGAGGCTAATGCCTGCGGCGGCTGGTTCTAAACTATGCAGTAGTGTTTCGGCTTGGGTGTATTTGCCAGTATCGCTATGTCATCGGCGTAGTCGGCGTCGGTAATTGTTTTTGTGGGGTACCTTTTGTTTCTTTTCTTTGTCAGCTCAAAACAATGTATATATATATACATATATGTATACGCAATTGCATGAAATATCCCTAGATGGATTGATACGCCATTAAAATTAATCCATTAATCGTGTTTTTTACCTGATCGACGGATTTTAATGATCTGATTTGAAAACATTTTTATCTCGTAGTTCCTTAGAAGTAATTTTTACTCAACTCACCTTAGTTTCTCAAAGCTCATTTCTTCGATGGCATCATTTCGCACACATATAAATTTATGTGCAGTAAGTCTTCACCTTGAACATGATTAGGCAATATCCTACGATGTTTGTTTATAATAGCAATTCCTTGGTGCCCTTCAGACATGTAGAATAATGGATTTTACTTTGCGATGGTATCCCATGATGTTTTCGGTAGGAGATTGAACTCAGAGTTGTCAGTCTTCTACATGAATAGATTCAGATATTTCTCAAGGGCGTTAGTGTAAATGGAAAGCAAGCAGAGAAACCGAATGTTCAAATCGGCTTGCCGATACCGTTTTTCTGCTGATATCCTGTAGATAATCCCGCCACATGTTGGAAACTAAAATCAAACCTGACAAGTGTAAACGAAACTTTAAATACTCTTTTTACAGAATAAAACATTTCGTTTGCTAGTTAATATTTGCCTCATCTATTGTGTAGTTTCAGATATCAATAATTTCAACCATAATGTCATCATACTATTTGGTTGTGTCAGAGTGTTCGCCAATTGTCCGGGAGACCTGGGTTGAGTCATACCAAAGACTTAAAAATGGTACTTGATACCTCCTTGTTTAACACTCATTGATATAAGGTACGTATCAAGGGTAAAGTGGAGCAATCCAGGGAAAGGATTAGCACTAGTGTAGTAGCTATTGAAAATGAAGCCTTCGGGTTGCCCTCGACTACAGTCGCCAACTTTACTTATCATCCGTGCCGATGGCACGACAAGATGATGATGATGATTTCGTATTTCAAATTTCAAGTGATTTGTTGTCTGTTCATTAGGTCGTCCGTATGGAGGTGTCGTTTGATGATGCCTTATAAGGGACTAAATCCCGCAGACAATGCACGAGAACTTGTGCTTCGTTGTTGCTTCATCATTTCAAACAACGTCTCATCTTCCACAAGAGAAGATTTCTCTGACCTTGTTTTGCCTTTGTGTCAGTTATCCCTTTTTTTTTTAAATTAATTTTGAAACTTCCTTTGCTGTCACTTTTTTTCTACGGGTAGCATAAAGTAAATCTAAATGCCATTTTTCACCATTAATTAACAACGTTGTAAAATAAAGAATGAACAAATAATGTTCATTAATCTAAATCAAGTATAAAACATTCAGAAACAACTGAACAACTAATTATGTCAAGTGAATGATATAATATTGCATAACATCAACAGTGGAAATCCGAAAAAAGCTTTTGATTCGATCTTTTAACTTAAAATATTGCAAAACTATTAACTCACCTTGGTATTTTCAGTAACATTGTTAACCATTACTATAATAAGGGCTTGAGTATTAGTATATGACATGACTTTTCTTATTCCGAAATATTATTCAATAGTCTTCTAATATTTTGAAAGAGCTAATGATGCTTCATAAATACGATACGATACTAGGATATTTACAAATATTAAAACGATTTGGTAATATTATTTGGGACAATAGATAATTTTCTGTATAATACTTTTTTTTTTTAACAAGTTGACCTTAGTTTATTCCGTGAGAATTCAGTCTTGTTGTAATCATGTAATTAGCGATTTGCGTTCAAAAGCCTTTTTTTTCTTTTAAAGCTATAACTTATATAATACTCACACCAATGATTATATCAATTATATTGGGAAACTACAATCCATTTTTCCTTTACTTACATAAATGAGGCTAGACTAGACAAAATAATCTAAGGTAATTCAGAATCAGTATTGACTTAACACGTGCTATTTAGATATGCGCCTGATTATATATTATTAGTATTTGGTTGTATGGTTGGTTCGGTTTTCTGGCATATCAACCTTTGTAGGTTATTTAACGACAAATCCATTTTTATGTAAATTATCAGTTCTATTTAAAACAATTCAGATTAGTATGAGCAAACAGTTTAATTGCCAAAAACATTTCTATTTCTAACTATTCAGTTATATATAACAATTCAGTTTAGTTTAAGTACAGTTTCAGTGTCAAAAATAGTTCAATTTAAAACAATTCAGTTTAGCAAAAGCACGCAGTTTAAATGTAAGTACAGTTTAGTTGTAAAAAAAAACATTCTTATTTCAAGCTATTCAGTTTGACAAGCAATTCTATTTCAGCTAATTCAGTTTTGTAAAAGTACAGATTTTGTTTACACACAGTTATATGTCAGAACAGTTCTATGTTAAACAATTTAGTTTAGTGTAAATACAGTTTCAATGTCAAAAAACAGTTGCAGTTATATGTAAAAATTCAGTTAGGTGCAAATACAGTTTTAATGTCGAAAAAACATTTCTATTTCAAACAATTGAGTTAAGCACAAGCACGCAGTTCAAATGTAAGTACGGTTTAATTGTCAAAAACTTTTTTTATTTTAAGCTATTCAGTTTAGCATAAGCATGTCGTTAGTTCTATTTAACCCATAGATAGGGCCCTATCAGGTGCTACCTCTCCAGGCCATTGGGGGACCTGGGAGCAATGGCAATGAAGGGGTACTCCATATTCCCCAAAGCTCCAGCATTGTTGGAACCTCACCATCAGATTGTTTAGTGTCATATCCAGGACACTCGTTAGGGGGGTGTCTTTCTTATTTCTCGGTTATCAATACTCGGCCTGCCCTTCTGGCAAGGATTCCGGAGCCATTTGCATCTCAAAGTCAAAGAGAATTTTATCATATTTACCAACCCCTCTGCTCGGACAAGATATGACACGAGGTCAATTTTTTAAGTGGAATTTAACAGGTTTGAATTCAGAGTTTTCCTTCTCCAAGACTAGTTGCCTCACCAAGGCTGAAGAACCTAGTCTGCCCTACTATTTACCTATAGCTGGAGGGAGAATAATTGGATTCATACCTTTCCTGAGGGTATTATTGCTATGTGAAATGCAATCCATCTCGTCTAGGATTTGAATTCGTGTCGCCGTGTTCATTTCCTACGACGATAACCATAACACCACGGGCACCAAGAGAATTATATAAGACCCATTTTCTTTGACGGATTCTGGTTTGTGCTTAAACCATTTGGTAGTATAGTCCAATTTGGATCTTTTTCGCAATTTTCATTGGATCAATTAATTATCCATTCAGGCGTGCGCAATTTTGTATACCTCTTATTCTAGATTATTGCACACAAACTTTATAACCTACTTACATTCTTTCATTTCCTTATTGGTAATAAGTTTGTTATTATTCATATTTATAATGGCTAAATTGCTGGACTGCGACCACAAAATAAGCGAGTTAGAATTCTAGTCACATTGTTACGATCACTTTTGGACTAATGCCCACATGAAAGGTAGGAAAACACTTATCCCATTTATACATTAGCTTCGAACTGCTTTGATTAGGGGAAATGCTTATCAGAAACTAGTATGTCTCAAAATATTGCTGAAATTTTTACATTATTTGAATTATTTTAGATTATTTGAAAGAAAAGAAATTTAACTATTTGATACTTTTGAACTAAGTTCTCTGTTTTTCTTTTACAAGGATGCCTTTGGAAGTAAATAAACCACGAAATTTGACATACCATGTACCAAGGAAACTCAACCAAACCTGTTTTGTTTATTGAACCCTTTGTCCATTTACGCTGGTGCACATGATTTTATTTAAAAAAAAACATTCGGGCCACGGGATGTAGTTTATGTATCAATACACCAGGAAAATCCAAACGAGTTTAAAACACATGCTCAAGAATATTCTGACCACGATCAGACATGTTTTTGTCTCATGTAATAACCATTCAAAATACTATTTTGATGAGCAGTTGGCAGACAGTTGAGTATCGAGTGATTGTTTAGCTGATTTTAACGGCATGTCAACACGACTAGGTTTGTTTTAAGCACAATGCTAAGAAAGTTGCATTCATTGTGCATTTATACTTATATTTTTAAGTACTTTCCTATTCAGAGATTTTTGCACCCAATAATATCATATCAAGTCGGTCTATTGGCATGATGTTCCGATTATTCGCCAGTGGCCCAGGAGATCGGCTTTCAATTCTAGGTCGAATCATACCAAAGACTCAAAAATGGTACTTGATGCCTCCTTGATTAACACTCAGCATTATGAGGTACGGATCAAGCGTAATTTGAGCAATCCAAGGAAAGGAATTGCGCACTCCACAACACCTTGGTGTACTAATTATTGAAAAGGTAGCCTTCGGATTACCCTAGACTACAGTCGACAACTTAACTATTTCTATCTAATATACATATTTTGCGGTGCTTTATAGCTTTACATATTCCAGCAATTATTTATTAGAAATAGTCATTTTTTGCACACAGCTGCATTAGTTCAAGTAATTTGTATAGCTTCGAGTAAGTATGCTTAAAAATAATTTACAGCTATATGCCATAAAGTATTCCTTTTGAAAGCTAATAACTTTCAAACAGATCTACTTAAACGGATAGTTACGATCCTAACAAGTTAGACTAGACCAAAAAGTAAATAACCTAATGAGTACAGTGTTCACCAATAATCTGGGGGACCGTGGATCAATCCCAGGTCTAATCATACCAAAGACTCAAAAAACGGTACTTGATGACGCCTCGCTTAACACTCGGCATTACAAGGTATGGATCAAAGGTACAGCAATCCAAGGAATGGAGTAGCGCCTTTCTCTATACCTCGGTGTAGTAGCTTTTGAAAAGGAAGCCAACTTTACTTACTTAAACTTATTAGAAGTTGTTGTATATCCTTAAGCATAACATTGATTTACGCAACTCAATGAACAAATGAAACACTTCGTCTTTATAAAAATATATCATTCTTTTTATTCTTGAAAGGGGCCCACAGTTAGTTGTTGTTTGAGAGATAGATGGAGAGACATATTCTCAGAGAGATGACTTCTTCCCATATCTTCTTCCAGGAGCCAGGGGGTTCCAACGCTTGCACCCCCTTGCAAGCCGAGACACCTCTGATCGACTGCGTGTCCCTTGCTCGACTGCAGTTCTCTAGACTCTGTCTAATTCTGACCGCGTGGTTATCACGTGGTTATCACGTGGTTCTCTTCCTGTTTACTAATCAAAATATGACAGCTTGATAGAGCACATGGGGTCACTAGGTACGAACCGCAAAGCCATGTCATATGTTATATAACAAAGTAATGACGATGAAGATGTACTTAACACTCTCCATATAAGCAGAACTGTACACTTTGTATGATTCAGGACACCTCTCTTTTGGAGTCTTATCTCTCTGCAAAGGATACAATCAACGTGTTCTAACCCAACTGATAGAACATTCGCTCATTGAGATGATGTCTGTTTTAGTTTCTCTTTTTGATTTCATTTGCTTTAACGACAAAGCCAGCCATGTTGAAGAACAGTAGTGACAATATTAAATATAAAGTTGGTATCAACCATTGAGTTCTATCTTTATTAGATACAGAATAGCGAATGTTTAGAATTTTTATAATCTATATTATAAATATAGATGTTTGGGTGCGATGAATATGAAAATTATCTATGTGGTTAATGGAATCTCTATGCCATGTTTAAATTCACGGTGAAGATTTTGTAGCGCCGTTCACATTAAACAGACCTAAATTATTGGGTAAGAAAAATTCAATAGATTAATGAAAGCATACACTCATACATGAAAATTGTGATGGTGCATGGGAACCATTTGATCCAAATCATGAGACTGATAAAAGAAAGGGCTTAACAAAAATGCTCATTAGAATGATTTAATAAAAAGAAGATCTGAATGCTTTGATTAAAATTTAAATTCCACATTTTAATTGGATTTTGATGACAAAATAAAATGAAACCCTCGAGATATTTCATGACAAGTAATTGTATCGCTGGTCGCTTTCCACTTTTAAATTTGCTTCACTGCAAATTCATATGGATCACCGGAGATTAAAAAACAAAACGAAAAGCAAACAAACAAAAACAATGTAAAAGACCAAAAAACAAAAACAAAAACACATCCAAAACCTGAAAACAAATGAGAATATACGTGTGTGTCCCTCTGTGTGTTGTATGAATGTATGTGCCTTACGTGTATATGTTTTTATATATGCTTGCGTTTTATGCTTAGATGTTGTGTATGTGCATGTTGTGTGTGTTTATATTTTCAGTTATCATTTGACGCCATTTTGGGGACCTTCACCCTATCATTCAATTTACTCGATAAGACCAAATAAATTATTTCGTATTTCACGGTTATGTTAACTCCAACTTAAGAAACAGTAAATCTGTTTTAAGTTTTCCAAATGGATTAAAACCTCGTCAGGATGTTTCGCTTCCAATGGTTTATTTTTCCCGTGTGAAGCATTAATGAGATAATGGATGACAATGAGTCTTAACAATATGACATATAGGAATAAAAAGAGAGAGATAGAGGCAATAATCAGAATTATTCGGATAATGCATTATACTCACAAACATATATATATATATATATATATATGTATATATAGGGTGCCCCCGCCCACAAAAAAAACAGAACCCATATATTTTTGACTGAAATTCAGAAATTTAATTCTAGCCTTTTTTTGTCAGGATATGAAGAAAATTCTGTGTATGAAAAATGTGAACCATAGTATTCACCAACATGTCCTGGTCTACCAAGGAAAAGAATTAGAATTATTTTTCTTTATTTTTGTAGAAGTAATAAAAAAGTTTAAGTGTTCTGTTTTTCTGGGTCACCCTATATATATATATATATATATATGTGTGTGTGTGTGTGTGTGTGTGTGTGTGTGAGTGTGTGTGAGTGTGTGTGTATGTTTGTCTGTATATGTGTGTGAGTGTGTGTAGTTTGGCAGCAGTCCTTTATTGAAGCATGTTTGATTAAATAATAAAGACACATTTTCTCTATATAATTTAAAAAAGATCCATTAGGATTTTCTTGACGGATAGCCTGTGAAAGATCTGAAAGCATTCCGGAGAATGTTAGTAAATTCAGCCACTAATTCCAACCTAAAACAAGACATCTATCAGGAAACATGAAAGGATCTTAATAAAATTGTCTAGAGTAAATGTGTCTTTATTATTTAATCAAACTTGCTATATATATATATATATATATATATATATATATATATATATATATATATATATATATATATGATGGATTCTCACGTTGATCTCGACATATGACGTCGTAGTAGTTGTCAGCCGTTGGTCTAACTTCGTTATCCTCGTATGACATGCCGATCATATTTCAAAATCTAGACTGGGTAGTTGCATTTCACTTTGCGCTGATATCATTGGGAAAGTTAGTTATGGATCCAACTATTCCGTGAAATAATTAGGTTGATTAATTAATTATATCAATTATTTTATTTATTTGTTAAAATTGTAGGCTTTCTTATAACTTTGAATGTAAGTGTAGTTCGTTGCAAAGGTTAAAGGCGTGCATAGGTTTAATACTTCACGTCAAAATAACGTTGGGGGTAGACAGGATATGGATAATAAACAAATCAAGCGTTTATGACACGTGTTTTAATATGACCTGCTGATGCAATAATTTAGAATATATATAAGAAAAATGATTTTGGAATTAGGGGTAGTTGATTTTTGAAACCCAAAGAGAGAAGTTAGGTTAGACGTTGGTGTGAATCAATCAGGTCGGTAGGGTAGGTGTCTCTTTGTCACTGCAAGCGAGATACGTTGATAAACTCTTTCAATGTCTTCTTCTTTCCGTGCTCTTGTGTCGGACTGCGATGGATATGTAGACAGTCAGAATAAAGACTATTTCTTATCTGAGTAGGTGCCACCTGTGGCTATTTTTGAATTTCGAAAAATCAGCACGGTCCATCGTATAGCAATCCACCAGTTAAGGGTAATTAGATCATACTGTTCTTCCTCTAGCTAAGGTTAAATAGTAGGACAGATTAGGAGCTTTATTCTTACTATGGCCACCGGCCTACAAATGGGAAAACGAATATCAGCCTATCAAAACCTACTTAACAAATGTCTTTAAGTCATATCCTGCTTGTGTTGAGCGGTTGGGTAAATATAGACACATTTGATTTATCTAAAGAGATCAGGGAATGCAAAGAATGTTAAAAAAAGGATTCACACAAAAGAGTCCTGATATAATCCAATAAAATTGGATGATAGAATATTTAAAAATGTATATAATATCTGTCAAAATAATAAACTTCATCACGAAAGCCATGGAAACCTGTAAAGTTGAATTAACAACAGTAGGACAAACACAAAATGAGGTGAACATTCAAATAATTATCAATTTTGGAAGACTCACACTCATCATTGCTATTTTTGATAGCGATGATGCCACTTAATTTATTTAGGAAGTTTACGGGAGGCAATAAATTTACAAAATCACAGGAAAACATAATCTTTCTTATTTATATGGATGATATCAAGATATTTGCCAAAATTAAAAAGAACAGGAAACATTGATATATAATATACCCATGATACGGATATGTGAAATAGACATAATGTTCATAAAATGTACATAAACATATATAGGAATCCGAAAAGACGAAATTGGTTCGGGTACGAAACTGTTATTCACTTTTTGAGTTTAAAGGTTTTTCGATATGAGGAGAGAGACACACAATCTTTCTATGCTGACTGCTTTTACATCGTCAGCTTTCAACCCAACCAACGCGCGGCGCCCGTAGTGCACAAGGTCGTCTGGCCTCGCCCAGCTCTGAATCTCAACTCTCTCGTTCGGAGGCAGGAACTCAACTGATTGCTTTTTCTCAAATCCCCCAAATCCTCAGCCCACGCTTCCGGTGCATGACATCATTCACACCCCCTGGTTCATTTCCTATATGGGGTTTTATTTTGACATCTGTGAATGACGCATCCTCCTCGAGCGCGCGTGAATACCTGCGCTCATGTTTGCACCTAACTAACCGATGCACTGAGCCGAAAGGTTCTCATCCTAACTAAACCAAAAGGCAAGATATACAAAACGAAATTCCTCCGTAATTATATTACAGATACAAACCATAAGAATATACTACCAGGATACAGGAACGGAATTTGGCATTAAAAAGTGTGCCATGCTAATAATGAAAAGTGGAAAACAGCCAAATTAGGAAAGAATCAGAACGTTTGTAGAGAATGAAAATTACACGTATTGGAAGCGGACAACATCGAACAAACAGAAAAATGATGCATCAATGTTCCACAAATCTCTCAAACAACAATCCTAATATTTAGTATTCCGAGTCTTTCAGTCTCCAAATCATATTTTCCTTACCAAATCTAGAGGAATTATACTGCTCCATTATTTACCCATGCCTGGTAAGGTGAAATAAGCATTCACACATTTCGAATTGGCTTTAGTGTGATGTAAAACACAAACAACCTTGTTCATGTACGAGATTTTATGACAGCATTTTTTTTTGAAGAATTTGCCCTTGACTTAGCAGTCAATCAGAGATTCTCTGCACAGGACGCACCGGTGAAAATAAGCCAAAAACAGCCACGTGGTTGATCAGAAATATGTGGGTGTTACGAAATGACATATGCAAATGTCTGGTTGAGGGTCTGAATCTGTTGGGGTCCGTGTGAGTCTTGGAGTCTCAGCTTGTAGTCAGGGCGACCACTGCACGGGTCTCCGGTTGAGTATCTACCGGTTGAGTAACCTCCGACCGAGAAGCAGAAGAAGTGCTTAGTTAGGCCTTGAAGATAACACAGTATGGCATGGTGAAGAGAAAAAATTATGGGTCAATATAGCTGTCTATCTTTGTTTCCATTTCTCCGTCTGGCTGTCTCTTTCTCTCTTTCACCACAAAAGCTTTGACTCCAAGAAGAATAAAGCGAGCAATATTGAACAAGTCCTGGGAGCAACACCCCACAGGGCGCTAACTATACGGTCACCTACCACCTATAACGAAAACTATACAAGCTAGACGAACCAGACATGCTGGACACTGCTGGAGAAGCAAGGGCGAGATCGTAAGTGATGTACTCCTGTGGACCCCCGGATATGGCCTATCAAAAGCAGGAGGACCAGCTCGAACATACATACAACAGCTATGAAATGATAACCCTGAGACCTGCCAGAGGCGATGAATGATAGGGAGACGTGAAAAGAGAGAGAGAGGGTCAGGGATAGCCATGCTAGCCGCACGACATGATGATGATGATGATGATGATGATGATATCTTTATCGAAAGAAATGTTGAGGTCATTTTTCCTCAGTGTATTTTCTTCATTCACCAAACGAAGTACATATCTTCAAAGTATGCCGATTCCATTGATTTTGCCTGATGCAGTATTTTTGTAGTCATTGTGACGCTTAGTCTTATTCGTCATTTGTATTGCCATGTTGACTGGGGCTCTAGAATACACCGACAGTATCTCTGCAGAGGAGTTATACCTTCAAAACGTGTGTCCTTGATATGACACACGAAAATCTGAGGGGTGTCCTCGGGGTGTAAAGCGATGAACTGCTGAATCGTAGTAAGCGAGTTCGAACTCCAGTCGAACTATTACGTTCACTTTCGGACAAATACCCTTGGGAAAGGTATCAACCCTCTTATCAACCCAGCTTTAGGTTAAATAGTATCACGTCTGTTCTTCTAGAAGGGTGGATTTGGCATTAAATAACCACGAATGGTTGATATGCCATTAAACAAAGGAACCGAAACTAAAAATCTAAGAGTGAGGTTCCAGTAATTCCTGAGCTTAGGGGAATGCGTAGTACCTATTCATTGCCATCACTCCCAACTTCACTCTGGCCTGGAATGGTTGTAGCTGATCCTATTTACCCAACCCCTCCGCTCGAGCAGGATATGACACAAGGTCAATTTTTAAGCGGAGTTTAACAGGTTTGAATTCAGAGTTTTCCTTCTCCTAGACTAGTTGCCTCACCAAGGCTGAAGAACCTAGTCTGTCCTACTATTCATCATAGCTGGAGGGAGATAAGGGGTTTCATACCTTTCCCAAGGGTATTTGCCCGAAAGTGAACATAATAGCACGACTGGAGAACGAACTCGCGTACTACGATTTCGCCATCCATCGCTTTAACCATTACACCACAAGGACACCTCCTAATGGTTGTAGCTGATAGGGTCCTATCTATGGAGCAAATATGACCAAACTCTATACTAATTCTAAACCGAAATATTTGAAATAGAAGTGTTTATATGAGTAAAAATAGATTTGGCATTATTAACCTACAATGGTTGATGTGCCATAAAACCAAAACAAAACAAAAACAAACCAAAGTAATCTTCATCTGCAATAGCTGACGTAAATTATTTTGAAAACAATTTCGGCGGTTATCAAATCGTCAGTAATATAAGTAAAATAAAGAAGATAATTAGTGATTTGAAGATAAATTTGCCTGGTTTGAAAGTTTTAACTTCATCTAAATAGTCATTAAGGTAATAACAAGAATGTTGTTTTCATATGGGGTCAATGATTGAATTTAGAATATGTAACCAGCATCTGATAAACACAAGTTGTAGGTGACATGAAAAATTTGGGAACCCCTAGCCAGAGTGGAAATGTAATGTTTACAAAACTCGCTGAAAAAGACCGATCACGTACAGAGCGTTTACAAAAAACAAAAAAACAAACAAAAACAAATAAAGGAAAACTTAATTAACGATGCAGGTGTTGAATTTATTCACCTTTTTCGCTTTTGAAACTGTTTGTATTTTAAAACTCACTCAAAGGTATGCAGCTGCAGCTTAATAAAGTTTCCTAGCAAAAGTTCTTCCGTAACATATAACAAATTTAATGTTAAGATCTCCACACTTGTGCAGACAATCCAACTCATTCTATCTCACTCTCTCTCTCTCTCTCTCTCTATATATATATATATATATATATATACATGGTTCATTCAATAAGGTTCCATACATTTTTTGTACAGGCATTTAATATTGTCGTACACTCTTGAAAATTCAGTATGTTATTGCTATATATGTTATGAAATGACTGACCAATTTTTTATAATTTCAGGTTCAAATAAACAGCTACAGCAACAATTGGAATACACCCTACTAAAGCCTGATTGTCACAGCTGGTGAATTTCAAAAATGCAATCTGGACGTAAGGACACTTTAGAAGAACGATATGCAATAAAATTCTGTTTTAAACTTGGAAAAAAATGCCACAGAAACGCATGGAATGCTTCGAGACTGCTTTTGGACCATCTTGCATGAAAGAGCATCATTTTTTAAGGGCATAAGAGATTCAAGGAAGACAGGGAGTCTGTGGGGGATGATGAGAGGTGTGGGAGAAGTAAGGAGGTCAATACACCAAAGGGTTAGGGTTAGGGTTAGAGTAATTATGTTGAGGTTTTAAGGGAGTTCAGCAAGAGATTCGGTCGGAAGAGGCCAGCACTCTTCAAATCGGGTCAGTGGAATTCCCACCAGGACAATGCACCAGTTCACAACTTCATCCTTGTCACACACTATATGACGAAGATGAGCATCAAGACAGTTCCTCACCCTCCCTATGTCCAGACCCTACTCCCTGTGATTTTTGGTTATTCCCTAAGCTCAGAGGCTGTCGTTATGAGACAATTGAGGGAATGAAAGAGGCTGTAACGAAGGTCATAGACACGCTCACACAAGAGGACTTACATGGGGCCTTCCAGAAGTTGTTGAAATGGTACAAGTGCATTGCAGCAGGAGGAGATTACTTCGCAGGGGACTAGAGTTTCATGTGTGTTCTATCAATGAAAGT
The DNA here is from genome assembly GCA_963585895.1 of Sepioteuthis lessoniana. Taxonomy (NCBI): domain Eukaryota; kingdom Metazoa; phylum Mollusca; class Cephalopoda; order Myopsida; family Loliginidae; genus Sepioteuthis; species Sepioteuthis lessoniana. Next base: position 17,617,628 of record OY757928.1, on the reverse strand, counting down.
GCACATAACAAAAAAAGTTTCGAAACTATAACAATCATTTATTTATTTTCAAATTTGGAACGTCCAAAAGTAAGGGACAAAATTGAGAAAAACAATGTAAACAGCCAAAAAACAATAAAAATACATGTACAATCAATATTTAGTAAATGAGCCCTTGCTCTCAATGACAGCAGCACATCTTTGACTACAAGAACGAATCAGTTCTTGACAATCCTCGATACTAATTTTAGACCATTCTTCTTGAAGCTTCACCCACAAATCCTCCGTGTTAGTGGGATTTCTTTCCAGAACTTTCTCTCCTAAGGTCTTCCAAAGATTTTCTATTGGATTTAAGTCAGGACTTTGCGGTGGCCAATCCATAATTTCGAAATCTTGCTCGCTAAGGTAACTCATTACCACCTTTCCCTTGTGACATGGGGCATTATCTTGCATAAAGGTAGCTCTATCGAAACCTGAATTCTGTATGATTGGCACAACATGATCTTGAACAATGTTTTTATAGATCTGAGCGTTTATACGAGTTTGTAACCGGACAAGAGGCGTTGTACCTTGGCTAGAAAACATTCCAAATACAATGACGCTTCCGCTCCCTAACTTGAAAGTTTTCTTAGTACACTTTGCACTTAGTATTTCACCAATACGTCTCTTTACATTGTTTTTTTTCCATCATTTCCAAATAAATTAAACTTGCTTTCATCACTGAAAAATACTTTTGCCCAATTTTCATATGTCCAAATTACATACCTGTTTGCAAACTCTAATCTCTTCTTCTTATTCTTCGAACTAACAAGTATTTCTTCCTTGAGGTTTGATTAAACAGCCCTATTTCTTGCAGTCGTCTAGAAACTGTCTGTCTTGACGCATTAACACTTGAGGTACTATTCATAACCCTTTTAATTTCTGTGCAAAACTTAAAACGGTCCTTTAATGACATACGCTGCATTATTCGATCTTTTTTTGCCGAAGTTTTACAGGGTCTGTCGGTTTTAAAAGCACTAACTATTTTGCCAGTATCATTGTAGGATTAAACAACCCTGCCTACAACACTCTTGGAACGTTTCACTTTCTCTGAAATCTCTCTAATGGTGTGCTTTTCCTTGAGTAGCTTCACAATAGCTTGTCTCACAGAATAATCAAGTTTTTGGCGTTTCGCCATGGTGCCGGCTGATGCAACGTTTACAAATGACTAAGTAAGACTTATTCTTTAGAGGAAATCAAAAAAATTGAATATAGCATACTGTTTACATTGTTTTTCTCAATTTTGTCCCTTACTTTTGGACGATCCTATTTTGAAAATAAATAAATAATTGTTATAATTCTTTTTCTATCCTTTGCAAATGATTCAAATTTTAATATGTTATTATGAATGATAACGACTACCTGTTGTCAAAATTTCAGCTTTCAACGGTTGTTATTTCTAACAAATATTAGGTTTTAAAATTTTGTCCCTTAGTTTTGGACGCTACAGTATATTGTAATTTGCTTAAAGCATTGCACAATTTTTTTTCATTTAATAGTATTGAATTAATTCTGTGAGCTATTGTAATGCAAAATGGCATAACGGTTATAGGCGTTGGTTCCTTAAGCTTCTAAGGAGAAAATCATCTGGAGGTTGCAGGTTCAATCCTGACTACAGACAAATAACAATACAGGAATACTTAACACTTGTACCCGGTTATAGGTAACGGAATCGGAACAGACAACCCCGTGGATTCAATAAAGGACGTAGTTCGATGTTCAGTGAAGATTCCCGAGTTCGACAAACACCTGAAGAAGGCCGGAGGACATATCAGCCGAAACGTTGAGGAAATAACCATAAAGATGAAGACAATAGTCCGAAAACCCTTGATGATGAAAATCATATAGCTTCGTCTCAGAAATTTAGACGGCTATTGGAGTCTGATTAATTTCATTGCAAAACCTCGTCGCCAGAGTCTTTTTTTATAAATGAGCACGATGTCAGAGGTTCAAATTTTTTGAACGTTGTATACATGGTTTCAGACGGGGTGTTAGAACGCCACGTTGGGTGTTGTGACCATGCTGCCATGTGGGGTGTTCAAACGCTGTGCGGATTACACGTGACTTCAGTCGTTTTAATCAATTTCATTTTATCTTATCTTATTTTTATTATATATTTGTTTTTTAACTTTAAAAATGTATTTAAAATGTGCAAGTTAATTAATGGTATATTTAGAATTCATTTCTAAACTACTGTTAATCTGAGCGTGTAACTTAGCTATTAATAAAGCCTCCTTAATTCTAAGATAACCAACATTGTGTACTATTGCTTCTATTTTGATTAAAAAGTATTATCATTATTTTTGCATTTAATTAAACATTTATGAAATGCAGATGCGCGTGTGTTGATGTATTCTTTAATACTGATGTGGATGTTCGTTTATTAAAAAAAAAAGTCTTACTTTGAAATTAATTAGACTCAAAAAATTATTTCGTATTGCAATAGCCCACTAAATTAATTCAATGATATATATATATATATATATATATATATATATATATATATATACTCCCAGCCATACATAAATTTTCTAAAGGAAAAATATATTTCCTAAAAGACATATGTAACGATTTTATTATTTCGAGGGAATTGTAATGAAATCAAAACGGATATTTTTAGATTAAAATTATTACTAAATTCCATAAAAGAGTAATTATTTAACTAAAAATATTAATTAGTTGCAGTAAAAGAATCCCCTTATATATATATATATATATATATATATATATATATATATATATATATATATATATTACTTAATGTCTGGTTTTGTTGTTTCTTTTTGTGGGAGTAGTTCTTACCCTTCAGTCAGCATAATTTAAGCTCTGACGACAGGATAAGTATTTTCTATCGTTTTGGTTTTGACAGGAACACACACACACACACACACATATATATATATATATATTATACAAAGGTAAAAAAGAAAAAAATCACTTATTTGGTGTCATAATGAATTTCTTGTCGTGATGACCATCCTCAGATGTTGAACGAAAGAAAAAAACGTGGGTGTTCTTATATTCTTCAGGAGGAAATTGGATTTAAAAAAACATTGATTTTTTAATTGAAAATATCTTTTAATTAAAATAATTTTTGAATAACAATTGTAATCATGATATCTTTTTTACGATGGAGATTTTATATCTTTTATTGTTTTTATTCATACAATGTTTATCGTTTCTTAAAAAAAAACTGTTATAGCAACACAGCCACACACACACACACACACACACATATATATATATATATATATATATATATATATATATATATACGTCTGTGTTTGGCTGCTGGGTCATTGTGATTTCATGCCTTTATGTTTATTAAAAATTAATAGTATACTAATTTAATAAAAGTTTCATTCTACAATTCTGGCTAACGCTTCTAAACCTGCTTCCTACCCCTATGGCCTCCGGTTCCGGATGGGCCCTCTTCCAATGACAACCAAGCATAGAACTAAACTTTGGGTCTAGTTCAAGCTATTAGCAGGCATACGTAGCGGACTCACATTAAACTTAGTGAGTCGAAGTTCAACGGAGCACCTGGCAGCAGATGCTCCTAATGAGCCTATGATCATCATAGTACAGCAGGACAGGAGTCTCAGCTTGAACTCGAAATTCCCCTCTCCGAAACCCCCACTATAAGTAAGACTGTGTCAAATCCTATCTTGCAGAAGGCCGGGATATATACGGTTTCTAAGCATGCGCCAATTTTTAACGTTTTAATTTGAATACGAAACATCATCATCATCATCATAATCTTACGCCATCAGCACGGATATTCCTGACCCTCTCTCGCGACTCCCCCCTATTGTCCATTGCTTCCAGCAAGTCTTCAGGGCTACATCCCATATCTGCACGGAGCAGCTATATGTAAGTTCAAGCTGGTCGTCCTGCCTTTGCTTGTTCATGTGAAGGGTTCACAGGAGTACATCACTTATGAGCTCGTCCCTACTTCTCTAACAGTGTCCCGCATGTCTGGTTAGTCTAACTTGGATAGTTTTCGTGACGGGTGTTAGGTGACTGTACAGCTGCTTCTGTGTGGGGTGCTGCCACCATAAATTATTCAATATTGCTCGCAGCATTCTTGTGTAGCTGCCGTCAAGCTTTTTCTCCAGCCGTTTAGTTAGCGTCCATGTAGCGCATCCATATAGCAGTATCGACACGACCGCTGCTAGGAAGAAACTGCGTTTTATTTCATCGGTCTGGTCTGACTACCATATATCGATAGATAGATGTCCATGCCTTTGCTAATCGAGTGTTGCTGGGAATATGGATTTTTGACAAACAAACAGTACAAGAATACGGACCACTCAAAATAGTTTGGATCATGAGAAGCGACATTCTTTGGTTTGAGTTCACTGTTTTCCTTCTCCTAGACTGGTTACAGAGCCCATTCATCCCAATAAGTTAACAATAGTTGGAGGGAGAATAGTTATATTCATACCTTCCCCAAGGTTATTCGCAACATATGAACTGCAAACAGCCTCGTCAAGGATGTGTACTGTGGTCACTGGGCTGATTTCCCACGTCGATACACGTTACACAACGTGCACTTCCGATTTCCATGACAAATTACTCTGTCTTTGGTATTTTTCTGATTGCCGAATAAAATCTAAATAAAATGAAAATATTGTTTGCAACGAAGGAAAAGAAAAAAGTTAAAACGAAAACCATTTTATGAATAGAAAAAAAAACTCAAAATAATAAAAATACAAATGAACAAGTCGAATAATACTCAATCGGTATCACTTTGAGTAAAAAGTTGAGTAATTGAAGAAGTGGCTCTTGACCTTTCCTTCCCGTATAAAAAAATTGGCTTTAGAAAATTTCTTTTATTTTTGGAAAGATGGTCTCATTTTTAATAAGTGCTTTATTACTTAATATCATTTAGATACCCAATAATTATTACACCATCATCATCATTACGGTCCTCAAGATTTGCTGTGAACATGGATTCTTTCTAGTCTTTCTTGCCCTGCGTCTTTACAGGTCATCGATCTGGGAAAATCCTTAAGACAGCACCCGGTTAACACTAGCCTGTCTATGTTTTGGAGTCTATTGAAGAAGATCGCTTATGATTTTATTTTTCAATACTTCTTCAGCAACCCCAGCATGTATTTGCTCGTTTCTGTGATGGGAGTTAAGTGGCCATGCAGTGACTGTTGTGTTGGCTATTGCTTCCAAGAGTTATTGAAAACAACACTAAGTATCCTCCTGTTGTTCTCATCAAGCTTTTTCTCCAAATATTTCGTTTGAGTCACCAACTCGACTACAGCTTGGAAAAATATCTGCTTTATTTTACGTCACCTGATTTAATTTTCAGGATATTTAGTTCCTGTCGGTGGATGATCTTTTGCTGTGTATTAGGCTTTTATGTAGTTGTTGTGCCTTCACAAAAGTTCGCTAAGACAAAGACAACATGAAGAGATGATGATAAATTCATAGCAAAGGAAATAATCGAACACAACATCACAAAAAATACCACTTTCATTATTATTGGTGATCCATCTACCGTCTGGACCGATCTTAGAAACGGATAGTGGAAGTCGATGAAGGAATTTCTAAATCGAAGCCGACTCCAATTGGAGAGAGTGGAGGTTCAATTCGTCTCTCTGCTTGTTTCTAAACCTTTTTTTAAAATCCATAAATCACACGAGTGACAGTTTCTTTTACTCATCACGAGAGTTCTTTTGATCGACCACACTGCCAGACATTTGACTCAGTAGAGGTGGAGAGGAGTTCAATATGTACCATAGCCAGATACGGATATATGAAACGTACATAGAATGTTCATAACATATAAATATATAAAACAACATCATTATCATCATCATGTCGTGCCGCTCGCACGGATTTCCCTGACCCTCTCGCGCCACTTTTCCCTATCGTTCATCGCCTCCGGCAGGTCTTCTGGACTACATCCCGTATCTTCACATAGCTGCTGTATGTATGTTCGTGGTGGTCGTCCTGTTTTTGCTCGGCCATAAGTGGGGATCCATAGGAGTACATCACTTATGAGCTCGTCTCTGCTCCTCCAGCAGTGTCCTGCGTGCCTGGTTCGTCTAACAATATGTAACGACTTCTTAGTTAAGGTACAAAACCTTTTATTACCTTTGAGTTAAAGGTGTCGACATAAGGAAGAAAGATGCACAAACTTTCTATGATGACTTTTCCATCTGACCCCCCCCCACCCCACCCCAGCACGTGTTGCACCAACCACAAGGTCAATGGCCTGGCTTCGGCGAGCTAGCGAAAGCTAACCGACTTCTCCCGAAGCAGAACTCAACTCAACTAACTGACTTTTTTAAATACCCCAAATTCCTCCGCGCGTTTCTGGTGCGTGACGTCATCCGCACTTTCTAGCCCCGTTTCCCACCTGGGTGGTGTGAACTGAACTGAACTCACGATTCAGCATTAAATGATCTCCGACGCTGACTTATTTAGGATCCACCTACAGTGAGTCACGTTCTCGTGAGTTTTTAGTGACTGGTGACTATCAATTTCATTTTATGGAAATTATTATACTAAGACAAGTATGGTGATTGGGATACTACGATAATACTCACTATAGTCGACACTGATGTTCAAGTTTATTTTTTGTTGATATGCTGATTATTAAAATTGTACTATTATCTACCCTTAATACATACTTACGTACACACATGCTCACTGGCCCGATGGGCTGGGGCTGTTGAATACACCGATTATTTCCCTACAGTGGGGTAAGAACCTCCGCCATCGAGTGCCCTGAATATGACACTAAACAATCTGATGGTGAGGTTCCAATAATGCTGGAGTTTTGGGGAATGCGGAGTTCTCTCTCATTGCCATCGTTCCCAGGTCCACAATGGCCCGGAATGGTAGCACCTGATAAAGTCCTATCTAGTGGTTCAGCAGAACTAAACTGTGTATTTATGCTAAACTGAATTGCTTGAAGTTGGACTGTTTTGATATTTAAACAGCGTACTTATGCTGAATTGAATCGTTCGAAATATAATCGTTTTTTAACATTGAAACTATGTACTTATGATTAACTGAATTGTTTGAAATGGAACTGTTTTTTTATATTGAAACTGTGTGCTTCTGTTAAACTGATTTGTTTGAAATAGAACTGGGTTTAATTAAAAACTATTCTTATACAAAACTGAATTGTTTGAAAATAAGTGCTTATATGTATAAATATGGATTTGGCTTTAATAACCAACAATGGACGATGTGCCATAAATCCAAACAAAAGCAAAATAAACAACACATGCTCACATACACTAGCTTCCAGTGACTGGGCAAAGCAGCCAGAAAAATACCTTTGGTGTTGAATGTTTTCTCTCTTTTATGGTAACACTATGCCGACTTCAGAAGAACTCCCTCATGCACTTTCACAAACGTAGTCACATTTCTGTCACACACGCCCACACGTTTCTGCCACACAGACCTTGGTCGTAACTTCCGAACTCCAAAACTCCAGGAGTAAGTAATTCATTTCCATTACATACTTCATTAAGCTACAGCCAAGAACAGTTTTGTTATGGGGACATATCCTACCATACCCAAAAGATGGACTCGTCCAAACTAAACATTTTCTCCGAGCTTAGCTCGCTCGGGAAGACAACTTCTCGTTTCTTACGAGGCATTTGACAGACAGACTTCAAGCTGAGAACGGTTAGTACTTCTTTTGTATGACTTCCTTTTTTCTGCTTATACAATAACGTCCACCTATCACCCGTTGTTTGAGTTGTTCTTCCACCGGTCTTATCTGGAGACCACCACAAGTTTAAATTTGATTTCTTAACAACAGACATATTTCAAAACACTTTACAAATATTATTGGAACATCGTCAAAAGAATGCTTTTCATCGTACACGATATTCTTTGCAGGTCAAACTGCTTCCTTTGGTTTCCAAATTAAATGAATTATTGTGTTGTTTGTATCCTTATTTCCATTCCAAATATATCGCTTTGCAAACTAGGTGTAAGTAATAAACACATTCTTCTGTTTAAATGACCGATATGATAATAGGTAACTAAGTCCTCGTTTTAATATGCATAATTTCGTGTGAAATTTGCATCTCTCCTAAAATAAAATATTATATATATATATATATATATATATATATATATATATATATAAAGGTTCTTCATATGAATCGAGCTCTCGGTAGCCGTTAAACGGATATATGTAAACTGAAACAATTGTTTCATAACCATTTAAATTTCCTTCGCTTGCGTTGGTTTACTCTTGGTTGAGTGGTAGAATCGTGGATTGGGGTTTGAGTCAACCGGGTTTCGATCCCAGCTTCGGGAATCTTGGCTGTCTACCCACACTGATAGAACGAAACAGATCTGTAAGTGGATGACAATATGTTTATATATATATATATATATATATATATATATATATATATATATATATATATATATATATATACGTAATTTAGAACACTAATTACATTTGTATTTTTGGGAACTGATTCTGCTGTTGTGAATGTTTGTATTAAATAATACGTAACAATATCCGTTTTGACAATATGCCGTGCTAAGATCTAGGAATCAAACTATTATTGCTTTAGAAGAAATATTATATTTTAAAAACCTACAAGTGTGCACTTATGTCTGTGTCTACAATATCCTAGATTATAGATATTAACACTTGGGAGTTATAGAATGCGCTGAAATTAGTTTTGTTTAGTTTTGTTTGGTTTGGTTTTATGCCACATCAACCGTTGCCGATTATTTAATGCCAAATCTATTAACATACATATAAACAGTTCTATTTCAAACAGTATAGTTTAGCATAAGTACGCAGGTTAGTTCTATTTAAGCTATAGTCAGACCCAATCAGGTGCTACCACTTCTGGTCCGAATGGACCAGCGGACGATTGCAATAAAGAGGCACTCTGCAATCCTCAATGCTACAGCATTTCAAGAGCCTCACAATCTGATTGCTTTGTACCATATCCAGGACTCTTTTTTGGTGAGTCTTACTTCTCTACAGAGATACAGTCGCTGTATTCCGCTGCCCCAGCCGACTGGGCCAAATTAAACTTAAGGGACGTTGATAATTAAAACACATACGTATACTCATATATATTAATGCATACTCATAAACGCACTCAAACACACACGTGTGTGTGTGTGTGTGTGTGTGTATTCTTTACAACCTTCCCAGATGTAAAAGATTTATTCAATTTCTCGTATATAAGGAAAATGCTCGTTTGTGCTATACCTTTGTGCGTGTGTATGATAGATATTTTCTATATATTTATAGACATGAGAATACACTTTTGAAAATATTATTGTAATTCACAATTGTCGGAGATATGTCAGATTCTGTATTTTCTAAAAGGTATCGATAGAATATGTTTTTCTTCCTTTTTGTATTATCGATTCAAGGTGTTCTGATTATTTTCTAAGACCTTAAACCTCATACCTTCTTCCATATGACGTGGGCCTCTGAATTCACAACTTTTTACACGTGTCGGTGTTATTAACTATAATATTCATGGAACAACCTGGCAGAAAATATGCAGACAATTTGGAGGATTTTGTAAAGTTTGACCCTTCTAAACAATCAGAAAAGAAAAGAAAGTTCACTACAGCAAAGATATTTGTTTATTTTGAACTCTTTTGCCCTCATGTGTCTTACGCACGAGTTATTAGCGTAAATTTAAGCAAACATCGTCTTCGAATGTTGATTTTGTTTTTGTTTCATTTTCAATGGAGGTTCGTATCTTTTCTTTTCTCTGCTGCTTTCCTCGTCTCACTTTTTCTTTATCCTTTTCAGTCATTTTTTTTCTCTACTCCTTTTTCACATCACCCACTTTTCAATGTCGGCAAACATAAGCTAATTATAACCCGCGGGGAATTCAAAATGGTGGATAAAAACGGTGATTTGTTTTTCTTTTCCTTCTCTCTTTTTTCTTTCTTTTTTTTTTTAATAGTGTCTTTCTTCTCTATTTTCTTGTATGTAGATTGAAGGAGAATTGCCAAAGATGATTAGTTATTTCTAAAGAAAAAAAAAAGGCGAAATATCCAGGTTCGGGACGAAATGTAGAAACAGGAAAATGGACATAATATGAGGTATTGAGGATGGGAAATATATGTCTGTTTCTCCTGAAGCAAAATAAAAAGCCCAAGAAATATAAAGATAAGAATGACGAGTAAAACAAGGCAAAGAGTATAAGAATAACGAAAGGAAGGTTTGTGTTAAGTGAATGAAAAATGACTAAGGCATGAAAACTTCAAAAATACATTTCAGAATATCTGATAATTTACCATAAGAGTAATTAGCATCACTTTCAATGGGTTTGTATCTATAATTTGCCACATCCACTCAGCAATAATATTCATTAATTCTCTTTCGCCTTCTTTTCATGTGACATACCATCTTTTCAAATCATGTGTAGTCAATACAACTTTCTGCATTTTTATCCAGTTTCTTGTTCTCAAGGGTATTTTATCATGCCCAGTTGAAGAAGGGTGCAGAATACCTTACCTGGTATTTGTTCCTATGATTAAGTTTCTGATTTATCTTTCAGTTTAAAGTAGTTCTTTGTCACTTTAAGGTTCCTGTTCTTTATTTTTCTTCCAGAGTTTTATTTCCCTCTCCTTTCTATACAGCTTATATTGCGCTTTATTCAATTTCACATTTCATTGTTATGTTTAGGATTAATTATTTCTTTACGTTCCTGTTTCCAGCTCGTTATTATCATTATAATTATTATTGGGGGCGGAAGTAAAATTAGAAAGATTCTAGTATCATAATAAACGATTTGATTATGAAATAAGATTAATTCTAATTAAAAAATATAGACACAAAAACATAAATTTACTCAATATGGCTTCCATTTTTTCAATTATTGTATCAACATGCCTAAAAAAAACTTGCATGCCTTCAAAATAAATTCTTCAGACATTTTATTCCATTCCTCCTCAATAGCAGCTTTTAGTGAACCTGTATTTGGATGGGAAGTTGTATTTGTTTTGTTTTCTAAAATGTCCCATAGAGAGTAATCAGGGGAGTTGAAGTCTAGGCTTGATGGATACCATAAAGAAACTCCAATATTTTTTGGCTATGTTTCAGTGTAAAGCAAATCCTATATTCTTTATCCTTTCTTCTCTTGCTCGCTTATATTGGCCGAAACAGTATATTTACTCAATATGGTTGCCATTTTTTCAATTACTGTATCAAGAAAAGAAGCAAAAGGTACCCCGCAAAACAATCACAGACGCCGACTACGCTGATGACTTGGCATTACTGGCGAATACGACTGATCAAGCAGAGACACTACTGCATAGTTTGGAACGAGCCACAGCAGACATTGGCCTCTATGTCAATGCACACAAAACTGAATATATGTGTTACAACCAAGCGGGCAACATCACCACACTAGACGGAGCCTCTCTGAGGCTGGTGGACAAATTCACCTACCAAGGAAGTAGCGTCTCATCAACCGAAAAAGACATCGACACACGACTGAGGAAAGCATGGACGGCTATAGATAGGCTCTCAATCATATGGAAATCAGACCTGACCGATGAAATGAAACGCAGTTTCTTCCAGCCAGCGGTTGTATCGATACTGCTATTTGGATGCACTACATGGACGCTAACTAAACGGCTGGAGAAGAAGCTAGACGGCAACTACACAAGAATGTTGAGAGCAATATTGAACAAGTCCTGGCGACAACACCCCACGAGACACCAACTATACGGGCACTTGCCTCCCATAGCGAAAACTATACAAGTTAGACGAACCAGACACGCAGGACACTGCTGGAGAAGCAAGGGCGAGCTCGTAAGTGATGTACTCCTATGGGCCCCACATATGGCAAAGCAAAAGCAGGACGACCAGCTCAAACCTACATACAGCAGCTATGTGAAGACACAGGATGTAACCCTGAAAACCTGCCGGAGGCGATGAACGATAGGGAGAAGTGGCGAGAGATGGTCAGGGATATCCGTGCTGGCGGTACGACATGATGATGATGACTGTATCAAAACACCTCGAAACCACTGGCATGCCTTCAAAATAAATTCTCCAGGCATTTTTCCATTCCTCCTCAATAGGAACCTTAAGTAAACCAATATTTGAATGGGAAGTTTTATTTGTTTTGTTTTCTAAAATACCCCAAATAATTTAATCAGGGGAGTTAAAGTCTAGGTTTGATGGATACCATAAAGAAACTCCAATATTTTTTGCTGTGTTTCGGTGTAAAGCAAATCATATATTCTATATCCTTTCTTCTCTTGCTCACTCATATTGGTCGAATTTTAATGAAAAAGTGCTTGAATAATAGAGCTAATCATGGAAATTTAGATTTATCTCGTTTTCTTCTAAATTTGGACTAATCAAACTAAAAAACAATATGAGAATTATTCCAGATTTTGAGTGCGCAGCCTGGACTATTATTATTATTATGATTATGATTATCATTTTCTCTTTTGATAGTTTTTCTATCAAGCATTTAGTGATTTTTTTCTCATTGAAACTTGAGTGACATCAAGTCTTCTCAAGTTTCCAGGACTCTTCTCAGTATTCTAGCTGATCTTGATAATTCTGTAGTTTAGGTGGTCTCCACTTGTCCTCTTATTTCAAAGTCTTCCGGTACTTTTTATCAATCCTTTGGGAATTATTCTCTTTGCAATTTTCAACACCGTCACCGGTTACAGATAGATAATCTCTACCATAACAAAATATTATTACTTTACTCATTCGGATTTTTTTAAACATCTGCTCTAACTGATGGTCTTTTAACTGAAGTCTGAGTGATAAGCAGTCTCTTTAAGTTTCTCTATTTTTGTCTATCTTTAACAATGCTATGTTCTGAATGGTCTCGATTCTTCCTCTGATTTTCGATTCCTCTCCGGGATCATTACTTGCAAACCAACCGCCATTGGTATTACCGTTACCTTCCTGTTCCACTGTGTTTTTAGCATTCTGGGAAGATCCAAGAATTAATATTTTCCTGCAATTTTGAAAATGTCTATGGAATAGAGACTAAAGGGCTTAATTGCAACATTGGAATAAGTGAGTTCGATTCGAGTCTCGCTTTTACGTTTTGGTCAAATCCCTTTGGGGAAACACCCTTTTTTCTTATATAATGGTTATCACTGGAGTTTGTTTTTTCGCTTTTACGTTTTGGTCGAATCCCTTTGGGAAAGACGCTTCCTTCTTATATAATGATTATCACTGGAGTTTGTTTTGCTTTTGTTTTGTTTTTTTTTCGCTTTTACGTTTTGGTCAAATCCCTTTGGGAAACACCCTATTTTCTTATATAATGGTTATCACTGAAGTTTGTTTTTTCGCTTTTACGTTTTAGTCAGATCCCTTTGGGAAGCTCCCAATTTTCTTATATAATGGTTATCAATGGAGTTTGTTTTTTTGCTTTTACGTTTTGGTCAAATCCCTTCGGGAAACACCCTTTTTTCTTATATAATGGTTAAATAGTATCACTGGAGTTTGTTTTTTCAAGAATGTCTTTCGCATTAAATAACCCATGAAGATTGATATGCGATTGATCAAAAGAAAGCAAACCAACCAAACAGATCTTAACAATGGTGCGGTTTGGGTGGTTTTCATATTTCATCTGATTTCTAATTCCATCCCCTTTTTTATAAGCATTTGGAGACCGTTCCAAGGACAACAACTGTAATTGGACACCTTCGTATTCCACAGCATTTTTATTCTGATCCACAGTCAAAGTATGTGTCTACCTTTTAGACTTCTTTTATTTTCTCCTTGAGGTTCGATCGAACGGCAAAATCCACCAGTTTACAATTTCTTTTTGTTTTAATAATTGACTCAAATTCTGATCTTCTACTCAGGATCGAATAATCTGTTTCTATCACAAAATCCCGGAGAATTTCTTGTATTATTTATATTTTTGCATAATTTCCCACAGATTACATTTCCTCTTCAGATGTACTTAACCTTGTATTCCTTTTTCCCTGTTTGCTGCCTTCACCTAACAAGTGATTCATTGTTTGTCTATCATCAAGTAAATTGCACATTATCTTCTTCTGAGTGTAATCAATTTTTCCTTTGAGCTTATTGGTTCGTATGACTTTGTTTTTTACTGCAATTAAAATAGATTCATTTCCTTTCTAAAGGTCTCCTCTTCTTAGCAGTATCACAGTCATCTTATGTGAAATTTTCTTAGTTTATCGCTTGAAGAATCCATTCATTGGTTCACGTTCAATTTTTGTTTTTTCTATGTTTTGTTTGTTGTCTTCCTGTTTGTATTTAATCCATCACTGTAGATATTGTTGTTACTGACTGTTCTAATGGATCTTTATTGGCGTCTTTATTGTATAGTCTTTAAGTTCTTGAAATTTTGCATCAACACAAACCTTCACGTTCGCAAAAATTCTTCCTACTTTGTTTTACGCGAAGAATTTTCTAAATCATGTTTCGAGAGTAAGATTTTGTGCATCATTATCAAGTTCCTTATTCTTTTGTCCATTTCTCTGAGTTCCTCCCGTGTTTAAGAATGATTCTGAGTATCCTACAAGGAACATATCATCGGTATTAATTTCTTTGATGAGATGTCTGCTACAGATTTTGGTATCGAAAAGTTTTCTATTTGACTAGTTGATTTGGCGTCACTGGTGGCTCAGTTATAGAATTTCGGCACTGCAATCTGTGGTCACTGGTTCGATCTCCAGTGTTGGAGATTACAGTATACACTGCTGATGATAATTAAATCGAAACAGCTATCCAGTATTCCCGCGTATCGTGCTTAGGTGATCGGCGGGTTTTCTGGTCATGGTACTTCAATTCTCAATATTAATTCCTCGACTGAAAAAATAAAGATATGTACAAAGTTGTCTTGTTCTTCTGAAGAACTCTTTTCTGCTGCAGATTTGGGTTTCGAAAAGTTTTCTTGTTTTTCTAAGGAACTCATTCTTACGTTTACTTCCATTTTGTTTGTTTGATGGTTTCCACTTTTAATATTTCCAGTTATCTGGAATTCTCTACTTTTCAAAGGGTTCTGATTATTTCACTGTAAGAGAATTCTCTTTCCCCTGTTTCTCTTTAAACTTCTTTCATTATAAACATGGCATAGTTTTCAATTGCAAATTCTATGACAAGTTCCTTGCTAAATATTCTTATTGTTTCCATAAGGGTTTCTATTGCTTTCCTTCATATCATCTCTATTTGTATAAGGGTTTCTATTGCTTTTTCCCTTTTGACAAATGTCTTCATATCATTTATATTCTTAAGTTCGTTTATCTTTCACAAAACCTTGGTAAATTTGTAGCCTTTTGTGCATTTTCTTGGTATATCATTAGATAACATCGAGGCTATAATAAATAATCGTAGCAAAAGTAATTCTTCCTGGAAAATGAGTCTTTGGATTTTAATACTCTTTTGGTTTACAACGTTCCTTATATCACGTGGTCTCCCACTGAGAGAAGAGAAATAAGGAATTACTGCTATTCCTCCGTGTTTCAATTAGCCAAAGATTGACCGTTAAAAGACAAATAATGGATGTAGGTCAACTTCGGCCGGTCGAACAAGGACTTATTCTACGAGGGATCAAGTGCCAGATCTCCCCGTCTACACACATGCAAAAAAAATAAACTCACCATTTGGCGATAACAATATTTAAATGCCCCAGTTCCCATACGCTTTTAAATGGTTGCTCATCCGGGGATCTTTTTATTTTAATTTGCCGTCACACTTAATTCCAATGTCCACTTCTTTATAGCTTTCGTGATGAGGTTTATGACATGCTTTGTTATAGTGAACATTTTTATACATGCTATAGTTTTCGGGGCCATATCATATGCCTTTCCGTTGTAAATCTATTCCATAGGTACATTATTGCGCCTTATTTACCCATTTCGAAATGTACTTAATTATCATCGTTATGATATTTTTTATTTATAGGAATTTTTTTACACCAGCATTAACTGATAGCTTTCGGCAGGAGTCTGAGTGACTGTAACTCTCCTCGAGACTCTTAGTATTCTGGCTGATCTCAACAGTGCTGTAGTTTGTATTGTCTCCACTTGTTCTCCTAATTCTAAGTACGCCGATCCCTACATCAATCATTTAGTAACTGTACAGAATTCTTTGGTTACAAGGGGTATCACCGTTACTTTACTGTTCAATAGATTTTTCAGTCCTCTGGCAGGGTCAAGGTACTTACCTCACTTTTCGCTTTCCTCCAGTTTTACCCTGTGGTAAGCCGGAACATCAAAGTCCACTATTCAGCAGTTTCTCTTTTTTTTGCTAACTATTACTTGGTTAGGTCGTCTGGCTGAGAGTGAATGATCTGCTGGTATCCTTAGATCCCAAAGAATCTGTGTGTCTCATTTTCTGTGATGAATTCTGAATTGTGCATATATGATTTGTTCGTATGGTCAAACTGAAACTTCTTGCACAATTACCAGTAAATAACTAGCCCTACCCTGTGGTGTCTAGTCTCTTTGCGCTACTTTACTGCATTCACTTATTATGTGATTGATCTTTTTGTTTCCGTTACCACATAATCTACATTGCGTCTTGTCTATTCTTGCTTTGACATAGTTTGTCCGTATGGCGTTGTTTTGAGCTACTAACAGAAGAGATTTAGTTTCTCTCTAAATTTTTACCTTTCTTTGCTATGACCAAATTTTCCCATGCGAGATTTCGCTGGTTTGTTGCTTATAAGGAAATTACAGTTTTTTCTCTTCTCATTTTTGATTTCTAGTTATTTTTTATGTGTTGATGTTTGTGTTATCTGTATTATTTCTGATGGCTGTAATCATTCTTCCTCGACATTTTTTATGTAGTCGTTGTATCGATTTATCGACGCTATTTTTAATGCCGGTAAGTCCTCTTCCTCCTTCTTTTCTTGACATATACAGTCTGTCTACGTCATTTCTAGGCTGCAAGCCCTTTTGCATCGTCATGCGTTTCCTTGTTCCCTGGTCTATTTGTTAAAGATCTTCACTCATTCACTTTAACAATGGTCTCGAGTATCTTACAAGGAACAGCACCGGTATTTGTCTCTTGGATGACATTTCTGCTATACAGTTTGGTTTGGAGTAGCTTTCTTGTTTTCCTGAGATATTCTTTTTTTCTTGTTTCTTTCATCTACACATGTTTAATGGTGTTTGCTTCCAATAACCTTAAATATTTGTAGGTTGCCATTTTTCCAAGCTTTCTGATTTTATCTTGATTTGATATTTCTATTTCTTCCCTCGTTTGTCGTTTTCCGTTTTTCGTTATTAACATGGCACCTTTTTCTATGCCAAAATCTTGTCCCTTTTCACCTTATATCCTAACTGTCTGTATTAGGATTTCAAGTTCTCTTTCATTTTTGGCAAACAGTTTGATGTTGTCCATGTACATTAGATGGTTAATTTTTTCATGCGAGTTATTAAGTTTGTATCTGCCTGTGCATTTCCTGAGTATGATATTGATTGGGGTTATTGTTGTTACAAATAATAATCGTGATTGTGCATCTCCCTGGATGATCACTCTGTGTATTTTCACCTCAGTTAAGCTTTTTCATCCTGCTGTTCACTTCTCCGATTTTGCATCGAATTTTCAATAAACTTTATGACTTTGTCGGATTTCTTGTACATTTTATGCATTACATTCGTTGAATTCTTTTCTTTTTCATTTTCAGAATGCTCCC
Source organism: Sepioteuthis lessoniana (assembly GCA_963585895.1). Lineage (NCBI taxonomy): Eukaryota > Metazoa > Mollusca > Cephalopoda > Myopsida > Loliginidae > Sepioteuthis > Sepioteuthis lessoniana. Next base: position 17,599,977 of record OY757928.1, on the reverse strand, counting down.
AAGTATCTTACGATGTACAGCCGAGGAATTTTTTCCTTTGAAGAGATTTCTGCTTTGCAGGATCAAATCATATGCCTTTTCGTAGTCAGTCAACGCCATAGTTAATTTTTTCCGTCTCGTCTTGCTCTTTTTATGGATGTGTTAATTAATGTATTCTAGCTAATACGTACTTCTGATTCACTTGCAGCACCTTTTTTTGTTCCTGGGGAATAGTCCACGGCTTATTTTTGACTCGTATATCTTCTCCCTAATTTGTGTCTTTGGTATTTTCAACAGGATCGGTCTGGTCTGTAGTTGTTTGGAGCTGTTTCTTTTTGAGGGGTCTTTTTGGATTAGGGTTGTCTTTCCTTTTGTCATCCATTCAAGTATGTATGCTTCTTGTAAGCATCTATTTATCTCGATTGCTATTTGATATTTTTTAGGGGTCTTTTTGGATTAGGGTTGTCTTTCCTTTTGTCATCCATTCAAGCATGTATGTTTCTTGTAAGCATCTATTTATCTCGATTGCTATTTGATATTTTCCTCAGGATCGGTCTGGTCTGCAGTTGATGAGAGCTGCTTCTTTTTTGGGGGTCTTTTTTGATTAGGGTTGTCTTTCGTTTTGTGATCCATTCAAGTATGAGTGCTTCTTGTAAGCATCTATTAATCTCGATTGCTAATCTGTCGGGGATAATAGGGTATATTTTAAAGCCAGTATCATCGTATGAAATCATAGATTAGCGTTTTCCAATTTGTTACTTTTTTGAGTATTGTTCAGAGGGAAACAAGGTCTATTATCATATTTACCCAACCCCTCCGCTCGGGCAGGATATGACACAAGGTCAATTTTTAAGGGGAGTTTAACAGGTTTTAATTCAGAGTTTTTCTTCTCCTAGACTAGTTGCCTCACCAAGGCTGAAGAACCTAGTCTACCCTACTATTTACCCATAGTTGGAAGGAGAATAATTGGATTCATACCTTTCCCAAGGGTATTAGTGCTATGAACTCGTGTCGCTGTTTCCATTTCCTACGACGATAACCATTACACCACGGTCTTTTATCGAGTTCTTCTCTTATACCTTGTTAATTATCCATTCAGCTTTTCTATTATGTTCTCTTCGTTCCCATATTTTGTTCTAAATTGTTTTGTTTCCTTGTCATCCGGTTGTTGGTATGATTTCCTGCATTCCCCACCTATTGGCTGGTAGAGTTTTTTTTCGTTGCTTTGGAATGTCCTTTTGTGCCTGCCTTTTTTATCCTGTATCCATATCATTTTAGTTTTCCTTCTATCACCTATTCTTTCTAGTTTATTTCCTCGAGTGGTACTGTTTGTCTTATTCATGCTGCTTTTTCCTTTTAATCCCAACATGTTCCAGCGTGCACCCTTTGTCTTGTCATTTCCATTAATCGTAGATTTCTTATCTGCGTTCCCTGTTTAATTTTCCATCCAGGCTTAGAGTTTCCATTCAAATTCTTTTGGCGAACCCCAGTTTTTTTCACAGACTAATTTCTCTCCTGCTGATATTAATTCGTCTAATTCCATGATGATCTTCTTAGTTATATGTGTTAATAATTCGTTTATTTTTTTATTTTTTTGTTTCTGCTGAAATTTCTCCAGTTTGGTTTATTAGTGATTGTAATGTAGTCTTTTTTCCGACATCATTCTCTTTAAAGTTTCCATGATCATTTCTTCTTCTTGTGTTAGTGTTTGTTTTGGGTGAGTGGTATTTCAATTGTTATTAATTTGCTGTTCATTTCGTTTAGAGTGTTCTTGTTTTTTAGTGTCTGGTGCGCTCATTATTGCATTAGGGTCTTAAGGAAACTAACTCTCACTCAAACCCAAGGAAAAATCCTCTGCTAACGTTGGTGTGAAAAAGCATCAAAGTAAAATTGAAAGAAAGTCAAAAGTAAGAAAAGTACGAGGACCTCGCCAGGGAACTGAAAAACAATGGAATATAAAATTGATCAAGGTATATTAATTGTTAGAGTATAGTATTTTCAAATCTGAAACAAAAAAGAACACTACATTATTACTAGTTGAGTTATTAGCAGTAATATGGGTTCTCTGTATATTGAAACTCTTTATATATAATTCATTTGGCTTGTGAATTATTATTTCTGTTTTACATCCCGAGAGATATTCTATGTTTACTTCTATTGCCCAAATTATTTCCCTGCTTTGACACATACGGTCTGTTAGGTAAAATTTTAATTCACATCAGAATTATTATCGCTCACTTCTTCAGCATATTTTGCGCTAACAGCTTAGATTAAAAATGATTTTGGTTTTATCAGGACATACTCGTCTCCGTCTACGTATTTTCAGCTTTTTATGTTTGTTTAATTGAATTGTTTTCAAGAGAACTCAACTTATTGATTATATAAATTTGGGAGACATCTGTCATGGAAGAATGTTTTATTTCTTTATGCATGCCGAGGTTTAAAAAAAAAAGTAAATTTGAATTAATTTATTGGGCTGTAATCACACTCAAACATTTTTTCCAAAATTTTGAATGGAGTTATCTTTATATTGAAAACATTTGCTTATTATTAAACAATTACTGAAACTTTTTTTCTAAAATTCAAAAGTTAATTTATTTCTATTTTTCAATTTGTATCTTTTAAGCGTTAAAATCATTCTTATGTTTTGATTATAAAATATATATAAAGGATTTTTTTGAAAATTTACATCACGTTCTATATGATTTCCAGAAATTAACTTCATATCAGAATGTTATATTATCTTTTAATTATTTTTTAACAAGTGACAAAGAATTGATGATGAAATTAAAATTGATTTTAGAATGTTTTACATTTTCGAAACTTGATAGAGAAGAAATTTATGATTAAAAAAAATCATTAGGATTAAAATATATTAGATAATTCCGTAGACTGATAAAACATACCTATCATCAAAACTGATAAAATTCCCTCGATTCATACATGTTTCAAAGACAGGGAAAATTTTTGGGATAAATGAAATATTTATACAAATAAAGTATTTGAGTGTAAGGTCACACACACACACACACACAAACAAACACACATACACAAAAAAACAAACAAACACACACACACACACACACACATTTTTTTTCCTTTTTTTAAATCTTCCGATTTATGATGGAATTATCATTAAGAAACACGTAAAAACGCCAAGTAAAACACACTTAAACATCAACTTAAACTTTAAAACTGTTAATAGAAATAGAGATCTTATTAAAATGAAGTATACATTAAAATAAAGAAAATGTAAGAATATAATTAGAATATTCATATCTTCCTGAAACGTGCACATTGCTTTGTAATAAAGTTAATAAATTAGAATTGCAGAAGAGTACTACTACTACTACTACTACTACTACTACTACTACTACTAATAATAATAATAATAATAATAATAATAGTAGTAGTAGTAGTAGTATCGTACGTATAGAAGGATACTAATCGTAGAAAAGCACTAATAAGTTACAATAGTAGAAGAGTACTAATAGTAGAAGAATATAAATAAATAAGAATAGTAGAAAAGTACTACTACTAATAAATATAATTGTAGAAGTGTACTAATAATAGAGGAGTCATCATCATCATCATGATGTCGTGCCACCAGCACGGATATCCTTGACCATCTCTCGCCACTTTTCTCTATTGTTCATCGCCTCCGGCAGGTCTTCTGGGTTACATCCTGTGTCCTCACATAGCCGCTGTATGTAAGTTCGGACTGGTCGTCCTGCTTTTGCTTGGCCATATGTGGGGGTCCATAGTAGTACGTCACTTACAAGCTCGTCCTTGCTTCTTCAGCAGTGTCCGGCGTGTCATGGTCGTCTGACCTGTATAGTTTTCATGATGGGAGGCAAGTGGCCGTACAGTTGGCGTCTCGTGGGGTGTTGTCGCCAGGACTTGTTCAATATTGCTCTCAACATTCTTGAGTAGTTGTCGTCAAGTTTCTTCTCCAGCCGTTTGGTTAGCGTCCATGTAGTGCATCCATATAGCAGTATCGATACAACCGCTGCCTGGAAGAAACTGCGCTTCATTTCATCTGTCAGGTCTGATTTCCATATTATTGAGAGCCTATCTATAGCCGTCCATGCTTTCGTCAGCCGTGTGTCGATGTCGATTTCTGTTGATGAGACGCTACTTCCTAGGTAGGTGAATTTGTCCACTAGCCTCAGAGAAGCTCCGTCTAGAGTGGTAATGTTGCCCGTTTGGTTCTAACACATATATTCAGTTTTGTGCGCATTGACATGGAGGCCAATGCCTGCTGCAGCTCGTTCCAAACTATGCAGTAGTGTCTCTGCTTGATTTGGCGTATTCGCCAGTAACGCCAAGTCATCAGCGTAGTCGGCGTCTGTGATTGTTTTTGCGGGGTACCTTTTGCTTCTTTTCTTAGTCAGCTCGAAGTCATTTTCTCTGATTTTGTCGATCGAAGCTCTAAGCACGTAGTCTAGACAGATGATAAAGAGGTATGGAGCTTGTAGTACTCCTGCAACAATGTCGAAGTATTCCGTGTCTCCATCTGGTGAACGTACTTTCACTTTTGTGTTTTTGTAGAGGATCATTATTGCTGCTACGGTTTCTTTAGGTAGACCGTATGCTATTAGGATTAGTTCCATTTTCCCCTCTGTGGATGGAATCGAAGGCCTTGGTAAAGTCGACAAATAGTAATGTTGCCTGAAGGTTTTTTGCCCAGACGCCTTCAAGGATTCTACGGATGGTCAATATTTGTGAGGTTGTGGATCTATTTCTCCGGAAGCCATTTTGGTTTTTCTTTAGGATGTTGTCTATTTTGGGTTCTATGCGGTTTCGTAGTTGGGCATTGTAGATTTTGGCTGCTATGGATGTAAGTGTTATCCCTCGGTAGTTCTTGGCTAATCCGAGGTCGCCTTTTTTAGGGAAAGGAAGGATGCATCCCTTCATCCATCTTTCTATTCTATTTTGACTATAGACAGCGTTGCATTGCCGGAGCAGTATATCGTCGAATTGTCGTCTTCCACACTTCTGGGGGGATCTCGTCTAGCCCTGCAGCTTTCCTATTTTTAATTTTTTAAAGAACCGAGTAGAGTTCTTCTTTGGTGAAAGGCCCTAGTTTAATGTCTAATTGCTTACTGATAATTCTGGTGATCGGTTCATCCGATATTTTCGGTGGGCTTCCTAGTAGATTTTTGAAATGCTGTTCCCACAGTTTTACTGTTTCTTGTTGGCTTGCAGCTTTCAATTTTGCTTTGGCCGTGCTCTTCCTTCTACTTACTTCGTTTATTGTTTGCCAGGCTATCCTGGATTGTCTATCTTCCACCGAGTCTCTAATCTTATCTATCTGATTTTGTAGGTATTCTGCCTGTTCTTTTAGATATATTCCTGCTAATTGATATTGTGCTTTTTCTAGTTTTCGGGCATTTGTGTTTGTTGGGTTCTTCCGATAGCTTTTGGAGGCAGTTTTCACGAGTGCACGTTTTTCTCTAACCTCTGACGTTTCCCAAGGGACTCTATATTTAGTTCTAGGTTTTGTTGGGATACACTTTGATGCCGCCTCTAGGTGTGCTTCAACAAAGTTTTCATATTCGTCGTTTGGGGTAACTTTTTCTGTCTTCTCTTGTAGTGTTTCGAATTTGTTTCTTAATTCTAATGCATATTTGTCTCTAATGTCTCTGTTGTTAAGTAGGGCCCAGTCATAGCGCCTAGTTGTCAATGTTCGTGTGGCGTTTTTTAGTAGGCTTAGACGTATTTTGGCCGTGACTATTCGATGATCGGAGGACACACCCTCGAAAGTGGAGTATGCCTCGCAATTCATCGCACTATTTTTCCATTTTCTGTTTATAAAGAGGTAGTCTATCTGTGCTTTACTCTTGTTCGCGTATGTGTGTGTCCATAATTTTCCCTCCCTTTTTTGAAAGTTAGTATCGTTGCATGTTAATCTATTTTCTATCATGAGATCAATTAGATGTTGTCCATTCCTGTTTGACGTGTTGTGTAGGCTATATTTGTTGTTTCTGTTTTTCCCGAATTGTGCATTCATATCTCCGCCAACGACTAGCAGGTTGTGTTTCGGAATGCTACGTACTAGGGAGGATAGCTCCTCGTAGAAGGTGACTAGTTCGGTTTCTTCGCTAACATTGGTAGGGCTGTAGCAGGAGATGATCGTCGCTTTGGGGTTGCCATTAAACGTTGCGGCCATCATCCTAGGTTGTATTCTCTCAATGCTATTAAGTGTTTTTAGCGCTCTTGGTCCTATAAGCATTCCCACCCCTCCTACCGATGCATTGACAGAGTTTTTCCATGTCGATACAGTCACCAGCATCCAACAATTGCCAGTTTCGTGATATTTGATATCTTCGGTGTGAGTGTATCGATGTTCTTGTATACAGATTATGTCTATCTTATGTTCTACGGCTGATGCAGTTAGCTCTGGTAGTTGACCTATTCTATTTAGGGTTCTAACGTTAAATGTCGCTATCTGTATTGTTTGTTTGCATTTTAGTAGTGTTTGTTTGAGCTCTTAGCTGATTTTTCGAACACTGAGGCCAGGGCTCCAACCTCAGCAGGACGCGCCCCTTTTTTACCCGCGCGAAGAGTGATGCGGTTTGAGTATGAGTCATGGTTATCTTTCGATGGCTGTTTTTATTCTCATCTATAGAAGCCACTCTTATAGATGAGCAGCAGTAGTTCCCCGATCGAACTGACAATCCTGAGCGTTAAGCCGCAAGACTCACACGTTCAGGAAATATTAGGCATTGTGAATTCGAACACCTTCACATACACGATGCTGCTTCCCATGTGTACGTGAAAACAAAAAATAAATAAATGAAAATAAAAAAATAAAATAAAATAAATAAATAAATAAATCAATCAATAAATAAATCAATAAATAAAATAAAATAAAAATAAAAGTAGAAAAAAAATAGAAAATAGAAATAAAAATAAAAATAAATCCTTTTACCTTAAGTTTTAACGTGGTTAAAGTCCAGGACTGACGTATATTCAAAGAAATTTTGGGGTATATTTCATCTTGTCATCCGATACAGACCTTACCAGGTTTTATTTTATTTATTTTTAGTGGAGGTGGAATGCTAAATTTCTAAGTTTGGCGCGGTAAATTCAAACAATTCTTAAGTTGACTCGTGATAGTTGCACCTGGCAAAACAATTTAGTCGATTAGAAATAAATCAAGATTCTTAGATTAAAATATAACAAAAATTCACCAGCAGATTTTACAAGTCATAGAAAATTCAGTGTTATTCTTAAAAAAGAAAATTGTACTAACCTCTACCCAACGAGTCTTTCCTCACAATTGTTTAGTTTTTTTCTATATATCCATATGAGTACTAATAAGAAAAATAGTACAAGAGTACTACTACTACTACTAATTATAATAGAGGAAGAGTTCGAATAGTTGAAGAGTACGACTACTAATACTACAACTAATAATAGCAGCAGTGTACTAATAAATTAAAACTGTAGAAGAGTACAACTACTACTGATAATAATAATAGTAGAAGAGTACTGTTAAATAAGAATAGAAGAAAGTACTGCTAATAATAACAAAAATAACAATAGTAAATATAGGAGAGTACTATTCGTGGAAAGTACTAATAAATACGAATAGTTGAGGAGTATTACTACTATCAAAAATAATAATAGTGGCAGAAGAGTACAATTAGTAAGAGATTACTAATAAATGATAATAGTAGAAGAGTACTTATTTCTAGACAATACGAAGCGAGTCAAAAGTTTTACAATACTTAGGTACCTCCTAATTGGTGGAGCATATATCGTGTGTCCGAACGTACACAGTGTGGTTGGTCAATATTAAAAGCTACAGAGAAGAACACGTAACTTGATCTAATTCAGGAACTTCTGCTTTATATAGTGAGTTACAACACTGTGGAAGTGTTGTATAGTGGCTCGTACCACGTGTCGCCGAAATATAAAAGACGCCGTGACTCCTAAGAAAGCGACAGAAGGGGGACAGAAGGAGAGCTGAGACAGAAGTGCTCTAAAGGACGTCGGTCAGTAGAAGACCAACTTCGGACGTAACACCTACAACGAGAGACTTATAAAACTAGTCGGACTGGACCACTTTAGTTAATAAATAATTAACTCTGTTTCACTGTTGTGTATCGTTTCCTTACCACGATACAACAGTAAGTAACCAAGAAGATTTGTTGTGCAAAAGGTGGTCACAGTATAGTAACGTACGAGTGGCAAGAATAACTCTAGTTGCCAAAATCTCGAGGATCTGGCCAGGTCAGATAGGTCTAAAACCTTTGATTTCTATTCGTGCTCCAAGCTTTTCAGCTAAGTCCATTGAGTAAAAATTGGGGGGTATCAGAGGAGTTGAATCAAGTAGGGTTCATCCACTTTAGGAACTTACTAAAAGCATCTAGGACTGTTGAATTCTGCTTTCCTTTCTCAAGATAGTGAAAAACTTTGACAGAACCTGGTGTTTACTAACATACAATCTTCAAGTGTGAAATAAGTATTAGGCATTAACGCACATATATTTGATTTTTAATTTACAAAATGGTAGGATTGTTCTTTTCTATGGGCAATGCTATTGTGATATAACTTGTTAAAATACTGAATATTTTGCATTTATGAACACATTTCTCAAACGTGTTTGCTTTTCTTAAATTTAGAGACAAATTATACACAATCATAATATCTCAGCAAGAAGAAGCAGTTTATTTATATGTATTTTGCAAAAGTTTAATTATCCTTTTTGAGAAAATAACTGCAACGAATTTATTCAGTTGATTGTATATTTAATCATATGCTGTTCAGACTATCGAATAAAAGAAAACAAAAGTAGAAACGAAAATAAACTATGGTATTTGTTGAATTCCAAACTATGCAGTAGTGTTTCGGCTTGGTTGCCGCAGGCATTGGCCTCCATGTCAATGCCCACAAAACGGAATATATGTGCTATACTCAAACAGGCGACATCACCACACTAGATCGAACCCCTCTTAAACTAGTTGACAAATTCACCTACCTAGGAAGCTGCGTATCATCAACAGAAAAGCACATCGACACGCAGCTAACGAAGGCATTGATAGCTATCGAAAGACTATCGATCATATGGAAATCAGACCTGACCAATACAATGAAACGCAGTTTCTTCCAGGCAGCGGTCGTATCGATACAGCTGTATGGATGCACTACTTGCAAGGTGTTAAAAGTAAGAAAATTTATGTTTAATGTTTAAACGCCTTTTCTTTTGCAAGGAATTACATTTCTTAACCTGAAGAGAAAAATTCACTAAACATTAAACAGAACTTTTAGCTGTATTTCTTTATTAAATCAACCTAAACTGCAATTCATTAATAATTGTTGCTGTTAAAATTTTAGATCATTCAGACAAGAATTATAAATCTGTTAATTTACGAAAATTCATCAATTTTCTCAAACAACCAGTGCATATTGCTCAAAACTTTCGAGTATTGATCACTGGGAAGATTGAATACGCTTTTAGTGCTAAATTTTAACCAAATTCATAGCTGTGTGAATACATGTGTATATATATATATATATATATATATATATATATATATATGGAAGATGAGGAAACGTTTTAAACGCTATTTAAATCGTTAAAATACGACAATCTTTCGTAGAGATGATCAGATGAATTCTATTTCTTTATCAAAAAAAAAAAAAAAAACACAAACGAGAAAATAATCCTATTTACCAACCCCTCCACTCGGGAAGGATATGACACAAGGTCAATTTTTAAGCGGAGTTTGACAGATTTGAATTCAGAGTTTTCCTTCTCCTAGACTAGTTGCTTCACTAAGGCTAAAGAACCCAGTCCGTCTTACTATTTATCCATAGCTGGAGGGAGAATAATTGGATTCATACCTTTCCCAAGGGTATTAGTGCTATGTGAAATACAATCATTCTCGTCCAGGATTTGAACTCGAGTCGCCGTGTCCATTTCCTACAACGATAACCATTACACCACGGGCACCTCCAATAAACTAGAAAATAATGGTCTTAGTTGCATTTATTTAGCGTCAATATATAAAAGAAGATAAAACGTTTACACCACATCTAATTAAAAAATGAATATCTTTGGTAGAAAAAGATTGGAAGCATTTTATTTCAAAATTCTTTATCGGAACAAAAGAGACAAGTTCTACGTTGGTATCACACTGTTCAGAGACATGTTCACTCAATTGGGAACCTGTTCATGACATTAATCAAAGACAAAAAGATCAAATACACCAAAGACTTTGGCTGAATTACGGTTTCTGTGAAGATACGTAGAATGCAGCGCAGGAGATCGACTCAGATAAAAAGTTAGTGTGTCACTCACAACACTCCAGGGATAGGCCCGATTCCTGGTCTTTCGTTATTTTATTCTCTTATATGTATTGTATTTCTTCGATTTCGTCTTGCTCAAATACCTTAGATGTTTCTTGAACTCTTGTCCGATGAAGATAAAGCAGGGAGTGTTCACCAGCATCCGTAACCAACCATTTACAATCGGCTTTTGGCTTTATGGGGTTGGTTTGACCAACTACCAAGACACTTGACAGCTGGTGTTTTTGAAGTCAAGTAATCTTCTTTTCTTGTTCACAAGCAATGGTTTGATTATAACATAGATTTTCTAGTGGGTGTAGTTGGTTGGCTGGTTGGTTCCAGTCAATCAGAGTTGTCTGCAAATTATTCAGCTGTTGTCTCAGCAAGGTGTTAAAAACAAGAAAAATTATATGTTTAATGTTCCTTTCCAGTGAATGGCATTTCTGTACATGAAAAGAAAAAAAATTCATCAAACGTCAAAATGAGGTTTGAGCTGTATTTCTTTATTCAACCATATAAGCTGATATTCATCCATAATCAATACTGTTAAATTTTTAGATAATTTGGACAAGAATTGTTTATTTATTAGTTTACGAAAATATATCAATCTTCTCCAAAAACTAGTGTATATTGCAGTGGTCACTGCGAATATTAAGTACGCTTTTAGCGCTAAATTTTAACCAAATCCAAAACTGTGTGAATTTATATATATATATATATCTATATATATATATATATATATATATATATATATATATATATTACAGAATACCTATAGAGCCAGAAGAAATCAACCAAGGTTTCACCGAGCGGATCATCGGGATATTTTTGTCTTAAGTGGATGAGCTCAGATATCTGTTTGTGTAATGTTTGTTTATTAACAAATTGTATCAACTGTTTCTTTACATCTACAGAGTTATATCAAAGGAATAAAAAGTATACATATATATATATATATATATATATATATATATATACATTCAAATTCATTTTGAAATACTTACTTTTCTCTCACTGGACCAACAGAAAAATTCAGTGAATTATTAATTATATAGTAAATTCAGTAATAAATCAAAATAATTACTATAATAACCAAGAAATATAAACTAGAGAATACTTTACAAATTACATCACTGTTAACACTACCCTACCTTAGATATAAACGTTCTATCATCCATTCTAAGCATTCTTTATTCATAGATATTGGAATATATATATATATATATATATATATATATATATATATATATATATAGAGAGAGAGAGAGAGAGAGAGAGAGAGAGAGAGAGAGAAAATTAGAGTTGGTTAATAATCCTAGTTCTATTAGTTATTTTCACGTTGTAGTTAAGTGAGTTCAATTAAATCCTCTAGCCTAAAGGCTGTATAGAACGATGACCTAATCATATTTATGTGATGAGAAATGGAAAGTAAGTCAAATTACGAGACTGAGATAAAGATATGATGACAGTATAAGATTGGGAAAACATACATCATTTTTTGTCTATTTATCAGTGATATTAAACGATTCACTTTCTTCTGCTCAGAATAAATATTCTCTTTAATACTTCAATACTTCAATACTTCAAATCCTGGACGAGACTGATTGCATTTCACATAGCACTAATACCCTTGGAAAAGGTATGAATCCAATTATTCTCCCTCCAGCTATGGATAAATAGCAGGGAAGACTGGGTTCTTCAACCTTGGTGAGGCAACTAGTCTAGGAGAAGGGAAACTCTGAATCCAAACCTGTTAAACTCCGCTTAGAAATTCACCTTGTGTCATATCCTGCCCGAGCGGAGGGGTTGGGTAAATATAACACAGATGGATAACACAGAAAGAAATAGACGAATTTCGCTCAAATGTTCTTTCTAGTTATTTTCGTGTTCAGTTTCTTTATTTTAAATGGCATATCAATTTTCGTAGGTTATTAAATTGCCAAAATCGTCCTTGTAGAAAGATAACCGTGATACTCTTTCAATAATAGCTACAGGGAATAGAGGGTTCATACTTTTCCCAAACGTACTAATCCAAAAGTGAACATATTAACGCGACCGGAATTCGAACACGCTTTCTCCGATGTGCCACTTCAGCATGAATATATTATACAAAAACCACTTCCTATAATGCTTAACAAGTTATGTGTGTGTTGCGTCATGACAGAAATAATGTCATAACACTTATAAAATAAGAGGTATTTTGTTCCTGAGCGAATACGGTTCACAGAAAGTCAACTACTGTAAATAACCATCATCGTATTTGTTTCAGACTCAATCTAGAGTGAGCACAACTCTAAATAGTCCTCGGATCAGTCTATCCTGTAAGGGGATCCAGCTACACCACAACAGTTAACACACTATTGCTACTGAATTCGATTCTCAGATGAATAACCAAAAGCTGTAATATTGGTAAAGAATTACTAATGGCTAATACATCTCTGTGCCCGCTTATTTTGAGACTCGACGTTGTGCTATTCCTAAACAAACCATATCTCGACTTTATCAACACATTTCCTTGAGAACATTGTATTTGCAATATTCTTCAAATGTACACCGTCTACTAACAAGATCCGCTCGTGGCTGTTATTGTCGAAGGAAATTGAACCGGTGACCTGAGTTCAATTCATGGACGAGGCTGGTTGCATTTTCAGTAGCGCTAAAATCCCTTTGAAAAACAATGAATACAACTGATTTCCTTCCATCAATAGGTGAATAGAAGAGAAGACTGAGCTCTTTATTTTTGGTATGGCAATTAGTCTAAGAGAATGAAAATAATATTCAACTCCGCTTCAAGATGTAGCTTATGTCGCATCCTGTTTGTAGTGGAAGTGTTTGTTAAAAATACGAAGAAAAATGAAAACTACTGCCACTCATCGATAAGTCTATTGATGAGGTAAAAAAACAGCCATCGAAAGATTACCATGACTTAAGCAGTATACTGCATTTAAACAATGCTAAGTCGCTTTTCATTTATTCAAGTCATGATTAAATTTGCTTGAATTGTCTTTTAAAAATCGCGTATAGATTATTACCAAAATATAAATGGGGAAATATCCGATGCGTAGTGGCTAACGAGCTGAAGTGAGACATGAGAGAAATCGTGTTCGAAATCCAGTCGCGTTAGTATGTTCACTTATGGACTAATAACGTTAGGAATAGTCTAAACCCTCTACTCTCTGTAGCTATTACTTAAAGAGTAATACTTCTACAAGGGCGATTTTAAGTTTTGATCTGTTTCAGAGCTATTACTGTATTAAAAAAAAAAAAAAAAAAAAAAAGAAAGAACATTGTGGAGGTGCCCGTAGTGTAATGGTTATCGTCGTAGGAAATGGACACGGCGACACGAGTTCAAATCCTGGACGAAACTGATTGCATTTCACATAGCACTAATACCTTTGGGAAAGGTATGAATCCAATTATTCTCTCCCTCCAGCTATGGGTAAATAGTAGGGCAGACTGGGTTCTCCAGCCTTGGTGAGGCGAATAGTCTAGGAGAAGGAAAACTCTGATTTCAAACCTGTTAAACTCCGCTTAAAAAGTTGACCTTGTGTCATATCCTGCCCGAGCAGAGGGGTTGGGTAAATATAATAAAAAAAAACATTAAAACACACCTAGAATATATCAATTGAACGTGATTTGGATTTTTGTAGTACACACTAAAATATGAAGAGAATAGATTTCTTATATGCAAGATACTATGGAAATGTAACATTTTTTCTGATAAAAAATCTAAATATGAACAACTGTAAACAACTTGTATGTTTAAAGGACACTTTTGTCATCCTCTGAATTCTACTTCTTTGCTTTCGTTATTCATTTAGTAACTATTTTGGAAGTGCTCGTAGTGTAACAATTATCTCCCTAGAAATGAACTCGGCTACTCATAGAAAAAATCCTGTGATATAATAGATAAAGTACTAAATTGCGGCCTCGAAATACGCAAGTTGCCCTATTTTACCCGCATCTATAGATTAAATAGTATCACTACTGTTCTTTTACAAGGGTGTCTTTGGCATTAACTTACCCACAAAGGTTAGTGAGCCATTAAACAAAGAAAACAAACCATTGGCTATTTTAAACCGTAAAGCACTAATACCTTTGGGAAAGCTATGGATCGAACAATTCATCGCCGGGTAGATTTTAGGGCAGAAGGGCCTAATTAATCTCGTGTAGGAGAAGAAAAACTGGATTAAAACCAACTGTATACCTTTAGAGGGATGGAATCCAACGGGTTATTTCTACCCAAGACATGATACTTCAAAAGCACCCAAGGCTAAAAAATGTTCGGGAACCAGTAAATGATATTTTTAGAAACGTATTTTTGTCTCTATTTTCTATCACTGACTCTTTTTATAACCTAATACAAATTGGTTACTTCAAAAATTTTATTGACGTTTTCCTGTTGTTAAATTCTTATCCTTAATAACTTTTGTTCTTACTTTATTGGGAATTTTTTCTTCGGTTCGATTACTGAATCCAAGATATTAAGAAACGAAATTTAATTACAAAATATCTTTGCTCAATCATAGAGAAAACCGATTAAATTCTAAAGAGGACCAGCGTCAATTTTCCTTGCACCTCGAGATAGCTGAATTTCAGCATGTTTAAATAACTCTTATACTTTGACACAAATAATTATTCGAATAGATTATGATATAGAAAATCACGAGAATGTCAAAGTGGGAGATGGCGACAATATTCAAACTGGTCACGCATATTGTTAAAAAGAAGTCAAATTTGCCTAAATATTCCCTACCAACCTCGCTTAACTCCACTTACAATATTTTCTATGCCATAACTATTGTTTTCACTCTGCACATCAAGGAATATTCATATTTTAAATGTTTTTCTTCGGGTTATATTTTCTCCTTTTTTTTACTTGTATTTGAAAAGTTCTGTTTGTCTCAGACACATGACAGCCGTCGTATAGTACTTGATGCCTTGAACAACTGATAGAGTTGATGGTATCTTAAACCGGTCCAGTTTCATTTTCCGTTCTATTAAATGACCTCATTCATTTTGTTTTTCTGGCTTTGCGTCCTCAAGTTTCATTTTTTATTATTCATTGTTAATTTTTTTTCTTGATTCATTTCCGAAGACTTTGCTTTTCGATTGGTTCATTGCAGTCCTTTTTTTGACAAATCACAGTTTTTTTTCATTTTTATGCAAATATATCTTCTATTTTTGTTTCACCATTTTTTTTTCTTTGTTTTTTTGAATTTTTTCATTCTTCTTTTTGAAATATCTGTCACAACTTCTCATTTTCTATCTATCTATTAGCTCGTAGTTTAACTAGTATCTTTGTAGGAAATAGACCGGACGACTCGAGTTCAAATTCTGGATGGGACTGTTTGCATTTCCGATGGTGGTAATACTTTTGGGAAATTAGTAAATCCAATTATTCTTCCTCCAGCTATGGGTATATAGTAGGGCAGATTGGACTCTTTAAATCTAGTTTGATAACCGGTCGAGGAAAATTAAATTTCGGAATCTAAACTTGTTAAACTCTGATTAAAATGACCTTGTGTCACATCCTACACAGAGTAAAGTGCTTGGATATACATATTGAAGATTTAAGCCTACCCTTATATATATATATATATATCATCATCATCATCATATCGCGCTGGTAGCACGGATATCCCTGAACCTCTCTCGCCACTCCTCCCTATCGCTCATCGCCCTAGGCAGGTCTTCAGGACAACATCCTGTATCCTCACATAGCTGCTGAATGTACGTTCGAGCCGGTCATCCTGCTTTTGCGCGGCCATGTGTGGGGATCCATAAGAGTACATCTCTTATGAGTTCATCTCTGCTTCTCCAGCAGTGTCCTGCATGTCTGGTTCGTCTAACTTGAATAGTTTTCGTGATAGGGGGCAGGTGGCCGTACAGTTGGTGTCTTGTGGGGTGCTGCTGCCAGGACTTGTTCAGGATTGCACGCAGCATTCTTGTGTAATTGCCATCCAGTTTTTTCTCCAGCCGTTTTGTTAGCGTCCATGTAGTGCATCCATATAGCAGTATCGATGTGACCGCTGCCTGGAAGAAACTGCGTTTCATTTTATCGGTTAGGTCTGATTTCCATATATATATATATATATATATATACATATATATATATATATATATATATAAGTCTTTTGATATATATATATATTTAACCTCTTTACCCTGTGTAGGATGTACACACACACTCACACACACATATATATATTTTTTTTGACGATTGATCATTGCAGCGTACCCTTGTACATATATATATATATATATATAATTAGAAATAGTTAGTAACCGTCGTTATACTAATGCTCATTTACGATATTCTCACTTTCATCTCTGAGAAAATATTGGTTTCAAAATGTCTAATAAGGGAAATCTAGTTTTTAAGATCTTTTCAATTTGTGTGACTGACCAATGATCGTTTTTTCCCAGGTACGTAACCTCTGATTAATTATTAAGAAAAAATTTGGATTTGTGTGATGATGATTATTCCATCCCTAATCTTCCAGACATTAATTTTTTTTTTACTTTTTCTCTTACTCGTTTGAAATATTTATTCACGAGATACGTTCGTAAAAACCTAACTTTTTTTTTTTACTTTATTTTTCTTATTTAATTTTTCTCTCACTCGTTTGAAATATTTATTCACGTGATACGTTCGTAAAAACCACATATATATATATATATATATATATATATATTGGAGGAATGTCTGCTTGAATGAAGCTTGCGCTTAAGGACGTAAACTAAGTAAAACCCTTCAAAGGGAATGTCTTTTTATCAGAGAATTTAAAGAAACACCAATTCTACTCATGTATTAAAAAGGATCGTCTTTTTTTTAACAGTCTGTGTTGTATACCGGAATACAAGTGCACGTATACATATACAAATATAAGCGGAACATAATCAAACATAATGACGAACTTCAATGAACGAACGAATACACTTCTTTATCAAAATATAATCTCTCACACTTTATTCTCGAAAGGCGAGGGTTGTTGTGTGTGAGAGATGAGCTGGAGACGGGGACAGACTGCTATATTGACCCCAAGTTCTTCTTCGACCATAGTAGCATTCCTTCCTCAACTTGACTAGGTTGCTCAACCGTGGGTCACTGAGGGCCCAAAGCCCTCTGCCTGCAGCTGGGTCTCTCTTCGCAGGCATCCTGTCTCCGACTGACTCGAAACGTCTGTGCACCTGGTTATATTATTATTTAACGTACATCTGCTTCCGCTGTTCTTCCGCTTATTTACACAGGTGCATCTCTTGATTGACGGCTCGGTCGAGGGTCAATATCATAATCATCATCATCATCACGTCGTGCTACTAGCATGGATATACCTGACCCTCTCTCGCTACTTTTCCCTATCGTTCATCGCCTCTGGCAGATCTCCAGTGCTACATTCTGTATCCTCACATAGCTGCTGAATGTATGTTCGTGCTGGTCGTCCTGCTTTTGCCCAGCCATATGTGGGGGTCCATAGGAGTACATCACTGATGAGCTCGTCCCTGCTTCTCCAGCAGTGTCCTGCATTTCTGGTTCGTCTAACTTTGGTAGTTTTCGCGATAGGAGGTAGGTGGCCGTATAGTTGGTGTCTTGTTGGGTGTTGCCGCCAGGACTTGTTCAAGATCGCTCGCAGCATTCTTGTTTAATTGGCGTCTAGTTTCTTCTCCAGCCGTTTTGTTAGCGTCCATGTAGTGCATCCATACAGCAGTATCGATACGACAGCTGCCTGGAAGAAACTGTGTTTTATTTTATTGGTCAGGTCTGATTTCCATATGATCGATAGCCTATTGATGGCTGTCCATGCCTTTGTTAACCGCGTGTCGATGTCCTTTTCGGTTGATGAGACGCTGCTTCCAAGGTAAGTGAATTTGTCTACTAGTTTAAGAGGGGTTCCGTCTAGTGTGGAGATATCACCTATTTGGTTATAGCACATATATTCCGTTTTGTGTGCATTGACATAGAGGCCTATCACTGCGGCTGCTCGTTCCAAACTATGAAGTAGTGTTTCGGTTTGGTTGGGTGTATTTGCCAGTATCGCTATGTTATCGGTGTAGTCGGTGTCGGTCGTTTGCACGAAGTGAAGTGGTTTCAATATTGCTAAAACTTATAATTCTTTTTATGATTAATCATTCGTTTGCACGCAGTGAAGCGGTTTCAAGTACTGCTATTTCGCACTAATAATTCTATTTAACATCATTCCTTTATTTGCACACATTCAAATGGTTTCAAGTATTGCTATGTAATATCAATAATTCAATTTTTACTCACAGTTAAACTGTTACAATCATTTCTACTTCTCACGAATAATTCTATTTAATATAAATCATTTGTCAGCATCCACTTAAATGCTTTCAAGAATTGCTATTTAAAAACTATATATTTTTTTTATTTTCAGATGTTTAAATTGTTTCAGTTATTGCTATGCAACATTAACGATTAAATTTAACATCAATTATTTGTCAGTTAAATAGTTAAACAGTTCTATTTGACCCACAGATGAGACCCTAACAGATGCTACCACTCAGGGTCAGAGTAGAGCCTGGATTGATTAACAGCAATGTAAGAATACTCTACATTCATCAGAGATTCAGGATGGGAGCCTCACCATCAGATTGGTTAGTGTCAGATCTACGACACAAATAAGGGCGGGGGGGGAGTCTTACCCTTCAGAAGAGATGCAGTTGTAATCATAAGTATATTTCTCAAGTTTAATCGTAATTTTTTCTATAAACATATTTTTACATACAATTATGAGACGAAGACTTCCAATCTAATACTAGAAGCTAATGACAATCCCTTATAAACGATTATTTTTTTTCAAATTACAGTTTCTAATCTTAGTAATTGCAGTGATATGGTTGAAAGTATTCTTATGTAATACAGATGATTTGAAAAATATATATTTGACCCAAAGATGGGACGTTAATAGGTACTAACGTTCCGGGTCAAAGGGAACTTGCGAGTATAGGCAAAATAGAAACACTGTGCTTCAGAATGTCTTTTTTTTTTTCTGTTTTAACTTCAATAAACATAAAATAAGAGCTTTCTTGGCGTAACAGTAATCGTCTTACCTGAATCGGTAGCTCGATACAAAATTCTGAACCAGTCAGCATTTCACTTGAGAAAGACCTGAATCCAATATATAGATAAATAGTTGGGTAAACTGGGTTCTTTAGCTGTGTTTAAAAAACAGACGATGAGAAAAAAACCTCTGAATTCCACCCACCTTTCATCCGCTAAGAAATTGGCTTAGGTTGATTGGTTGTTTGGGTTTTATAACAGATCAACCTCTGTAGGTTATTTAACGCCAAATCCATTTTTATTTAAATAGTCGGTTCTATTTCAAAAGATTCAGTTTAGCATTAGTACACAGTTTAATTGTCAAGAACATTTGTATTTCAAGCTATTCAGATTATTCAAACAGTTCTAATTCAGCTAATTCACTCTAGTATATGTACTGATTTTGTTTACTCACAGTTAAATGTCAAAACAGTTCTATATTAAACAATTCCTTATTGTGTAAGTACAGTTTCAATGTCAAAAACAGTTCCATTTCAAGCAATTCAGTTTAGCATAAGCACGCAGTTTAAATGTAAGTACAGTTTAATTGTCAAAAACATTTCTATTTTAAGCTATTCAGTTTAGTCAAACAGTTGTAATTGAAACAATTCAGTTTAGCATAACTGTGCAGTTTACTTATATTTAACTCATAGATAGGGCTCTATCAGGTGCTACCATTCCGGGCCAGAGTGGACCTGGGAGCAATGGCAATGAAGGGGTTCTCCGAATTCCCCAAAGCTCCAGCATCACTGGAACTTCACCATCAGATCGTTTAGTGTTATATCCAGGACACTTATGGGGGTCTTACCCTCAGTAGAGGTGCAGTCGTTGTATTCTAGAGCCCTTGTCGACAGAGCAATACACGGAGTTAATGTCAAAGACAAACTTTTTCGTTGTATCACAACTCTTCAGTGTGGCTAGACACATTGGACGCTTGAAGCTGGGATTAAAACCCGCCCACATTTACGTTAGACTCAGTATCATACCGCTCAGCCAGCAGACGAACCACAAAAATTGGCTTTGTGTAATATCCTATCCGTAACGGATGGATTACTTAAAGATATACATTAGTCATGAAGAAGTTGACTTTATTGTCTTTTCGACATATAATACTCTCCATTAATGTGTACACAATAACCTTCAGCGCTGCAATGCGGTGTTAGTTCATTTTACGCTTGCTTTCAGTTACTTCCGTTCATATATTTTTTAATTTCATTTTCTGACATTTTTTTTGTCAGGATGTTGTTTTATCAATTTGGAAAGCGAAAGAAATGATTCATAGATTTCATTCGAATTCGTCGTTTTAATTTTCAACGTTCCAAGTTTTCTCTTTCTTTTTCTCTATCTTTTGCATTTTTTGAAATAATTCCAAAATTGGTTGTACAATTTTTTTTTTAATTCATATATTTGTTTAAAAAAATCGTGGAATTTGATTGTTATTTGATACATTGCTGATCTTTGATAGATTCTTTTCGTTTAAGTTGTAATTGGTCAACAAATATATCTTTATGTAATTTATGTTAATTTTGTATAGGATCACAAAAAAATTTATAAATACAAACTTTTTTAGGTTTTTATTTCTTCTATGTTTTTCTTTTTCATCCTCAGCATTACTTGAGCCTTACCATCAGATTGTTTAATGGCATATCCAAGACACTCATTGGGTGGGTCTAACCCCTCAGCAGATCGACTGTTGGTGTATTCTGCAACCTTAGCTGACCGGCCTTGGTGCACGTAGTAAGACAGTTATTGTCGTACTGTTGCATTGAAAGCAAAAAGTACCGGGGTGCGAATAGATAAATTTTCATTCGTAAAAAAATGTATATAAAAGATTTTTTCTTCAGCCAGTATTATTTCGAACTAATCGGAGTAACTACACTTCCAGTGTTTTTTTTTGTTGCTTTTTTTAAATATAGTGTTTAAATTTACGGCCATGCTTAAATAAACACAGAGTAAAAGTAAGTGAAGTTGGCGACCGTTGTCGAGGGTGACCAGAAGGCTCCCTTTTCAATAGCTACTACACCGAGGTGTAGGGAAGGGCGCTACTTCTTTCCCTGGATTACTCCACTTTACCCTTGATACGTACCTTATATTGCTGAGTGTTAAGCAAAGAGGTATCAAGTACTATTTTTCTAAGTCTTTGGTATGACGCGACCTGGGATTGAACACAGGTCTCCCGGATCATTGGCGAACACTCTATCCCACTGGGCCAATGAAAAAATGCTAATATTCTATCTTTCAGGCATGAAATGGTGCTTTTTATTTTAAGATAATGAACTTTTGGAGGAAGGTTTTAGCAATGGAGGAAACTATTTGCATTTCAAGTGGTGTCGTCTTGGTGCTGTAACGGCTGAAGTGCTGGACTGCGGAATAGTCGTAATCGAGTTCGAACTCCACTCGCGCTATTACGTTCACTTTCGGAGACATACCTTCGAGAAAGGTATGAACCTTTTATCATCCCCGTAATAGGTTAAATAGCATTATTGCTATTCTTCTAGAAAGATAGCTTTGGCATTAAATAACCCACGGAGTTTGATATATCATTAAACAAAGAAACAAAACCAAACGTATTTGAATTCATCTTTTCACCATCATCATCTTCATCAAGACGTGCCGACAACACGGGTTCCCTTAATTCTCTCTTCATCTGTCCTTATCAGACATCTTTCTAATGTCTTCTAGATGTCACCCAGTGTCCACAAAGAAGTGATAAGTGTAAGTTTCTGTCGACCGGCCAGTACTTGTGTGTCCATGTGTCCACAGAACAAAGTTCCGTATGAGTTTATCCTTACTCCTCTTGCAATTCCCAGCATGCCTTTCACGTATATTATTGTTTATGACATAGGAAGACGGTGGCCACCCAGTGACTGTTTTGTGGGGTGCTGTTTCCAGGATTTGGCGAAAGAATGAATCCATATATACTTCCCAATTCCAGAAATATATAGAGCAGAATGAGCATCCAACCTTTGATTAGGCAACTTATCTACGAGACGGAAAATTCTGTGGGGACTCCTCATGGCCTAATAGCTAAAGTGTTAGATTTTGAACGACAGTTGTATTATTACGATTACTTTAAGAATAATAACTTTGGAAAGGTATGAATTCCCTTATTTCCCAGGAATAGTTCACCTACCTTCCCTTTTCTGTCCTTCTACAAGGATGATTTTGGCATTAAATAACCCAAGAAGGTTGATATGGTATTAAAAAGGAAACTGAATCCAAAAACTCGGGATTTAACAGGTTTAATGCAGTTTGATCCACAGAGTTTTTGCTGTATATTTTTTTGTATAGACCCACCGGTCGATCACTTCTTTCTAACAAAACCTATATCTCTATCCGAATGTAACCGTATTGCATTGAACGAATAAAACATGCTATATAAATAAGGTAAAAAATATTTACATCGTACTGGTACCATGTAATCCAGTAAAACCTGTTGCTTGGAAAGACGACAAGCATTACCCAGTAACCCTATCATTGACTCAGGAGATGCCATGAAGAAGGATCTATCGGTGTAGCATCCTCAAGACACAAAACATATTATGGGATATGAAGATAAAAATATATTCATTTATTTGCATTTTTCGTCATTTCTCTTTTCAATTGTCATGATTTTTTCACGAAAATCTTAACTGTCCAATTCTTCTAAAATCAACAATCCTTTAACTCGCATCTTAGTTCCGGTTGAGTCAAACATTCTTTAAAAGAATATCTCCAAGCCCTAAGTTAAATCATTCTATTATTACGTTTCCCTCACTCTTCCTATTATATTTAGTCCTGCGGTGGACATTTTTTTTCTTGGAGTGTCATTTATTCTATACATCTAATTTAGATTTAATATTGTTTTTCGCTTGTTGATTTCCTTTTATAGCAGAGAAATTTTTCCAATCAGTTACCTTTGCCTTCTTTCGCTTCATTGTAATTTTCACTTGCGCATTCAGCTGGAAAGAAACCGCCATGCCCGTGGTCTCTGCCATCTGTATCCGCTTCGCTGCGTTCCTCACAGATTTTTTTATCCTTCCTCCCCTCCCTTTTTTTTATTTTTTATTTTCGAAACGACGTCAATGAACTCGCGAGGAAAACAGAACAAAGACGCTGGAAAAGGGAAAAACAAAAGGAAAAAGCACTAAAATCGATGAAAAGAATTATTGTCAGAGTAAATAGTAGACATTCAACTTAGGAGGACATCATAGACTTTCAATGTATAAAGCTGATTTTAATCTAAAAACACTTTAATTGTTTTCTACTCACGTAAATCTGTACGGATGGACATAGTTGTTTCGACTAGATATCCGATAGCGATTACTAGGGCTGACCTTCAACTTTCACAGAAAATGTTCAACGAAGATAAAGATTTATAGGTTTTATAAGAGTACCTAGTAGATCGATATTAAAAATGCACTTAGTTGGGTTGGGTCGGGTTTTATGGCTAATCAACTATTGTTGGTTATTTAATGTCAAATCCTTTACATATATTTTAAATATATGATTTGTAAACACAATTTGTACATACGAACAGTCAAATGATCAAACAGTTCTATTTCTACCAAATCACTTCAGTATAAGTTAACAAAGATTAATTGCTCCATGTATTACCAATTAAATTACACATCAGTCATATGTTTGTGCACAGTTAGATGATCAAACAGTTCTATTTCAAACAAATGTATTTAGTATAAGTCATTTGTTTGCTTTCAGTTTAAATTTCAAACCGTTCTATTTGACTGATAGGTAGGACCCTTTCAGATGCTACCTCTTCAGGTTTGAGTGGACTTGGGAGCGATGGCAATGAAGGGGTGCTCAGCGTTACTTGAGCCTCACCATGAGATTGTTTAATAGCATATCCGAGACACTCATTGGGTGGATCTTACCCCTCAGCAGATCGAATGCGGGTGTATTCTGCAACCCTAGCCGACTGGCCTTGCATGTAGTGCACGTAGTATGACAGTTATTGTCGTACTGTTGCAGTGAAAGCAAAAAGTACCGGGGTTCGAATAGATAAGTTTTAAAAATGCCCTCGACTGAAATGAACACGTGTTGAACGAGTTCAACATCCTTTTCATTGGGTTAGCTCTCACATGTTGAGCTTGATATAGCATTTAGGAATCATTTTTACTAAAATCACCCTCTAATTTTCACTCACGCGATGCCAACGTGGACGTAGACTGACTTGAGAACCCCAGTAATATCACAGAAGTCTTCATTCTGTCAGTTTTCTCTTTCAGAGTCTGGAATTCAACAGGGGAAATTTCGGAATAAACAAAGAATAAAAAAGGAGGCATAGATATCAGAAGTGGCCTGTTCAAAGAAAAACGAGGAAACTAATCACGTGGTGTTCATGATTCATTTTTTTCCTGCCACCACGACATTAAAGACTGCACGAAGAGTGAATATATTGAAGAAAAATCCAAATGCTAAAACATGTTGTGTTTTGCGTTTTTTGGTGTCTAACCGATTATTAGTCACCATCGACATAGCTGTCAGTGCTACAGTAAGTAAGAAATTATATTAATATTCAATCCTTGGCGAAGCTGATTGTTTCTTACTTTTTGCAAATGCACTTGGGAAAAGCCACACTCTATCTCATCACCCTTCAGCTACGGTTAAATCGTAGGGCATATTGAGTTACTTACATAAAGTAATGTAACCGATCTAGGAGAAGGAAAACTCTGAATTTAAACCAATTATATTTTATCAAAAAATTAACCTTTCTCGTAACCTACTGGTGTCAGAGGGTTTGGTTAAATACACTGATATGACATCAGAGTTGTAATGCCTATTATAAACCATGACATGTCTCTTTGATTAACTGTTGACTCTGTAATTTTGAGAGTTTATATTTATAAGGAAGAAAATAAGTATCCTTACAGTGTGTTTAGCTACGTCAAATAAACAGCGGGCTAGTTAATGTCTTCACTAGATATATTTCTCCAAAAAAACGAAATTTGATTTAGTTACTGCCACTTGCCTTCTTTTCAGAAAATGCAAATGGCATTCCTCACAGAAATTGTCGAGATTTGTTTTTTCAAATTATATATTTGCACATCTGGTTATCTAATAAATATTCAAAGTAAAAAAAAAATGTCTCTGTATCGCAGCTATAAATTTAAGATATATTGACTTATTTAAAACGTCGTTCACATCCTGGATCTTATATATATATATATATATATATTGGTATTATTCGGTCCAGTTAAACCAGAGTTGGGAGTAATTCCTTAAGGACAAGAAAATCTTTTGTTTTATTTTATACATAAATCTGAAGAAGTCCTGTTATATTTTTCTTCGTTTTTTTGGTTTACATCAGAAACGCAAAACAGAATGGAAATAAATATATAATCCTAAAATAACCGGTCTTTGGTTTTTTCTTTAAAGAAAGTATATATATATATATATATATATATATATATATGTGTGTGTGTGTGTGTGTGTGTGTGTGTGATTATGAATAAAACCTAACACTGAAAGCGTTTCCAAACATTACTGTGCTCAATACACGAAAATGCAGGTCAATATCTCGTACGAAATAATAAAACACGATAAAAGCTCATGACTAAAAAATTTTTGCTGTTGCACCTTAGGTGATCTAGTATTCTACACGTCTGATTGTTACACCTTCAAATTTAGTCGGAAGCGAAAAGGAGCCGTGGCGAGTAACAGGCAACACGAGAAGTACGCGGAGCGGGAATACATATAAATGATCATTGCACCAGGAGTAGGAATCAGAAGAAAGTTCAAAGAATCATGGATTTTGAAGAAGACGAGAGGGATATGACGAAGTCCCATAACTCTCTGACTTCTTCTCAAGTGATCCAACAACATTTCTAAGGGATTAAAAATAAAGATTATCAGGACCTAAAATGACATGTATTAATCTTTGCTAAGTAATATACACAGGCCTCAGGTTCTTTATGGTTCCTGCTAAATTTTGGGAGTTACCTATCTCAGAACTAAACTGGATCACTACAGTCTAACTTCACTTATCTGACGGGAACTGCAGCTTTCAGTGTGACCTGACTATTTCAACTGAGAAAAATAATGAAATTACTGTTTATTTAAGAGTTTAATATTATGGCTTCATAAATGAACATTTACAGCTCATAGATTAGAAAAAATATATTTTCAATTATTTTATGATTTATTGTTAGATAACAAAGAGTATTAAGTAATCAACATATTTAGTCAAAAATATTTTCCTCAAGTGACATTCTACGAATATGTTCTGCTCACAATGTAATTGACTGTATACCCATCACTCTAATAAACCTTGCCCAGTCGGCTGGGGCTCTAAAATACACCGACCGCACCTCTGCAGAGGGGTTAGACCCCACAATGTGTCTTGGATATGACACTAAACAATCTGATGGTTTAGGTTCCAGTGATGCTGGGGCTTTGGGGTTTGCACAGCACTCCTTCATTGCCATTGCTCCCAGGTCCACTCTGGCCTGGCATGGTAGCGCCTGATAGGGCCCTTTATAGGAGTTAAATAGAACTACTTATGCTAAACTGAATTGTTACACTAAACTGAATAGCTTGATTTAGAAATGTTACTGACAATTAAACCGTACTTACATTTAAACTGCGTACTTATGCTAAACTGAATTATTTGAAATGGAACTGTTTTTTGACAATGAAACTATTTACAGTGGACTGAGTTGTTTAATATAAAACTGTTTTGACTTATAACTGTGTAAACAAAATCTTTACTTTTACTAAATTGAATTGGCTGAATTAGAACTGATTGACTAAACTGAATAGGTTGAAATAGAAATGTTTTTCACAATTGAGCTGTACTTACATTTAAACTGCGTGCTTATACAAAACTGAATTGTGTGTAAAAGATCTGATTATTTACATAAAAATGGATTTGGCGTTAAATAACCTATAAAGGTTGATATGCCATAAAACCTAACCAACCAACCAACTAAACATCTAATAAACCTTCCAATACATTAATAACAGCAAGTAAATCTGATTAAGGGAAAGAACCTGTTTGATCATCGATATTGAGCAGCCTTATTATATTTAGATTGATGATCCCCATGTAGAATCAGGTTCAGTTGGCAACCCTAAGCCTATTTGCTCACCTGGTAAAATTCACTTTAAAAGAATTCCTAAAACCACTCTGAGAAACTTTAACTTTACCCATATTTCACACTGAATCAAATTTTTTACAACTTTTTTTTTTCTGATCAACAATGGTTAATAATATTATCGATACAAAAATAGTTCTAACAATAATTCTCAAAAAAATATAGTAGTGGGTGTCCTCGTGGTTAAAACGGTGGATTGCGGAATCGTAGTTAGCGTGTTCGAACACCAGACGCGCTATAACGTTCACTTTCGGACAAATATCCTTGGGAAAGATATGAACCTACTATCCTCCCAGATACAAGTTAAATAGCATCAGTGCTGTTCTTCTAGAAGGATGGTTTTGGCATTAAATATTCCACGAAGGTTGATATACCATTAAAAAAAGAAACCAATCCAAAAAAGATTATAAGTAAGTAAGTCGAGGGCGACCAGAAGGCTCCCTTTTCATTAGCTACTACACCAGGGTGGTGAGGAGGGCGCTACTCCTTTTCCCTAGTTGCCTCACTATACCCTTGATGCGTACCTGATATTGCAGCGTGTTAAGCAAGGGGGGTATCAAGTACCATTTTTAAGTCTTTGGTATGACGTGACCTGGGATTGAACCCAATCTCCAGGACCATTGACGAACACACTGCCCACAAGACCAATGAGCTGGTATGGTAATATTTGATTTTTTTTCACAAGCTCATCTGGTCATGTTAAACATGGGTCATTTGTTTGATTAAACACTGCGTATAGTTTTTTGACTATGCATTGTAAGCGGCTAAGATATAAGGAAAATATACAGAAATTGTCACCTTAAAAGAAAGTATGAAGCATGATGGAATAACTTGAATTGAAGAAAATGTGTGATTATAGTTCTGACAAAAGCACTTATAAATCATTGTAAAAAGACAGAATTGAATGAAACGAGTTTGAAATGTTGGAGTAAAAGATAATTGATATCATCGGATATTAAGAGAGTTTTATTTTTAACAGATATAAGGAAGAATTATGTCTTTAATGATTTTATCAATAATAATAGTAGCAAATGGAACTTAAATGCGAGTGACTGCCTTAATATTATCAGATATAGAATGAGCAGTAAATACGAAAGAATAGATATCAAAGAGAATTACGAGACATTCTTTGAAGTTATGTCGAAATAATAGCAGAAAAACAACAAACAAATGAACACACAAATAAACAAAAACAAATAAAAAACAGAGTAAGAAAATTTTAAAGAAAGACAAATAATTTTATGGACAATTTTCAGAGAAGAAAATTATAAAGTAAATAAAGATAAAATCTCGGAAATCCTTGGCGATCGATGATTTTCCCATAGCAACTTAAACACGGAGTGCAATTTACAAAGCAGGAATTACATATCACCATTTATTATCTTTTTAGTATTTTTATTTGAGCTCCTTTGTTTCGCAAATATTCCAACAAAATGTCATCTTGTTACTTTTCATGGCTATTTGATAGTCTAAAGATTTGAAGAAGCGTTTATTTTTTTATATATAACAACAGAGTTTTATCTTTTTTTAAAAAATCTCTTACCAACTCCCTAATAAGATTTACTGCTACCGATCTTATTTTTACATTTTTATCGCTTAAACGTCACTTGATATCATATAATAACATTTATGTTTCCTTACATGTTTTATGATATCTTTGCAAAAAGTTTAAGCTTACCGATTAGAATCATCATAATCAACAGCAATGAATACTATGAAACAAAGTTAAAATGTACATGTTAAAAATTATTAACATCATAATTGTCTTCATATAGAGTTATCATAACCGTCAATAATATGACAAAATACTTTAAGATTACTTTAGAAACAGTACAAGATATCCTACAAAGTCATATAGTTCATCGAGAAAACCATGAAAAACTGAGAGTGGAGCCGGGAGGAGAAAGTTAAAATGTACATGTTAAAAATTATTAACATCATAATCGTCTTCATCAAGAGTTATAATAACCTTAAATAAAAGTAAAGTTGGTGACCGTAGCCGAGGGTGAGCCGAAGGCTCCCTTTTCGATAGCTACTACACTAAGGTGTAGAGTAGGGCGTTACTCCTTTCCTAGGATTGACCTATTTTACCCTCGATCCGTACCTTATAACTCTGAGTGTTAGGCAAGGAGGCATCAAGTACCATTTTTTGAGTCTTTGGTATGACTCGACCTGGGATGGAACCCAGATCTCCCGGGCCATTGAAATACTTTAAGATCACTTTAAAAACAGTACAAAATATCTGACAAAATCATAAAGTTCATCGAGGAAGCCATGAAAAACTGGAGAGAGGAAGTTGGAGGAGAAAGTTTAGCTGAGTTAAAACCCCAGAAAGGTATCTTCCAGGGCGATGTGTTATCATCATTAATATTTGTGATTGCGATGAGGTCGCTCAGTCACATATTTTGGAAATGCATAGGGGGCTACAAACCTCCTACATCGCAAGAAAAGATTAAGCACCAACTGTATATGGACGAAATCAAACCGTTTTCCAAAAATGAAAATTAATTGAAAACCTTAATACAAGTCAGTATATAGAGACGAAATTTAGCACAGAATAATATACCAGACTATTAATGAGAAGCAGAAAAGAGTAAATGACTAAAGGAAAAGGACTACTAAATCTGGAAAAAATCGGAACGCTCGGAGAAAAAAAAAATACAAGTGGAGATGAAATAAAAAATTAAAAAAAGAATATCACAAACGAACGAAAAAGCTATTCGAAAACAAACTACATAACAGAAATGTCATCTAAGGGATAATTAATTGCGCTGCCTCCTTTTAAGATACTTAGTAATATTCCTAAAGTGAACGAGAGAAGAACATCAACAAATGGACCTGTGAACAAAAAACTCATAACGATGCACAAGACCTTATATCCCACAGATGACACAGGCAGGTTGTATGTGTCAACAAAAGAAGAAGGAACAGTTTTTTGTCAGCACTGAAGATAGCGTCGATATATCGATACAACGCATTGAAGACTACATAAAAAAAAAAAAGATTTCAGGAAGATTATTTATAGAGACCAGAAACAACACAAACACAGCAACGATCAACAGAATAACAATAAGCAGAAACATATATATGAAGAAAAAGAAATGTGTGGATTTTACAAGCGGCAAAGGAGCGATATATCACGCCAGAAGATTTGGACATGATTAAGAAAAGGGCATTTTAAGAGAGAAACTGAATCTCTTCTAATTTCAGCACAAAACAATATCATAAGGACAAACTACATCAAAGCAAAAATAAGCAAGACGCAACAAAATAATAAGTGTAGGTTATGAGGTGACTGAGACAAAATTATCAATAATATAATAAGCGAATACAGTAAATTAACGTAACAAGTGTATAAAACTAGACATGACTGCGTGGGGAACGTGATCCACTGAGAATTATGCAAGACAATTAAATTTGACCATATGAACAATGGTATATGCACAACCCAAAATCCGTCCAGGAGAATGATATGCGCAAACGAATCAACTAATCTCGGCCAGACATCCTGAAGTAATGATCATCAACAAAAAAGAAAGAAAAAAAGCAAGGGAACCTGCCAAATAGTGGACTTTGCCGTCTCGGAAAACCACAGATTAAAATTAAAAGGTGAAAAGAAGCAATAGTAACCGGACCTTGCTAAAGAGCAGAAGAAGTTGAACATGAAGATGAAAGTAATACCAATTTTAGTTGGTGCACTGGGAATCCCAAAGGATTGGTAAAAACACTGGAAGACGTAGAAGTCAGTGAACAAGTAGAAACCATCCTGACTACAGCATTTCTAAGATCGACCGGAATACTGAGAAGAGTCCTGAAGATTTGCTGTCACTCAAACTCTAAAAAATAATCGTCGGTTAACGCTGGTGTAAAAACGCTCAAAGGAGTATAATAATAATGATACTAATGATATAATAATAATAATAATAATAATAATAATAATAATAATAAGAAGAAGAAGAAGAAGAAGAAGAAGAAGAAGAAGAAGAAGAAGTGAAAGGAAAAGAAGAAAAGCTGTTGAATATTGAATTTTACTGTGCCAGCAGACACCTAAGAGATAGAAGACAAAAAGTTGGATCAATATCAGTACCTCTTAAGAGATCTGAAAAAGATGTCGAGCATGAATTTGATATGGATACCAATCCTCATTGGGGCCTTAAAAAAACTGGAAAAAAAATTCAATAAAAAAAGTAATTAAGGGAAGAACGGAGCCCTTCCAGATAACAGCACTAATAAAATCGGATAGGATTCTTTCTGGAGACCCATGCAAACTGTCGGTTAGAACTGGTTTGCAAAAGTTCCTAAGTGTATGTGAATAGTAATCATCATCATCATCATCTCGCGCCATCAGTACGGATATCTCTAATCCTCTCTGGCCACTCTTCTCTATAGTCCATTGTTTCCAGCAGGTCCTCAGGGCTACATCCCGTATCGGCATAGAGCTGCTGTATGTAGATTCGTGCTGGTCCTCCTGCCTTCGCTCATCCATGTGAAGGGGTCCACAGGAGTACATCACTTATGAGTTCATTTCTACTTCACCTGCAGTGTCCCGCATGTCTGGTTTGTCTAATATTGATAGTTTTTGTGATGGATAGTAAGTGACCGTACAACTGCTGCTTTGTGAGGTGCTGCCTCCCGGATATGTTCAGTTTGGCTCGCAGCATTCTTGTGTAGTTGCCGTCAAGCTTTTTTTCCCATACGTTTAGTTAGTGTCCATGTAGGGCCTCCATATAGCAGTATCGACACGACCGTTGTTTGGAAGAAACTGCGTTTTATTTTCTCGGTCAGGTCCGAGTAAATAAAACAAATCAGGCTCTGGGGTTATTACGGGCTAAAATAGAAAACTTAAGAATAGTGGGGCACATACGGAAAAATAAAGTTTTATGCTGCATTGTTTGGGATGAAGACCATATCATTGACGTGGAATACAGTTGAAAAATGAGAAAAATTAAGGAAAGGAAACAGCACATATAAGTAGTTAGATAAATATCTAAGTCATATGGGTACGGAATTTAATTCGTTATTGATTACAGTTCCCGTCCAGGGAAAACAAAACCAAAAAAAAAAAAATAAAAATAAAAAATAAAACAATAAAGGACCCGAAATGGAATTCTATGTAAAGATCAGAAAACAAGCCCAATAAAATCAGTCAACACTGATTTTGTGATACTAAACGGAGTCAAGAAGAAGAGTTTTCTCCCTTGACGAGGCATATGATACACCGGAAGATCGTTGGATAATTTACCGGGAGAAAATCCAGTTGTACACAATAAAGAAGAAAAAATTCGATTTTTTCAATAATTCTTTGAACGCCAAAAATTTTTCACAGCGTAACATACGGCCAAAATATTCAGATCGATAGAATGTTCATAATGTTCATAGAAGGTTCACACGCATAGGAATCCGAAAAACACGAAACACTGACGACTCTCTCGGTTCAGGTACGAAACTTTTATTACCTTCTTTAAGTTTAGGTTTTTGACACGAGGATAGAGAGACACAATTTTTTCTATGCTGACTGTTCGTCCATCGTCAGCTCTCAACTCACTCCCATCCAACGCGCACGCGCAAGTACCCCGCAATCCACAAACTGCACTGGCCTCGCCCAGGTCCGAAAAAACAACTCGCTTCGTCTCAGTCCACATCTCAACACACTGCTTTTATTCAAAATCACTAAGAATTCGAGCCCATCGCTTCCGGGCATGAAGTCATTCACATTCCCATTTATATTTTCTATCTGGGGTTTTTATTGTGACATCTGTGATTGTCACATCCTCCCCACGCGCGCATGAACACCTGTGTTAATGTCTTC
This sequence comes from Sepioteuthis lessoniana, assembly GCA_963585895.1. Classification (NCBI taxonomy): domain Eukaryota; kingdom Metazoa; phylum Mollusca; class Cephalopoda; order Myopsida; family Loliginidae; genus Sepioteuthis; species Sepioteuthis lessoniana. Next base: position 17,566,733 of record OY757928.1, on the reverse strand, counting down.
ACCTAATCATGCACTCAGCCGATAGGTTCTAAGCTTAACTAAACCGAAAGATAAGATATATAAAGCGAAAAATGATAATATAAAAAAATCCTTCCGCTATTATACAACAACAGAATATGATTCTTTAAAAAATGGAGAGAAGTCGCTGTGGCCTTGCGGCTAACGTCCTGAACTATGACAGTGTAGAAAGCAAATTAGAACTCGAATCATCGTATTACATTCACTCTCTTGTTAATACGCTTGGGAATAGTATAAAACCCTTATCCCCACAAGATAAGGCGCAAATAATACAATGTACAATGCAATGAAACCAGGATAAGATATTCTGTCTAGTAATCTTTTATTCAATTAAGAATCTTACTTGACAAGCGGAAATGTACAGCTTTTATAGCTTGGATTATCAAAGAGGAGATAATCCATATTCACAACATACACCCACCAAAATTCTATCTCACAAACCATCTGAATAAGATGAGCAAGACAAGCGGAACGCTGTCGAAAAAGTAAGGATAGACTCATACATCAGCTCAGTGCGGACATAGAATACAGCCCAAAAGACCTGCCAGGTGCGATGAATTATAGGGACGGTTAGCGAAAGAGAGTCATGGTACACGCTGCTATCAGAGTAACTTAATGATGATGGCTATTCTTCCACGTGTATAGTTTTGGTATAAACAGTACACTTAATCTTATATAGCATTAAACAAAGATATGAGTCGCCTACACTCAGATGAATATACATAATTTATCCGTCTTAGTGAATATCGTAAGTTACAACTCAAGAAAAGAAAACGGCTGTTAAGCTACATTCAATATCTATGATATGGACTTGATCCCAAATAATGTATTCAACTTTTTCTTTATATGTTGGTTGCTAAATTTGCGTTTTCTTCTTTTTAAGTGGGGGTAGAAGGAAATCACAATGCCCACTTGTACACTGAAGAGCTACAATCCAAACTGGACTTTTCTTGCGATACACTTTATTTACTTTACAAAGACATCCAGGCCAATTATCATTTAGAGATTTCCCTCCATTTTATGTTAATTATTTTTTCCTCCTTTTTTTTACTTGACCAAAACTTTATCTGATCTTGATTTGTTATCAATATTCAAAGTTTTGCAAGAAAACTAAAATGATCGAAATTTAATGCAGAAGTTGAATTCGGAAGAAGTTATACTTTGTTGGAAGATCAGATAAAGTTTTGGTCAAGTAAAAAAAAAGGAGGAAAAAATAATTAACATAAAATTTTGAGAAATTTTATTTTCTATCAAAATGTCTTATTTTCTCTGATTTTTTTACAACTAATGCAGTCACCAAATTTTCGTTTTTGATTCTTAACATCTTACATTATAAAATTCCTGTGTTTCTTGTCTTTTGTTTACTTACTATTTATGGGATTCTTGTATTGTTTTTATTTTTATTTTTTATATTTTAGATTTTTTTACTTATATATCAACTGATACTCATCTTTATAGGACAATTACAACTATTTAGATATTAATCTCCGTCTTATTTAATTTTCTTCACTTTTTACTTATGATTCTTTCTAGCATTCTTTTGGCTTTATGCATTGTGTTCTCATAATGTTCAGTTCATCTTAGTTATTTTCTTGCTTAAGTGTCCCTCGTTTCTCTCAGCAATTTAGGTTTTATTTATTCTTTTTTTCTTTGGTTTCTTTTCCTTTAGCTGTGCCTCTTAAAATAAAACGTTCATCGTCTCATATATTCCCGAACATTATTCTTTTTCATTTTAACTTTCGATTTGTCATTTCTTTCTTTCTTTCTTTCTTTCTTTCTTTCTTTCTTTCTTTCTTTTCTAAATATAATATTTTGCTTTCTTCTTTAAAATATATGTTTCATTTCCTTTCTTTCTTTCTTTATGTAAATATATCTTCATTCGTTCTTTCTTTTTTCTTGTAAAGACATTTCTTTCTTTCTTTCTTTCTTTCTTTCTTTCTTTCTTCCTTTGTGTAAATATATTTTCATTGGTTCTTTTTTTTTTTTAACGACATTTATTTCTTTCAAAAAATGATTATTCTTTCTTTCGTTCTTTCAGCATTTTTATTCTTTTATTTATTAAAATATTTTTCTTTATTTATTTCTCTTTCTCCTTTTCTATGTCCCTCTCTCTCTCTCTCTCTCTCTCTCTCTCTCTCTCTCTTTACTCTTTCTTAATTATTTCTTATGAATATATATCTATTCTTTCTTTCTTTTTCTTAAGCTACTTTTACTCTTTCTTTCTTACCGTATTTCTTTATTTCTTTCTTTATTTCTTCATTTGTTTCGTCTTGAAAATATGTTTCATTGTTTTTTCCTTTTTCATAAATACGTTGATTTTTCTTTTTCTCTCTTATTTTCTCATTCTCTCTCTCTCTCTTTCTCTCTCTCTCTCTCTCTCTCTCTTTCTCTCTCTCTCTCTCTCTCTCTCTCTTTATTCCTCGTTTCTTTTTTCTTGTAAATATATCTTTATATTTTCTTTTTTTTAAGTAAGGACATTTTTGTTTGTTTGTTTCTTTGTTTGTTTCTTTGTTTTATTTTTGTTATTTTTCAGTCTTTCTTTTTTCTTGCTTTCATTCTCTCACTCGCTTTTTGTATTTCTTTATTTATTTATTTCTTTCTTTAAATATAACTTCGTTCTTTCTTTCTTGGAAAGCTTTTCATCTTTCTTTCTTTCTTTCTTTCTTTCTTTCTTTCTTTCTTTGTCCTTGTAGATATATCTTTATTTTTATTTCTTTTGGTTGAGAATCTTATTCGTTCTTTCTTTCTTTCTTTCTTTCTTTCTTTCTTTCTTTCTTTCTTTCTTTCTTTTAAACATATTTCAATTCAAGTAACTTCATTCTTCTTAATTCGTTCCTTGCTTGCCACTTTTAACGTTTTGTTAATTTCTTGAAATTTCATGGAATAATATTTTTATCTGAACGAAGTTTCTAATCTAAGCGATTTTTCACATACGATCAAGTAATTTTTGAATCAAAACGATGCTTCTTATCGCAATAGGGCTTCACACTTAAAGTGGGTTTCTTGTCGTAAATAAATCATCATGTCTTGACCATGATATTTGTTCGCTTCGTCTGCTTGATACTATTTCATTTTATTTTCAATTTCTGTCTCTTGCTTTTCGCATTTTTTTTTATTTTTAAAGAATTTTTGAAGGAACATACACACATACATGTGACACATTTTCAGACGTGCACAGAAGAATTGTATAATTTCAAATGAAAACCAAACGGACATAATACAATTAAAATTGATATATCTTCTAACACAAGGTGCATCTAATAACTAAAATTTTAACTCTTTAGGCAAAATCAAAAATTAAAAATCTGAAATGACTTACACACAAACACACACACACGCACGCACGCACACACACAAACACTCGCTGCCGTAGGGGGTGTCCTCGTGGTGTAATAGTTAAAGCGATAGACTGCGGAATCGTAGTACGCGAGTTCGTACTCCAGTCGCTCTATTACTTTCACTTTCGGGCAAATACCCTTGGGAAAGGTATCAACCCCCTTATCCTCCCAGATATAGGTTAAATAGTACCACTACTGTTCTTCTAAAAGGGTGTAGGGTGTCCTTGTGGTGTAATGGTTAAAGCGATGGACTACGGAATCGTAGTACGCGAGTTCGTACTCCAGTCGCTCTATTACTTTCACTTTCGGGCAAATACCCTTGGGAAAGGTATCAACCCCCTTATCCTCCCAGATATGGGTTAAATAGTACCACTACTGTTCTTCTAGGAGAATAGATTTGGCATTATATAACCTACAAAGGTTGATATGCCATTAAACAGAAGAAACCAAACCAAACCAAACAAACACTTGCACACAAACACGCGCAGACACACATTCTAGTTAATAATTAAAAGTCAAATTAATTATTAATAGTAAAAAATCTGAAATGATTAATACGTACTCACACATATACATTTGCCTATACATACACGTACATATATATAAATATACTTACGCAGATATATATATATATTTATATATATATATATATATATATTTGTGTGTGTATGTGTGTGTGTGTGTGTGTGTGTGTGTGTGTGTGTGAGTGTGTGTGTGTGTGTGTGTGTATGTGTGTGTGTGTGTTTCAGAAGTGTTACAATTTCATTTTTAGTAGATGAACTTTTTATACAATATGGTAGATTTTGTGCAGGCTTTTGGACAAGTTCTATAATGTGTCTATGAGATATTCTCCCTTTATCGTAAAAGCAATCATCCTTCTAGATTTACACTGGTACAGGGGTATAGGATAATAAGCGAGAACCCAAAGAACTCAAAGATAAACGAGATTGTTGAATATTACTTCGAAGGAGGTCCGAACGTAAATATAAAGCATAAAGTTTTATTTTTGTTTGTCAGTTCAAATGAAGATAAAATTATAAATATCTTCGACCTCGAAAGTCGGCACGTGTCATCATAAATCGTGTTGACAGGCTGCAATTATCTTAAACGAATCAAAGCGTTTATTTTTATTATATGCTGTTAGTTTGGTATATTTGTTTGAAGGAATATTAAACTTCGATGGATTTTTTATGACAAAGCAAGCTTTGTAGAAAAAAAAAAAACGTATTTAATCCATAGCGGGGAAGTTAAATTCGTAAGTTTTCCTAGCGGATTAGTCCCTGGGAAAAAATAATGGGGCAAGTGGAATTTGAACTAGTTTCCTTGAATATCACAGTCTAGTAAGTTAGACACTGTGCCATGGGAACTTACTCGGGCAAGGAATATTTTAATTTTCTTATTTTCTTACAAGGGAAGAAACAGGATTATGAAGAAAGAAAGAAAGAAAGAAAAAGAAAGAAAGAAAGAAAGGAAGAACGAAAGAAAGAAAGAAAAAAGAAAGAAAAAAAACAAAAGAAAGAACGAAAGAAAGAAAGAAAGAAAGAACGAAAGAAAGAAAGAAAGAAAGAAAGAAAGAAAAAAAGAAAGAAAAAAGAAAGAAAAAAGAAAGAAAAAAGGAAGAAAGAAAGAAAAAAGAAAGAAAGAAATAATGAATGAAAGAAAAAAGAAAGAAAGAAAGAAAGAAAAAAGAAAGAAAGAATGAACGAAAGAAAGAAAGAACGAAAGAAAGAAAGAACGAAAGAAAGAAAGAACGAAAGAAAGAAAGAAAAAAGAAAGAAAGAAAGAAAGAAAAAAAGAAAGAAAAAAGAAAGAAAGAACGAAAGAAAGAAAGAAAGAAAAAA
>OY757928.1:17541536-17559036 GCA_963585895.1 Sepioteuthis lessoniana | reverse complement strand
AGTGGACCTGGGAGTAATGACAAAAAAGGATAAATCTTCATTCCCCAAAGCTCTAGCTTTACTGGAGCATCGCCATCTGATTATTTAGTGTCATATAACAGGACACTGGTTGGGGGAGTCTTACTTCTCTGCAGAGATGCAGTCGGTGTATTCTGCTGTTCTAGGTGACTGGGCTAGTGTGCATGTGCGTATATATATATGTATATGTGTATATATGTATATATGAGTGTATGTGTTTGTATATATGTGTGTCTATATAGTGTGTATATGTGTGCGTGTGCATATATGTGTCTATGTTTGTGTATATGTGTGTGTGTTTATAAATATGTGTATGAAAAAGATTCGAGATTAAGTTAACTGGAACGTAAAACTCTCAACACAACTGATCAATAAGCAAGCGAAGATGTTTAAGAGTTAAAACATTAGCATACCACCTCTCTTCTTGTGCCCAGTCGACTGGGACTGTAGAATACACCGACTGCTTCTCTGTTGTGGGGTAAGACCCCACAACAAGTATCCTGGATATAACACGAAACAATCCAATGGCGAAGTTCCTGTAATGCCGGAGCTTTGAAAATACGGGGTACCCCTTCATTGCTATCGATCTTATGTCCCCTCTGCCCCGGAGTGGTAGCAACTGATAAGGCTCCTATCTATGGATTAAATTGAACTAAACCGTGGTTTCTTGGGTTCACTGTTTTTTGCGTTTAAAGAACGTACTTATGCTAAACGCAATTGCTCGCAATAGAACTGTTTTGACATCTAAACTGTGTACTTAGGCTAAACTGAGTTATCTGAAATAAAACTGTTTTGACATAAACTCTGTGTATTGCCTAGTCGGCTGGGGCTGTGGAATACACCAACTGCACGACCCTTCCAATGAGTGTCTTGGATTATGACACTAAATAATTTGATGGTGAGGTTCCAAGGATGGTGGAACTTTGTGTTGTATAATTAAGGAATGTTCTTTTTTCAATTTTTATCATTAAGGGTTTTCGGACTATTGTCTTCATCTTTATTGTTATTTCCACAACGTTTCAGTCGATATGTCTTCCGACCTTCTACAGGTGTTTGTCGAACTCTGCAGCCTTCATGGGACTTCAAACTATGTCCTTTATTGAATCCACGGCGGTCGGCTGTTCTCATTCTGTTAGCCATAACTGGGTAGAAGTGTACGTAATGTTCATACTTGACTAGAATCACTACTATTATGTATGACTTTTTTTTTTTTTACCTGTGTTCATGTTCAAATTTTTTTCTGAATATGAGTACAGGTAAAAAATCATATATAATCGTAGTAATTCTAGTCAAGTTTATAAGTCCCAAATATTGACTCTGAATTCTCCTGCAGGACACATAATGTTACGGTGATAGGCATTGATTCCCTAAGCTTCTAAGGTGACAATCATCTGGAGGTTGCAAGTTCAATACTGACTGCAGGCGAATAACAATATAGGAATACTTAACACTTGTACCCAGTTATGGCTAACGGAATGAGAACAGGCGACCCCCCGTGGATTCACTAAATAACGTAGCTCGAAGTTCCGTGAAGGTTCCCGAGTTCGACAAACACCTGAAGGAGGCCGGGAGACATATCGGCCAAAATGTTGTGGAAATAACAATAAAGATGATGACGATAATTCGAAAACCCTTAATGATAAAAATCATCAAGCTTCGTCGCAGAAATTAAGACAATTGATTTTTTTATATTAATCATTTTGCTTCAATTATATTTTATCATTCAGTTTTGAACTATTCGAGTCTCTTAGTACAGGTGCAGAGTCATTTGGTGCAGTTACGCTCGTGCGCAAAGGATATGACAATCACCATTTGTCATAACAAACCCCGAGACAAGAAATGGGACTGGAATATGAATGACTTCATGTCCGGAAGAGTTGGTCCAGAGAATTTGAGAATTTTGAAAAAGAGTTAGTTGAGATTGGACCATTGAGACGAGAATTGGGTATTCGGCCGTTGAAAACGAGAATTGACATTCTGCCGTTGGAAGACAGAGTTGGATTTTAACCGTTGAAAGATGGGTTTTTTCGGATCTCTACCGACAGAGATCTTAAAAATCACCAGATGCATCGCGCGTTGGGGTGAGGTCAGCATAGTATCGTCAGTATCGTTTGGTTAGCATAGACTTTTAAGAATTTTGTCTCTCTACTCGTGTCGACATGGACAGAAGCCAGAAATTTATAAACCCGTTCGTACCTGAAACAACAGAGTCCGATTGCATTTGTATTTGTGTTTTGCATATGTTTATGATTTGTATTACTGTTGTGATTGATATCATTATGGCTGTGGTATACAACATTTGGAGAATGCGGATCACCCCTTCATTGCCATTGCTCCCAGGTCCACTCTGGCCCGGAATGGTAGCACCTGATAGGGCCCTATATATGGGTTGAATAGAACTAAACTGCATACTAATGCTAAACTGCATTGTTTTAATTAAAACTGTTTGACTAAACTGAATATCTTGAAATAGAAAATTTTCGGACAATTAAACTGTGTACTTACATTTAATTTGAATACTAATGCTAAACTGATTTGCTTGAAATATAACTGTTTTAGATAATGAAACTGTACTTACACTAAACTGAATTGTTTTATAGAGAACTGTTTCGACATTTCACTGTGTGTAAACGAAACCTATACTTATACTAAAGTGAATTAGCTGAATTAGAACTGTTTGACTGTCCTGGCGACAACATCCCACGAGACACCAATTATACGGCCACTTGCCTCCCATCACAAAAACTATACAAGTTAGACGAACCAGACACGCAGGACACTACTGGAGAAGCAAGGACTAGCTCATAAGTGATGTACTCCTATGGACCACCACATATGGCCAAGCAAAAGCAGGACGACCAGCTCGAACTTACATACAGCAGCTATGTGAGGACACAGGATATAAACCTGAAAACCTGCCAGAGGCGATGAATGATAGGGAGAAGTGATGAGAGAGGGTCAAGGATATCCGTGCTGGCGGCACGACATGATGATGATGATGATGATTCATACTAAACTGCATTGTTTGAAATAGAACGGATTATTTGTATAAAAATGCATTTGACGTTAAATAACCTTCAAAGGTTGATCTGCTATAAAATCAAAACAACCAACCTCTGTTCTGAATAAATTAGCTGTGATACCTATTCTACACAACCATTCTGGTGATGGTACAGCCCTCGTCAAACACGAGGGTGATTCTGCTTCCAATCAGCAGATTCTTCCGTTGGTCGAATATATCTTTTAATGACACGATAGATTCGCAATCTGCCCACGTTGTGTTTTTTATATCCAGACAGCAGGTAAATCGCTAGTTTAAGAAGCTGGCCGGTGAGTAAACATATAAGGCCACACAATTAAGAAAGAAAATACTAAAAGTCGATGCCAACAGAGAACAAAATACGTCTAGCAAAATAATAATATCTTGTATAAACAAAATGTCTTTAAAAAATGACACATTTATTCACCCAATCTGGAGGTGGTAAGTTTTGGGCAGACCAGTCTACGACTTAACAGTCTGACAATTCCTCGTATAAGTTTTAGGATTTTCTACTTTTGCAGTCTATAATCTGGCACAAGGCAATCTTGGATAACGTTTATAATTTCTTTCCCCAATCCTTGGTACAACTTCAAACGCGCTTATTTTGCTAAGCTTCTTTGCTTTTTCGCAACATTGTCTTATAGTCGACTTTCTTCGCTCTCTATACGCAAGGCAGTCTGATACAAGGTCAAAGATGTGGAATCTAGTTGTCGCTTTTTTCTACTGACGTGCTAATTTAGGCTTTTCCCTGTCTCTCTGCAATTGTAATTTCTTAATTCACGTTAGTTTTTTCTACATCCAGGGTAGTCTGGCAGAAGGTCAGGTCTCAAAGCAAAGGGAAATTCAACTCATGTTTTTTTCCGTGGGACTCTCTCTTCTTAACGTGCTCTCTTAATTCACTTCAGGTTTTATTTAAACCTAGGGCAGTGTGGTAACAAGCCCCTCATCAAGTATCATATCTTCTCGATTATTCTTTGCTACTTTATATCCATGAGTCTGGTAGAAAGACATCTCTCGTCCGCTCCACACTGGTCTCTAAAATATCATATTATCTCGATTTTTCTCGCTACACCACTAGTCTGGTATAAGGTTACTTCAAGGTGTCATATTATTTCAGGTTTCTCTTCGCTTTTCTACTTTTACGAGTCTGGCGCAAGGGTATATCTCCAGGTTTCGCATTATCACAGTCTCTTTTCATTTCTTTATAAAATTGTCTTTGGGTAAGATATCATCACGTCCAAACAACGTGTAATATGACTATCACTGTCTCTCCTCTCTAGGTAGTTTGACACAAGGCCAGAGCCCAGAGTGCGTAAAATCTAGCAGATACCTTCTACTGGTCTACCTACACGAAGGGAAAACTCTGTCCATATATATACATCTTTATCTGAGGTCTAGTGAGAGCGAAACAAAATGAAATTTCTCAATTTTCTCCCAATTAGGAATTCAATAATTTTCTGCTGAAATGTATTATTTCAGGATTGTTTTAAAGTGATAATTTGCATATCCGCTCTCAGGAAATAAGTTTATTCTAACTTTAGATAAGTCGCTTTTGCTGATTAGCAGTTGGGGTTCTGATCTGGATTCTGATTCTTCGCTTCAAACTGTCGAAAACACAGCAATCTGTCGAAATAATTTACCTAACTTCTGACGTCTTTAGTTTAACAGTTACAATTTAATTGGTTTTTTTTAATAACAATTCCTTTTCGTCAAATCCCTTATCATTACTCATTTACACATTTGTAATATATTCCTCTATTCTTCCAAAATCCAAACCAGTTTCGTTTTCTTGCTGTTAATAAAAATTCTTTAACTGATCTCCGTCACTTATAGGATTACAATTATTATTATTATTATTATTATTATTATTATTATTATTATTATTATTATCATATTTACCAACCCCTCCGCTCGGACAGGATATGACACAAGGTCAACAGGTTTGAATTCAGAGTTTTCCTTCTCCTAGACTAGTTGCCTCACCAAGGCTGAAGAACCTAGTCTGCCCTACTATTTACCCATAGCTGGAGGAAGAATAATTGGATTCATACCTTTCCCAAGGGTATTAGTGCTATGTGAAATGCAATCAGTCTCATCCAGGATTTGAACTCGTATTGAACTTTATTATTATTATTATTATTATTATTATTATTATTATTATTATTTACACTTTTAGAGTTTTTTACATCAGTGTTAGCTGATGGTTTTTCACTGGAGTTTGAGTGACAGCAAATCTCAAGTCTCCAGTACTCGTCTCAGGATTCTGGCCGTTCTTAGCAATGGTGTCGTTTGGATAGTCTCTACCCGTCCGCCCACTTCCAAGTCCTCCAGGCCTTTTATAATTATTATTATTATTATTATTATTATTATTTTACTCACGGCAAGTTTCCCCACATCAATTTTAACACGTGGTCTTTTCCTGTAGTCTAAATGAGAGCAAGTCTCCTCAGTTTTGAAAATTCGGGCCAATCTCAACAATGCTTTGGTCTGGTTGGTCTCAACTATTGCACTGATTTTCAAGACCTTCAGTCTTTTCACGAAGAAATTAGGGCCCGTTCCAAGCACATCTTCAACAATTAGTATAACCTTCACCCTCATATTCTGCATTTATTATTATTATTATTATTATTATTATTATTATTATCTTACTCATTTGAGAGCTTTTCACGCCAGTGTTAGCTAATGGTTTTCCACTAGTCTGAGTGACAGCCATTCTCCTGAAGTTTCCAGGACTCTTCTTAGTATCCTGGCCGATCTCTCCACTCGTCCTTTTATTTCCAAGTCCTCCAGTCCCAGTAACAATCCTTTAGTATCTGTACCGCGCCAGTTACAGTTATTATCAAAGTCATTTTCATGTTTCCCATTTTTTCAATTCTCTAGCAAGGTCCAGGTATTTATCTCGCTTACGGCTTTACTTCAGTTTTACCCTGTGATCAGCGAGAATGGCAAAGACAACTCGGCAGGTTCGCTTCTTTTTTTTGTTGACTATCAGAAGGACTTGTCTTCCAGGCAATTTTAGATGATCCGTTTGTATCTCAAAATCCAGAAGAATTTTTGGGTGTCAAAAGTATTATTATTATTGTTATTACTAGAGTTTTTCATATCAGTGCTAGCTGATGGCTTTTCACTGGAGATTGAGTGACAGCAAGTCTCCTCAAGTCTCCAGGACTCTTTTCAGTATTCTGGCCGGTCTCAATAATGCTGTCGTTTGGATGGTCTCCACTCGTCCGCCAACTTCCAAGTCCTCCAGTCGCTTTAGTAATCATTTAGTTATAATTACAAACGCACCGATTACAATTAGTATAATTGTCACCTGCATGTATTATTATTTTCATTATTATTATTATTATTATTATTTTAGATCTTTTTAAACCAGAGTAATCTGGAACACTTTCAATGAAAAATGAGTGACCACAGGTTTTCAAAGGTATCCAGGACTACACTCAGTATTCTTAATGGTCTTCTAAATGCAGTAGACTGGTTGGTCTAAATTCTCCCACTGATTACCAATTTCTCTTTTTTCCAAACATTTGTTGACCATTTAAAAAACATCAACTACAATAGAAGTTACTATCATCTTCATGTTCCTGAGCCTTTTCAGCTCTCATGCAAGATTCAAGTATTTGTTTATATTTTCGCTTTTTAACAATTTTCACTGTGATCAGCTTGAACAGCTAAATCCACTAGATGACAGAATATTTTTCTTGTTGTTAACACTAATTAAGGTTTTCTGGCAGGGATTAGGTCTACTATTTGCATCTTAATATCCCAGAGAATTTTATGAGTCTCATTTTCTTGAATGGATTCATGTATGTGTTTATGCCATTTTGTAGAATGAATCAAATATTAATATTTTATACAATTTCCAGAGATCATCTGTCCCACCCAATCATGTCTTTCCTTGTTCGCTTTTGTGCTAGTTTACTGCATTCCCTTATTACGTGATACGAAGATCATTAAATAAGTTTCCAGACTTTTTTCGTATAGGCACTTTTATTGATAGTACACAAATGAAACTCTAGTTCCCTTCGAAGTAATCTCCTCCGGCTTCGATGCACTTATTGTACCGTTCCAACAACTTCTGGAAGGCTTCATGGAAGTCCTTTTGTGTAAGCGTGTCAATGACCTTCGTCACAGCCTCTTTCATCTCCTCAATTGTCTCATAATGACAGCCTCTAAGCTTAGGGAATAACCAAATGTCACAGGGAGCAAAGTCTGGACTATAGTGAGGCTGAGGAACTGTCTTGATGACCATCTTGATCAAATAGTCTGTAGTTGTGGACTGGTGCATTGTTCTGGTAGAAATGCCACTGATCCCATTTGAAGAGTGCTGGCCTCTTCCCTAGGAATCTCTTCCTGAACTCCCTTAAAACCTCAACATAATAACTCTAACCCTAACCCTTTGGCCAATAAACTCTGGTGTATTGACTTCCCTACTCCTCCCTCACCTCTCATCCTCTCTCACAGACTCCCTGCCTTCCTTGAATCACTTATGCCAATCAAAAACTGACGCTCGATTTTTGTAAGATGGTGGAAAAGCAGTCTGAAGCATTCCATACGTTTCTGTGGCATTTTTTCCAAGTTTAAAACAATTTTATTGCATATCATTCTTCTAAACTGTCCTGACGTCCAGATTGCATTTTTGAAATTCACCAGCTGTGACAATCAGGCTTTCGTAGGGTGTATTCCAATTCCTGCTGTAGCTGTTCATTTGAACCTGAAACAATAAAATTGGTCCGTCATCTCATACTACGTAAAGCAATAATATACTGAATTTTCATGAGTCTACACCAATTTAAAATGCCAGTTCAAAAAAGTCTGGAAACTTATTGAATGCCTCATGTAAATCGTTTTATTTCTTGTCTTGTACATAATGTACACTTGCTATCCTGTTGCATTATATAAATTTCCAATTCATTATAATTGGTCTATATTTTCATTGGTTTGTGCCTCTATTAAAAGAGATTCAGTGCCTGTCTTGGGGGTTGCCGTTCTTGGCTATATCCAGGTTTTCTCGAGAGCAATTTTACCATTTTTTCGTACGAAGAATCCACTCAGCTGTTTCTCTTTCCGTATCTATATTTTTGCCCAGTCATCTGAGGCAGTAGAATACACCGACTGCACATTTGCAGAGGGGTAAGACCCCAACCAACAAGTGTCCTGAATATGACACAAATGGTGAGGTTCCAGTGATGCTGGAAATCTAGGGAACGTGGGGCACCCTTTCATTGCCATCGCTCCCAGTTCAGCTCTGGCCCAGAGTGATAGCTCCTGATAGGGCCCCAGCAATTGTTTAAATAGAACTAAACAGCGTACTCTATGTTAAACTGGATTGTTTGAATTAGAACTCTTTGATAAAAGTGAATAGCTTGAAATAGAAATGTTTTTGATAATTGTTATGCTACCCAACCTGCGGTCGCTAATGATCTCTTCCGTGACTGTTAATACCAAGCAGTGTACTTACTCTCTGCGAACACTTGTCAATAGGACTGACTTCTAACACTTTGTACATATGTATTACAACGCGTTAATATACTTTGTTCTCACGCAAACCCGAGTTGAGTTATTTTTTTGGACCCTTTACTGGTTCACAACAATAATTAAACTAATAATTGTACTTATATTCATACTGCGTATTTACGCTAAACTGAATTGTTTGAAATGGAACTGCTTTTGTATGCTAAACTGAATTGTTTGAAATAGAACTGATTATTTGTATAAAAATAAATTTGGCATTGAATAACTTGCAAAGGTTTTATACGCTATAAAACACGAACCAACAACCAAACATTCCTAGATTTTTTTTCTTCTGTTTGTTCTTATGTCACTGTTGCTGAAACTGGAGGCTGGATTTAACATTTTTTTGCCCTGTTTATTATATACCTTGAGTAATTAATTTTATGTATTTACATAATTCTCAGTGCTCTTTCTTTTGACACCTATAGATTGTCTGTCATCTTTTGTGTGCAAAGCTGTGTGTATCGTCGTTAATTTCCTTGACCTTTGGCTCATTTGTCTGAGTTCCACATTTTTCCATTTTAAGATTGGTCAAGAGTATCTTACAAGAGGGACTGCTCAGGTGTTTATACCTTTAATGAGATTTTCGCTAAAGAGTTTGGCTTCAAGATGTTTTTTTTTTCTTTTCAGCCTCTGTCTTTTATCTCTTTTTGTGAGGAACCTCCAATATCCCCAAGTATGTGTAATTTTCTTCATCTTCAAGTGTTTTCATGCTTTCTTTTTAGGTTTATTCAATTCCTTCCGTTTTTTTTCTCTTTTCCTCTTTTACCTAATCAGCATGACACCTTTTCTATTGCCAAATTCCATTTCTATATCCTGGCTACATACTCATATACTTTTTACTTAGTTTTCTACTTCTTTTTTATCTTCATATCATCCATATACATAAGATGGTTTATCTTTTCAGCTGATTTTGAAAATTTCTAGCTATCTGTATATTTCCAAATCATATTCGAGAGTGGTATCATAGTTATAACGAAATTCAATGGCAAGAATGAGTCACCCAGGAAAATGTCTCTTTGGATTTTCACGACTGTAAGGTTTGTCTTTCTGCTGCTAATTCTCTTCCAATTTTCCATGGCATTCATGAAATATTTGTCAGTACAAGAGATTTCGAATGTTTATCATTATATTTAATAAACCAAGTTAGTTGTTAGATATGAAAGGCCTTTTTGAATTCAATCCATGCCATACCTATATTTTTCGCCATGTTTTTACCTCCTTGAGCATGTCCTAGTCTATGTACCCTGGGTCATCTGTTTCTCTTGTTACCTAGCAGAACACTTTGTTTCATCCGCAAATAATCAGTGGAATAAAAGCGAGTAACATATTATTCTCTAATATGTTCGATTTGAATTTTCCACATAATTGCTAACTACATAATCGGTCAAAACTTGGGTGGAGGTAAGCATCTACTCTATTGCTGAGTCAACTTGTCGAAGATGAACTTGGATTTTATAAAACTAGAATCCCTGCATGCTATAATGTCTAGCGTTTTCTATTTTAGTTTTCTCTTTAGTGTTGCTCTGATTCTAGGTCTGGGTCCAATTCGAGGTCTTCCTCATTTCCTTTAGTTCTTTCAAAAGTAATTTAACAATTCGGCTTTCTGATATGTTCCTTCTGATCACATCCATTGTTCCGGAACTGGTTTGTGTTCTTTGAATTTGGTTGTTCATTTATAATTCAGTGTTCTCCATCGTCTTGTTATAATTTTCTTTTCTATTTTTTTTTTTTTTTTTTTTTTTTTTTTGGTTTTGTTACTTGATTGTCTTGTTTTCCTTTGAGAAGAAAACTTTTTTGCTAATATCTTTTGATTTATCTCTTCCACTTGCAAGTCTTTTTTCTTTCATTTTTTGCAAACCATCGTGTCCATGTTTTTATTTTCTTCCTTAATATTCTCGCCTAGTCTCGTAGTTTTCTTATTGGTCCTTCTAGCCTAATTTCCCTTTCAAGTTTTTTATTTTTTATTTCAGTAAGCTTTCTTTGAAAAATTCTAACGTTTTCAATGTCAAATCTTACTCCAGCCTTAATTAACTCTTCTAACAGGATAAGATCATAAATGAGGTATTTTTTAGTTCGGTGACTATTATTATTATCATCATTATTATTATATAATTTTCAGCTTTATTTTCTGTTTCTTACAATCCAATACTGCATTTTTATCCAAGACTTTGGCTAAGGAAAGTTTGCAATAATATGTAATGTATGTATTTTCTTTTTGCTGCCTCTTTTTGTACTATTTCCCTAATCATATAAATGATATTCACCTAAGGAGATGATCACTTCCGGAAAGAGGATTTTTTTGTATATCGTATATGCTGGGACTTCCTGTTACTTTCTTATTATATTTATCTGTTCCTTTCTTTATCATAAACAGGCTTCACATTATTACTGGCTCTTTTTTTCTCGATTTCTATTTCCACGTTTTTACATTTAATAATATTATTATACTCTTTGGTTGATAATTTATTGTCTTATTCCAATGTCCCAGAATATAATAGTTTATTAGGGTTTTATTATGGTTCTCGGTGTTGTCCATACCATTTGTCAGATATCCGTATTCTATAGTAACCGCATATTTTCCATGGTATATTATATCCTATTTTACTTTGAGTTTCTATATATTCTATCGGTGTTAGAGTAGAGCAGAATGACACTAAGTGGTTAACTGTTCCGTTTTTTTTTCTGTTCTCAGTGTCTGCATATTTGCGGTGATCTGTGTGCCTGATTGGTTTCGGTGGGAGGGCACCGGCCCAATAATGCAATTATATATTCTCCTGTCTCCGCCCTCTGTCCTGTACTTTTTAGCTGTCGGTTATTTTTTTTTAACTGTATCTACGTCGACGTAGCTAACTTTTGTGCGTATCATCCACGTGGGACTTATATTTCTTAATTGATTTAGTCCTACTGCCTTTGTTTTTTTCAATATTCTTTTTGCTGCATTATCACTTAATCAGTTACACCTATTTTTTCCGTGTGATGTCGAGTCTTTTAGTAAACTTGTTTCTTTCTTTACTAATTGAATATTTGTCTTTCGTTTCTCGTGTGTTGTATGCAATCTGTTGTAGTGTGTATTTTTAAGAAAATTCTACAGTGGTTAATTCTTGATGGATTAAATATCTACTAACATTTACTTCCATGATGAAGAGATGTTCTACATTTGCTCTTGGCTGATGCATTCTTTGACAGATTATTAGTTTCTTAATGTAAGCGCCTTTATTTTAGATAACATCCTGGTTATCATATTAAAACTGTATGGCCCAACTTTACTTTAGTGTTAATGTTGTATAGCCATGACCATGATTAACTATACAAACACGTAATACATTTAAATGCAGAATATATATTGACGCAATGAATAAAGACCAGCGAAGACTTCTTTAAAAAAATATATACCTCTCACTTTATTTGAAAGGGTTGTGTGTGCGAGAGGGAGTTAGAGACCGAACAAAGACTGCAACATATGGACCCCCCAGTCCCTCCGGACACAGCCGTGTGTCGTTCTCGTTCTCCTGGACTGCTCAACCGGAGGCCCAGAGGCCCCCTCCGCTTGATGCTGTTCTCCATACCGCATCTTGTCATTAACTCATCTGATCTCCAACTCAATCAGGGGTCGCAAAGACCCCTTCTGCTGGGTGGTGGCTTTCTCTACCACACCTTGCCCCCGACTTCTCTGTTCTCCAACTCCTGTCCTTACCGAGTTATATAAAAGTTCAATCACCCACTCAATCTTTGGAATGGCATGTTTGATCGTCATCAAGCGGAAATAATTGTCATGCAGTTCACAGGTCACTCTCTTCCGGTGCATCAGTCTATGAGTGTACTATGGGATTTTACCTTGTCCCATATCGTCAGCCAAGCCCGCCTACGCGATTTCTTCTCATAACTGCCATCGGAATGTGTCACTTCCTTCCGGTGCATCACTTTGGAATGGCCTGTTTGGCCGGGTCTAAGGTCAATATACAACATTAACTGTCATAACTTACTGCATTCAGTTAGGTCCGAAATATGGCTCTTATTCATCTATAAAAATCACTTATTATTTTTTCTTTATAATATGATTAATAGTATTCACTTCATTATTTCATTAATATCTATTTGTTTTATTGTGTTCTAACACAGTAATTTCTGTGTTTATATTTAGAGTGATTTTTAAAGGTTATTAACGAGTTTTTCTTAAATATGACTTTTGCAGACAGAATTGCATTCCTACATTGTCCCTAAATCTTTCCCAAATGCTTTTTAACGTCACGATTTGTATTATCCTTTTACACCTGGCTGGTTTTGACACTAGTTTTAACAGCTGGTTTGTACACAGGTCTTAGTGAGAACAAGTCTCGTTATATCACCAGTTCTTTTCTGAGTATTCACGATGATTTCCACAATACTGGGGTCTCTCTCCGATTTTCAATATGTTTAGTCTTTTCTCCAAGCCTTTGAGGATAGTTTTAAGCGCACTAACTACAATTGGTTTCATTATTACCTTCATGGTCCATAGCTTTTCACGTCTCCTGAAAGATTATCCATCAATTTTACTCCTTGCGAATTTTCCATACCAACGTTAGCTTGTTGTCTTTCACTAGAGTCTAAGTGATAACCATATTTACCAACCCCTCAGCTCGGGCAGGATATGACACAAGGTCAATTTTCAAGCGGAGTTTAACTGGTTTGAATTCAGAGTTTTCCTTCTCCTAGACTAGTTGCCTCACCAAGGCTGACGAACCCAGTCTGCCCTATTAATTACCCATAACTGGAGGGATAATTATTAGATTCATACCTTTCCGAAGGGTATTAGTGCTATGTTAAATGCAATCAGTCTCGTTCAAGATTTGAACTCGTGTCACCGTGTCCATTTCCTACGACGATAACAATTACACCACGGGCACCTCCTTAAGAGTCTAAGTGATAAGCTTTCTAAGGTTTCCATGACTTTTCTGAATACTCTTGCAGATCTCAGTAATGCTGGTGTTCGGATGGTTTCGGTTTCTCCTCGTATTTCATATTGTTTTTAGCTCTTTTCCAAGACTTTAGAGACCATTCCGAACAAACCAACTACAATTGTTATTAGCGTCACCCTCATGTTCAACAGCTTTCTTAGTTCTCTAGCAAGGCCCAAGTATTTTATATCTATTTTCTTTAATATTCACTCTGCAGTCTGCTAGAACGTCAAAATCCACTATACATTAAGTTTTTGTTTATTTTATTAATTAGCTCTAGAACTGCATTCTGACTGAGATTAGGTGATCCATTTGTATCCCTGAATCTCGGAGAATATTATACGTCTCATTTTCTAGTAGAGATTCTGGTTTGTGCAAATAACATTTACATGCATTGTCAAAATTCACTGTACTCCTTTTATGCTAGTTTGCTACATTCTCTTAATAAACCGTTTCATCTATTTCTCCGTATAACATAGACTCGCTATTCCGTTATGTATTATCGATTTTCACTTTTATATAATCAGCATTATGGCGTTGTTTTGTTTTTGTTTTGTTTTTTGCCGCTGTTAGATGGGATTCATTTTCTCTCAGGAGCTCTCCTTTTCGTCGTCATATTCAGTGAGTAATCTCGTCAGTTTGTCAATTGAAAAATCCATACTGTTATTTTTCTCCCTAATTGGTGTTTCGTAATTTTTGTCATTATAATCTTACTTCTTTCAGAGTTTTTAACATAAACGTTTGCTGATGGTGTTTCACTAAAGTTTGCATGACAGAAAGTCTCCCCATGTCTCCAAGAATCTTCTTTGTATTCTGGTTGATCATGATAGTGCTGTAATCTAGATGATTTCGTCTTAACCTGTGATTTCTGAGTCTTCCATTCCCTTAACCGAGAGTTTGGAGATTTCCCGAGTACACCAATTACAATTGATATTACCGTCATTTTTATGTTTCTTTTTAGTTCTCTTGCAAGATCAAGTTATTTATTTCTTTTTTCATTTTCTTTTATTTTTACCCTGTGGTCAGCCAGAATAACAAAGTCCACAATTCAGCAGGTTCTCTCTCTGCTTTTTTTGTTTTGTTTCTATAGCTATATCTGTTAATCTGGCCATGATTAGATGATCTTTTTGAATCTAAAAAACTCAGAGACTTTTGCGCATCTCATTCTTCAAGACGGATTTTGAGTTATTATTCACTCATTAGACCTTTTCACATCAGCGTTAACCAATGGTTTTTCACTGGAGTCTGAGTGACAGCAAGTCTCCTCAAGTCTCCAGGACTCTTTTTAGTATTCTGGCCGTTCTCAACAATGCTGTCGTTTGGATGGTCTCCACTCGTCCGCCAACTTCCAAGGTTTCTAGTCCCTTTAGTAATCCTTTAGTTACTGTTCCAAATTCACCAATTACAATTGGTATAATTGTCACCTGCATGTTCCACAGTTTTTTCAATTCCCTAGCAACGTCGAGGTACTTATCCTTCTTTTCATATTCTTTCAGATTTATTCTGTGGTCAGCCGGGACAGCAAAGTCGACTATTTTGCAAGTTCTCTTTTTTTTGTTGATTATTATTAGGTCTGGTCTTCTAGCCGGGACTAGGTGATCTGTTTGTATTATTATTATTATTATTATTATTATTATTATTATTATTATTATTAACAGAGTACTGCTGTTGTTATCTTGTTAATGATGACGAAATTAATGTTAGCAGTTTCAATAGTTCCTTTGCATCAAAGAACTGAGAGCGGTTAATTCTTATATCTCAATAGTATACATTTGGCGCAGAAGGTGTCTGAGTCTGGATTGAATTACCTTATATGGCACTGTATGCTATTATGTCAATTTGATTAGAGTGTCTATTTCTGCTAATCCTACACTCTCTCTCTCTCTCTCTCTCTCTCTCTCTCTCTCTCACACACACACTCAATATGTCTCTCTGTGTCTCTCTCTCGGAAGCTTTCTCCCTGCACACGTCACAGAAAATGGGGGATCCAGACAGGAATATCAAGTGAATAAGAATAGAATATAACTTGCAACTGTTACTTTCTTCCAAACTGTGATTATAACGCTTTTCACTGGGCACCGGCCAAATCTTGATTTGGTGATTAATCCCGTTCTTTTATAGGAGCCCAGATCCCCACCGGCAATGAAATCTAATTCCTATGTGTACACCCCTACCGAGATACAGAAATCTGGTCCTAGTCTTGGCTTGTGACAACGCCCAGCGGCGGCAAAGCTTTTGAAGTTCAACCGTCTGACGCATTACTATCAACACTGCAACGGAGTCGTTGTGTTTCCTTGCCAAAGATTTAAATATCATTGCCGTATGTTACACTTGTTTTGATTTCCTTTTTCCTGGTTTTCTTGACATCATCATCCACATCATCATCATCATCCACATCATCATCATCATCATCATCCACATCATCATCATCATCCACATAATCATCATCATAATCCACATCATCCTCATCATCATCATCACCTCTCTATCTCTTTCTCTGTTTCTATCCATCTCGGGGGATGTTCCCGTGGTGTAATGGTTAAAGCGTTGGACTGAGGACATGTAGTAACGAAGTTCGAACTCCAGTCGTGCTATTACGTTCATTTTCGGAGAAATACACTTGGAAAAGTTATGGACCCTCTTATCCTCCCAGCTATGGGTTAAATAGTACAATTAGTATTCTATAAAAAAGATGGCTTTGGCATTAAAGAACCTGCGGGGGTTGATATGTCTTTAAAATTTGACCTAGTGTCATATCCAGCCGAGCGGAGGTGTTGGTAAATATGGATATGTCATTAAACAAAGTAACCAAACCAACCATCTATCTATCTCTAAATTATTTTCTTTTCCAAAACTCCCCGATTGAAAGAAATACTACTACTACTACTACTAATAATAATAATAATTACAATAATAATAACAATAATAATAAAGAATGTGAAAAGAGAGATAAGTACCTCAACCTGGCAAGAGAATTGAAAAAAAACTATGGAACATGAAGGTGTCAATTATACCAATTGTGATTGGTGCTTTTGGCACGGTAACTAAAGGATTATCAAAGGGCCTGGGAGATTTGGAAGTTGGCGGCCGAGTGGAGACCATCCAAACAACAGTATTATTGAAAACGGCCAGAATACTGAGAAGAGTCCTGGAGACTTGAGGAGACTTTCTGTAATTCAATCTCTAGTGAAAGACCATCAGGTTACGCTGATGTGAAAAACTCTCAATAATAATAATAATAATAATTTTAGATTTTCCACTGATGGTTTTATATTGGAGTCTGAGAGACTGCAAGTCTCCTCAAGTCACATTGACTCTTCTAAGTATTCTGAATGATCTCCAAAATGGCGTAGTTTGGATGGTCTGTGCTTGTTCTCAAGTCCTTGTACCAATCCTTTTGTGCTTGCGAACCATTTACTATTATTAACACCGTCACTTTCATGTTCCATAATTTTTTCAATTCTCTTGCAAGATCTAAGTCGTCTCTCTTTTCGCTTACCTTCCGTTTTACCATGTGGTCAGCCGGAACAGCAAAGAACATTGTTTGGTAGGTTCTCTATTTTTCTTCTTTTTTTTCATTATAATAATGTACATGTACGATTTTGAATTAAATATAAAAAATGATGACTCTTTAGAAACACTGTCGAAATATTTAGTGACAACATAGGGATGCATTTTGTTCGGGAAAAATGAGCGGAAGACACAATTAAAAAAACTCTTTCGAAATAAATGTATACTTTTGAACTAATAAATATACAGGATTTAATGAAGTGAGTGGTATAAATGAGATTATATATGTTTAACTAATAAAAAAAAATTCTATAGAATAATAAGAGCTATATCAAGAACAAAACTAAATGCAAAAAAAAAAAAAGGTTTTTACAATAAACACACCAGCAATAGCTGTAATGGTTTATGATTTTGATAAAATATAATGGACTTTATCTAATAAACAAAGTTGGATACTAAAGTTTGGAAACCAACAACT
>OY757928.1:17496536-17536536 GCA_963585895.1 Sepioteuthis lessoniana | reverse complement strand
ATTTTGCAAACAGTTGTTTTTTTAAGTATTCCTCTCGAATTCTGATAATTTTGAAACCCTTATATGGTTTCAGATATTCATAATATAGTAATAATTCTCAATGATTATCATTTGCTAGCAAAAATGTATACGGTTTAAAGAAAATAATAATAGTAATAATACTTGGTAGAATTACCAAAGTACAATGACTGTAGGACTTGGAAATAAGAGGACGAGTTGAGACCATCCAAACCACTGTATATATATTATTTGTTTTAGATAAGAATACTTGAAACCATAAAACTGTATGTTAAATATTTGTATTAGATAAGAATATTTGAAACCATACAAGAGTATGTAAATTATTTGTATTAGATAAGAATACTTGAAACCATACAACTGTATGTAAATTATTTGTATTAGATAAGCCTTATTGAGATCGGCCAGAATAGTTAGAAGCGTCCTGGAGACTTGAAGAGACTTACTGTCACTCAATCTCCAGTGAGAAACCATCAGCTAATGCTGTTTTGAAAAATTCAAAAAGGTGTAAAATAATAGAAAATACAGATAATAGTCGGAATAAAACTGTCCTATCAAAAATAATCAAAATGCTCGGAGACGAGTAGGAGGGAATTTTGGAAACGGACACAATCAAAATAGAGTATCTCAGACGAATGGGCTGTCCCCGTTGTAAGACACTCGGAACCATTCTTAAAATCGGAGGGAAGAAGTCAGAAAAATGGAGCAGAGGATAAGAAAATTAATGACGGTGTGTAATATATTGGCTCTCGACCCAGCCGTCAATCCAGAAACAGGTGCATCTGGTCGAAGATATCGGGGTATCACCTTGACCTGTGGACGGTTAAATTCGGTGCAACTGTGACGACCACAGGAAGCAGGTGGATGTCAAACAATTATATAACCGGGTGCCTCAGACGGCTGGAGTTAGTTGGAGTTCGAGTTGCAGTTCGAGGCAGTGAGAACCAGCTCCAAACAGAGGGCTTGGGCCCTCAGGACCCCGGTTGAGCAGCCCAGCAGAATGAGGAAGAAGTGCTGCTATAGTCAGAGGAACTTGGGGTCAATATGTTGCAGTCTGTTCCGTCTCCAACTCACCTCTCACACATAACCAGTATCAACCCTTTCGCAACCATTAGCAAACTCGAAAGGAGTAATATAATAATGATAATAATAATCCTTAGCCAGCAATTACTACTTCAATTAATTGTATTTTATACAAATACATTCAGTTATGTTGTATGAAATACACCGCTATAATAAAATTGATTTCCTCGTAGATGCATGGTTTCAGTTATTGCTCGCTAATAATTACAAGTTAAACGCAATTATATGGTTTCAAGTAATTATTACAAGTAATAATCAGAACTTTAAGTAACTAACCTTAACAAAAACTTCTATGTTTGTTTGGGTTTTATGGCATATCAAACTTTGGAGGTTATTTAATGCCAAATCCCTTTTATACAAATAAACAGTTCTATTTCAAGCAATTCAGTTTATCATAAGTAAACAGTTTTATGGTCAAAAACATTTTTATTTCGAACTATTCAGTTTTGTCAAATAGTTCTAATTAGGACAAATCATTTTAGAATAAATATAGTTTTTGTTTACTGATATTTTTTCAATCGTCAAAACAGTTCTATTTGAAATAATTCAGTTTAGCGTAAGTATAGTTTTAATGTCAAAAAAGATCCGTTTCAAACAATTCAGTTAAGCAGATAAAACAGTTCCATTTCAAACAATTCGGTTTAGTATAAGTACGTAGTTTAAATGTCAAAATAGTTCTATTTCAAGCAATCACGTTTAGCATAAGTACACAGTTAAGTTCTATTTGAGTGATAGATAGGACCCTATTAGGTGCAATAACTCCGGGCCAGTGTGTACAGGAGCGATGGCAATGAAGGGGTGCTCCCAATTCCCCAAAGCTCCAGCATTACTGGTAAATCTCCATGAGATTGTTCAGTGTCATATCTTGGACTCTCGTTGGGGGAAGGTCTTACACCTCTAAAAAGATTTAATCGGTGTATTCAACAGCCTCAGCCAATTGAGCAAACAATTCTATGATAGTAAGTAACAATGATAAGGTATCAAGTAAACCTATCTAACACTAACAATTTTCTAATTTGACAAAAGGACCCTTACAGGCAGTATCATTGCGAGTCAGAGTGGACCTAGGAGTGTATCTAGGGCACCCCTTATTCGTTGTCAAACCCATCTACGGGAGACTTGGCGGACAGCAATCTGTCTGACTTTTCTACCTGTAGTAGACTTCGTTCCAATCGAACCAAATAAATATCCCCCCAAAATTGAAACAATTGAGAAAAGAATAGAATCTTCGCTATGAAACCAATGACTATAATTTTGGTTGTAATAACTACATTTATCATCAAAGATTTAAAAAAGAATAGAATCAATATCTATAATAAATAATTGGAAAACCAATACTTTTAGCTTAAGAGAAATCAAAGTTACAGTGAAAATAATGAAACCTAATAATATCACAGATGACATAAGAACTGATTTTTATAATGGTTCTGTTCTGTCTGTTTTCCTTGATCTGGAATTCCCTGTTTAGGTTCTAGATTTATGTTATATGGAGGTTCCGGGATGGTCGATAATAATTGACCGGAAATCTGAATGGCAGGAAGTAGATAATTGTAGGATATACGCATCAGTTAAAATGGGGAAAGGTATTAGCCCACCGGTGACAAAGACGATGAATCAACCGTGTTATCGCTGATCAATAAAGTGGAAAGAATGTTTCATAACTGATTAAGAGCAGATGCCTTATTGTATTAGAATTTATCAAAATCAACTATTACTATGATGGCTGGGAAAAGAATAAAAAGAAAAATCTGACGTGTCATCTAAACATTGATTGATCAATGATTGAGGTAAGTATCAAAATAAAAGAAACATTACTGAAACGAGATTTCTTCTTTCTTCCTTGGTAACCTGTTCATTCTGTATAATATTTGTGAAACATTTATGTTTTCATTGTTACCTTAGTCTATGGAGACAGTGATGTTTTTTTTCCTAAATAGAAAGACTGAATAATTCTAATAAAAAAATTTATAGTCATTCATTTTATATAAAGAACTGGGATGATTTTAAAAAATGGTATCCAGAACAAATGCAGACACAAGAATATTACGATTAACTTGTAAATTTCACTGGAAATTGTCTTATACTTCAAATCAAAATTTGTTGAATATGCTGCCGTGATTAATATATATATATATATATATATATATATATATATATATATATATATATATATATATATAATTTACATTTTTCGGACTCTTGTTCTCCACTGCCTTAACCGGGTATTGAAATCACACTCTTTTAGGTATGTCACTGGATCTAACCAACACCTTTATCCACTGTGCCATGTGTCCTTTCAGAGGGGAAATTAAAAGCACATAACTGATACCTGACATCCATTAAACATGGCTCAGTCGACCCCGGTGAGCGAAATAAAGGGCCAAGTTCAACATTCCAACCACCTGAAAAAGTCCGGAGTGTACAACGGCCGAAACGTTGTGATAAACATGGCGACAAAGATGAGGACAATTGTCCAAAAATTTAAATAATGTACATGATACCTCATCTCATATATATATATATATATATATATATATATATATATATATATATATATATACATATATATATATCACTAATATGTCAGAAATATCTCCGATCTCTGATCTAAGATTTCAGAAATATATATATATACATATATATATATATATATATATATATATATATATATATATATATATATATATATATATATACTAATCTACAATCTACCAGCATTCACAGTTACCAGAAAAAAAGAAAAAACCCACCAGGAACAAGAGATAAAAATATCTCGACTTACCGCCCGGGGGGAAAAGAAAACATATCATACGACAAAAAAAAGAAAAGGCCAACCCCGTCACACAAGTTGAAAAAAATCAAGAGATATTCAGTCAGTTGGTCAAAAGAAAAATAAAACCCACCGTAAACGCTGCAATGCTACAATTACAAGAGTGCTCAACACGAGTGGAGCCAATTACAAAATTAACTTAAATCGCTAGTCGGAATTCTCCAACTAAAGTTTCACCTCAACGGATCATCAGGGAGTCTCACATCGACCCGGTCGGAGTGAAACTCCCTGATGATCCTTTGAGGTGAAACCTTAGTTGGAGAATTCCGACTAGCGATTTAAGTTAATTATATATATATATATATATATATAACACTAAGATGGGCCATTCACAACATACATGCAAGATATACAGAAAATATGCAATATATATCACATTTAATAGAGAAAAATAATAAGATTACTTGTAATATATACACGGTAATTAGGACTGATAAAGAGACTTCTTTTTCGAAGAAACTAAAGAAACATCACTTTTCATGAACATTTAGTTTGCTGTGATGTCATGTCTTATCATAATAGAGCGTGTATATCAAACCAAACCTACGTAACCTCTAGTCTCACCATTCTTTTCAGTATGAACGTCACCTTTTATCTAAATCTGACTTAAAAAGTTGTTTTATATATTTAATAGCGTTTGCAAGCACGAACCTACATACAGCAGCTATGTGAGGACACGGGTTGTAATCCTGAAGACCTGCCGGAGGCGATGAATGATAGGGAGAAATGGCGAGAGACGGTCGGGGATATCCGCGCAGGCGGCGCGACATGATGATGATGATTATTTACGTACTAAAAATATGAAATCGTATTATCAATATACAACGAAAAGGCGTTTTGCACGGTTAACAAAAGGCTAATTTGCTCTTTGATCTTACGAATCTGATTTTATTGAATATTTATTTGCTATTACTTATTTATATTTTTTTGGTTTTATTGTAATAAATATTAGAAAACATTTTGTCAATAAATCCAAATGAAATCCATTAACAAAAGTAATACCTACACTTTCATTCTTAACTGTTTAATATAGTTATATAGTTTAATAAAGAAAAAATATCAATAAAACCGAGGGACGTGAAGAACTTACGTCGAAATTTTTCTATTCTTCAATTATTCGACCTAGATAATTTGAACATAATTATTTAATTATAAACAATATTAAAATATATTTTATTTTCTTATTATAGCGATTATGTGTCTATTTGCAATCTCCGTTACTTCCGCCATCCTAATTCCCCTACCTGTTTATATTATATTGGCGATGATTATTAAATAATAACTAACTAATATCTATTGGCATCCTATCTATAGACATTGCCATGAATGAGGCCAACCAGAGGCTGATTTATTTCTAAAAAGCCCCTGTTATTAATGCGTTAAAATGTTGCCTTATATATCATATTAGATACTGTATTATGTATCTGTAAGAAATAAAGTTCGAACTCCAGTCACGCTATTACATTCACTTTCGGACATATACTCTTGGGGAAGGTATGAACCCATTATCCTTCCAGCTATGGGTTAAATAGTACCACTACTGTTTTTCTGGAAGGATGGCCCTGGCTTTAAATAACCTACACAGGTTGTTATGCCATTAAACAAAGAAACCAAACTAAACAAATAAGAAATAAAGAATTATCATGACCAGAAAATCCAGCAAGCACAATGCGTGATATACAGAACCACTGGACAGCTGTTTTGACCTTATTAGGTCTCACTAGCAGTGTATACTGTGATCTCCCCCACTGGAGACCAAACCAACGACCACAGAATGTTGAGCCAAAACTTTACCAAATCAACTAGTTATAGTATTTGCGCGGCCAATTAACCGTATCTCCAATCCTCTTAGGAAGACGGAGTTCTGGAGGTGACTGTTTCCTCTGTAAGAGAACGGATAAAACTTACAAGACACATCAGGTCTATTAGCGGCGCAATTACCCTGACTAGTTAATTTGGCATCGCTTGTGTGCGATGTAGACCAGTGTGTTAGTGGTTGAGTTTCGGCTCAGCATTCTGTTGCACCCGGTGGAGAGTACATATGTACCATAGCCATGATATGGATATGTGTGAAACGTACATCGAATGTCCATAAAGATAGAACATAGGAATTTCGAAATTCGAAAAACACGTAACGACTTCTCAGTTCAGGTACGAAACTTTTTATTACCTTTGAGTTTGAAGGTTCTTTGACATAAGGAGAGAGATACACATTCTTTCTATTCTGGCTTTTTCATCTGCCCCCCCCATCTCGTGTGACACCTGCCCAAGGCCTCTGCGAGCAAGCGAAAGTTAACCCTTCTCGTTCGGTGTCCAGTTCTCAACTAACCTTCTTCAACTAACCTTCTTCAAAATTCAGCTAACCTTCTTCAAAATTCCCCAAATCCTCCGTGCGCTTCCGGTACGTGACGTCATTCGCCCTTGCTAGACCTGTTTCCCATCTGGGCTATTGTGACATCTCTGAGTGACACGTCCGCTCTGCGTGCTCGCGCGTGAACACCTGTGTTAATGTTGCACCTAAGTAACCCATGCACAGAGCCACAGAGCCGAAACTAAACCCAAAGGCATAAAACGAAATCCCTCGGCCATTATATTACACATATATTTATTAGTAACTTCGTGTAAATAGATCTTAATAATCCATGAGTTCAAATCAATAAAAATGGCTGAATAATACGGTTACAGGGAAATATTGGCGAAATAAGGACCTACTTTACAAGACAGAAGAATCAGAGTTCTATTTGAAACTTTAAAAATGATTAATGGAATCTCTATTTATGGTCGAGATTTTGTTCTATACTTTTCTTTGAAACGGAAATTTATTGTCAAGATATATTAAAAAAATTTAAACCTACAAACCAACTGGATTTTTTTTACTAACAGTGTATTACATTTTATAACTGGTTGTAAAATCTGATCAAAAATTGTAATAGAATAATATTAAGATTGAATTAGGAGATTTTAGAAAAAAATAAACAGATAATTTAAGTAGGCATTTTCTTTAACTATAAATTACTTAACATATTTTTATCTGTGCATAGATATTGTAATAATGTTTATTTTAAGTTCAAAGAAGTTTTTAAAGTTTGAAACTAGAAGATAGTTAAAAGTGGATATGGCCAATGAGACAAAAAGTTCCCACAAAATTATGAATATTAGGTTTCTTTTTTGAATAATTTAAAATGATTGAGTTGAATGCTGGTGTATTCCTCACACCATGACCATCATCATTAAATGGCAAATAGGACAATGAAACACAGCAATAAACTAGAGCTCTTCCATGCAATTGCGTCTACAAAACACAAGCAACATCCCATATGTATTATAGTAATACACAAATCTTATCTAATATATACAGAATTTATCATGCGCAGCAATATGTAATAAATCATATTTTCTTATTTTCTATTCATCATTCAGAGTAGATCCCAAATAGATGGCTGGTATATTCACATTTGGAACACTGATAATTATCTGCTTCAACTTTAAGTTATCGTCAGTCAACAGCAAGAAATTCCAAAATTAGTATTTTATCAAATCCATTAAGGGTAGAATGATCCAGTTTCACACTCTCTGCAAAGAAGATATTGCTTGTCACTGATTTTTCCGAGTTAATTCGTTATTGTGGTGTCGTTTCTTTTTATGAGTATATTGACATTTCTTGATACCACACGAATGAAGCACGATTTCCAGTTAACTAGGAAAAATATTTATAAAAGTTTTCATGGTCAAGAATCTTTTATCAATACAATTTATTATGGAACAAAGAGTGAGAAAAATCAAGAAGAGTGGATTAACTTATGGGTTCGGTTTGACATTTCCTAAATAAACTGCGACAGACACCTGAAGAAGCCTGAATAATAAATAGAAAATATACTGGCCATAACGATGCAAGTATAATAACTATGATAGATAAGCAAATCCGAGTCCATAACATAAAGGAAAGAATTTATTAACAGATTAAGGTAGATTAATTGATGTATGAGGTCGACGCAGTTTCTTCCAAGCAGTGGTCGTGTCGATACTGCTATATGGATGCACTACATGGACGCTAACAAAACGGATGGAGAAAAAGCTTCACGGCAACTACACGAGAATGCTGGTAGCAATTCTGAACAAGTACTGGTGGAAACACCCCACAAAGCAGCCGCTGTATGACCACCTACCTCCCATCACGAAAACTATCAATGTTAGACGAACCAGACATGTAGGACACTGCTGGAGAAGCAGGGAGCAGCTCATAAGTGATGTTCTCCAGCTCGAACTTACATACAGTAGCTCTGTGAAGATACGGGATATAGCCTGGAGGACCGACCAGAAGCGATGAACGATAGGGAGGAGTGGCGAGAGAGGGTCAGGGATATCCGTGCTGGTGGCACGACATGATGATGATATATATATATATATATATATATATATATATATAGAGAGAGAGAGAGAGATAAAGGCACATAGTGAGAAAGAATAGATAGATAATAGCCTTCATGAAGTCTTACTATATTCTTAGCTAAGTATCTACTCTACCTTTCACCAATAAACAATTTTATGAGTTTGCCAGAAATGTAGCTGCATTTCTGATGAATTACAGATGTTTCAATTTTTCATTAGTTCAGTTTAAAACTTTAACCACTTCGTTTTTTTATAAATGTTTATCATTCGTTTTATTTTTGCATAACGAAGAACACACAAAACAACCAAAAAACACCATTAGTTCTCTTCTGGATAATATCAACTTCTTCCATTTGGTTATCTTCAATAAAATTTATGTCTTGATAACATGACATCCTGATAAAAAGAATTAGAAATAAGTTCTAAAAAACTGAAAAATCCTTTAAAACTGAAGAGAAAAGTTTCGGAATCTTGAATGTAATACGTTTGTTTTTTGTTTTTTTTGATTTTATTGAATCTGGTCCCTTAAAATTTATGATACCAAATCATCAAATCTACTTCAGTTATATATACGACATATTACAGATATATCCATGATATCATGATATAATATAATGGCCGAGGGATTTCGTTTTATATATTTTGCCTTTCGGTTTAGCTAGGCTGAGAACCTTTCGCTTAGTGCATGGGTTAGTTAGGTGCAACATGAGCGCAGGTGTTCACGCGCATGCGCAGGGAAGATGTGTTATTCAGAGATATCAAAATAAAAATCCCGGATAGGACTTGGGAATGTGAATGACGTCATGCACCGGAAGCGCACGCGGAGGATTTTGGGAGATTTGAGAAAAGTCAGCAGAGTTGGGAAGTAGACACCGAACGAGATGGGTCGACTTTCGGAGCTCGCAGTGGCCAGACGAATTTGCGCGCTACAGGCGCCGCCCGAGATGGGGGGCAGATGGAAAAGCCATCATAGAAAGATTGTGTATCTCCCTTCCTTATGTCGAAACCTTTAACTCAAAGGTAATAAAAGGTTTCGTACCTGAACTAAGAAGTCGTTACGTGCTTTTCGTGTTTCAGGATTCCTATGCTCTATGTATATATGTTATGAACATTCTATGTACATTTCACGTAGCCATAACATGGCTATGTAACAATGATTTAAGAAAAATTATCGATAGACACAACAAATTTGAAACTACTAAAGACTTACTAACAAACTCTAAACAATCAATACCGAAACTTTCAAAGAAATTTTACTAATAACTAATTACAATAAATTAGATTTAATTTCATCATAGATCCAGGAAGGAAATTTTGTGACGTATAGATTGTACTCCTATTGACTGGTTATCAACCAAAGTCAATTCCAATTTCTCATTTCTCAGTTACAAACATATACGTGATGTTCTCTGATCGACTCTTATATATGGGCACACCAGTATCAGTCAACCAGCAAAAACTTCATCAGATCAGTGCAGACACTGCACAAGGATGGCATTTATGTAATCATAAAGGGAAGTAAATATAATACTCCTTATGAATGTTCCGTATCCTGAGGGTCTAAAGGTCAGATTACTTTGGCTTTTTCGTTCGACGGTTGCGGCTGAGTTGTTATTTTCTGTTGCATCCTTTATCATTACAGACGCTAGATTAAGTCTGGAGGACATGCCAAGAGAGATGGCTGCAAAGCATGAAATAACACCTGACGGGTTGACGCGCCCTAAAAATCAATCTATGAAAGTTTATACCGAAAACAAGAATAAAGATAAACACTCGGTGAGAGTCAAACTCACATCCCTTTCAGCTTTAGTGAAGTTTTTTTTTTTACATCTCATTTGTTTTCACTGTTAAATCACGAGAGGAATAATATTGCAGTTGTCCTAATAACAAAAATAAATGTTCACATCATTTTGCGCTTTGATTTTCAGTGAACTCTTTGTTGCTATTGTTTTAATTACTTGATTGATTTTAACGGCGTGTCAACCCGTCTCGGGTTAATTTATGCCTAGAGACAGGGAATCGCATTCATTCTACGTTCATATCTACATTTTTTCTACTTTTTGTTTCATAAGAGTTTTGTATGCATTTATATTATAACAAATAATCCCATCCAATAGAAATACTTTGTGTACAGTTTTCTTATTATAGATATTCCTAATGCCTATAATTTGCTAACAGTTATATAGGGACAAGTAACTTTTAAACTTTAATTTTCAAGTTTTCTAATATTAATTCTATTTAATAATAATCATTTTTTGTACAAACTTACCGTATTTGACGGGATATCAGGCGAACTTTTTTTTCTAAAGATATCTTTTGAAATTCCCCAGCGTCTTATATGCCATATGTAGGTTTAAAACACGCAATAGGCGGCCGAAAATCGGTTGCAGGAGTCCAGTTGGATGGGCCTGTAGAATACACCAGCTGGATCTTTGTGTCCTGGATATGACATTAAACCATCTGATGGTGAGGCTCCAACCTTGAAGATTTGGGGAATGTGAAGTACCCCATTGCTCCCAGGTCCACTCCGGCCTTGAGTGGTAGCACCTGATAGGGTCCTACCTATGGTTCAAATAGATTTGTTTGGCATTTAAACTGTGTGCAAACAAATGACTTATAATAAATCTAATTGTTAGAATTCGAAATGTTTGACAATTCAACTGTGTGTAACCAAATGACGGATGTTTAATTGAATTGTTAGTGATATATCTGGCTGGCAAATCCGATTAGCTTAAACTTGAGAGTAACTTTCATATACCTATTGTCATTATTTAAAAGTCTATTATCCAGATTAAAAGTGCTATCATTGATAATATCCATTATATTAATTTTATCACGTTTGATATGTGTACTTTGTGTTTTTGATGATCTGCCCAGCTGAAATTTGGGTGCGTCTTATACTACATTGCGTCTTTTATGTCGTGAAATACGGTTCACGTTTTCACGTTTTTTTTTTTTTTTTGTCAGTATTAGTAATTTTCAAACATATTTATTTGACTCATTTATGGGAAACTAACTGCAAATGGGTTAAAAAAGACGTCAGAAAAAATGAATTGTAGAAGTTGTAAGCACTTGCAGAACACAAGAAATGGAGCCTCACCATCATATTCCCTTTATATTCTTGTACAAGAGACTTTTTTGACAGGATTTTATGCCCCGCTGATAAGGTGATATTATTTTCATACAATGGTATTCGTAATAGGATAATTTATTTCTTTTATTTATTTTCATTTTTAGAAAATTGATATTGGTAAATATTGTGAATTTTATGCAGTATTTCTTTTCATGTTAATTTCTAATCGCAATTCCCTCACATGTTTATCTGTAAATAAAATATAATTCATCATATCTTCACGTTGCATCCTAATTATTCTAAAATTATAACAATTTATTAGGTAAAATAGGAAAATAGAAAAACAACCAGAACAGAATTTTCCTCATAATTGACAGAATGTTATCTATCTTGAAAACAAAATCAGTCAATCTGAAAAAGTATATTTTCTTTTTATTTGCATACTAATAAAATCCTGGAAGTCTTCATTAAGAGAATTATTCTTTCTATAAAAGCCTATAAAAAAGGCAATGGTAAACGTCAAACCTTATTTGATTTTCCTTCTTTGATAAAAAGATTTCTCGTCTTGCCTTGAAAAAAGTAAGAAAAAGTATTTTTAAAAGCTGGAACAGCTCAGATATTGGCCAAATATAACCTTGCATTAGCAGGCATGTTAACACCTGAGCGAATATCTTCGAAAAAGAAAAGATATAATCGTATACACACATCAGCAGTATACGAGTTTATAAAAGAAAGTTCAAGTATCGCCATATGCGAAGTCTTCCCTCAAAGTATTAATGCGTTTGTGTAAATGTCTGTGTATAAACGTGAATATGTGAGCGTTCTCGCAAAATGGCAAAGACGATATAAAAGCTGATTTCTGCCCTGAGCAATTGGCGTGCACTAGTTTTCTTTTTTCTTATAGTTCGACACGAATTCCATCTATGTTTAAACTCACGAAGCGAAGTGTTGCAGAAAATGCAAGATCTTGGCGAGGCGTTTTTAATATGGTTGCCTGCCAAAGAAGACTCTTCGCTTCTTCCTGCTTCACACTTCGTTACAAATGATTAATCACATCTATAAGTACAAATTCGATTTATCATATCATTTTTATTTCAAATTTCTTTTCTAATTTGGTTCTTTATTTTTACTCTGTTGTCTTTTTTTTATCTTCATACTTTGATTTGCTTATCTTCTTTTAAATCATTATTGATGTTTTTTTTTTCAATTCTTTTCATCTCTTCTGCGGTTTCACTCTTGTGTTTTTTTTTCTTTTTTTATTGTCGAGGAATCTACTCGTAGATTTTCGAAAAAGAATTTCTTCTTTTAGAAATCATTCTTACTGAACTCTTTTCTACTTTGTATCTTTGAAATATATTTTACATTAGCTACATGTGTTTTTTTTTTCACAAAGGAAATCAAATCCGCAACCAATTTTCAACATTAAAAAAATAAATAAATACACATGCATTCGTTGCAACATACAATCTTTTGCATCTTTGCTTTCAGACAGACTAAATACATATAAAAATGAATAAAAGTCACGTAAAATCTTTACAGCTTACAAACAGTACAAATACGAAACGAAAGCAACGCATGAGATAGAAATATGCGCATGCTCATACGCACTCATTTAAATGTACAGATTTATCGAGAATCAGAAGCATGCGCAGACAGAGAGGGAGATTGGAATGTACAAAATCTCAAAGAATGACATATAAAACAGATAGCCAATAACTCAAATTTATTTATCGAATGAGAATTTGATTTCACACAGAATTTGACGCAAAATACGGAAACGATTTTATTTATTTATTTTTTTGTGGAAAACTCGATTGTATATTTTTATTCGATATCTTCAGTTGCTGTTTGATTCTATGAGTGGAAAGTTATTGACTTTATAATTTCATAGCACCTTTAGGTAGTAGTTTGTAGAATGTCTTATTAACCTAGCTAAGGTGTGTAGACAATGAAAACACAATGAATGTTGGAAACAAATACGTAAGTAAGGATAGAATGACAACCCGCTAAACACAAAAACTTACTTCGCTTCAAATGGCCTCGCTGATAGAAAATACATTACCATTGTCCATATTTACCCAACCCCTGCGCTCGGGCAGGATATTACACAAGGTCAGTTTTCCAGCGGAGTTTGACAGGTCTGAATTCAGAGTTTTCCTTCTCCTAGACTAGTTGCCTCACCAAGGCTGAAGAACCATAGCTGGAGGGAGAATAATTGGATCCATACGTTTCCCAAGGGTATTAGTGCTATATGAAATGAAATCAGTCTCGTCCAGGATTTGAACTCGTATCACCGTGTCCATTTCCTATGACGATAACGATCACACCACGGGCACCTCCAATTACCATTGTCTCTTGATGAACCTGATTTATAGAGTCATGGTTGGGATCGTTTGCCGCCTCAGCTAGAAATAAGTTTGGTTTTAGTCATTTAACCCCAAACCTATTTTATACATATATATTAAAACTGATTTCTAAACACATTTTGTAGATAACATTTTAAAGTGAGTCTGAGATTCTTTTTTCACGAACAATTCAAGTAAACAGCAATTGTTGTATACTCATATATATGCATAAACATAACGACGACACAATAAAGACGAGCAACCCAGTTCTTTGAAAAATATACCGCATTTTATCTCCAACTGGTCTGATCCCCATCTAGTCTGATCTTCAAACTGCTCAATCGGGGGCCTGGGTGCTGGCTTTCCCTACCGCATCTTGTCTCCAACTGATTGAATTTCCTGTGCACTGAGTTATATCATAGTTCAACGTCCACCTTCTTCTTGTGGGCGTCACAATTTCGCACTCATTCAACCTGTCCACGGTCAAGGCTATAATATCCTAATATTCCTCGACCAGATGCATTTCCTATTTTGACAGCCCGGCTGGGTCGTAGTTCAATATATAACACAGTCATTTGCTCACATACATTTAAATGATTAAATAGTTCTACTTCAAATAATCAAGTTTAACCGAAACTTTCTTTTGTTTTGTTTACATACAATTAGATGTAAAAGTCGTTTTGTTTCAAACAATTCATGGTTTTGTTTGGTTGGTTTGGGTTTTATGGCATATCAACCTTTGTAGGTTATTTAACGCCAAATCCATTTTTATGTAAATAATAAGTTCTATTTTTAAAAAAATTCAGTTTAGTACGAGTACACAGTTTAATTGTCAAAAATATTTCTATTTGAAACTATTCAAGCATTTATATATAACAATTCAGTTTTGTGTTAACTACAATTTCAATGTCAAAAACAGTTCAATTTCAAACAATTCAGTTTAGCATAAGCATGCAGTTTAAATATAAGTACAGTTTAATTGTAAAAAAAAAACATTTCTACTTCGAGCTATTCAGTTTAGTCAAGCAATTCTAATTCAGCTAATTCAGTTTAGTATAAGAGCAGATTTTGTTTACACACAGTTACATATCAAAACAGTTCTATGTTAAACAATGAAGTTTAGTGTAAATACAGTTTCAATGTCAAAAACAGTTCTATTTCAAACAATTCAGATTAGCATAAGCACGCAGTTCAAATGTAGGCACGGTTTAATTGTCAAAAAACATTTGAATTTCACGCTATTCAGTTTCATCAAACTGATCAGTTTAGTATAGGTATGCCGTTAATTCTCTTTATCTGGCCAGAGTGGACCAGGGAGCAATGGCAATGAAGAGGTGCTCCGTATTCCCCAAGACCCCAACATTACTGGGACCTCACC
This sequence comes from Sepioteuthis lessoniana, assembly GCA_963585895.1. NCBI lineage: Eukaryota > Metazoa > Mollusca > Cephalopoda > Myopsida > Loliginidae > Sepioteuthis > Sepioteuthis lessoniana. The sequence continues at coordinate 17,521,420 of OY757928.1, read as the reverse complement.
ATCGGATTGTTTAGTGTCATAACAGGACACTCTTTTTGGGGGGTACCCCTCTGCAGAGGTGCAGTCAGTGCATTCTACAGCCCTAGCCAACTGGCCAATCAAACACTTCAGTTTAGCATAAGTACAGAGTTTAAATGACAAACAGTATTATTTTATGGGTCCTTAAGTTCTGACTTTTCGGTCAAGTTCATCCTACATCAGTTCAATACGATTTAAGTCGATAATTGCGCCAGCCAAGGCATCAGTTGAAGAACGTGCTGTTCCTGTTTGCCTTTAATAAACCTCTGGCAGAGTTAACTAGTATGCTTTGTGTCATTATCTTGCATGAAAACAAATCCTTGAGCCACCAGTTGCGTTCCAGATGGGATGACATGATGCTGAAGATTGCTGGATGATTCCATTTGCATTGCACCTGGTGCTAATCCCCGAAGTTGCAATTTCCAAAAGCCCCCTTCATAAAAGAGCATCCTCGATGCTTTACGATTCTTATGATACAAGAGTTTGTAGCTCATTCACCAGGTCTTAGCTGCATATAGACCCTCCTATATGTGCTAAAGATTTTGAGCTTTAATTCTTCAGTCCAAATGACTTTATTCAAATACTTTATTGGCAAGTATTAGTGCACCTTGGCCAGTGAAGCCTTTTGACATTGTTTTGCTCCCTCGACAGAGGTTTCTTGACATCAATTCTACTATAGAGGCCAGCTTCACAGAGTTTTCCCCTCACAGTGGATATTGACACATCTTTTTAACAACATTGGTTTAGTTCTGCGCTCAGCCTTCTGTCATACAAGCTGGAGACTTAGGTGAAATGTTCCTTTGCTTTTGCAGCTGCTTTCAGTTTACCAGGCTTATTTTTGGTCTTCTTTTGTCCCGTTTCCGGATGTCTCTGAACCTTATAAAATAAAGTAAGTAAAGTTCATAACCGTTGTCGAGGTGAACCTCAAGTCCCTCTTTTCGATAGCTACTACACAACTGTAGGGGAGGTCGCTACTCCTTTCCCTGGTTTGCTCCACTTTACTCTTAATCCGTACCTTATAATGCTGAGTATTAAGCACAGAGTATCAAGTACTTATTTTGCACTAATACCCTTGGGGAAGGTATGAATCTAATTATTTTCCCTCCAGCTATGGGTAAATAGTAGGATAGACTAGGTTCTTCAGCCTTGGTTAGGCATCTAGTCTAGGAGAAGGAAAACTCTGAATTCAAACCTGTTAAACTCTGCTTAAAAATTGACCTTGTGTCATATCCTGCCCGAGCGGAGGGGTTGGCAAATAGTATCAAGTACTTATTTTGAGTCTTTGATATGACTTGACCTGGGATTGAACCCAGGTCTCCCGGGCCATTGGCTAACACTCTAACCATTATGCCAATATCCGAACCCTATAATCTACTGTAATTATGGGAATGTTTAAAGAAAAATACCTTCAAATCAATTTTCTAAAAATTATACAAATGACAAAGCAACTGAGGAAAACTCGTATCTAATATGATAAATAACACCACTGTGGTGCTTGACTTGTGTCATTAAGAATGCCTCTTTTAGAATGAGAAATAAAAAAAATCTTTGACGCGGTAGCAAATACTTTTTGACTGGTAGTGTATATCCTTTCATCATTATCATTATTATAATTTCTTTCGAACACAAGTCTTACATGTGACATCGATCAAACAATTGCCATTCATAGGGCATATTCTTTTATCGTTGCAGTTGCATATGACATTCTGATTGTTATCATCTTTATCTAAGAGTGTGAACTTATCTTTACTGATAATTTTAGAATTTTATCCTTGCAGTATTCACCATATTTTTACATTGTTTTTGTTTAACAATGTTATTCAGAATGCTATTTTTATTAACTGGAAAGAATAGTCTTCACCGCTTTTTCACAGTTTTGTTGGAGGAGGCATTAACCAGTATCACGTTACTATTTCAAGCTTATTCGTCATTATATTTTTTACGTAAGTCAATATAACGTTAAAAATAACTCATTCATAAAAATAAACTTAGGAATTCAAATAATTCACTGCAAATGGCGAACACACAACCAACACATCTGGTGCGTTGTGTTCATTAACACGCATCATGCAATATTAAAAATGGCCAGTTTACCGGACTATTGATTCTCATTCGCAACTGAGTACTTCTAGGTGACAACAAATCATGAACAAACACAACGTTATCACTATTTATACTTGCATATAAGTCAATTCTATGCATAAAATCTTGTGTATGAGTCGACTTTTCGTAAAGTCAAGTTTGGTTTGGTTTGGTTCTATGTTATATCAACCATTAAAGTTATTTAATGCCTATTCCATTCTTATACATATAAATTTCTATTTCAAACAATTCAGTTTAACATGAGTACACAGTTTAAATGTAAAAAGAAAAACAGTTTAGCATAACTATAGTTTTTTTATATACAGTTAAATGTGAAAAAACATTTCTATTCCAAACAATTCATTTTAGCATAAGTACACTGTTTATTTCTATTTAACCCGCATAGAGAAACCTAACATGTGGTACTACTCCAAGACAGAGTTGGCCTGATATTGATGACAAGAAAGGGATAATCTGCATTTCCCAAAGCTCCAACATTACTGGAGTATCAACATCAGATTTTTTAGTTTTATATCCAGGACATTCGTTGGAGGAGTCTTACCTCTCTGCAGAGATGAAATTGTTGTATTCTGCAGCTCAAGCTTTCGTTTAAGCTGAAATAATAATTAATCTATGAAATTATTTTTTTGCTGAGATTGAGAAAGGTTTGGATTATTATTTAGATTTCAATTTTACTATCTCATTACGAATGATTCACATTATTTAACCTAATATAACGTTTTATGTGTCCTATTTTACATTAGAAATATCATCACGTCTGAGAGTACCGTGACTAAGGCGCCTTTGGTGGTGTAATGGTTATCAAGCTCGACTAGTAAACCTACACGAGTGAGTTCGAGTCTCATTGGGTGCCCCTTTCATATGGCCTTGTGCCACATATAAGCAAAAAAAAAAGCTTATTAAATTACCTTAGAGTACCGTGACTATGTAAACTGCAGATTGGAAAAAATGGTTGGGTTAGGTCCTGGTTTTGACATTAAACTGTATCTGATGGTAAACCTCCGTTTCCGAAGATTTGTGGAATATCGTTTTCCCCCTTCATTGTTATTACTTCCAGGTACACTCTGACCAAGAGTAGCAGTGTCTGTTAGGGTCCCATCAATTCGTAAATCAGATCAGTTTGCTGTCTATTCGTATTCGAAAGGAATGCATGAAATGTACAATATTAAGACATAACAACACAAGATATTTAAATGTGAGCGTGCAATGAACATTTCCCTTACCTATAGGCATAAAATAATCCTAGATGTTTCGAAATGTCATTAAAAACAAGCAATCAATCAAAAATATACACTTTAAGTATATTCTGACAAATATTTAAAAAAAACAAAACATTTATATAAATAAAAATCATAAAAATAACACGATGATGGAAAATATTCCTATTTTTTCATTATTAAAGAAAACCGGCCCCATATAAAAAGAAATTAAAAAATAAACAGGAACTAGTTTCTACAGGTGTCCCTATATTATTGGTGAGTTAGACTATAAAGGGGAGATAACCAGATGCTAATAATCATCTTTGAAGCGTAACTTCAACATTACTGAACTTGCTGAATACTATTCAGTGAGTTGTAGCTTTATGTACAACTTCAATTTATTTCAGATTTCGATCTTTTTTAAATACAATCTTGCAATTGTGTATTTCTTTCATACTTGATTTTTTTTCCAAGCAAAATCTGATTTTTGTCTATTTTATCTTCGCATTTCCTTTTAGTCGCAGATCTTATCGATTTGCTAAGACGAATTGAAATAGCAACGTTGCCTGCAAACTAATGTACACGTTTTTTTTCTTTCCTTTTGAAATCAGACCAAATGTAATCTAATTCCTACTTGCACTACATCCCCCCTCTCTCTCTCTCTATCTATCTGTTTTGCGCTCCCATCTCTCTCTCCCTCTCTTTCACTCTCTCTGTCTCTACCCACAACCCTGACACTCGTATGTGTGTATGAAGTAAAATCGCGTCATATAATAGGCTCTATGGGCACATGGTTTGCACATCAATGACAAAAGTAAATTCTTCCCTGTGCGCCTGGTTTAAATCCTATTTTCGAAGTTAAATCTATTGCTTTCTTTTCCACAGGATTACAGGATTATGAAGAAGTTTAAGATGAAGACAATTTAATATAAGATAATACAGGTGGGATAACTATACGGGATTAATGTATTTAATCCTCATCATCTTCACCATCATATAGAGACATCAGGTTCTGTCAATGCATTTACAAGCATATTTCTATCGCAATACAAATCAATGTTTTTACACCAATCTTTGAAAATACAAATATACATTGTATCGAGTTCAACTCAAATACTTAACAATCAGTTTTATTTGTTTCCCATAAAGGCGTGGTGTAGAATAAGATAGCTGAATCCTCAGTAGAGGAGTAAAACCCATCCACACCAAAAGTGGTGTCTCGGCTATGACACTAAACTTCATTTGATGGCTGGTCATTATTTCTCGTGATTTGGGAAATGTCGAGTACTCATTTTTACCATTAGTTCCAGGTCCAATCATACCAGGAGTTTTGCAACTGCTTTAGTCCCATCTATTGGTCAAATAGATCCGTTTGAAAATTACACTTATTTGAGAGAAACGTGTGCAAAAATGGAAGTAAAGCTACAAGAAAAATGTGCGTATGAATGCAATTCCCTTAGCTCTCGTAATAAATCATTGAAGAGTTGATATGCCATCTAAATCAACCAGTCAAACAAATACTTAATCAAGAATCAAGCAAGATGCACAGCAAGCTAAATTTAAGTTGATAAGGATGCGACTGTGACACTATGTTGGGCATTCGTTGTGTTGGTGTGTGTGTGCCAGTCCGAGAATCCTTTTGTCTACTTTGGTGCGTAACTCACACAAAGGGCCTGCGCGCAAGATAATCCCACGAGACAGAAAGGACGCGGGAAGTAAAGTCCGAAAGATGACAGAAGAAAGCACTCAGCAGAAGGGAGCAGAAGGGGATAATCGGCAGAAGTGCAGTCAAGAGTAGGGCAGTCAGGAGAAGGGAGCAGAAGAGACCAGTCGGCATGAGAGGTCAATCGGGCAGAAGGGAGACCAGTGAACAGAAGACAGAAAGGCGGCGGCTAGAAAATGCGAAAATTTAAGTCAGCATTGCAAGTGGCTTTGTGTGAATTTTCGCTAGAGTACACAGTTGCGTTAGCACACAGAATGCACAAAAAGTGTCATAAACCCCCCCGCTCTTGCGCATGGAGCGGACCCAAGTCTGTGTTTACTCGTTTGTTCTTTTATTCCACCCTCTCAGTTGTGAGTTGCGTGTCCGTAAAGGAATGTGAAATACCCCTGGCCTGAGATGATAAAAAACACTAGACGGTTCTAATGGCCATGAGTGGTTTAAGGAAGCTGATATAGTGGGGTCAGCCGGCGGGTATGGAAACACGACACTATTATATGGGCTTAGCACTACATATGTGTATATGCGTGGCGGTATATGCGTTTGTATCGTTGTGGATTGCCGATGGGTCTGCTTATGCATAAGTGTGTATGTGTGGGTTCATATTGAGGTCTGGCTAATGAATATCAGCCCCTCCGTATACATAGAGGTCAATCAGAGGACAGTGAAATAAGAGGGAATCTGCCACCAGAATAAAGGGAAACAGTCGTAGGAAGGGAGATACATTAGACAGTCAGAAGAGGCATTGCCAGTTGGAGAAAACATACAAAGAATTGAGTCGCTTTCTAGACCAGATACAAAGATGGAGTGAGAAGAATACAAATACATAAAAAAGAGGGTGGAGAGAACCAGAGATAAACAGACATATAGGTTGACTTAGATTTTTTTTTTTTAGTTATGGAATTTTGTTAAAAAAAAGGTCACACAATTATCTCTCCCCAAATATTTATTCAACTTTGTGTTTTTGCCTTGTTTCTTTCTTTGCAGAATAGTCCCGGGCATTTCAATTTTCAGGGAACAGACAAACACGACGTGGGGTTAGCCAATCATGCGGCGGACTGTTTTCATTTAGCAAGTGCATGCTTCACCCGGTTATGCATTCCTTCCGTCATTTCCACAGGTTTATTGATATGCTGCAATAAAGCTAATGAGCTACTCGATTCGAAAATATCTAATATGTAATAAAATTAGTCTAACATAATTTAATTCAATATCTAATCTTTAGGATAATATTGTTTATGCAACTATGCCAGATAATAAACAAAAGGTTTTGTGGCGTATATGAGACATGTATGAAATTACTAAACGACACCTCCACGAACAGAATGTGATATAAGGTCAAGAGGAATTAATTTAGCAGAAAATAACCCTAAACTGGTTGAAATCCTTTCAAAATCAATCAATATATCTACCAATAAATCATTTTGTAAAAGTTTGCAAAAATCTTTACGAATATTATTTTTTCAGTATTCCTTATTTATGGGGAAGATTGAAGCATATATCAAACAAATAATTAAATATAATTATCTTTTATAATACTCTGTTTGTCTAGGCGGGATGAATGGGGAAAAATGAAATAAACATATTATATTACCCTAATTTCTAAAATATTTGTGAGACAATTGACAAAAGAAAATGAGAGAATTGCTTTAGCAGGAAAAAAATTTACAAAGTTAATCGCCAAATTTCCATACAAGGTGTTGTCTTCAAAGTAAATTAAGAAAAGCCGTCTGAAATAAACTGCGGAGAATTGGCAATATTGTGAAAATAAATTGTTTAACGAGATTGTTTTTCTGATTTTGTACTCATCTGATGAGCTTTAAACAAACACATTAAGGCTAAAAATGAAAAGAAAATATTTCACTTACAATCTCTCTCGAGGGCGACCAGAAGTCTCCCTTTTCAATAGCTACTACACCAAGGTGTAGGGGAGGGGACAACTCTTTACCCTGGATTGCTTTACTTTACCCTCGATACGTACTTTATATTGCTGAGTGTTAAGGAAAGATGTATCAAGTACCATTTTTTAAAGTTTTTGGTATGACGGGATCTGGGATTAAACCCAGGTCTGCCGGACCACTGGCAAACACTCTACCCATGAGCCGGTTTTACATGTCTAAACAGTTTCATTTCAGACGATTTAGTACAGTTTCAAGGTCAAAACGGTCCTATTACCACTCTGGGTCAGAGTGGACCTAGGAGTAAGGCAATAAAGGAGTACTCTGCAATCCCCAAAGTTCCAGCGTTACTGAAACCTCACTATACATTTTTTAGTATCATATCCAGAACACTCGGTGACGGGGTCCTACCGATTTGCAGAGAAGCTGTCGGTGTAATCTACATCCCCAGTCGACTGAGCAATATACATGAGAAATCATTGCTTGTAAACATACTCACATGCAAGCTTATATATATATATATATATATCATCATCATCATCATCATGTCGTGCTGGTAGCACAGATATCCCTGACCCTCTCTCGGCGCTTTTCCCTATCGTTCATCGCCTCAGGCAGGTCTTCTGGACAACATCCTGTATCCTCACATAGTTGCTGAATGTATGTTCGTGCTGGTCGTCCTGCTTTTGCACGGCCATGTGTGGGGGTCCATAAGAGTACATCACTTATGAGTTCGTCCCTGCTTCTCCAGCAGTGTCCTGCATGTCTGGTTCGTCTAACTTGAATAGTTTTCGTGATACAAGGCAGGTGGTCATACAGTTGGTGTCTTGTGGGGTGTTGCCGCCAGGACTTGTTCAAGATTTCTCGCAGCATTCTTGTGTAATTGCTGTCTAGCTTCTTCTCCAGCCGTTTTGTTACAGTCCATGTAGTGCATCCATATAGCAGTATCGATACGACCGCTACCTGAAAGAAAGTGCGTTTCATTTTATCTGTTAGGTCTGATTTCCATATAATCGATAGCCTATTGATAGCTGTCCATGCTTTCGTTAACCTCGTGTCGATGTCCTTTTCGGTTGATGCGACGCTGCATCCTAGGTAAGTGAATGTGTCTACTAGTTTAAGAGGGGTTCCGTCGCGAGTGGAAATGTCCCCCGTTTGATTATAGCACATATATTCCGTTTTGTGTGCATTGACATAGAGGCCTATACATGCGGCTGCTCGTTCCAAACTATGCAGTAGTGTTTCGGCTTGGTCAGGTGTATTTGCCAGTATCGCTATGTCATCGGCGTAGTCTGCGTCGGTAATTGTTTTTGCGGGGTACCTTTGTCAGCTCGAAGCCATTCTCTCTGATTTTGTCAATCGAGGTTCTAAGTACGTAGTCTAGACAAATGATAAAGAGGTATGGAGCTAGCGTGTCCCCTTGTAGTACTCCAGCAAGGAGACACGCTAGCTCCATACCTCTTTATCATTTGTCTAGACTACCTACTTTGTACATATATATATATATATATATATAGTATTGTTATGTGGTTTGCTATACTTACAGAAAGAAAGTTTGATATTTTCATAGAAAGAAAGAGTGATAGTTTTATATTTCTATGGATATAAAGAGTGGCCAATATTGGTGATAGTACACATTTACATCAAAGTTGTAATCGTGTAGACACAGAACCAGCTGCACTTGGTGATTGGTCGTTTCTCACCAATGCAATGGTTACACCAAGTATGTGACTACGCTATTAAAATCTCTCTCTCTCTCTCTCTCTCTCTCTCTCTCTCTCTCTCTCTCTCTGACAATATATAAGCTCCCCCATGGGGATTGAGCGCTGTGGCGAAGAAATTTTCGGTTGCCGTTCGCATAATGCAAAGCTCTTCGAAAGAATTGAGCACTCTGTTAGCTGATAGGGTATAAAAATGTAAACCAACAGACGCTGCCACATAATAATTTATAAATCCCTTAGCCAACGTTGTATGCTTGTTGGTCGAGCGGTCTGATACTAAGTCTAACGTAAAGTTGAACGGGTTTCGATCCCGGCTTCATGCGCCCTACGTGTCTAGCCACACTGAAAAGTTCTGATGGAACGAAACAGTTTGTGCGTGGATGACAATATATATATATGTATTGGAATCAATTTCCGTACAAAAATGATATTCTATGAACAGAAATAAGCTTGATGAACTTATTTTTCGGAACTTTATTTTTGTGCTTACTGACCAATCGCTACCTTTGCTTGAGACGCTGCAAAGTCTTTGAATTTCTTTGAGATGACTGACGATAATCCTTGAATTGCCTCGCAAATTGCAAAGTATCAAAACTCATCATTATTTAAGAAATATTTTCCTTTCTAGTTTGTTAAAAGTACATTTTAACCAATTAGAATAATACATGAATCAGTTTGTTTTTTGTCTAAGTTCAGTCCTATCTAAATCCTAATTATGAATCGATGAAATAGATTAACTTTCATTACACATATATTTTTCTATATCTTCTCAACTATTTGTCTTTACTTCCATTGAGTGGATATCTATCATTCTGTTCATTCAATCATGTATTAATATTCAATATCGCTTCATTATTCTCCACGAGGAAAAACGTATAGTTTACCCTTTCCCGATAGGGGTACTTTTTTGGGGGTTATATTCCTTAATGCTGATATGTAGCAATTATATACTTACATGTTGGCGCATGAACATAGCTTTCCTCGAACTATGGCCTTCACTCACTTAAGATATCATCATCATCACCATCTCGTGCCACCAGCACGGAAGATTTAAACAATACAAACTGCTATTAGCTTACTTCTTGCTTGTACCACATCGTAGCATATTGCTCTCTGTTATTAGCTTTACTTACAAGGAAAGTTATTATAACTTTTGTTGTTAATCAACAAACTTTTTACTTTAGCTAAAGAAATATATTTTATTAAATTTTAAGAATTTTCTTTTATTCATTCATTTTCTCACTTTACCGAATCACACACACGCGCACACACACACACACACACACACACACACACACACACATATATATATATATATATATATATATATAATGAAAATGGTCACGATTGACATGTCAGATATCTCGAAATCTAATTTAAAACATTTCACCATTTTCCAAAAACGAATACATGTTCGTTATCTTGTAACAAGTGCAAGCTTAAAATTGAAATTTTAATTTTCCCGTGATCAACTAATACACGAGTCATTATCCAAGCTGAAAGCTCGGGAATAACTGCTTGTCAAAAGAGGGAAAAGCAAACATTCAATTCTTTTAAATGAAACGAATTTTGCCTCACACATTCCTAATAACTATTTGGTTTGGGTAAGTACATTTAAGAATGTTCATTTGCTACGAGCGACTTTCAATAGAAAAAAAAAAAAAAAAAAAAGTGAACATGACTTTTTAAAAAAAATATTTTTTTAGGTTTTCTTGTCAAGCTGAAATGCAATTATTCAATTGATATATTTATTCTTATTTCTACTTCCATTATGATAATGACACGTTAGATCCATTGAGATTCCTGCAAAATCTCTAGACAGTCAGCCATTTTCTTTCATCATCAGAAGAAACTAAATCAAATATATTGATATACATTCAGTATATCTATCATCATATATGTATCTTTATGAGGAATTTTATCGTTAATCATTTGTAATGAATATCATCATCAATAGCTATCATACAATAAATCATAGAATAATATCATTATTGATATCACCATGAATATAAATTTAGTATTTTGCCTCATTATAAAGGGTACTCAATGATCCGGGAGACCTGGGTTCAATCCCAGATCACGTCATACCAAATACTTTAAAAATGGTACTTTATACCTACTTGCTTAACATTCAGTATTATAAGGTTAGGGTCAAGGGTAAAGTGGGGCAAACTAGGGAATGGAGTATCGCCCTCCCCTACACCTCGGTGTAGTAGCTATTTTAAGGGAGTCTTCTGGTAGCCCTCGACTACGGTCGCCAACTTTACTTATAACTGAATTATCTATGAAATCAGGCCATTGGCCTAAAGGGTAGAGTATTTACGAATGGTCTGAGGTATCGGGGTTCAATCCATGTCGAGTCAGACCATAGACTCAAAAAATGGTACTTGATGCCTCTTTGCTTAATATTCAGCAGCATCAAGGGTAAAGTGGAGCAATTTGGGGTATGGTGTAGCATCTTCCTCAAGACCTATGTTTAGGAGCTAATGAAAAGGGAGCCTTCGAGTCAGCCTCGACTAAGATCACCCTGTTTAATTTATTATTAATATTTTGTATTTGATATTTATTATTACATTCATTATAAAATATAATCATTATTTTTATCACCATGGATAATAAAACGCTGACCGTAGGGTCTTTATCATTGTGCTTTAATTTTTTTTTTTTGTACACTGGGTTTGTTGCTTACTGACCTCCGACCCGGCCAGGCTGTCAAAATAGGAAATGCACCAGTGTAAATAACAGGTGTATCCGGTCGAGGAATAGGAGAGTATAACCTTGACCGTGGATGGGTTGAATGTGTGAAATTAGTGACGCCCACATGAAGAAAGTGGACGTTGAACTATTATATAACTCAGTGCACCGGAAATTCAATCAGTCAGAAACAAGATGCACTAGAGAAAGCGAGCACCCAGCAGAGGGAGCCCTCAGGCCCCGATTAATCGTTGGGGATCAGACGAGTTGGAGATAAGAAGCGGTACGGTAGAGAAAACCAGCACCTAGAGAGGCTGGGCCCCAGGCCCCCGGCTGAACAGCGCAGAAGAACGGGAAAGAAACGTGGTTATGGCCAATAGAATGGGGGTCAAAATGTTGCAGTTCTGTTCGGTCTCCAATTCCTTCTCACACACAACCCTTTCAAATAAAATGGGAGGTATATTTTTCTAAAGAACTGTGTCGCTCGTCTTTATTGTGTCGTCATTATGATTCCGCATGCCTATGTAGATGCATATGTATCAGGGGCGGAGACGGGACTAGTGCTACTCGTGCCCGGCACGACCAATAACTCGGTCAATGTTATTCAAAATGGATTAAAAATCATCCATTAATTTCAAGCAAACATACTTAGTCTGATCTCAATTAAATAACGTATCTATTCAAGTTTCGATAACTAAGTTGCCAAAAGTTCATAAATATATCTGGGAATAATACAACGATGCTGTTTTGGACGGATGGTCTTTGTCCGGCCACCGTCAGATTCATTGAACATTCCATAAAATCGGCTATAATGTTGAACGCGCAATCCGTGCCCAGCACTAGACCCTTATAATAACAATAATGTTAGAGAAATACGCTGTTGGCTGTAGCCAATAGCAAGAGCGACCCTCACTCTGTGCTAAAAAATCTTAGCACATTTTGACTGCTGATTGCTGACAGCTGTCTTGGGAAGAGGGAGAGGGACATAGAGAGAGAGAGAGAGAGAGAGAGAGAGAGAGAGAGAGAGGATAGCAAATTAGAGCCGTCGCCGACGTCATCATCATCACTATGGTAAATGTTGGTTAAACGGCGTGTTTTAATTCGTTTTTTCACTAACAGATGTCTATTTCTTTAATGAATGTTGCATATATTACATTCTGTAACTAAAATTTGCTTATTTGAATACATTTTCAACAAATAACCTTTATTTTAAGCGAAATTTAAACTACTAGCTGTGTCTGTGTATATTGTCATCAGTTTCTTTATTCTAATAAGCATATTTTTCTCGTCATAGTAATGAACATCTTCTCTTTTCTTCTATACTTTTGAAAGAAAAAAAAATTATCTTATCTACTGTATTAACAAGACTACAAATTATATAGTATCTTGATTGTTTACAAAAAGAACACCATGCAAGGTACGTTTGTCAATCTGTGCTATACAATGGAGAATCACGCAATAGCAACTATGATGACTTACTTTGGGTCCACGGACCACGGGTTGGGAACTTAAGTTGACAGAGGGCGGAGGGGAGCACTAACAATTTTGAATTATTTAGTCCAGTGTTCGAAACGATAGTGAACCTCAAAATCTAACAATATTAAAAATATGTGTATTGTTAGTGAGTACTTGTTCAGATTTCATATGCCCAGTCCCTCCATCACAGGAAGAATGTGGGACAAAGTGAATTTTTAAGTGGAGTAAAGCTGTTTTTCCTTCTTCTAAACTGATTAATTGATAAAAAACCCAGTCAGTAATACAAATTTCCCATAGCCAGGCCGTGATGGAGAGAAGAGAGAGATAGGCACCTACCCCATGAGCATTAGCCCGACGTGAAAAGCAATCTCTTTGAATTATTTTTATTATGACAATAACCATTAAACTTAGTGCACTTTCACTTTATCTGATTGATGTCCGTTTTTAGAGCAATAAAACGAATTCCACATGGTTTTGCGAAGTTCCAACAAATGAATAATACCTGAAAGCGAAGACTTATCTCCTCATCTATTTTCAAAAATTAGCGAACGTCAACTTTCATGAAACTTTTTATTTGGTTTTGTTTGGTTGTGTTTTATGGCATATCAACAATTTTAGATCATTTAACGCCAAATCCTCTTCCTCCTCCTCCCCCCTCTCTCTCTCTCTCTATATATATATATATATATATATATATATATATTTATATAAATGTATATATAATTTGTAAACACATTTTGTCGATAACATTCTTAAACGAATCTGAGCTCTTTTTTTTGCTCTTTGTTAAATAGTTTCATCTATTGCTATATAAGTTTCATTGCTCATCATCAGTCATTTGTTTGGACACAGTCAGTTCTATTTGGCCCATAGATATTACCATATCAGGTGCTTCTTCTCCGGATCAGTGTGGACCTATGAGCAATGGCAATGGTGGCGTACTCCACATTCCCCAAATCTCCAAGGCTCGAGTCTCGCCATCAGATTTCTTAATATCACATCTAAGACACACGTTTTTTTTTTGTTTATTTGCTGTAAGTCTTACCCTTCTGCAGAGATGTAATCGATATATTCTACAAGCGCAGTCGCCTGAGCTGATAAATCATTTGAGCGAATGTAGAAATAGTCACCTATCTTTTAGCTTCCTCTGCGGTTATTTGTCAGGGACTTATAATTCTATTTCATTTCTTAATAATACTTCTACTAATATTTAGTTATTTAAAATACTACTTAGATAAAAGTCTTCTATAATATAAATCCACACAAATTCTATTGACTATTGAAGTCTTCATCACCATTATCATTACCTTGTCGTGCTAACTGTATAGATTTTTCTGGTTCTCTCTCTCCATCCATCCCTATCATCTATCGTTCCCGGAAGGTCTTCCAAACTACATCCTGTGTCCGTACAAAGCTGACGTAAATAAATTCTTGCTGTTCGACCGACACTATTACGTTCTTGTCTATTGCTTCACAGAAGAACGTCACTTAATTTGTCTTTTCTTTTCCAGCATTTTCCTGTAAGCCTTGTTCGTCTTTCTTGAATGTAGAAAAATTAAAAAAAACTCTTATAAAGTTGCTTTCGATTGATTGGATAATTGATTGATTTTAATGATATGGCAACCCGTATAGGGTTATTTTATGCCTAAAGACAAGGAAATTACGTTCATTGTACATTTTTATTGTCATTATGTGCAGTCGTTTCATGAGAGGTTTTTGTATAGTCATATTTTTCAAGCTATTCTAATCAAATTGTTTTTGGTTACAAGTATTGATATCTAATTATAATCGTTTTCTGGCACTCAGTTATACATATTTACCAACCCCTCCACTCGGATAAGGCGTGACTCAAGGTCAATTTTTAAGCGGAGTTTAGCAGGTTTGAATTCAGAGTTTTCCTTCTCCTAGACTAGTTGCCTCACCAAGGCTGAAGAAATCAGTCTGCCCTACTATTTACCCATAGCTGGAGGGAGAATAATTGGATTCATACTTTTCCTAAGGGTATCCGTGCTATGTGAAATACAATCTCGTTCAGGATTTGAACTCGTTTCGCCGTGTCCATTTCCTACGACGATGGCCATTATACCACGGGCACCTTAGTTATATGGTTTTACGCAACTAATTATAAACCTTTACCAACAATTATGGTTTAAAGCAACAAACAAAAAACATTCATTCTCTCAAGAGGCTATTTTTAATACAAATGATATATAAGTATCAATTATTCTTATCGAATACAAATAATTTTTTAATAGATCTATTCGAATCATAAGTAGGCTTCTTGTCAGGACTAATTGCCCTGAGGGAATCCTCATGGTGTTTTAACTAACGGGATAGACTGCGACATCGACTTCGACAAATGCCCCTGGGAAAAGTATAATTTCCGTTATCACCGCATCTATGAGTTAAAAAATGCCACGACTGTTCTTTTTCAAGGAAGGCTTTTGCTTTAATAGTGAAGCGTAAAGAGAGGAATGGAAGAAAAATAAACAAACAAACAAAAAACAAAAAACAAAACCAACAGAGCAACACCAAAGAGAGGCAATTAATCAATGGCACTAAGTTCTTGCTAAACCCTCCTCCGGGCTACACCGTATCCAACCGTCTTTCAAATTGTTCACCAACAACACCTTCTTCGCTATTAATCTCTATACCTCAGGAGCAAAAGAGTTCTGAGCCAACACTCACTATGTCCTTCTTGTATAATTGGCAAAGCATGCTGGTCACACGTGGTAAATACGCAAAAAAATTATGAAAATTAATATGCCAGTAAACAAAGAAACGCAAACTCCCACAACGGGTCAAAGTGTACCTGGGAGTAATTTCAATGAAGTGATTCACCACACTCTCAAGAATTTGAGTCTTGCCAGTGTGGTGTCATACCCAAGGTATACATTTTTAGAGTTATTACCCTTCTGCTATGGATACAGTCAGTGTAATCAAAGTCAGATAGATAGGGTTACCAAATTTGATGACTTATCATTAATATACACGTCTCCTCATTGAAGTTATAGCTTCTTGGTCGTTAATATAAACACAGCGTTTCGACAGTACTACAGTCAGATATTGTTTATGCGGCTGTGTCAGTCGGTAACTTTCCGGGAATTTCCGCCTGAAATCATTCTTCAAAGAATTATGCTTGACATACTAATAAGATATATTGTGTCTATTAATTCTTTATCGTTAATAACTTCTAATGATCTCACATGTGTCTTTTCTTCCATTGAACTCGAGCCCGAGGGTCTTTCAAAAACTTCTTAGCCCCACCGAAAAAGAAAAGCCATAGCTGAATATCTTATGTTGCTACACAATATCACTTCTTATAAAACTGAAAGAAAAATTAGTTTTCTGTCTTAACTTCGTTGAATGTGAGGTCCATACAAAGGTCATAAACAAGGATCATTAGATAAGTTTCCAGACATTTCTCGTGTGGGCTTTTTTATTGATAGTACACACATGAAACTCTAGTCCCCTTCGAAGTAATCTTCTCCGGCTGCAATGCACTTGTTGTAAAGTTCCAACAACTTCTGGAAGGCCCCAGGGAAGTCCTCTTGGGTAAGCGTTTCAATGACCTTCGTCACAGCCTCTTTCATCTCAATTGTCTCATAATGGCAGCCTCTGAGCTTAGGGAATAACCAGAAGTCACAAGGACCAAGATCTGGACAATAGGGAGGCTGAGGAACTGTCTTGATGCCTAACTTGGTCAAATAGACTGTGACAAGGATAGAGTTGTGTACTGGTGCATTGTCCTGTTGGAAGTGCCACTGACCCGATTTGAAGAGTGCTGGCCTCTTCCCTAGGAATCTCTTCCTGAACTCCCTTAAAACCTCAACATCGTAACCCTAACCCTAACCTTTTGACCAATCAACTCTGGTGTATTGACTTCCTTACCCCTCCTATACCTCTCACCATCCCTCACAGACTCTCCGCCTTCCTTGAATCTCTCATGTCACTCAAAAACTGATGCTCGATTCATGCAAGATGTTCCAAAAGCAGTCTGAAGCATTCCATACGTTTCTGAGGCATATTTTCCAAGTTTAAAACATAATTTATTGCATATCGTTCTTCTAAAGTGTCCTCCGTCCAGATTGTATTTTTGAACTTCACCAGCTGTGACAATCAGACTTTAGTAGGGTGTATTCCAATTGTTGCTGTAGCTGTTCATTTGAAGCAGAAATCATAACAATTGGTCAGTCATCTCATAAGATATATAGCAATAACATACTGAATTTTCAAGAGTCTACAACAATTTTAAAATGCCTGTACCAAAAAGGTCTGGAAACTTATTGAAGGCCCCACGTATGTACTAGATATTAAAATTCTGGTGGGAGGGGCTTTTCAATTTTTTAACGATTCTTGTATTTGGGTTTGACGCAAAAACAGACTCAGAAATTGAACACACGACCACTTTGTAAATAAATACACTTGAAGCAACGAATTTATCTACAAGACTTTTTTTTTTTTACAAATATCTACACACCCCAGAAATATGCAAATATAGGAGCAACTTATGTTAAGATGCTAGTCCAAGTACATGATTTATTTTTAATAATATTGTAATAATCTTATTTTTTATTTAACAGAGTCTAATATAGGGATCTCAAAGAGGTGGTGTAAAATTCACATGTGGCCCACATCTATTTTTTATGACCTATTATAGTTTCATGTCTATTATCATTGGAAAACCCAGATTCGGCATGTTGGCAGAACACAGAATACGCTGATTGTATACTCATGCAGTGAGGTAAGAAACCCTGCCCTCCAAAGGATTAGATGTCCTGGGTATAATACTAAACGACATTAGAAGGTGCCCCTGGTATAATGGTTATCGTCGTAGGAAATGGACACGACGATACGAGTTCAAATCCTGGACGTGACTGATTGCATTTCACATAGCACTAATACCCTTGGGAAAGGTGTGAATCCAATTATTCTCCCTCCAGCTATGGGTAAATAGTAGGGCAGACTAGGTTCTTCAGCTTTGGTGAGGCAACTAGTCTAGGAGAAGGAAAACTGTGAATTCAAAACTGTCAAACTGTGCTTAAAATTGACCTTATGTCATTTCCTGCCCGAGCGTAGGGGTTGGTAAATATGATAATACTAAACTACATCCGATGGTGAAGCTCTACATCTGAATATCATGAGTGTGTGGAGTACTTTTTCAGTGTCATTACTTCCAGATCCACTCTGACTCGGACTGGTAGTACATGTTTGGATGTCATTTTAAAACTTATTGATAATCGATAGGACAGTGTGTAAAAAAAACAACAAAAAAGACTCTTAAATTGCAACATCAAAATTAATATGTAACAGCCGTACAAAAACATATAAATATGAAGGTAAAATGAAGGTGATTCTTTAACATCTAATCATAAAATAACCCTTGAGGAGTTGACATACCGTTTATTCAATCATAAAAACTAAATATTCAAATTAATTAAGATGTCTTTGTTTATACCTTTTTTAAATTTATATGAAATGTTCCCGTGTAAAACAGCTTTTTAATTCTATATAGGGTTAGCTCTAGAAAAATTTAGCACTATAACAGTTTAGCTCTAAAACAATTTAGCAGTATACAAATTTGCTCTATAACAATTTAGAGGAGGTGCCCGTGGTGTAATGGTTATCGACGCAAGAATTGGACACGGCGACACGAGTTCAAATCCTGGACGAGACTGATTGCATTTCACATAGCACTAATACCCTTGGGAAAGGTATGAATCCAATTATTCTCCCTCCAGCTATGGGTAAATAGTAGGGCAGACTAGGTTCTTCAGCCTTGGTGAGGCAACTAGTCTAGGAGAAGGAAAACTCGGAATTCAAACCTGTTAAACTCCACTTAAAAATGACCTTGTGTCATATCCTGCCCGAGCGGAGGGGTTGGTAAATATGATAGCAATTTAGCACTATAACAGTTTAGCTCTAAAACAATTTAACACTATACAAATTTTGCTCTAAAATGATTTAGCACTGTAACAGTTTAGCTGTATAACAATTTAGCTTCATCACAGTTTAAATCTATAACAATTTAGCACTATTCAAATTTAGCTTTATAACAATTTAACAGTATGACAATTTAGCTCAATAACAATATAGCACTATAACAGTTTAAATCTATAACAATTTAGCACTGTACAAATTTAGCTCTATAACAATTTAACAGTATAACAATTTAGCTCAATAACAATATAGCACTATAACAGTTTAAATCTATAACAATTTAGCACTATTCAAATTTAGCTCTATAACAATTTAACAGTATAACAATTTAGCTCAATAACAATATAGCACTATAACAGTTTAAATCTATAACAATTTAGCACTATTCAAATTTAGCTCTATAACAATTTAACAGTATAACAATTTAGCTCAATAACAATATAGCACTATAACAGTTTAAATCTATAACAATTTAGCACTATTCAAATTTAGCTCTATAACAATTTAACAGTATAACAATTTAGCTCAATAACAATATAGCACTATAACAGTTTAAATCTATAACAATTTAGCACTATTCAAATTTAGCTCTATAACAATTTAACAGTATAACAATTTAGCTCAATAACAATATAGCACTATAACAGTTTAAATCTATAACAATTTAGCACTATTCAAATTTAGCTCTATAACAATTTAACAGTATAACAATTTAGCTCAATAACAATATAGCACTATAACAGTTTAAATCTATAACAATTTAGCACTGTACAAATTTAGCTCTATAACAATTTAACAGTATAACAATTTAGCTCAATAACAATATAGCACTATAACAGTTTAAATCTATAACAATTTAGCACTATTCAAATTTAGCTTTATAACAATTTAACAGTATAACAATTTAGCTCAATAACAATATAGCACTATAACAGTTTAAATCTATAACAATTTAGCACTGTACAAATTTAGCTCTATAACAATTTAACAGTATAACAATTTAGCTCAATAACAATATAGCACTATAACAGTTTAAATCTATAACAATTTAGCACTATTCAAATTTAGCTCTATAACAATTTAACAGTATAACAATTTAGCTTAATAACAATATAGCACTATAACAGTTTAAATCTATAACAATTTAGCACTGTACAAATTTAGCTCTATAACAATTTCACACTATTACCAGTAGAAATGGGTGAACCAGACCTTCCTACTATATATTTCGGCTTTTGAGCATCTTAATTAATACATAATGGCTCTTTTGTATTCTTGAGTTTAAGAACTTTGGTCTAGGACCGACTTTAAAGAAGGGAAGCTCCGAGTTCGCGTCGAAGTTCAATGAGGATATGCATCAACAAACACACACTTTATTTCGCGTGAAATTGTTTACAAGCAAATAATGGTAAAAAAAAAAAAAAAATAAAATAAAATAAAAGTAAAAAAAAATGTTTGTGACGTCACCGATACCAAATTCTGTCAGTGCATTCGTAGAAGCGTTGGAAATTTTCTTGCATCCAATCATCTCATATAAGAAAATTCAGTCGATGAGATAATTTGAAAATAGAAAAGGTGGTTGGTAGGGCGTGTCAGGTGAGGGTAAAATTTAAAAAAAAAAGGAAAAAAAAAAAGAAAAAAAAAGGAAAGAGTATTCGGTCTTTATTGATTGAAAATTTGTAAAAAAAAAAAAAAAAAAAAAGCAAATAACAAAAAACAAAAAGAAGAAAAACTAAATGCTGAAGTTGAGAAACCGATAAATTTATTATTTCCTTTACTAAAAATATTGGGAAAAAAAAATGCAAAATATATTTTCTTTTCGGGAACGCGATCAGATGTCAAACTTTTCGTCTTGTTATTTTTCTTCGATCGCAACGATGTTTCTTTAAAATTTTCTTTTTTATTTATCACACATGCATGTGCCCGTAATAGTATACCTATGTCAATGTATAGTTGTGTATATGTACGTACATTCGCTTGATATTTTCCTTCTTCTTTCTCTTGATTTGTTTGCTTCTCAAGCAAAATCTATCGAAAATTTATTCGTATCATTTACTGATATGGAAAAAAAGGTTTCCGTTTTTCAGCAGGAAATCCGACGCTTCTATGCATAACAAGACATGTTCGTGCAATTCTACGTATGAAAATTCAGAGGTTTCTAAAGTTTCTTATGAATTTCTCTATATTTCTATGCTTGTATGTCAACATTTACATATTGATTTATTTTCGCGGAATAAATGAACTTTGAAAAATGTATCTTTAACCAGCGCACATGTAGGAATCAATATATATATATATATATATATATATATATATATATATATATATATATATATATATATGTGTGTGTGTGTGTGTGTGTGTGTGTGTGTGTGTGTGTGTTAATGTGGTTTTGAATTTTACTAAGAGTTACTTTTCTTCTAACTGCATGTATTTGTTCCTCTGTGTGTGTGTGTGTGTGTGTGTGTGTGTGTGTGTGTGTGTGTGTGTGTGTGTTAATGTGGTTTTGAATTTTAACCAGAGCATATGTAGGAATCAATATATATATACATATATTTATATATATATATGTGTGTGTGTGTGTGTGTGTGTGTGTGTGTGTGTTAATGTGGTTTTGAATTTTACTGAGTTACTTTTTTTCTAACTGCATGTATTTGTTCCTGTGTGTGTGTGTGTGTGTGTGTGTGTGTGTGTGTGTGTGAAAAGTAATAGTTTTTGATTGCATGTTTCTCATTCTTTTGCACACGCGTGCATTTCCGAAAAAGTTTTCCTATATATGCATGCATGCATGTGTAAGGGTGTTCATATATTAAAACCAAACAGTAAAGGTTTCCTAAATGCAAATTGGAGGAAAAATACGTATCGGGATGATTTTTCTTATAAAAGAAACAGAAAATTTAAATCACATTTTAACTATATAAAGAGACTGAGGTTATAGATTGATAGATAGATAGATAGAGAGAGAGAGAGAGAGAGGGATGTATATATTTATGTGAGAGAGTGTACATTCTTTTAAAATTAGTTCATAAAATCTTAGTCTTAACTCGTTTATTTAAATATTTTGGAAAATATACAACTTTCATTTGGGAATAAATATTTTATATTGTGTAACACAGCCATATACGGATATGTGAAACGTACAGAGAATGTTCATAACATATATACATAGAACATAGGAATCCCGAAACGCGAAAAACACTTACGACTTCTTAGTTCAGGTACGAAACTTTTTATTACCTTTGAGCTTAAAAGTTTTTCGACATAAGGAGAGCGATACCCATTCTTTCTATTCTGGCTTTTCCATCTGTCCCTCCCTCCATCTTGTGCAGCGCCCGTAGCGCGCAAATTAGTCTGGCCTGTGCGAGCCTCGAAAGTCGAACCTTCTCGTTCGGTGTCTAGTTCTCAACTCTACTGACTTTTTTCAAATCCCCCCAAATTCTCTGCGCACGCTTCCGGTGCATGACGTCATTCACATCTCCTGGTCCTGGGATTTCTATTTTGACATATGTGAACGACACATCCTCCCCGCGCACGCGTTAACACCTGCGCTCAAGTTTGTACCTAACTAACCCATGTGCTAAGCCGAAAGGTTCTCAGCCTAACTAAACCCAAGGCAAGATATATAAAAACGAAATCCCTCGACCATTATATTAAAATTGTATGATAATTTGAAATAATTTCTTGAACTTTATTTCTCTCATAAACGTATTTGTATAGAATTTTAATTGACATCGCCGTAAACCTTTAACTGACTAAAATATTTTATATCATTATTTGCAATCAAATTTAATTTTAGAATACGAGTTTTTTAGAATACAAGTTTGACAATTCTCAGTCCATATTTAGCATCAATGTATTTGATTTAATTTAATACAGCATAATTTCTTTGGGTAACTGACAAAAATAATTTTTTTGGCCTCCGTTATTTACATGAGAAAGAATTGTTTGGTTTGATTTAGATTAATGGATTTTAATGATATGTCAACCCATCCAGGGTTATTTTATGCCAAGAGATCAGGGAATAAGGTCCATTGTTTGTCTACAATTATATTTTTGTAGTTAATGGTTTTGACAATATGTTAGCATCATCAGGAACCATGTTACAGGATCACTTTGTGTTGGGTATCACCCACCTTTTTCTACACAATGAACTAGTCTATCTGACATATATAGCAGTAGCTACTAATACCAGGGCTGATGAGAAGGTGAAGAGCAGTTTCTTATAGGAATAGTATAAGAGCGTTGGAGACTGGAGATCGCATTATATCACCTTACTTGCTACCGTAATAACGGAAGCCAATACTATCGTTGGACTATATCTTTATTCTGTATTCACTAATCCTATGTTCCTGTCTACTAATAGTCTCTCTATTGTATATACTTTTTCCTGAGAATATATCTCTATTTCCTCTCATATCGTGGTTTGTCCTTTATTTAATATTACAAGCGTTCACTAACCAGAACGCAACATTTTGTATGGTATGTTTTGGCATTTTTTTTTTTAAGAAATGAATTTCATCACTGTCAATATATTTTTATTAGATCTTTCATATTATTTGCATTGAAAAAGCATTTTCTGATATGAGTGAAAGATTTACATTCTATGAAAAAGAATTAAAACCTGTCAAGAATTAATGATCTAAAAAACTTTTAAAGTTCCTTTCAGTTTCTACCTCTAATTATCTCTTGCTAATTTCGTTATTATTCTCTTCTTTTAAATTTCATGCCTCTTTGAGTTGTTTTATTTAACGTCATGTTAACCTTTTAGCTTTATCTGATGCGTACAAGTTCATAGTATATTCATATTTCCATTTTTTGTTGGAGTTATTTAGTTCTCATTGACTTAGTGGGTAGAGTGTTTGTCAGTGTTCAGGGAGACCGGGGTTCAATCTCTCGTCAAGTCATACGAAAGACTCAAAAAGTGGTACTTGATACCTCCTTGCTTAACACTCAGAATTGTAAGATACGTTTCAAGTGTAAAGTGGAGCAATCCAGGGAAAGGAGTAGCGCCCTTTCCTACACCTCGGTATAGTAGTTATTGAAAAGAAAGCTTTTGGGTTGGTCTCGACTACGGTCGCCGACTTTATTTATTTAGTTGTATGGTTTCAAGTATTCCTATGTAATAGTAATAATTATATGGTTTCAATTAATCATTTCTATCTAATAATAATAATAATAATAATAATAATTTGTCTGGTTTCAAATAACTAATATTTCTTATCCGTATTACTTACGAGTTACTTTTAATAAAAACAATTTAAATTTTTATGATATCATCATTCGTATCCAAAACAAAATTTTTTTAAATAGATCCATTTCACCCATAAATGAGAACTGAGAGTTGGTATCTCTCAGGGTCAGAGTGAACCTGGGAGTAATGGCAGTCAATTGATATTCTATACTCCACAGATCATCAGAACTGGAACCTCACCATTACATGCTGTTTATTCTCATATCCCCGACAAGTTTTTCTAGGGTACTTACACTTCTGCAGAGGTAAAAGTTGCCCTGTCAGAAGCCCTTGTGACTGTTAAATATCGAGTAAGAAATAAAATCTTGTAGTTTGGTTTGGTTAAGTTTATAGTATATCAACAATTATAGATTATTTAATGCCAAATTCATTTTTATACATATAAATGATTCTATTTTAAACAATTCAGTTCAGTATAAGTATGCATTTTAGTCTTATTTGAACCATAGATAGGAGCCTATCCGGTGTTACCATTCCAGGCCTAAGTGGACCTGGGAGCGATAGCAATGAAGTGTTATTCTACATTCCCCAAAGTTCCAGCATTATAGGAGCTTCACCATCAGATTGTTTACCGTCATATATAGGACATTCATTGATGGGGTCTTATCCCTCTGAAAACATGAAGTCTGTTTATTCAACAGCCCTCACTGACTGGGCCATGAATTTTTGTGGATTATAAGCTCCCCTTTGTGACCCGACTGGAGTTATAGTAAGTTACAACGTTTATGTGTATCACTATGTCTTTACCCAGATAATTTGAATCTTTGTTGTGAATAATAACACAATACTTAGACTCATATCATTTACTCACTCTTGTCTGCCGAATTCATTATCAATTCTTTTTCCTTTTAGCAATATTTTAGA
>OY757928.1:17469036-17494036 GCA_963585895.1 Sepioteuthis lessoniana | reverse complement strand
AATTCAAAATCTTTATATATATATATAGTTGGCCGACCGTTGTCGAGGACGATCCGAAGGCTCCCTTTTCAATAGCTACTACACCGATGTGTAGAAGAGGGCTCTACTTCTTTATCTGGTTTGCTTCACTTACACTTGATCCGTACCTTGTAATGGCGAGTCTTTAGCAAAGAGGTATCAAGAACCATTTTTTAAATATTTGGTATGACTCGAAATGGAAATGAACCCAGGTCTTCCAGACCAGTTGCGAACACTAAAACCATTATGCTAATGGGCAAGGAAAGAGAGAAAGAAAGAGAGAGAGAGAGAGCGGGGGGAAGTAGGGAGACATTAGGATTTCCTTAATAAAATCAACATAAAACGTAAAAGGGAAACGGAAAAGAGAATATTTTCTAATACGGAAATATTAATGAATAGACGGGTAATATTTGATGTGGGGGTGGGTTCTGAATTAATACTGATTGTAATTATCGTGTTTTGGCATTCTCATAATACCGGATATAAAAATATAATTGTCATTGTATGGTGAAATCAATACGTAAGTTACTTCTATTTTTTAGGCAACGATGCCTCTTAATTATTTTCCAGAAAAAGTGAAGGAAACCACTGAGTTACAAAGTCAGACAAAATAATAAACCAACTCATGCACTGAGATTTTGATAAGAATTTTGTAGAAATTAAAAAAAAGAATTCAATGGGATTCTGCGTGGCACAGTGGCAATCATACTAGATTGTATCATCATAGTGAATGAGCTCGATTCCCATTCACGCTAATACGTACACTTTCGTACTATTAGCTTTTTGGAAAAGGAATGAACCCCTTAATTTCACGGCTGTAAGTTAAATAGTACCGCTACTATTCTTTTAAAAGGATAGCTTTGGCATTAAGTGACCCACGAAGTTTGATATGCCATTAAACAAAACGGAACCAAAACTAAAAAATATTCCGAGTCCCAGCCAAAGCCTTACAATTTTGGCCATGATAAGGAAGTTTGATTTGAAATTGAAAAACGCACGATGCTTCTAATGAAAAAAGATAAAAAAGAAAAATCAGAATGAATGGAATTTCCCAATCAGCATGAGAAAACTTGGAGAAAAAAAAAAGATTACAAATACTTAGATATATTAGAAATGGATACGGCAAAATAAACAGAAATGATAGTAAAAGTAAGATATGATCATCTTAGAAGAAAAATAATCTCCTTGAAATGAAATTCGTCAACAGAAATTTAATTTGATGAATACATGTCTGGGTACTTTCTCTTGTATGATAATCTGCACACTTCCTATGCTGGCAAAAGACGAAAGAACAAGGAAATCGGTTTAAAATCTCTTAGGCCAACACCCGGCTATTGACATGCACATATACTACGCGGCAAGAAAAGAACTAGAAAGAAAACTCGCCAGCTTTGATCATTTTATGGATGCATCAATTCAAGAACATTATTTATATAGAGACTAGAGCAAAATAATATTTTACAGCAACGAATAACACTGTACCATAGGACCAACATTTTGTGCTGTAAAGAAAGAAATCCGCAGAAAAAGAAAACTCGAAGGTAATGACAGAAAATATAGCAGTCGTTTATTATTCAGTTATGATCGCTGCAAATCGAAAAGTTCATTTTAGTTGCGTCCTTCTTCTCCCTTCCTCTTGGTGGTGACGGAGTGTGGGTGAGAGCTAGCTGTTTGACAAAAGCCTGACAGATAGGTCGTAGCAGACTGGGGTAGTACGGGTCGGGGCCTCGGTACTTTTACAACACCCGTTTTGACAACTGCCCTCAACTCTGCCAAAATCTCCTTACTTGTTTTCTTATATAGAGATTTTGGAGAATAAATCGAAGATCCTCGAATATTCGATGTCACCAGTGAAACACGTGATAGTACATCTGTGATTATTTTAAAATCACGTCTAACATTGCAGGTCATTCTGCCCTAGTCTCGTGACACCTTAACTGATTGACGACAGCGCCCGTTCTCAATATTACAACAATAATTAACGGGAAAATGCCAATCATAATATCTAGGAAACAAAACTAGGAGGCCAAATATCTGAATCTATTCTACAAGTGACTAATGAAATTGTACCTGAAATGATATAGATATTTCTGAAAATTGGAAGCTTACGAAGAGAAACTGAATTATTAGTTGCGCAAATCATGTCATGGGGAGGGCTTTCGAACTATTGTCTTCATCTTTAATGTTTTTTCCACAACGTTTCGGTCGATATGTTCTCAGGCCATCTGCAGGTTTTTGTCGAACTAAGGAACCCACACAGAACTTCGAGCTACGTCCTTTATTGAATCCACGGGTGTTGCCTGTTCTAATTCCGTAAGCCATAACCGGGTACAAGTGTTATGTATTCCTGTATTATTACTCGCCAGCTGTCAGGATTGAACCTGCAACCTCCAGATGATTGTCTCCTTAGAAGCTTAGGGAACCAACGCCTATAACCGTTACGCTATGTGTCCAGCAGGACAAGCGTTACAAATCCAAAAAATAGAATAGGTGACCTAGAAATCAAGTTGGGATACTTAAGAGTCCACGTGATCTGAGGAAACGAGCTGTTATTAAGATTCCAGTAAAAGAAATAGTTCCTAGAATTGATATGAAAAAATCTGAAGGAACAAAATCAAAATAGCATTTTACTAAACTGACAAATGCGCAAACCAGAATCTCTTCTAAAAGTTAAGATATAATAAAATTCTCTAAAATTTTTATACACAAACGGACCACCAAATTTAGACCAAAAGGGCCTATCTAAAGTTAATTGACCCAAATAAAAAGACTTTTCTTGTGACCCGTTCCAACGGACAATAGATGGAAAAGAAAAAAAAGATAAACAAACATAGATCTTGCCAGGGATCTAAAAAAAAAAAACGTTGTAGAATATTAAGGATACTGTAATTGCAAGTGCCTGAAAAAGAGATCAGAGAAAAGACTACCTAGACAACAACCCTTTTACCAAGGTGAGTTGTATATTCTGCAATATTTTGATATCTTGAGGCGCTCTTCGTCATTTCCGTAGGATTTTGCAAAGTTGTGAAGATGACGAACAACAAAGGGCTGTGAGATTTAGAACTCGCCAGATACTACGCGAATACTGTTCGCCGGATTTGCCTCTCTTGGAATACGTCCAAGGAATCTCTTTTTTTTAGGGCTATTTGATCTTGTCTAATCGATGTCTTTCTTGAACAATCTTATTACTCTATTGAGAGTAGATGCGCTTTCACATTTTGCACAAAAAATATTTTTGCTTACATAAGCGGCGCTATGAACCAGTAAGAAATCGGAAAGCATAAGTTCTTGAATTAAACTAAACTGCATGTTCATCTGTACGGCTTTTTTTGTGTGGAGTAAAGCCATATAGAACGTTTCAGTGCACCAAAAATCACATTACTACCAAACACAGCGGATATTTCTCATTGCTTTGACTACATCTGTCACATGATATACACGTTACAAACTAGTTCAATAAGATATTATAAATTATTTTTCACACCCTTATGAAATCAACAGGGATACTTCAAAGAATCCTACTGACCTGAGAAGACTTGGAATTATTTAAACTCCAAAGATAAACTCACAAGGAATAATAATAAGCACAGCGGGAGTATAAGGCGAGACACGACTGGGTCGGTAAGTGATTCACTGGGAAATGTGTAAGAAATTTAAATTCGACCATACTAACAAATGGTATATACACAACCCAGCACCTGTCCTAGAAAATGCCACGCATAAACTCATATGGGACTTTAATATAAAAACGGATCACCTAATCCCGGTCAAGAGACCAGACTTAATAATCAACAAGAAAAAAAAGAGAACTTGCAAAATAGTCGACTTTGCTGTCCCGGCAGAGCACAGAATAAAACTGAAAGAATGTGAAAAGAAGGATAAGTACCTCGACCTTGCTAGGGAACTGAAAAAACTGTGGAACATGCTGGTGACAATTATACCAATTGTAATTGGTGCGTTTGGAACAGTAACTAAGGGATTACTAAAGGGACTAGAGGACTTGGAGGTTGGCGGATGAGTGGAGACCGTCCAAACAACAGCATTGTCGAGAACTGCCAGAATATTAAGAAGAGTCCTGGAGACTTGAGGAGACTTGCTGTCACTCAGACTTCAGTGAAAAACCATCGGCTATCGCTGATGTGAAAAGCTCTAATGAGTGAATGATAATAGGAAAAGTTAGAAGAATAAACATGTAATCATTATTGTTACCTTTTTTTCATGAAGTCCTTTTAATTAATAATTTATATGGACAAGAGGTTGGTTAAAATAAAGTTTGTTCGAGTTTATCCTACAGAGATGTTTACTTCTATTGTCCAAGTTGCAAACATCTCCTCAAAAGCATGTTTTTAAAATGTATTTCCTTTGCTCATTTTAGATTTTTAACTCTTAGTGGCACTTTTTATGTTTTGGTGTCGAAGAATGCCATCGAATAATTTCTCTTCTCAATTGCTATGAGAAAAAAAGGTACAAAAATATAAGAAAAAAATTCCTGAAACGTATAATATATTTTGCTTCTTGTCATACTTAGAGGCCTAAAACAAAGTTTTATGTGATTGGTCTAATTGGACACACAGAATAGGACGTAAACAAAAAACATGATCGGAACAGATTGTTTTCTCAAAAAGGGAAAGCAGAGATCTGCAAAACAGAAACTCGGTCATAAAATTTACCTGAACAACAATTTATCTATATTCATAATTGATTGAAAATATCAAATTTTATACAAATATATCAACATGCTTGAAAAAATGAAATATGAATGACATAAATTTAGGGTATAATTTGTACAACTTTAAAATCAATTGGTTGTTTGGTTGGTTGGTTGGTTGTTGGCCGGTTGTTATGTTTTACGGCTTATGAACATTTTTGAGCTCCTTAAGAGCCGAATAAATCATTTTAGTTTGGTTTGGTTAAATGGCATGTCAACCATTGTAGCTTATTTAATGACAAATCCATTTTATATAGTTCTATTTCAAACAATTCAGTTTAGCATGAATGCAAAGTTTGGTTTTATTTAACCCATTGATAGGACCCTATCAGGTGTTACCTTTCCTGACCAGAGTTGACTTTGGGAGCGAAATCAATGAAGGAGTAATCCCCATTTCCCAAAACTCCAATATTACTAGATCCTCACCATCAGATTATTTAGTGTCATACCCTGGACACTCGTTGTTGGAGTCTTACCCTCTTTGCATAGCTATCATCTGTGTATTTTGCAGCCCAAGCCGACTCAGCCTCCATTCAGAGATTGATGAATACTATGCTAAGGCATCATGATGTTGGTGATGATAGAATACACTGACTGTTTCGCTCACTGAATGGTCTTGGAAGTAATATTAATGAGAGGATAATCTAAACCCCTCAAATCTTCCGACCGTGGGGTTCATTATTTGATTTAGTTTAATGTCATACAAAGGACACTTACTTTGAAGAGTCTTAAAATTCTTCATGGGATTCAGTTTGAGCATTATTAGCGACGTCAATATGACGAACAAATTCGAACTAATGTATTTCTCCAAATGCATGAACCTTTTTGAGATCCTTTAACGCTTAATCAAGTCATTTTAGTTTTGTTTGGTTTCATGGCATATCAACCATTTTAGCTTATTTTATGCCAAATCCATGGTATACAGTTCTATTTCAAACAATTCAGTTTAACATAAGTGCGAAGTTTATTTATATAGGACCCTATCAGGTCGTACCACTCCAGACCAGAGTTGATTTGGGAGCGATGTCAATGAAGGAGTAATCCCCATTTCCCAAAACTCCAATATTACTAGATCCTCACCATCAGATTGTTTACTCTCATACCCAGGACACTCGTTGTGGGAGTCTTACCCTCTTTGCAGAGCTATCATCGGTGTATTCTGCAGCCCAAGCTGACTAGGCCACCATTCAGAGATTGATGAATACTATGCTAAGGCATCATGATGTTGGTGATGATAGAATACACTGACTGTTTCGCTCACTGAATGGTCTTGGAAGTAATATTAATGAGGGTATACTCTAAACCCCTCAAATCTTCCGACCGTGGGGTTCACAATCTGATTTAGTTTCATGTCATACCAAGGACACTCACTTTGGAGTTCTTCATGGGATATAGTTACAGCATTATAAGCTATTATGACGAACGAATTCTAACCAATATCTTTCTTTTAATGTATGTATTTTTCTAACCCTTACACAACGAGTATGATGAAGCATAAAGTGAATTTTATGTTGAGTAGGGTTTGTTTAAATTCAGAGAAGTCCTTCTCCTAGACTGCCACCCCCACTAATGACCTACATTTAGCGGAAAATATATATGGATTCATGCTTTTACTAAGAGCATTCAGGAAAAGTGATATGAAAACAACCTCGTCTTGTATTTGAATACGTATAACCGATTCTGTTTTCTGCAACGATAGCTGTTACACCACTATCACTCCCAAAAGTATCTTCAATTGACATCCGTACTTTGGATTATGTCAATAGTCTGTTTTAATTTCTCCTGAATAATGTGTGTAGCAGAGTACCGTATCGTCGTCACCGATGATTACTTTATTGATAAGGATGATGGAGGAACCTCTAGAGGCTAAAGGAAAACATACACATACTAAAAACAAATAAAAACTTGTCTCAAATATGGTACTTTTCATAATGTATCATCTTTACTTCGTTCCGTTGCCGTGGAAATACGTGGAGACCTTTAATGGTCAATTGTTGTTCAGGCTTAGGCTCACAAGTCTTTCACGTGCAGAATCAACCAACTCTTATCTTTGAGGTTATTTATGTTTCCATTATTACAACAGATATTCTCAGTCAACTGTGACCAGCCAATGATTTTGAAAAACCTGACTTCTTTTACGGGGTTTCACAGAACAGCAAAGCCCAACTTCCTGCTCTTAGTTAGTGGTACGTCAGACCCGTTCAAGCGAATACTTAGATGATTGATGAAGTTTTGACAGTTTCATCGACGTTGCCTTAATTGCTGTTTTTACACTCGGGTTTCAAACATTGCTTATGATCGCGAATTTTATCGTATTGTCCGGTCATAATTTTAACTTTGTCAACTCGTCCCTCCTTCGTTAGTTTTTTTTATTACCTATTTGCTCACCCTTTATATAACCTATTTGCTCAAATCCTACATACAATTCATGTTGACACTTTCTAAGAATTAAACATTACATATGCTCACATTATTCTAGGAAAGCAATTTGTAGCCTTTTTGATTGTGGTTGTTAAACAATCCGGGTAACTTGAAAAACAGCAGTACACTGGGTACATTTGATGATGATGATGATGATGTAATGTGGTTTGAAGAAGCTAATTAAAAAAAAAGAAAAATACAGACCTATATAACATTCATTTTTTATGCTATTTTTTCTTTTTTTAAATTTTGTTTTCTTGTATACATTTTAATGTACTTCGTGTGGGAGACATCTGACAACACACACACACACACACACACACACACACACACACACACACACATATATATATATATATATATATATATATATATATACAGTGTATCACAAAAGTGAGTACACCCCTCATATTTCTGCACATATTTAAGTATATCTCTTCATGGGACAACACTGACAAAATAACAATTTGACACAATGAAAAGTAGTCTGTATGCAGCTAATTTAACAGAATTAATTTATTTTCCCCTCAAAATAACTCAAAATATAACCATTAAAAGCTAAACCCCTTCCAACAAACGTGGGTACACTCCTAAGAAACTACACCCCTAAATGGCCAAATTGAGTACTGCTTGTCATTTTCCCTCCAAAATATCATGTGACTCATAAGTGTTACTAGGCCCATGGTGCATAGGGAGCAGGTGTGTTCAAATTCGTAGTGCAGATCTCACACTCTCTCGTACTGGTCACTGAAAGTTCCAACATGGCACCACATGGCAAAGAATTCTCTGAGGATCTTAACAGACATATTGTTGCGCTACATGAAGATGGCCAAGGCTACAAGAAGATTGCCAATACCCTGAAACTGAGCTGCAGCATAGTGGCTAAGATCATCCAGCATTTTAAAAATGCGGGGTTCTCTCAGAACAGGCCTCGGGTAGGTCGTCCAAAGAAGCTGTGCGTACGTGTTGAGCATCACATCCAAATTATTTCTTTGAAAGACCGGCGTAGGAGTGCTAACAGCATTGCTGCAGAGATTGAAGAGATAAGGGGTCAGCCTGTTTGTGCTCAGACCATACGCTGCACTCAATATCCAATTGGTGTGCATGTCTGTTACCTCAGGATGAAGCCTCTTCTGAAGACGATACACGAGAAAGCCCCCAAACAGTTTGCTGAAGACATGTCAACAAAGCACATGGATTACTGGAACCATGTCCTATGGTCTGATGAGATGAAGATTATTTTTTTTGTTCTGATGGCTTCAAGCATGTGTGGCGGCAACCAGGTGAGGAGTACAAAGATATGTGTGTCATGCCTACAGTCAAGCATGGTGGTGGGAATGTCATGGTCTAAGGCTGCATGAGTGCTGCAGGAGTTGGAGAGTCATATTTCATTGAGGGAAACATGAAATCCAACATGTACTGTGAAATACTGCAGCAGAGCATGATCCCCTCCCCCCAGAAACAAGGTAGCAGGGCAGTGTTCCAGCATGACAATGACCCCAAACACACATCCAAGACGACCATTGCTTTACTGAAAAGGCTGAGGGTAAAGGTGATGGACTAGTCAAGCATGTCTCCTGACTTGAACCCAATAGAACATCTTTGGGGGATCCTCAAGTGGAGGGTGGAGGTGTGCAAAGTCTCAAATATCTGCCAGCTCCGCGACGTTGTCATGGAGTAGTGGAAGAGCATCCCAGTGGCTACCCGTGAAGCTCTGGTAAACTCTATGCCCAGGAGAGTAAAGGCAGTTCTGGATAATGATGGTGCCCACACAAAATATTGACAGTTGATATGTTGTATGTTAATATTGACAACTTTCCCTAAGGGGTGTTCTCATTTTTGTTGGCAGGGGTTTAGCTTTTAATGGTTATATTTTGAGTTATTTTGAGGGGAAAATAAATTAACTCTGTTATATAAGCTGCATACAGATTAATTTTCATTGTGTCAAAGTGTCATTTTTTCAGTGTTGATTCATGAAGAGATGTATTTAAATATCTGTAGAAATGTGAGGGGTGTACTCATTTTTGTGATACACTATATATATATATATATATATATATATATATATATATATATATATATATATATATATATATATATATATGTGTGTGTGTGTGTGTGTGTGTGTGAAATCAACTGATTTCTATGCAGACATGTGTAAATTTTTGTGTTGTATATATTGTACTTGTATTTTTCTTTTCTTTGACCAATCAGCGCTTACGTGTTCGCTTTAAACTTACTTTGAGAATCGGAAGAGGATACTATATAAGTTAATGCAACGAATTTGAAGGTTACACATTTTAAGCAAATCAAATCATAGATAAATCATTACCTTTCTTTTTATCTAATTTCAAACCTCCCTCAATCTTATAAACAAGTGATGCAATTCTTTTTTTGTTGGTATAAATGCATTCTGTACCTATTCAACAACTTCGATTTATATTTTTTGAGTGAAAGTGTACATTATTTTTCTTCAAGAATGGTTTTACTTTCAACATAACTTAATTACCTTGAACTGGAAAAAAATTGTAATGGTTTGCTGAGATCATTTAATACTGCTATGATAAAGATATTTTCACTTGCCGACAGTTTTATTTTGAGAACAACTGACATTAGATACATGACATTGTTTTCCCAGTAAACAGTGACACACACATACACATATGTTAGACACATACAAAATATATCAACACAGATTTAGACACAAACAAGTTATTTTGAGAATATATCATCCATTTTTCCTTATAACAGAAACATTAGCAAATATTTACGCTCTGACCATTATTATCTTTACATCCTAGAAAATACTTTTAACTTCTGGTTTTCAATAAACATTTCACTCAGTTTAAAAAAAAAAAACAGAACAGAATGTATTAATATGTAGATCAGTGCTGGTACTTAGTTATGAATACCTTTATGTGCCTTATATATATATATATATATATATATATATATATATATATATATATATATATATATATATATATATATACATATATATATATATATATATATATATATATATATATATATATATTCAGTTAAACCGGAGTCAGGAATAATTCCGTCAGCACAAAAAATCATTCAACTCTGAACATTTAAATTTACCTGGAAAAGAGCTCAATGTAACTGACACCATCGGGCAATATATATATATATATATATATATATATATATATATATATATATATATATATATTGGATTTTCTAATATAACATAAAAAATTTTAAACTGAAAGTTTGTTTCAAGTCATTTCATTTTTATTAATTATTTATAACATTGATCGAGTTATTCTTTCATTTCGTTCTCACGTTTTCTCTTTATTGCGTATTTCATTTTTTTTTTTAAATAGAAAGAATAAAATCCGTCTACTTGTATTTTTTTTTTTTATAAATCCTGCCTTTTTATGTATTTTATCTCTTCATTTTCATATTCTTCACATTTTTACTCACTTATATTTTATTCATTCATTTATTTTTCTAAATTTCTATTCTTTCTATTTCTAGTCTATTTACATCTTACCTCTCACCCACTAGTTATTCTCGATCCCAGAGGGTTAGCATTTATCCATTTATTTATTTATTCATTTATACTACCACCAGATTTTTCATCTTTTAAAATCGTTCTTATTTCTTTATTTACGTGACGTACCATTCTTCTGTTACAATTTTACTGATTCGTTTTTCTTTTACTGGAATTTCCCTCTCCATTGTATGAATTCACAGGAATCTTCAATGCTCGACGTTAACTAAGAAGCCTTTATATGCCGTTAACTTTTGACATTTTTCCTTAGTGCTGTCTGTTTAAGGGTCTTAGAAAACCAAGTATCATGGCGCCCCAGCTGGAGCTGCAGTGAAGTGACTGACCCGATTATGGATAATTCTCCCCTTCGTATCACGCATGTTAAAGAGAGAAAAAAAGTGTGTTCTCTACATTAGTTTAATAATACTTGATGGATAGTAGCTCCCCTCATTCCACAGTCAGTCAATTTCTACCTTCAGTCAGAATCAATTTACGATCGCCTTAACGAAATCTTACCAGGATCTGGAGTTAGACAATGCAAATATATATGTACATATATTTGTAACGCAAACACTGATTGAAGTTTCTTCGGTAGACTTATGTTTTCTCTTTTATTATAACGACATTTTACACTAACATTAGCTGATGGGATTTCACAGGAGTCTGAGTGAGAGCAAGTTTCTTTAAGTCTCCAGAACTCATCTCAGTATTGTGGCTTATCTTAGCAATCTTGTAGTTTTGATGATCTTGGCTCGTCTTACGATTTTCCAACTTTTCTATCCCCCTTAACAGGCCTTTTCCTAAACATTACAACTGAAAATTGTATCACTGTCAACTTCATATTCCATTGCTTTACTATTATATACATGTTTAGAGTTTTTCACATCAGCATTAGCTGATGGTTTTCACTGGGGTTTGAGTGACAGCAAGTCTCCTCAAGTCTCCAGGACTCTTTTCAGTAGTCTGGCCGTTCCCAATAATGCTGTAGTTGGGATGGTCTCCGCACCTCCGCCAACTTCCAAGTCCTCCAGGCCCTTTAATAATCCTTTAGTTACTGTGCCAAAAGCACCAATCACAATTGGCACAATCTTCACCTTCATGGTCCATATTTTTTTCTATTCTCTAGCAAGGTCGATGTATTTATCCTTCTTTTCTCATTCTTTCAGCTCTATTCTGTGGTCAGTCGGAACAGCAAAGTCAACAATTTTGCAAATTCTCTTTCTTTTTTGTTGATTATTATAAGGTCTGGTCTTCTGGTCTTCTGGCCGACATTAGGTGATCCGTTTGTATGTCAACGTCCCATCGGAGTTTATGGTTTATTATTATTATTATTATTATTATTTTGAAAGATAGCAAGTCTTCTTATGTTCCCAGGATTATTCTAATTATTTTACCTGATTTCAACCGATCTGTTGTCTGTATAGTCGAGATATTTCCTCATATTCTATTCTGTCACTCCCTTTTCCAGGCCTTTGGTGACAGTTCTAATGGCACCAAGTACAATTGTTATCAACATCACTTTCATATTTCACAAGTTTTCCAGCTCTGGAATAAGAAAAGGAATTTTTTCTAACGTTTCATATTCTTTTATTTTCACTCTAATTCGGCTGAAACGACAAAAACCGCAATATAAATTATTTTTAATTCACACCTTTAATTCTGTTGCATATTATCATTTTTCCTTTTGATATGATTTTTTCTTAATGCATTTTACTGTGTTGTTCCCTTTCTTTGTCTTATTCAGTTCAACACGGACGCATTTTTTTTGTCAATTGCAATATCTATACTGATGTTTTTCTTCCAAATTTTAATTTTTCAACATTTTGTTATTTGACGTTTTTTACTGGCTGCCGTTATAAGACTTTCTCTGCTCTTTTTAGTATATTGCTCGATTACTTGAAATATTATATCTACGCAATCATCAATACTGGCGATTCCACTCCATTTCCTTTCTTAACTCATAGAGTTTGTCTATGTTTTCTCTTAGATGTAAGGCTTAGTGTATTATTAAGAATTTCCTTGTCCTTTTGTCTTAGTACTTCCCTAGATCATTTTAAGAATCTCCCATTGTTTCTTAAAAGGAGGCCTGTCAATGTTTAATTCCTCTGATAGGATTTCTCTAGCAGAGTTTGGTTTCGGGAAGTTTTCTTGTTCTTTTGAGGTTCTGCTTTCTTATTTTTACCTCCATCTCTGTTTGCTTAATGTGTTTTATATTGACCTCCGACCCGGCCGGGCTGTCAAAATAGGAAATGTACCAGTGTAAATAACAGGTGAATCCAGTTGAGGAATATCAGAATATAACCTTGACCGTGGGCGGGTTGAATGAGTGCGATTTGTGACGCCCACAAGAAGAAGGTGGGTGTTGAACTATTATATAACTCAGTGCACAGGAAATTTAATCAGTTGGAGATCAGACGAGTTGGAGATAAGATGCGGTAGAGAAAACCAACACCCAGAGCAGCTGGGCCCCAGGCCACTTGTTGAGCAGCCCAGGAGAACGGGAAAGAAACGCGGTAATGGCCAATAGAGTGGGGGCAATATATTGCAGTTCTGTTCGGTCTTCAACTCCCTCTCACACACAACCCTTTCAATAAAGTGAGAGGTATATTTTTCTAAGAACTGTGTCGCTCGTCTTTATTGTGTCGTTGTTATGATTCTGCATGTAGATGTATATGTATTATGCGCCTGTGGTGTAATGGTTATCGTCATAGGAATTGGACACGGCGACACGAGTTCAAATCCTGGACGAGACTGAATGCATTTCACATAGCACTAATACCCTTGGGAAAGGTATGAATCCAATTATTCTCCCTCCAGCTATGGGTAAATAGTAGGACAGACTAGTTTCTTCAGCCTTGGTGAGGCAACTAGTCTAGGAGAAGGAAAACTCTGAATTCAAACCTATTAAACTCCGCTTAAAATTGACCTTGTGTCATATCTTGCCCGTGCAGAGGGGTTGGTAAATATGATTATGTGGCTATACAACAAATGCTGTGTGTTTCCAAAATTCTCAGGTATTTGTATTTGGTTTTTCATCAAGTAATCTGGTTCTTTCTTGATTGATCAATTCTTTTCTTTCCTTTATTTTGTTGTCCAACTCTTCCATAATTAGCATAACACATATTTTAGTCCCGAATTCCACTTACATATCACGTTGGTAAATATCTATATTGTTATTCCCCGGGTTTTAAGTTTGTACTCATTCTTGGCAAATAACTAAATATCCTCCATATATATGGACGGGGCGGTTATATTTCCTTCTGACATTTTGTAGTCGTGTGAGAATCTCTGAATTATAAAACTGAGTGGTATCATTGCTGTAACAAATAGTTGTTGCGAGAAATCGTCTCCTTGCAAGATGCCTTTTTGCATTTTCATTTTATCTAAGGTTCACCTTCCTGCGTTTAATTGCACTTTCCAGTTTTCCATGGTTTTCTTGAAGAAATTTGGGACTTTCTAAGTTTCTACTACAACTACTACAAAAATAAATAAACAATTAAAAGATAATAATAATAATAATAATAATAATAATAATAATAATAATAATAATATCGACCATGCTAGAGAATTGAAAAACTGTGGAACATGAAGGTGACAATTATACCAATTGGGATTGGTGCTTTTGACACAGTAACTAAAGGATTATTAAAGGGATTGGAGGACTTGGTAGTTGGAGAAAGTGTGGAGACCATCCTAATGACAGCACTATTGAGAAACACAAGAATACTAAGAAGAGTCCTGAAGATTTGAAGAGACTTGCTGTCACTCAAACTCCAGTGAAAGACCATCAGCCATCGCTGATGTAAAAAACTCTAAAGGAAATAATAATAATAATAATAATAATAATAATAATAATAATTATAATTATAATAATAATAATAAAAGCCACATTGATCCAAAAGGATCCAAGTAAAGGAACCGCTCATAACAATTACCGGCCCATAACTTGCCAACCGATGATGTGGAAAATATTAACAGCACAAACAAGGGAATAGATTTACAATTCGCTATTAAGCTGGGAACAGAAAGGATGTCGCAAATGTTCCTGAGGCACAGCAGCGTTACTTTACATAGATCAACACATCCTAAATGAGAGCAAGACCAGACAGAAAAATCTTGCTATGGCCTGGAATGACAACAAAAAGGCATATGATATCGTTTGGCAAAGCTGGATAATAAACTGCCTCAAAAAGTTCAAAATATTACATGAAGTCATAAACTTTTTCGAGAAAAACCTTGAAAACCTGGCGAGTTGGATTGAAAAAAATCGAAAGAAGTCTTTTTCAAGGAGATGCACTATCACCCTTACGATTTATAATTGGCATGAAGCAACTTAACCACGTACTCAGAAAATGCACAACCCGATACAAACTTAGTTGATCGCAAGAAAAGGTCAATCAACAAATGTAAATGGTTGACATCAAACTATTTACCAAAAATGAAAAAGTACTGGAAACTCTAATACACATAATATAGAGTCAGGACATAGGAATGGAATTTAGCATTGGAAAATGTGCCGTGCTTGTAATAAAAAGTGGCAAATGACATCTAACTGAGGGAATGGAACTAGCAAATCAAGACAAGATTAGAACGCTCGGAGAAAACGAAACCTACAAATACTTGGGCATCTTGGAGGCTGACTATCAAACAAATTGAAATGAAAGACAAAGTTCAAAAAGAATATTGCAGGAGAACTAGAAAACTACTCGAGACAAAACTCACAAGCAGAACCCTTATAAAAGGGATAAATACCTGGGCTGTAACCTTCGTTAGATACTCGGGACCCTTTCTCAAGTGGACCAGAGATGAACTTAAACAAATTGTCAAGAAGAGAGGGAAAAAGAGG
This sequence comes from Sepioteuthis lessoniana, assembly GCA_963585895.1. Taxonomy (NCBI): domain Eukaryota; kingdom Metazoa; phylum Mollusca; class Cephalopoda; order Myopsida; family Loliginidae; genus Sepioteuthis; species Sepioteuthis lessoniana. The sequence goes on along the minus strand of OY757928.1, from coordinate 17,478,520 downwards.
ACTTGCAAGCATCCAAGACAGCGTTGACGCATCGATACAACGATTCGAAGACTGCATAGGAAAACATGATGGAGGACTGTTTACCGCCGTTGGAAACGATACTGACAACACGATGAACAATAGAATGACAACAACTAGGAAACAAAAATGGGAAGAAAAATAACAGTTTGGGCGTTTTAAATGACTAATAAACATAATCTCGCACGACAAAACCTGAACCTGGATAAGAAAAGGAAACTTTAAGAGAGAAACAGAATCTCTCCAAATAGCAGCACAAAACAGTGCCATAAGAACCAATCATATCAAGGCGCAGATCGATAAGACGCAACAAAATAGCAAATGTGGGCTATGCGGTGACAGAGATGAAACCACCAATCACCTAAGCGAATGTAGTAAATGAGCACAGAAGGAGTATAAGACTAGAAACGACTGGGTGGGCAAGGTTATCCACAGGGAAATGTGCAAAAAAATAATTGGTAATGGTAAATGAATGCAGCAAACAGTCACAAAAAGGGTGCAGAATTAGGAAAACGGTGTTTTGGAAAAGTGATCCACTGGAAATTTTGGAAAATGTAAAAACTTGACAATACTTAATGTTATATAAACAGACTAGAATCTGACGCATGAAATTCTCGGAAAATTTGAGATACAAACGATTTATACCAAGTATAACGTAGTAGCACAGTGTGTTCTTATGGGAAAAAGAATGGGGGAAAGAACTTAAAAAAAAAAAAAAAAGAAATAGTAAAGAAAAGAAAGAGAGAAACAAAAACCTCTGAAAAAGGTTTCGTCTTTTTTCGCTTCCAACAGGGTGCGCTCTTTCGGCAGGTAAAGACATAATCTTTGTGACTCATTTGGCAGGTAAAGACATAATCTTTGTGACTCATTGTTGCGTACGACATCTCTTTACGTACATAGAAGTGTGCTTCTATTTAGTAGAAACAACCACTTGTTGCCATTTCCTAGAATTAGGAGAATTTAATGCTAACCTGCTCTGTCTTACATTTCTTATTTTTCTTTATTCAGGTTTGTACTATTTTTTTTTATATTGTTGTTTAATTTTTTCTTTTTTGTTCCTTATTCTCGTCATTCTGTTAGTTCTTGAACGTGAGTGTTGTAGCGCGTTATGATCAACGAGTTCGTGGCAAAATGTTGCTCATTATTAAAAAAGGGAAGTTTTCTTGAGGTAAATGTTAAAAAAATTAAAACTGAAATTTAATATATATAAAACACTAAAAAAAAAAATGATAAGTAGACGAGTTGAAACGTACGCAGTAATTTTATGAATTATTGTTGGTAATGTGTCATACTTTACAAAAATACGTTGTGTGTATATTAATTTCCGTTTGATTTCATTGTACATAGATGTTTTAGTATTCTTTTCAAATGCTTACTCTTATGGTGATTTACCAACACACTCATGAATTATCCCAGCTATAAATAGCAGCAGAAGGCAGAAGGCAATATTTCAGCAGACAGTCCAGGCAGTCGGACCGAAACAGTATTACTGGTAACCCTCAAATATGTATATTTTGTATTACTGTTCTTTGCTAATATATTTGTTTAACTAAATTCCTTTCTTGTGTTTTTATTTCTGTTCCTTAACAAGGCCACAACACTTGCTATCGTGTCACTCTTTAAATTTCTTAATGGTTATATCTTCGTTAACGTCATGAAATTTGTGATTGATATTGTTTTGGTAAGTCTGTGTTTTGAAACTGCTGGTCTGCTACTATCTAATAGGCATAATTTTAGACGACAAATGCTCACTTGTGTTTGGTGGCAAAACAGGGAAAAGTTATTTCAGAGAGTCATGAAACTCGTAAGATTTTTTTTTTTTTCAGATTTGATGGTCCACGTTAGTTAGAGGTGAGAAATATCAATCAATAAACATTTAAAAAATAATGAGCGGCTGTGTTAGAAGTAGAAAGCTTGAAAGATTTTTATGGTAACCTTTTGCGCGTCTGCCTCTTGATTATAACATATTTTGGACAGCATCTTTACGTGATTATCAGTTGAGTCTAAAACGTATACTTCGAACCCATTAACATAGTCTTTATTTCATTATGTTTCCCGGGTCTTTAATTTGGAATTTAGGCAGAAACATTGTTGCTAAAACATCAAATGAATCATTCACGTTTTATTTTTGTTCACAAAACCCGTTGAGACAATGGACCAGTTTACTTACTTACAGAAGAGGCATGTCATCAACTAATAATAGGTATTATTTACGATAAGATCTTCTGTCAAAAGTCATCATAACTTTCTTGACACATAATAAATGTCCTTGATGCATGCGTTTGAAAGCTAATACTGTTTACTCTTCTCTGTAGGAAAATTCATTTAATCTTACTGTTTATATTGGTTGTCATATTTTATCACAAGCTGTTTGCTTAAAAAGCCACAATAAAAATGTTATCAACAGTAAAGGAAGATTTACTGTTGATTTTGTAAGCTCTCATGAAGGGTGATGCGGTTTTTTTTTAGCAAAACTTCACCCATTAATCATAAACACATAAAGCTATCATTATCATCGGTGGGAATTTAGAAAACTTTTTAAGATCAAGTGCCACAATTTCATGGGTTCTTGTTTAAGATTCCCATCTGTTTAGGAATTGGCCCAGTCAGCTCAGGCAGAAGAATACACTGACTAAACCTCAGCTGATAAATTAAGACACCCCACACCGAGTGTCCTAGATATAACACTAAACAATCTGATGGGGAAGATCCAGTAATACGAGAGCTTTGGGGAATGTGGATTACTCCTTCATTACCATCGCTCCCAGGTCAATTCTGGCTCGTAGTAGTAGTACCTGATAGGGCCCTATCTATGGGTCAAATACAACTAAACTGTGTAGTTATGCTAAACTGAATTGTTTGAAATAAAACCGTTTTAACATTAAACTGTGTACTTATGCTAAACAGATTTGTTTGAAATCGTACTATTTTTTTTTACATTTAAATGAGTGGAAACAAAAAAAAAACTGAACGTATGCTAAACTGAATTGTTTTAAATATAATTTTTTATATGTATAAAAATGGATTTATCATTAAATACCTAACAATGTTTGATATGCCATAAAATCAAGCCAAAGCTGTTCAGGAATCCGAAGAAATGTATTGAACAACATATGATGACATATATTGTTATGCTTATCATGAAATACTATCCGAATATTTGATTTTAATGCCGTATCAACTCGTCTTAACTCTACGTTTGGTATTGCGATCATTCACAGATTTATGTAGTCATTTCCTGAGAGATTTTAAGCATGCATTTGTGCTCGCATGAATTAATATCTTATACAAATCATTTAATACACAATGACATAGTTTCATTTATCTAAAATTATATTGTTTGAAGAATCTTATAACAAACACAAACTATTATACAAGGATCATTAAATAAGTTTCCAGACTTTTTTTAGTATAGGCACCTTTATTGATTGTATACACATGAAACTCTAGTCCCCTTCCAAGTAATCTCCTCCGGCTGCAATGCACTTGTTGTACCGTTCCAACAACCTCTGGAAGACCTCATGGAAGTCCTCTTGTGTGAGCGTGTCAATGACCTTCGTCACACTTCTTTCATCTACTCAGTTGTCTCGTAATGACAGCCTCTGAGCTTAAGGAATAACCAAAAGTCACAGGGAACAAGGTCTGGACAATAGGGAGAGTGGCGAACTGTCTTGATGCCCATCTTGGTCAAATAGTCTGTGACAAGAATGGAGTTGTGGACTGGTGCATTGTCCTGATGGAAATGCCACTGACCCGATTTGAAGAGTGCTGGCCTCTTCTGACGGAATATCTGGCTGAACACCCTTAAAACCTCAACATAGTAACCCTAACCCTAACCGTTTGGCCAATCAACTCTGGTGTATTGACTTCCTTACTCCTCCCACACATCTCATCATCCCTCACAGACTCCCTGGCTTCTTTGAAACTCTTATGCCACTCAAAAACTGATGGTCGATTCATGTAAGATGGTCGAAAAGCAGTCTGAAGCATTCCATACGTTTCTGTGGTCTTTTTTCCGAGTTTAAAACATAATTTTATTGCATATCGTACTTCTAAAGTGTCCTCACGTCCAGATTGCATTTTTGAAATTCAGCAGCTGTGACAATCAGGCTTTAGTAGGGTGTATTCCAATTCCTGCTGTAGGTGTTCATTTGAACCTGAAATCATAAAAATAGATCAGTCATCTCATAAGATGTATAGCAATAACATACTGAATTTTCAAGAGTGTACGACTATATTAAATGCCTGTACAAAAAAAGTATGTAAACCTATTGAATTTACCACGTAGTTTGAAGTAAATTTTCTTAATCAAAATAATCAACTATTATATGTCCTTCCAATGGAATACGGATAATTTTTATACAGTTCTATCTTACACATAGACGGATGCCTATATAATACTCCCGTTCAGAGGGGACTTCCGAGTGATGATATTTATAAACGTATAAATATCATCTACACTACCCATATACTCTACACTACCCATAACTCCAGAACTGGAGACTTGTATTCAGAAGCAGTTTTGTGTCACCACTAGACATACATTTTTTAGGGATTCATAACCCTTAGCGAATTACACCCGCCACTGACAGGGTAAATATATACATATAAGTAATGTTGGCAACCGTAGTCACAGAGGTCATGAAATATCCTGTTGAATAACTACTACGCCGTGGTGTAAGGGAGGGTGGTACTCCTTTCACTGGAATGCACCAGTTTACATTTGATAGGTACCCTATAATGCTGGATGTTAGGCAAGGAGGCAACATGTACTATATTTTGAGTCTTTGGTATGATTCGGTCTGGGATTGAACGCCAGTCTCTAGGGGCATTGGTGAACACTCTTTCCACTAGGCCAATGGGTCGATATATATATATATATATATATATATATATATATATATATATATATATATATATTTGATTTATTTAATTTTTGTACCTGTTTTATAATTCTGAGGTTGTGAAAAATACGGTTGATACTATTTGCAGGTAAAAGAAAATTACATAGACTGATATATGGGAAAAATACATAAAAAACGAAAAGACAAAAAGCATTCATACAGATTGAAAATGATCAACCCATAAAGTATTCCTTGTTAGAAGAAAAAACACCGACACAATACCTTGAGCGTAAGAGTGGTAAATAAACTAAATAAAGCGAAATTATATTTATCCTGATGATCCAGTTACATGAGACAAAGACAGACTTCTTCTGACTTTGTAGGTATGTGTCCCTATCGTATTCACAGCATGAATGCATAAAAATTCCATCTGATGAAGGTCATTTTCGTAGACAAAGAAAAAGAAAGTAAGGAAATTTATAATGGAACCGCTAAATTGATTTTTTTTTTTGTTAAATTTATAAAAGATGTTTTCACTTTGTAGGTGAGTTTAAACATGTTTTTATTCTGGAATTAATTAAATATTCGATAGCCATTGACATTGATCACTCAAATGGAGATTTTTATTCACCTTGGATTAATACTTAACAGTCTAACTCATAGTCTATTTTCCTCGAATTATACACACACACATACACACACACACACACACACACACACACACATATATATATATATATAAATATATATATATATATATATATATATATATATATATATATATATACTATAACAGTGTTGGTTGTCACTAAATCACTTTTGGGTTTATGTCGAACCAAGTGTGATATAATTTCCTTTCGTTTTCTTAACTGCCTAATAATTATTGTTTTGAAAAACACCCCATGAAACCCTGGGGTCGCAGTCTAAATTCCATGAGTTATATATATATATATATATATATATATATATATATATATATATATAATGAGAATAATTCCTACATGTAGGCTTTTTACTTTAGCTTTGGTAGTTCCGTCGGTGTTTCTTTTTTTTTTAGACTAGACATACGTGCCGCTTGATTATTTTCAAGTAGTTCGTGTATTTTTCGTCTTTTTCTTTTTAACGAATTTTTTCCCCAAATATCAGTTAGAATTTTCAAATTGTACATTATGCGTTTTTTTTACACCAACAGAATTATGGATTTGATATTAAGATTAATATATATATATATGTATATTCCTCATTATTCTTTCAATACCTGATTAGTTGTGACTTCTTAGTTTTTCTAAATGCCTTTGATATATTTGAAATCAGGTGCGACTTTACTTTCAATTACAAAATGAATATATGGCATTATTCTACCTGTGTCCCGTTACAAGTTCCCTAGGGAAAATTTTTCCGGGTATGTTTTCATTCTTTCCTTTTGATTTGAACTAATTAGACCCTCAAGTTGGCGACTATAGTCGAGGGCGATCAGAAGACTCCCTTTTCAATAGCTACTACATCGATGTGTAGGGGAGGGCGCTACTCCTTTCCCTGGATTGCTCCACTTTACCCTCGATAATACCTTATATTGCAGAGTGTTAAGCAAGGAGGTATCAAGTACCATTTTTAAAGTCTTTGGTATGACTCGACTTAGGATTGTACCAAGGTCTCCCCTATCATTGGCGAACACTCTACCCACTAGATCAATGACCCTCAAACTCGCCGCAATTTTCTTACTTTTCGAAATAGATAAAATTTTCTTTTTAAAATGGGCGTTCAATTTTACGTTCTGATTTAATGTAAAATGATCACCCATTATTAAACAAAAGAAACCCCACCTGAAAAGACACAAAATAAGATAAATAATTCGACCTGTCTTGTTACTTGTCTTTCAAAACCCTGACAGTACCAAAAATGAGTGCTCATTCTACTTTGATGTTAAAGTAACCCACATTATAAACTGTAAAATGATCGTACCGGGTGTCTCAAAATAGATGCATCTCATGAATATGATAATGATTTATAACTGAAACAAGCGCAATGGTGATCATTTGGATCATTTCGTGTAAAAATGCTAGAGATGTCAAGTCAATGTTTTCTTTAATTGTTATTATATCAGCTTCCAGGACATGCAATTTTGTTTATTAGTTTCTTGACTCAGCAATAAATTGATATCATATTAATGGTTTGCATCTATTTAGAGACAGTTTTGAATGATTTTGTCTCCAAATCAGTAATGATGCAAAATATTTTGGCCTATCTTGTCCAAGATACTGTGATCGAGTGTTAATAGTTGTTATAGCATACTATTTTTAAAATCTAAAACGAAAAGGGCAAACAACATCAATATTAGTAAAGTTATTTGTTGTCACATGTTTCCCATGTATATTGAGATACCCTGTATTTTTTTACCAAAAATTTAAAAAAATCGGGTGAGTCTGAGGGCCTAATTTATCAAATCAAACTAAAAGATGCTAGAAAAATTTCCCTGGGAAATATGAATTGGTGCATGTGTAGAATTTTCTCAAATTTATTTCCAAATATTTTTGGGTGTTCATTAACCATTACCTTTCATAAAAATAAACTAAATGCACAGTAGAAATAAATATATCACACTTTTGCGCTGAGAAATAATGGTGAGTTATCATGGGCATCTGTTGCAGATCAGTCAGACAAACATTCCTGGTTTTGGTTGTGAGAATTCTCTGTGAAAACACCTGCTCCTTTCCCTTCGTGTTAATTGGTTAGATGTAACTTGGTTGCTAGTTTCACCTTGGATTTATTATTTCTTATTACGAAATTCTCAATAACGGCCACTAGCTATTGACTTTTCTGTCTACAATAATAATGGGTTCTAATTCTTTTTATCTCTTTTTTTTTTGCAATAAGGTTAAGTACAAATTCTATTATAATATATACTAGGGTTAGTTGGTAGTTTGATAGGGTTTTATGGTATATAAAGCTATTCAATTTATTCAAGCAGTTGTAATTCAGCTAATTCAGTTTAGTATAAGAACAGAAGTTCTATATTAAACAATTCAGTTTTGTGTAAGTACAGTTTCAATGTCAAAAATAGTTCTATTTAAAACAATTCAGCTTAACATAGAAGCGCCGTTTACATGTAAGTACACAGTTTAATTGTCAAAAACATTTCAATTTCAAGCTATTCAGTTTAGTCAAACAGTTCTTATTCAAACAATTCAGTTAAGCCTAAATATGCAGTTCATTCCATTTAACACGTAGATAGGCCCCTATCAGGTTCTGCCACTCCGGGCCAGAGCAGAGCTGGGAGAAATGGCAATTAAGGTGTACTCCGCATTCCCCAAAGATCCAGCATTACTGGAACCTCACCATCAGATTGTTTAGTGACATATCAAGGACACTCGATGTGGGGGTCTTACCGCTCTGCAGAGAAGCAGTCGGTGTATTCCACAGACCCAGCCGTCTGGGCAATAGTTCTTTTTGGTTAATGGTATAAAAAGAATATATCATTGGATTGTCATCAATGGTATTTGTTGAATTTTTTTTCATTACAGGTTCAGTATGCTCAGAATATCCAACTGTGCATAGATGGTGCAAGCTTCCACCTTCAGCATTTTCAGAAGAAAACAGCTATGTTTTATATATATATATATATATTGTCATCCACAAAAAGACTATTTCGTTGTATCACAACTCATCAGTGTGGCTAGACAATTAGGACGCTTAAAGCTGGGATCAAAGGCGACCAAATTTACGTTAGACTTAGTATCATACTGCTCAGCCAACGAGCGAATCACGCCAGCTAGGGAATTATAAAGCATTAGGTAGTAGTTTTCGTTTGTTTTCATTTATACTTTATCCTCACATAGCTGCTGTATGTATATTTGACCTGGTCATCCTGTCCTTACTCGGCCATATGTGGGGGTCCATAGGAGTACATCACTCATGAGCTCGTCCCTGCTTCTCCAGTAGTGTCCTGTATGTTTGGTTCGTCTAACTTGGATGGTTTTCGTGATGGGAGGCAGGTGGCCGTATAGTCGGTGCTTTGTTGGGTGTTGCTGCCAGGACTTATTCAATATTGCTCGCAACATTCTTGTGTTATATATATATATATATATATATATATATACGAATGTAAGAAAAAATCCGACTGTAAGAAGAAAAGTTTAAAAAAACAAAATAATCCATAATTTGAAGAATTTATCATGAAAGTCGACGATGAATGTTTCCCGTGTAATAACCTTCTCCTGGGATTTAAATTAATCAAAATTATTCTTAAAATAGCGATGGATGTTTGATGAAATACACGCTTTCTTTTCTCCTGTTATTTTTTCTAACATCCATCGCTGTTTCAACTATATTTTAAGAACAGTTCCTATTTTTTTATAATTTGGATAAACATGAACATCAAAAAAACAATCCATGAAGTGGAAATGCGCTTACCCACCGTTAAATATAAAAGTCTCGTTCAAGCGATAATGGAAGGAATTCATGGGAGTTGAAAAAATGCATGAGTATTGCTTTACTTGAAAAGGGTTCAGTTGTTAACAGGGCTTCCTATTACCAACTTTCAGCATATTGTTCACATTTTCTTATGACTATGGCAAACTGTATCATATATATATATATATATATATATATGTATAGTCATCCAC
>OY757928.1:17439036-17464036 GCA_963585895.1 Sepioteuthis lessoniana | reverse complement strand
CATTATGACTTCCAGAGAGATCTCTCTCATTCTCTCTATTTCGACTAACAGAGTCAAGACTCTTCCTCTGTTTTACATTTGACTTCCAGCAGTCAACCGCCATGAAAATGTATACTCCATGCAACCATTCTCTTCCTTGTTATACTTTTTCGGTGAGACTTTTTCTAGCCTCAAACACAGAAATTTCGTCAAACCACAGAAAAAAACTAACAACCAACATGGAAGACGACGCGTTCCTCCAAAAATGCAGTTGCGTTCTGGTTAGTGAACACTTGTAATATTAGATAAAGGACAAACCACGATATGAGATGAAATAAAGATATATTCTCAGGAAAAATTACACTGGTTTACAAAGAAATTGAGGCAAGCATAAAAATACCCGTTTTTACCGAATTTGAGGGTGTTGAATTCAAATTATAAATACGTTTTTACTCATCCCCTATAGTTTTTTAGATATGCATAGTGTGCATTTTGTGTATATACGGTTCATAAAGGCCTATATGAATTCAAGGTTAATTCTACTATTGTGAGACTTATGGCTTATTTTTTACTTATTATGCACTAAATGTAAGTGATAGCATTACATTATATATATATATATATATATATATATATATATATATATATATATATATATATATCAAGACTGATTTTGACAGTAAAGGCAGCAGGTCTCAATCCACGCTCTGGCAGTCATTGGAAGAGGTTGTCTCACAGGCGGTGCAGGAGGTTGGTGTCCCTCAACTATCGTGTTACACATCTTTTGGGTTACTAAATATCAGTATTACATTTTCAAATGCACATTTAATTTTACTTTGTTATATTTTCAGATTCTCCACTGGCTTCAAGCACGTCAAAATGTCGAGGATGCCTCAACATGGCCAATTCTTTCTGCTACGTGTGTGGGGACTTCACAACAGTTGCACAGCGTCGAACAATCACTTCCCTCCTCAGAACCACCTACTTTCACTATTTTGACTGTAAAATTAGTGATCAGGACAAGTCTTGGGTTCCACACATCTGTTGTAAACCCTGCTACAATGGACTAACTGCATGGTTTAATGGCAAGAAAGCGGCTTTCAACTTTGCAGCATCGATGGTTTGGAGAGAGCCGTGAAACCACACAGATGGTTATTATTTTTGTTTAACTAATATAACTGGTTTCAATGCATATTTAAGGAAAAATGAACCTTTTTAATGAACAAACATCTATTTACAATAAATAAAAGGTGTAGATGAAACAAGAAAGAACATTCAAATGAAATTATCAAATTATATATTCTGAGGAGACAATAAATTTCTCACAAGGAAATTTTTTTTGTTTTGCGTCGAGGGGAAGTACTTTGGATCCATCTCGGTCGCTTTTGCCTCTATTCTTTGAAAGGTAAAGATATTTTTGTGTCGTTTTATATTGGAATTATTAAATGCGATACGTGAATATTCGTGTGAACTGCACAATTATCATATCAAATGTTTCATCCCTCTCTGCACACACACACACACACACACTCTCTCTCTCTCTCTCTCTCTCTCTCTCCCCCTCTCTCTCTCTCTGTATATATATATATATAGATATAGATATTAGATTAGTAAATATATATATGGTAGATATTAGATTAGTATATATATATGGACCTGTATGTCTCTGATTATCTTTCTGTATCTCTTCCTCGCTTTTCTCTCCCTTTCCATTTTCTCTCTCTCTCTCTCTCCATGTATTTCCTTTTCTCCATCTCTTTTCCTCTCTGTCTCACTATATATATATGTGTGTGTGTGTGAGTGTGTGTGTATGTGTGTGTGTGAATTTGTAAAGTGCATGTGAGTATGTGTGTGTGTGTGGTTGTGATGGAGAGAGAAAGAGAAAGTGAGCTGTATGTCTTAAATTTTGAAGAAGAGATAATAAATTTCTGGTAATTAATGAATTAATTCCGAAGACTTTATTTCTATCAAGAAACATGTCAATTCTTTTCCTACTTGTCATTATTTATCATAAGAAACCTTATCCATATATCTATCTACGTATCTATCTATCAAATTTCATCTTTCTGTGCATCAATTCATTGTATGTCCTACTATTTATATATTAGATAAACAATTCCTTCGAAGAGGATAGTCAGTGAATGTGGACACAGGACATTCGATATTTGCGATCTGTCTGTTAAGAGATTTAACGAAGAACCACAGATGTATAATCGAAATTATACCAGACACGCTGGCGTCTCTATGCCACTAAACTTCAGATAACTTCTAACGACGCCATCTTTAATTGCTGAGCACCTGTGGAACACCCTCAATAAATATTAAGTGATCCATCTATATTCACACACACGCACGCGTGCGCGCGCAAACACACGTATTCGAAAAGACGTACGTTTATGAACACATGCAAAGAGACTTACACACAAAAATATATACTCATACATTCGCGGATAATTTTTACTGAAAAGGAGAACTAAAGATTTCTACCTATATATAAGTGATAAATATCCAGTTCGACTTCCATTATAGCGAGCTATAAGAAGTAAGTAAATATTCTGACAAATTCTTTTATGTTTTCCATTTGGGAAAATGAAATATTAAAATAGTTTCTAAGAAAAAATAATTTTGAAAAGGTATTCTTGCATAATTTCAATTTGTTTCGTGAGTTAATGGAAATTACGAGTTTTCTTAAATCTTTAAGGTACATTTGTTTGGCTTGGTTTGGTTTGATTTTATGGTATATCATCGATTCTAGGTTATTTAGTGACAAATCTGGTTTATTCATATGCATCAGATATGTATGATATGTAAGTTAAAGTTACATTGATCCAAGTTCACTAACAATTCAATTAAACATCCAACTTTTGTTTACGCACTGATAAATAATCAAAAAGTTCCATTTCAAACAACTCAATAAAGTATAAGTCAAAGTTATATAGTTGCAAGTATTGTTATGTATCCCTAAGATAAGTCATTTGATTACACATGAAAATCATCAAACACTCTATTTTCTAACCATTCAATTAAAACTTAAAAGGTTCTAACAATTAACAATTCAAGTAAACAAACAGTTAAATGATCAAACAGTTCTTTTTTAAGCAATTTAATTAAACATAGGTCATTCGTTCGCACTCAGTTTAAATGTCAAACAGCTCCATTTGACCCATAAATAAGACCGTTTTAGGTCGTACCACTCGTCGGGGAGAAAGAAAGAGTATGAAAAATAATTCCCCTGCGTTAGATGGACAAAGAGAAACAACATGTCATAAAAGGTGAAAGAGAGGGCAGACACAAATTTTCAATTTTCTTTCTAGTTTTCTAACGTACTTGTTCACTGGTTTCGTCTCCACAACTTGCGTCTGGTGTGAGACCCATTTGTGGAGCTACCTCCAAAATAGGGGATGTAATTTTCGTCTGTCTATACATTTTCGTGGCTGGTGTTCAACTGGTGTTTTTATCTCGTCACGTCTCCCAGCCAACTAACTTTCAAATCCTAGTCGGCCCCTTACTTCTGCCTGGTGTTGGAGGAAGGAACATATCTGTTTACGGTAGTTCCTCACCGGTGCAGAAGATTTCGGGCCTCTCTTTTTTTTCTAGTCAATCTTAATTACCATAGTTATTCACCCGTGACTGGTTGACCAACAAGGAGTGCTTTGGTCTGATTCACTCTGTTAAACTGGCCGTTCCACAGACATCCTGTCTGCTTTTATTAATAATTATTCTTCTCTCTCCTGCCACAGAAATTAGCACCCACCCTGTTCTCTTTATATCTTGGACCTACCATAACCCGCTTAATCATGTTACAACACTAAACTATGCCCAATCGTGTGGCTCTGGTACTGATAATTAATGTTTTAATTGACATAACTCAAAGGTTTACACTGACTGGAATTGTAGTACCTGTTCGATTCACCACTATTGTTAAAATAATGTGTTTGATTGGGATTTTCAGTTTAACGCTTCCCAACTCAGTTATTTCCTCTTAACCCTATCTGGTTTGGTTTCTTTGTTTAATGGCATATCAAATCTTTTTAGGTTATTTAATTCTCCTAGAAGAACAGTAGTGGTACTATTCAACCCATAGCTAGGAGGATAAGGGGGTTCAAACCTTTCCCAAGGGTATTTGCCCGAAAGTGAACGTAATAGTACGACTGGAGTACGAACTCACGTACTATGATTCCGCAGTCAATCGCTTTAACCATTACACCACGAGGACCCCCCCCTTAACCCAATCTGTTTTAGATAATGTCTAAAGTGACTTCGAAGGTACATTAATACATTGGGTCCTACGACGTTAATATTGCTACTCAGAATAAAGTGTTTACCCGTCTGAAATGATTTCGAGGATGCATTTTTTTTCATCAAAGCATTTTGGAGACTATAATTGCTACTTCTCAATATTCCCTAAAAATATTAAAAATGAATGCATAGTGAGTGAATGCATTTATTAGAATATTTATTTTTCTTTATTCACTCGTTCCACTTACACGTTTAATATGATTATAGTATATAAAACTAATATTCATGAAAAGGTCAGGAGGAATTTAAAATAAAGCACACACTTTCAAAATCACACACACGGTACTCTCACTCTCTCTCTCTCTCTCTCTCTCTCTCTCACACACACATACACACACATATATATATATATATATATATATATAGTGAGCGTGTGCGTTAATGTGAGAAAGAAGAAAAAAAAGAGAGAGAGAGAGTAAGAGTGGCTATTGTGGTGTAATGGTTATCATATTTGGAAATGGACACAGTGGCTTGAGTTTAAACCATGGAGGAAGCTGTTTGCATTTCAAATAGCACTAATACACTTGGAATACTAAGCATCCAACAATTCATCTTCAAACCATGGTTAAATCTAAGGACAGGCAGGGCACTTTGACCTCCCTATAGCAAACGATCTGGACGAAATAAAAATCTCAATTTAAACCTGTTAAACTTAATGATCTTGTGTCACTTCCTGCTCTTGCAGTGAAGTTGCTAGATATATATAGAGAGAGAGAGCCACACTGCAGTGTTGTGATACAACAAAACAGTTTGTCAGTGGATTAAGATAAATGTTCTTCCTCCGTGAGTTGAGCACTGTAGTAAGGAATTTGCCAGCTGCCACATACGCTGAAATGCCATAGGTCTTCTCTGGTAGCCGATAACATATATGTAAAAAGGTATACGTTAAAAAATTCCTTCTCTTACGCTGAGAATGACGATGGGCTTACGGTAAGATATCCGACTGACTTAAAGTTCGCCGGGTTTCAATCTTGGATTTAAGCATATCATGGATGTAGCCATACTGAAGAGTTGTCACACTACGAAACAGCCAATCTGTGGATTACAATATATATATATATATATATATATATATATATATATATATATATTCGCAGACAGCCTTGCATTTAATTTGATGCCTGTGAGACAGATTTCGCATATTATGGATACATTCAAATTTCCTTGGAATGGTTTACAAACACGGGTTTCTAACATAAGGAAAGAAACCTAACGGATACACGGAAACACACACACACACACACACACACACACACATGTATATATATATATGTCTGTATATATCTGTCAGTGTGTATTTATATATATATATGTGTGTGTGTGTGTGTGTGTGTGTGTGTGTCTGTCTGTCTGTCTGTCCGTCGGTGTGTGTATGTAGGAGGATATGCATTCTGCTGTTCTTTTGTATATCATCCATTGGGTGACATCTAAAAGCATTTTATACTCTGTCAAACCCTTTTAAGAACTCCTCAGGAAGAAGGCCTTGTCAGTCCTAGTGCTAGCGAAGCCTTTTGAATACATTTGAAAACGCGACAAATTTTGTCTTTTCGTTGAGAGAAAGCAGTCCGGAACCATCACGAACCCTGAGGCACTTCCTGTCTCAGGCATCTAATCGGAACCTGATGAATCATCCGAGAGAATTCTAAAAGTGAAAGAGATTCCCTTTCTCAGGGATTTAATATTTTAATTCTAAAGACCGACCAATGCCTTCAGCTTATAAATGTTTTATCTATTTATTTATCTTTTGCCGAGTTATTTATTTAATGCAACACCCGTAATTATGTTTGATTCCACTATATTGTCACCTATATCAAAATAACAGAACACGTAGTCCTAACAAAAGAGTGACTCAATAAACTGGAATTATTTATTCTAAAATATGTTTTTACTCTAATCAGGTTGACATCAAATTTCTCTTCTTCAGAGTATCTTAATTACTAGATTATCAGATTTAGTTTGGTCCGTTTTAACCTTTTTTTTACCGAGTAAAATTTTTTAGAAGGTTTGATATACATGGTGGAACGATAAAATTGTCGTCCTAAAGAAAACAACACTACAGCTTTATTTCAAAACTTTTATTGAAAAGATCAATTCAGGTAACTTAATTATGTAGTAAAGCTGACATCTATTCAATGTAGCCGCCTTCGGCCTCAATCACCGCCTCAATACGGATCTGGAACTGGGAGCATGCCTTTTCCACAAGCGCTGGCGGGATCTCGTGGAATACTCCGTGGATGGCGGGGGTCAGGCTGGCTTTGGTGTTGTGGGAGGTAATGTTGGTGATGTTCTCGGCGTATGATCAAACGAAGTAGTCCAGCGGGTTCAGGTCGGAGGAGGAAGAGGGCCAGTGAGAGAAGGGTACAAAGTCGTAGCACTCCTTCTGAAGCGAAGCCTGGGTTTCTTTGCATTAGTGGGCCGGCGTTGAGTCGTGCTGCCACACCCAGGGTCTGCTACCGGCCACCTGATTGGACCAGGGTATCACCACACTCTTCAGCACATCCAGGTACACTTTTGTGTTGACTTTTAAGCCGACGTCGAAGGTGGTATGATGTGGCCCTCACTTGAAACGACAACGAAGACCATAAACTTAGCCGGAATCTTTGGTTTCATCACCCTGGGCATGTCCTTGTTATTCGTGGCAATCTAGATTTGCATTTTGGGGGTGCTGGCAATGGTCCTGTTGTCATAACTTGGTAGAGAGCATGAAATGTACAGCGGTGCATCTCCGATCTCGCCCGTTGAACATTGTATCACTTTCAGACATGATAGAAGGCTCCTATCGCTCTTGGCCTAGTAGATGGTTTGCAACAACAAAAAAAAGAGAAAACCGGTTTTCAGTAAACGGAAATGGAATCATGTCGTCTTTTCTAGGTCGACAATTTTATCGTTCCACCCTGTATTAAACGGCAACACAGAGAATAAGGCGTAAACTCATCAATGCCTGGTATGTATTTCTCTATAAAAAAAAAATACACAGATTCATTTTAAAGCAATTTACAGTCATAAGATGGATCTTTCCTACAAGCAAGCTTCCAATTAAATGACTGACATAGGTTAGGGATTTTATAATAATGAGAACATTTATTCTTCTCAGAATTGAACGTTGGATTGGTATATATTTTATCTTGGAAGTATGTAAATATATACCAAGGACTAAAGAAATCGGTACTGTCTGCTCTAATATACACACATACATTTATAAAGTGAAAAATTACAAAAATACGAAACAAAGTAGAATACACACACACACACACACACACACACACACACACACACACACATATATATATATATATATATATATATATATTTACATTCTTCAGTACAGTGAAACCGGAGTCGGGAATACTTCCGCAAAGACAATTAAATTATTCAAAATTGAACATTTAAATCTTCCTGGTAAAGAGCTCAATGTAAGTGACATCACAGAACAACAATACCTTTAAAAAAAACAGATTCCCAAAAGGACCATTTTTTTTCTCAAAGGCATATATATATATATAGAGAGAGAGAGAGAGATAGAGGGAGTGATGAACTAGCGTATATACAGATACTTCGTTTGAACATGATCATAAATAGGCTAAATATGAAAAAGGTACTCGCTCTCTCTCTCTTAAACTCTCTCCATATCTATATATATATATATATATATATATATATATATATATATGTGTGTGTATGTGTGTATGTGTGTGTGTATGTGTGTGTGTGTTGGATGAGCGTGAGTGTGAGAGATAATAAGGTATTAAGATATCTGTGGGTCGATAGATTTTAGCAATACTCGTTTGTAGCAGTTATGCCAATCTCTGGGTTTACATTGCAACAAATAACCAGTAACAATGTAAACTGCAGGTTTTATTTCAGAGTAGCTTTTAGGAAATTTTTCCTGTCAAAGGATACGTATAAGGTGCAAGGGGTTCTCTAGTTTAACACACAAACACACACACACACACACACACACACACACACACACACACACACACACACACACACACACACACACACACACATATATATATATATATATATATATATATATATATATATATATATATATATATATATATTATTCAATCCAGTTAAACCTGAGTGAGGAATAATTCCGTCAGGACAAAAATTCATTCAACTAAATTTTCCTGGTAAAAACAATGTAACTGACATCACAGATCAATGTTAAACACCTTATATATATATATATATATATATATATATATATATATATATATACGTGTATGTGTGTGTTTGTGTGTATATATACATATTCCCACATACATATACATACTCATATACTAATATATATATATATATTTGTGTGTGTGCGTGTGTGACTTCATATATACACACAGATACACGCATACATTTATATAGATGTGTATGTATGTATGTATGTATGTACAACTGCAGCAAGGAAATTGTAACATCAAAAAAGTTAACATTAGTATATGATAGATAGTTTGTAAATTACAGGATGTGAAGTAGTCTTGACTAAGATATAAAATATTTAGATGGTCGTCTATTCATTTATATGTTTAGCATCAATTTGATGTTTTTTTTAATGGATTATTTTTTTAAGTATGTATAAATAAAAAATCATGTCTTTTGCAAACTAGAGTGAATATTAAGTATCTCGCTACTTAAAAGTTAAGTAATTGTGAAAGAATTTTATTTTTCCATCCATTATAATTATTGTTTTGTTTACTTTCTTACAATAAACTTCAGTCTATTTTTTTATTGACTTTTTAAGACTTTTTTTTGTATCACTTTGATAACACGTTTTTTTTTCTTTCCTTTCACGCAATTTTGCTTTCCGTTGGTCGGCTGAAACGTTCTTATGGATGTGACCAAATTCGGTTTATTTTTTTAAAAAGTTGGCGACTGTAGTCGAGGGCGACCAGAAGGCTCCCTTTTCAATAGCTACAGCTACTACACCGAGGCGTTGGGGAGGGCGCTAAACCTTTCCCTGGATTGCTCCACTTTAACCTGATACGTACCTTATATTGCTGAGTGTTAAGCAAGGAAGTATCAAGTACAATTTTTAAAGTCTTTGGTATGATGCGACCTAGGATTGAACCCAGGTCTCCCGGACCATTGTCGAAGCTTTTTACATCCATGCTACAGTTCTTGGAACCCATATGCAAAAAAATCCTTCAATATCAGATATGACATCATTATATTAACTTTTCAGCCTATAAATTTTTAGTCAACCTATATATATATATATTAACTCTAATCAGGTTTACTGCATATTAGGGTGAGTGAAAAGTTTTGGAAACTTTAGGGAACATATGGTACAATTCGACATCTACAATTGATTTTACCGAAGATGTGATAGTGTCTAAATAGAATGGACTGTATAATGCCAAATTTATTTTTTAAAACTTTTTGCCTTGTATCATTTTGATCGGACTATTCTTTTTTTAAATTTCTTCCTGGACATGCAATTTTACTTTCTGTTGGTTAGCTGAAACGTTCTAAGGCTGACCAAGCCAATCAACAGAATGTGACCAAATCCAGTATATATTTAGTTATCGTTTATCTTGGGTTTGCTTGCCTTTTACATCCGTGCTGCAGTTCTTGGAACCCATTGACCCATAAATAGGACCCTATCAGGTGTTACCACTCCAAGACAGAGTGGAACTGGGAGCGATGACAATGAAGGCGTACTCTGCATTCCTCAAAGTTCCAGCATTATTGGAATCTCACCATCAGATTGTTTTGTGTCATACCAGGACACTCGGTGAGTGGGGTCCTACCCATTGCAGAAAAGCAGTCGGTGTATTCTTCAGCTCAGGCCGACTGGGCAAACAGCTTGAATTGTTTAAGACAGGTGATATATCCTTTGCAAATAACACGGTGTAAAATATAGCAAAACATTTGACACATCCTGGTATTTAGGAAGGAATAAAGGGGTTTTGATAACAGTTTTAAAGTCGTCTCAACAATATCGATGATTTGGATGATGAAATAATTACATTTAACCAAAAAAAATTCACATTAAGTAATCAATCAAAGTGATCAGAACGTTACTTTATTTTTAGAATTATTGTATAATAAACTTAAGGATGAAAATGTTACACTAAAAGCATTTTTAAACCATAAAATATATTCAGTACTTAATGCTCAAAAAATGAAAATATCCTGACTAAGATTTCCACGATAAGAACTAAACGTCTTGAGTACATTCCTGAAAATCGGCAACGTGAAATTTTGAGACATCAGGTTTTATATCATCTTATTCTATATATATATATATATATATATATTAAAGAATTTTATCGTTCATACAAGATCACTTTGTAAGGTAATGGAGGATCAACTGTTGCAGTTTATTAAACAGTGCTCAATATCAATGAGAGAGCTTTTACACACACACTCACACACACACATGCACGCACGCACGCACGCACTTACAAACAGACACACAGACAGACAGACACTGTGTTACAACCAAACGGGCAACATTGCCACACTAGACGGAGCCTCTCTGAAACTAGTAGACAAATTCATCTACCTAGGAAGTAGCGTCTCATCAACCGAAAAAGACATCGACACACGACTGACGAAGGCATGGACAGCTATCGATAGGCTCTCGATCATATGGAAGTCGGACCTAACTGATAAAACGAAACGCAGTTTCTTCCAGGCAGCGGTTGTGTCGATACTGCTATATGGATGCACCACATGGACGCTAACGAAGCGGCTGGAGAGGAAACTAGACGGAAATTACACAAGAATGTTGAGAGCAGTATTAAACAAGTCCTGGCGACAACACCCCACGAGACTCCAACTATACGGACACTTGCCCCCCATCACGAAAACTATACAAGTCAGACGAACCAGACACGCGGGACACTGCTGGAGAAGCAAGGACGAGCTCATAAGCGATGTACTCCTGTGGACCCCCACATATGGATGTGCAAAAGTAGGACGACCAGCACGAACTTACATACAGCAACTATGTGAGGACACAGGATGTAACCCTGAAGACCTGCCGGAGGCGATGAATGATAGGGAGAAATGGCGAGAGAGGGTCAGGGATATCCGCGCTGGCGGCGCGACATGATGATGATGATGATGATATAACTCGACGTTTTATATTTTACTTATTCGTCAGACAGAATCTCTCAATCTCTCTCTCTCTCTATATATATATATATATATATATGTATACACACACAAATATATATATATATATATATATATATATATATTTGTGTGTGTGTGTGTAAGGAGAGTATATGTCGGGAATTTAAACACCGAGGAATTGAGAAGAAAAAGCTTTATAATTTCCCTACATTTCTTATTTTTAATATTAGATATTTTTGTCCCTGCTTTTCATTTCATTCAACATTTTTCTCTTGAAACGAATTATTTCTTCTTTCGGATTTTATTCCTTTCCTTGCTTTTTTTTTCTATATTTTTGCTTCTTCTGTTTTATATGGACCATTTCTTTTTAGGTTAACTTTTGTTTTTTTAGCTTTTAATACATCTCTAAATTTCAATAATTTCTTTTCTGGGTTTGTCTTTTATATTTCCTCTATACCATTTAGTTTTCCTATTCTTTATTCTTAATTATATTATTTTACCTTTATACACGACACACCTTACAATAACAAATAGTCTTTATTTTCATATAAGTTTCTGAGTGAACTATTGTCTTTAGATATCCTTTACACACTTCTGTTTTTGAAGCTGGATGTTTTGGTTATAATACGAAACTGCATCAGATGGTGACTCGTTAATTCTAGAGATTAAGGGAGTATGCATTTGTTGTATTTTGGCCTTCAACCCGGCCAAAAATGCCATTCCAAGGTGACGCACCGAAAGGAAGTGACACATTCTAATGGCAGTTATGAGAGGAAATCGCGTGGGCGGAAATTGGCTGACGAAATGGGACGAGGTAAAAAAAAATTCCCATAGTACACTCATAGACTGATGCACCGGAAGAGAGCGACCTGTGAACTGCATGACAGTTATTTCCGCTTAATGACGATCAAACATGTGATTTCAAAGATTGAGTAGGCGAATGAGTGGGCGTTGAACTATTATATAACTCGGTCAAGACAGAAGTCAAGACAGTTCCAGTTGGAGTTAGAGACGAAATGTGGTACGGAAGGCCACATCAGGCTGAAGGGGCCTTGGGGCCCTGATGAGTTGAGGTCCGGAGAAGATGCTGATAAGATGCAGTAACGAAAGCCATCACCCAGCAGAGTGGGCCCCTGGGCCTCCGGTTGAGCATCAGGAGAACAATAAAGACACAACGCTGACGGCCATAAGAGTGGGGGTCAAAATATTGAAGTTTTTGTTCGGTCTCCAGCTCCCTCTCATGCGCAAACCTTGAATAACCTTTTCGAACCCTTGCAATAAAGTGAGAGGTACATATTTTGTTAAAGAAGTCTTCCTGCGTGCGTCTTTATTATTGTGTCGTTATGATGCTGTAGATGACAATATAGTAATTTAAAAAGCTCTTTGCTTCGATGTGGCACAAGACTGAATGAATGGGGCGCCCAATGAGACTCGAACTCACTCGTGTAGGTTTTCTAGTCTAGCTTGCTAGCCGTTACACAACCAGAGGTGCCCCTGAAGAGGTCCTATAGTAATTTACAAAGCTCTTTGCTTCGATGTGGCACAAGGCCGAATGAATGGGGCGCCGAATGAGACTCGAACTCACACGTGTAGGTTTGCTAGTCTAGCTTGCTAACCGTTACACCACCAGAGGTGCCCTGTAGATAACAATATAACACAGTACCTATTCATAGTCGTTACCTTGATGGGAAGCAGAGCGGTAGGTCATGTTAGTTTCGAATATTTGGGTTAAATAGATTTCCATAACCATCATTTGTACTGAATAGGACCATGAGCAAAATAAAAATAAAAAAAGTCTCTTAGGAAACAAGTAAAAATAAACGCGCAATGCATAGTATTTCCTAATCACTAGACATATTGCCCAGTCGGCTAGCGCTGTAAAATACACTGACTGCACCTCTGCAGAGGGGTAAAAACTCCCCCCAACCTGTTATGAGAGTAAACATTCTAATGGTGAGGTTCCAGTAATGGAGCTTTGGGGAACACGAAGTACCCCTTCATTGACATTGCTTCCAGCTCCACTGAGGCCCAGAGTGGTAGAACCTATTAGGGTTCTATATATGGGCCAAATAGAATTGGACAGCTAAACTGAATTACTTGAAGTAGAACTGTTTTTACATTTACCTATATATTTATGCTAAACTGAATTGTTTGAAATGGAACTGTTTGATTCGAATGAATAGCTTGAAATATAAATGTTTTGACATTTAAACTGTACCCATGTTAAATTGAATTGTTTGAAATAGAATTGATTACTTGTATAATAGATTTGGCATTAGATAACCTACAAAGGGTGATATGCAATAAAACTCAAATAACCAACCAATTCTAGGCATAAGCCTAACCTAGATGCATATCAGTTTTTTTTTCAAGAAATAAAATCAGCCAACCTTTCTTTCATTTATTCATTCTTACTTTCTTTCATTATGTCTTCCTTTTTCCATTTCTATCTTTACTCTTTCCTTCTTTTCTTTCGTTATTGTTTAGAATTTTCTAGTTACCTCTTTGGAGTTCTTTTTTTTTCTCTTTTTATTTCATTTTTAATTTATTCTTTCTCTGTCCCATATTAGCAAGTTTTTACACCATTATTCGTTTTAATCTTCTTTCTCCTTATTTTTCGTAATTTTTTTCAGTATATTTTCCGAATTTGTCTCTTTTTCTTTTCCTTCCTGTTGTCTTGTTTTTCCTTCCTTCCGTCTAGTTTTTCAACCTCACTTTTTTTTTCAGGTTCTCCCTTCACCTGACATCCTGCTTGACGTTTCGTCCTCTTTCGGCCATATTCCATGCCCACATTTAATCTATTCCTTTTATTGATGATAGAAGACTGTACAATTGTCCAAGAATTTTCAGAACTTGCTTCATATCTGTGGGGGTCATGAATCACCGCAGTGAAATTTTCCTTGCAACTATTTTTTTTTATTTCCTGTGACTTTCACCAAACGATTTGCTTACTATGATTCATGATGACTATTATAACTTGGAGAAAGAAGAGAAATGTGAAGACAATATATAAAAAATCATTTTAGCGGGAGGTTGACACATCATCTGTATTTTAGAAGGTTTCAGTTTAGATTTAGTTCCATTTTTCTTGTTTTATTTTCTGCATATTTCTCTGCATATTTTTAAAATGTTGCTGCCAGGTTTATGGAGTCGTTTGTATCTTTTTAGGGTGTTTTCCTTTTTTTTGGGGGGGTGCATGGACAATTTTTAGGGCAGTTTATCAGCAAATCATTTTCCATACATGATCAGCCCAGAAAGTAAATATACTATTTAAAATAAATTTGATCATAAACTTTTCTACAGATCCTTCAAAATATTATATCGCTTTATCAGTGATGCATAGAATACGTTGAATGTATCCACCGTTGAGGAGTAAGAACCAACATCAACACCAACACCTAGTTATCACATTACTGGGGAGTGTAGTGTACCCCTTCATTGACATTACAATACACGAAAAATATAAAATGATTACATATTTTACAATGTTTACAATGTAAATATAAAAGCGCTATGCTCTTTGGGGTGTAAAAAAACATTAACATGTGATTAGGTCTATCTATCAGTTTATTTGTTGTATACCATGATTAAGGAACTAAGAGTCATGATAGTTTCTTTACAAAAGAATATATCTCACATCTTTATTTCTCGAATAGTTCGAAACTAGCGTGAGAGAGAGAGAGAGAGAGAGAGACGAAGGACAGACGGAGGACAGCTATATTGACCGATATCTTCAAAACCAGTTGTCCCATATTCAGGGCCCCACTTAGCACTACTTCTGTTTCTCGGCCAGGAGACCACTGTCTTCCTCTGGGCACTCGCTGTCTGTTCTCCCTGACAGACTGTGACTCTCGAAACTGTGTGTCTCTCCGTGACTGATTGTCTCTGATAAAGGTACCAGTGAATTTATAATTTCATAGCACCTACGCGTTTTTCCAGTTTTCCTTCCAACTGTCAACCCACGGGATCTGCTTACACCCACACATCGCCTGTTTTCCGGTAATCAATTTGTTTACACAGTTGGATCATCCTGTTTTAGAAATCCTTGATCGATCGCTCTGTCAAAGGTCAATATGAAATATATTTCCCTATAAATAAAACCATTTCTTTTAGAAAGTCACACAATAACGAAGTGATGGATGTCTCTGACTGACACTGCTTCCTGGTGGTTCTTCACTTGCTGTTTTAACTTATCAGAAGTTCCAAAATGTCGACAACAGAGATAGTATTGAAAGCAGTAAATTCTGGCCTGTTTTAATAATATTATTAATATATGAATATTATGCATTACAAATGACAGCATACACGCATATGCACGCACATAGACAAATAGAGTCTGTTGCGTTGAATATCACTGAATATCAAGTTCCATGGAATATCAAGTTCCATAGATATATTAAGAAATAAGCACCGTCTTTCAAATGGAATGAAAATTTCAACCAAAATTATGTTGTCATCAACCGAAGACAATACAGCTTGTGATGGTCTTTGAAAACAGCCACAGGAACCCAAGGTATCGGTAAGTGTCTAATCACAAAGCAACTGATTAAATAGTTGACGCCACGTAATTCTGAAAGTGTATTTAGATGTCCGTACACATAATATGAGTGGTCGTTGTTGTTCTTCTTGTGGCTACAATATTTATCACTGGTGCAAGATATCAATATTCAAGTCTATGTTTAAGATAGGATTGCTAATAC
This sequence comes from Sepioteuthis lessoniana, assembly GCA_963585895.1. Lineage (NCBI taxonomy): Eukaryota > Metazoa > Mollusca > Cephalopoda > Myopsida > Loliginidae > Sepioteuthis > Sepioteuthis lessoniana. The sequence continues at coordinate 17,447,972 of OY757928.1, read as the reverse complement.
AAATACTATAGCCTGGTAGGCCAAACAATTTTCATGATAATTGCGCGATTGTCTTCTCAGGATTCCACGTAGACGATTTTATATTTATTTATATCAAGAGATCCGAGTGAATGAAATATTTTAGTCATATAAAAAAGTGCGTCAGATTTTTTATGTTTAAGTACGAACACACATTTGATTTTAGAAGTAATATAAATATTAGATTAGTTAATATCTTCGTTTTATTTTCCAGTTATCTCTCTCTTTCTCTCCCCCTTTCTCTAAAAAACACACGGATATATATATATATATATATATATATATATATAATTAAATTATCTTTATCTAAAGAGAGATCATGATCTGTGGTAAGATTCATGTAGAACTAAATTTCGATAGCGAGGACACAGAATCTACAGTGATAGGTTGACTGTTAGTTTCTCACTTTTGAAACCATCAGGCTATGAATTTCCCATGAGGTAGATTTCTTTTTATGTTGTGTGGCATGACGGGAAGACCGATCTAGTTTGTGCTGTTTTCTGGGTAGTGTGGTTTATTTATTATTAAATAGTTATTTAAACGTCTTTATGATGTAAATTGAACATATCGAGCTTTATTCATCATTTTTTAGTGTTTTTTTTTTATTTATCTATTTACACTAATTTCATATTATTTGTTTTCTCTATTTCTTGGTTTATTTGGAATAGTTTTTGGATTCATAATTTTTCAGGTGATTTTGTAGGGATTTACTTTCATGTCTACATTTGATGATTGCTTGTTTAGAAGAAAATCAATTATCGCTATTTTTCTTCTGGGCAAATATTACTGTTTTTTGACGTTTTGTAAACAGATATTACTCTTTTTTAAAAATGTCCCAGTGATTGTTTACCTATGTTTGTCTGGTTTTGAGTGTATTTTTGATTTGATTTTTGTTATGCTTTCATTACGTTTATGTTTTAAATATATAGTGTGTTTTGGCTTGATTTTTTGAAGCCCTTATCGTTTTCTAAAATACTGTACTTTGTTGTTATTTTTACTGTTAAAAATAATGATTTGTATATAACTATTCTGTTTCTATGGAAATTATGCTATACCTATATGTATTTCAATTCATTGTATACTTTAGATCTTACGGTGGTTTTGCATAGAACGTTTATAAGTTGGCAGTTTTCATTTTCGAGACATACGGTTTTTATTTTGTGGTTACATTTTTTTTTTCGTTAGCAATCACATACAGATATTCCTATTGCGCTTAATAGTATTTTTTGTATATTTTGGTTTGGTTTTGTTTAGTTTTATGGCATATCAACCTTATTGGTTATTTAATGAAAAAGATCTGCCTTCTACGTAATAATTTCGTGAACACATTTTGTAGATACACACAGGTTAAGTGATCAAACAGTTCTATTTCTAACAAGTCAGTTACGCATATCGTCAACAAAGTTAAATCGTTCTAAATATTGCTTTGTATCACTAAGAATTCAATTAACCAACAGCCATTAGATTACACAAAGTTAAATGATCAAACACTGCTATTTCTAACGATTCATTTTTAGCATATGTTTGCATACAGTTTAAATATCAAACAGTTTTATTTGACTCAGAGATAGGTCCCCAAAAGGTGCCTGCTTCCAATCCGGACCAGACTGAACCTGGGAGCGAGGACAATGAAAGGGTACTCCGCATTCCCCAAAACTCAAACATTACTAGAACCTCACCATCAGATTGTTTAATGTCATATACATCTCACTTGTAGCTGGGAAGACTTACTCCTCGGCACGATGCAGTTGGTGTAATTCTACAGCCCCAGCTGACTGATCTTTAATTTTTTTTTTTTTTTTTTTTAATGAAGCTCTAAGTGTTTTTCTATTGGATAGCGGATAGTGTATTTGATGTAAAGAAATCTATGCTTAGTTTATTAAAATATCCTACTTAAAAAAAAAGAATTATTGTTGCGTGGGTTGAACTATTAATGTTTTCTTATTTCTACTTCCCAGCTATGGGTTAAACAGTACCACTACCCTTCTTCTAGGAGAATGGCTTTGTATTAAATAACTTACAAAGTTTGATTATGCCATTAAACAAAGAAACCAAACTTATTTTTACTTAGTTTTCTTATCTGCCAGAGTGGTACGCTAGCTTGTCTGTGATAGAAAACTCACTCTTCCTATCATCCCCCAAACAGCAATATAATAAATGATATCCACCCCGTGGGAATCTAGTCATCAGGTAAACGCATTAGCGGTGAAACTGACAGTCACAGATCGCATTTAATTCTGTGTCCTAACATGAATCTACACATACTATACAACCATTATTGAGCACTCTTTTGGACAAATATAACAAAATACAATATATATATATATATACATATATATATATATAATCCAAATTGGTGAATTTATTGTGATGTAAAGTCGACGTTAAACGTTTCGGTTTCAGTAACCATTATCAGGACTTGGATATCAGAATAGTTCACATAGCGATGGGTGCTTGACGTGATAACGGGAGAAAATGAAAAGTATATAACGAAAAGATATAATGTACTTATGATATAAGTATAGCGTTCATTATTATAGTGTTCATTATTATTATCATCATTATTATAGCGTTCATTATTTAAAAGTGTTAAGAATGTGTTTGGCACGCGGAAATATATTTGAAAATATTGAATCTCTCAAAGAAACGAGATAAATCCTCCAGTTTTTTAACAAATACGCAAAGACAAGTAAATTTTCCTATATACTAATAATTTTTAAAGTCATCCATGTTAGATGCCGTGTAAGAATGTATTTGGTATTTGTTTTTTTCCCGAAAGGACAGTATGAAAGTAAATATGGATCAAAATCCGACTGTATGAAGAAAGGAGAAAAAAACATTGGATTATGTTGTTCTGCTTATTTCATACAGTCGGATTTTGATCCATATTTACTTTTATATATATATATATATATATATATATATATATATATATTATAATATATATATATATATATAATATATATATATATATATATATATATATAAAGACAATAGGAGTTAAAATTACAAGTGATGACTTAAAAATACATTTAATAATTCAGCATGTTTTTTACAAATAAAAAAAATATTAGGTGCGTGGTAATAGCATTATGGCTATTTCGTCTGTTTTGTCACCAAGAATGTATATGTCTCCGCAATCATAACTCAAATCTATCCATCCATCTAATCTATCTGCGGTGTGTCCTCGTAGTGTAATGGTTAAAGCGATGGACTGTGAAATCGTAGTACGCGAGTTCGTACTCTAGTCGTGCTATTACATTTACTTTCGGGCAAATACCCTTGGAAAGGTATGAACCTTCCTTATCCTCCCAGCTATGGGTTAAATAGTACCACTACTGTTCTTCTAGGGGAATGACTTTGGCATTGAATAACCTACAAAGGTTGATATGCCATTAACAAAGAAACCAATCAACCTATCTATCTGCATGTGTATATGTTTATCTGTATACGTGAGCGTGTGTGTGTACGCTTGCGAGCGTATGAGAGTGCGTGTGGAAATAGGCGTGTGTTTATGTGAGCGTGTATGTATGTGAATGTGTGTATGTAGGTATTGAATCTGTATGCCGGTGGGTATGTGTGTCGGTGCATGTTATATTGCCTGCACAGCCAGTTTCATTTGAATTTAACTGAAAAATTTCTCTCCCCGAACACAAGAGGTATAGCAAAAGTACTTAAATATTTTGCAGCAGAGATTCTTTCATATCCTCCCGAAATAACATTTTCTTGCCAGAATATTCGAGTCAATATAAAATATTTTTTAAGCCTTCACCAAGGAAATGATTTTTCATTTGAAGTTGATAATTTGAACTAAGTTTTTAAAAAAAAATTTCCCCGCCTTTTTTTCTTTTTTTTTACTCCACAGAACCCGACAGAAAGCTTCGTTGCAGTTCAAATTCTAACATCTCTTCACACTTGTTCACGATTACAAAAGAAATATTCATACTTAGATATGTATTATTATAATAAGTAGATATTATTCTATTAATATGATTGTTCATTTGAAAGTGATATTTGAAAAAGACTTTTCCAGATTTTTTAACAGCACCCAACAGAAAGCTTCGCTGAAGTTTCAATTCTAACATCTCTTCACTTATGTTCATAATTACAAAAGAAATATCCACACTTAGATATATATTATTATAATAATCATAATCATGTCGCAATGCTAACATGGATTTTTCCTGCCTCTCTTTCGCCATTCGTCCCTATCATCCATCGCTTCAGGCAGGTCTTCTAGAGTACACCCTGAGTCCCGTACAGAGCTGTTGTAGGTATGTTTTTGTTGGTCGGCCAACACTGGCTTGTCCGTGTGAAGGGGTCAATGGAAAACGTCGCCTTATGAGTTCGTCCTCCGCTTCTCCAGCAGTGTCTTACATATCTTGTTTGTCATATTTGGATGTTTTTTTTTAAATGATGGGAGATAGGTAGTCGTACAGCTGCTTTTTTGCGGGATTTGTTCAATACAGCTCGTAGCATTCTTGTGTATCTCTCATTTAGCTTTTTCTCTACACGCTTAATCAGCGATCATGTGGTGCTGCCATAAAGTAGAATTGACACAGACGCTGATTGAAGAAATTGTGTTTGTATTTCGTTGGATGTCAACCTCTCCATATGATCGATAACCTATCGATAGCAGTCTATGCCTTCGCATATCATGTCACTTTCAGTAGATGAGACTACTGCTACCGAGGGGACGTGAACTTGTTCACTAATTTCAGAGAATCACTGTTTAAAGTTAAGATGTCTACGGTTTGTTTAAAACACATATTGTCCCGTTTTGATTTTTGAAGAAAAGTTGCTTAAAATATTCTTAAGTAAATATTGCAGGTTTAAAAGAAAAGAACTATCTGAATCACATTCTCGTAGAATTACAAAGGAAACACCCCACTCATAAGACTGAAAGTTGCAATTTAGCGATTATATAAGGTAAGCATAATTATGTTCAATAGGCTTTTGTTATCCCATAACAGCTGATTCCATAATTTTTCCATGGATAGTGTATTCTCCATGAGGAACAATAAAAATTGATATTTTGCAATGATAAAGAAAACAGTCGATTGTTGAATGAGAGAAATAAAATAATAAAATTTGGTAATCTTCATCCAAAGAAGATGATTATATCTATATGGCGGGATTAGAAGTATTTCTCATAACCTGAGCTTCTTTCAGAAAAAAAAAAAACAACAACTATCAAATGATTCAAAAAAGTGCTGGCTCCAAATAAGTGGTCTCAAAGCAGCATTCGACAATTCGCTTTTTCTTTTTTATTCAGAAAAAAAAAAAACGGACATCAATTTGGGGAGGAATGTCCCAGACACGTCATTGGAGCACCTTCCGTCAGTGAAATAAGATGATAAAACATGTAAAAAGTCTACAGCAGTTGAAGTTGTATGAATTAGCCAGTTTAAATTTTTCTTATATTTCATACAATTGAATTTATGTTCATTGAAGTCAAGTTTGTTCTGATTACGACTAAATAGATAATTTTCATTATTTTCAAATCGTCTTTCATCCATTTCCATTCGTATCTAAGTAAGTAAAGTTGGCGACTGTCTGGATCGAAAGCACAACATGGGTAGATAAGCAGATCGAACGTGCCATTTAGTGACACAACCAACCTAGCAGAACAGTCAGTCGATTGTTGAAGGGGGCTCTTCGGGCATATATATATATATATATATATATATATATATATATATGTGTGTGTGTGTGTGTATATATATATATATATATATATATATATATATAAGTAAGCAAATTTGGCGCCCGTAGTCGAGGGTGACCAGAAGGCTCCGTTTTCGATAACTACTACTTTGAGGCGTAAGGGGAGGACACTACTCCTTTCCCTGGATTGCTCCACTTTACGCTTGATAAGTACCTTATATTGCTGAGAGTTAAGCAAGGAGGTGTCACGTACCATTTTTAAAGTCTTTGGTATGTTGTGATCTAGGATTGAACCTAGATCTTCCGGACCCCCTCGTCTGTCAAGCACTTTAAAAAATAAATCAGAGGCATCCGTAAGGTTTAATTAGGCAATCAATACCGGCTTTTAACAAGGGATATGAAAACGGATTTAACATTTCAATATAGGATAAATATTTAAAAAAAGTAATAAGAGCATTTTAAGAAGATATAGTCAGCAGTGAAATGTAACGAATATGACTGACAGCTGTCTAATTTGGTTTTCTCCGTAATATATATATATATATATATATATATATATATATATATATACTACCATTCAAAAGTATTTGAACACGCTCAACAATTTTATTTCTCATCTTGAAACTGTTATTTTTAATAAAACAAGTTAAGCAGCTCAATCATTTCCTTCGGTAAAGGTTTAAAAAAATTTTATGAATAAAAGTCCTTTGCTGTAAATTTAAACTTAGTAGAACCAGATATCTTTGGAAAAATTGGTTTGAAGGCGTTTTTCTTCTTTATTATTAAGCATGAATAAAACGTTGCGAAAAATTAAATTATACCCCAGACTATATTATGTTGAATTACTGCTTGATAGATAAAACCTATTTTACCTACGCAGAGGAAAATTTCATCAGAGTCCCCAGCTTACGTGACGGAAGGCTGGAAGCTCCAAACATTACCGCAGATTTGAACCAATGTTGTGAAAAATGTGTCAGCATCCACTGTGAGGACAACTCTCTGTGAACCTCGCTTATATGGTAGAATTGCTCTTAAGAAACTAATGTTGTGGAAGCAAAACAACTTCAACAGGCTAATGTGAGCCAAAGCACACAAAGACTGGAAAATAGAAAAGTGGAATTAAGTCTTCCCGACTGACAAATCGAAGATCGAAAACTGGGTCAAATAGGAGGGTCTATGTGCGGCGAAGACTTGGTAAAAGAGCTACGACACACTGTATCACACCAACCGAAAATTTGGCTCTTATTTAGTGTGGGGTGGTTTTGCCAATTGCTAAGTTGGGGATTTGCACCAGGTGAAGGGCAAACTCAACCAGACCGACCATCATGACGTAATGCTGAATCACGTGATGCTATCTGGATTTTGGCTTATGGCTCGAGGATTTGCACTTATGCAAGATAATGACCCAAAACATACTAGTAAACTCTGCCAGAGGAACAGTGAAAACAAAGGGTAACAGAACGTCCTTCAAATGATAGTGTGGCCGGCGCAATCATCAGACTTGTAAAATTAGTGTGGGATGAACTTGACGGAAAAGTCAAAGCTAAGTTACCCACAATTACGGCTCACCTCTGGCAACTCTTGCTGTAAACTTGGGAAGAACTCTGTTCGGTCTACCTTAAGTCTTTCGTGGAAAGAATGCTATAATTCAGTTAAGCAGTGATAGTAACCCAAGGGGGGTCATTTTGATGAATCAAAAGGTTTTTTTTTGTTTTAATTTGTATTTAATATAGCTCAGGAAGACTCGTCTTTAGTATGATAAATTTAAACATGGTGGTGTTTGATTTCTTTTCCTAAAAATAACACTTAGGGTGAGAAATAAAAATTTCTGAGTGTAGGCAATGGTATAATGCTAACTATAGTAAAAAATGGGTACGTTGGCCTGAGATCGAATCAGGTGAGCGGCTATTTATATTTCACATAGAATTAATACCATTGGAAAAAGGTACGAATTGTTTTATTCTCCTTTGAAATATTTGAATATCCTAAGTCACATTGGTCTGATTAACACTGGTATGGCAGCCTATCCAAAAGATGATTACTCTGATTTCCATCCTGTTAAAATTCATTTTAAAAATGACTTTTTGCGGAAATGTTTGTCACATTTATATTTATATATATATATATATATATATATATATATATTATATATATATATATATATATATATGCATGTGTGTGTGTGTGTGTGTGTGTGTGTGTATGTGTGTAGACAGATTGATAAACTAGTATTAGCACAGATTCGGTAGGGCTAATATTAAAAGACTCGTTCGCGAGCACCCCCACACACGTGTGTATATATGCAACTTAAAAAATAAATTGTTTTCTCACCCTTATATGTAATTGCCATAACTATGTTTGACAACATCTCAAATGCTGTGAGAATTTTCATAATGATTTGTTTATTTCTCTATTTCTCTTTCTCTTTCTCTCTCTCCCTCTCTCTCCCTCTCTTTTTCTGTCCATCTCTGTCTGTCTGTCACTTAATATATATATATATATATATGGTCCGGCCAAATGATCTCACTGATTTAAGATTGACACTATGTATGGGCAAGTAGCGGTGACCATTTAATTGTCTTTTAGGAGTAGTTGCCATGCGTCTTTCCATTAGTGGCTCTATCATTGCAAAGAAGTTGTTATTTTGGAACTATTTTTGAAGCACTTCCAAAGGTAAAGTTCCTGACAGGAATGCTTTAAAAAGTAAATCAGTCGACTGACATCACAATGTTCGAACAGAGGTGAATAACTCAGCCCTTACCAGATCCCCATGACATTAGATATCAAACATGCCATGACCTTGCGAATATTGGTATTCGCCCAAGACTTCTGCTTAAAGTAGGTTAAGACAGAAAGTCAGTTTTTACGTGAAGTATAATTGGTCTAAACTCAGATTTTTCCTTCTCTGAGATTGGTTGTCAAAGAATTCAGTTTTCTCTTATGGCTTTGCAAATGTATGATAGTAGTTTCAAAGCTTAATTTGTAGATCCTATATCCATCAATACTAAATAATACTTTTACAAGAACATAGACAAAATGACAGGCACAAAGGAAAAGCATCAAGCGAAGACAAGGACAAAGCTCATCTTTCATTTATAGAACCATTGTTATATAATTACGTGATGATTTTTTTCATATTAATCATTTTTCGTTAATTATTTTTATCATTTGGTTTGGATGGGCTTTGAACTATTTGGCTCCTAGGGCAGGTAGACATACATTGAGTACAGTTCACGCTCGTGCGCAGAGGA